>OZ010792.1:437998980-438605355 GCA_963932465.1 Maratus speciosus | reverse complement strand
TTTTACATTTCTGATAGATTTATTAAGTGTTATGTACTGGAATTCAAAAGCATTTATAGTAAACATTCCTATTAATAGCTGCTTTTATTTATTATTTATGCTTTTCTTGTCTAATGAAGCTTTCTTCTGCCTCATAGTGTGTACATCATAAATTTTAAAAAAGAATATAGTTCGAACATCCTTCCATTCATTGATCCCCCAATACATTTAATACTGCGAATTACTTGTGTTCATTTATTTATTTTAAAATGGTTTGACTGATAAAACTCATTAAATCCGGTCATTCTAATTAAAGGATTTCCCTTTGCTATAATAATTTTAGTGTTTCCGATTATTTTAGAAATCTCCCATTTGTCATACTGAAAATAGTCAACATATAATCTTTTTTAATTTTCAACATCAATGATTCAAAAGTCAAAACCACAGCTTCACGATTTGATTGTTTGAACGGAAATTGACGTCACTATGTAGACGTTGAAGCAGAAAAAAATTTGTTGATGTCAACAAATCTTACTTAAGGCGAGATCCTTTTTCTAAATCATTATCTCTAGTCACTTTGTTAAATTTTAATGATTATTTTTAGATTCTTAAATTCATGTAATCATGTACCGTTAACGTAACTGTAAGAATGCGGTAAAAATATACAGATATATTTCATTTGAAATAATTATATAATATTGATTTTTTTATTATTTTTAGTAAAAAAGTAATTTGAAATCAAAAATGAATATAAAGTAAAGAGGTAGAATTTTATAAAATATTTATTTGCATATATCTAGATTTTGCACTTAAAACTGACACGTACATTTATCGAATCATAATACAGGGTTGGACTTTTTCCAGAAGGAGGGCCTGATTAAAGCATGGGCAGACACCCCCCCCCCCCCCCCGCCTACGATTTTACGTGCTCCAAATTCGATATGGATTTTTTTTAAAGGTTATATTTTAAATGTGTTTCAACATTGTATTGATGATAATCAGCATTTTGAACTTTAAAAGTAGAATTAGATTAAAAACTAAATAAAAAAATAAATACAGCAAAAACTCTCAATCGCGGCCACTTCGCGAATTGAACGTATTTTGGAACGTTGAATTTGCCTGCTATTCGATTGTGTTCACTTTTATGAGGTAAAAAAAAATGTATTTATCTTGAAAAAGGTCAGTGTTCGCTGAAGAAAATTGTCCTATGAAAGTTTTGTTGTAAAATCTCCATAACGGACACTTCTACATAGAGGACACAACTATTTAAGAAACACATTTTTTATTAACAACATACACATATTTTATATTTTTTTACCTCAGAAAAGCATACACCTCCGAATGGCGAACAAATTCCACGGTTCTAAGGTGTCTACTATTGAGAGGTTTTACTGTATTGCGACAAATATTTTAATTTTTAATCTTATTCTACTCTATAAATTCAAAATATTGATTATAATCAGTACAATGTCGAAAAAGATTTCAATTATAAGCTTTATGAAAATTGCATACCATATTTTGGAGCCCCTAAAATCAGGCTGTGTGTGTGTGTGGGGGGGGGGGGTGGAGAGGGGGGGGGGGCAGAAAAATGGCCATATATTTTTCCAGGAACAACGTGGTCAAACATGGCTACGTATAATGCTTTAAAAAAATGGCTGCGATTCAGACGTTTGAAGTGTCTAAAATTCAGACGCAAAGAGTGTCTGAAAAAATTCAGACATTTTAAAATGTCTGAAAATTGAACACTCCGTTTCAGACACTTAGGTGTCTGAATTTAAGACATTTCGATTTACAGTGTGGTCTAGGAAAAATCGTTTATAATGTATTTTAATGATGTTCAACTATTTTAAGCATATTGAAAATGGTATAGAGTTGATTCGATTGCGCTACAATATGATTATTATAGAATATGGAGTGATTAGCATTTATCGTTTCGTTCATATACACACTGCACAAAATAATTAGAGTTATTTTCCTTTTATTGACGGAAATTTCCTATAATGTTGTGCGCCACAAATCCCCGAATTCATTTTTTATCGTAAGCGTATGAAATTAGAAAATTCTCTTACGCAGAAACCATGAAATGTAATAGCGTTCTCCCTTTTTAACACTTTTCAACGTTTATGAATTAGGTTTGTGGTTCTGTCTCTCTGTCTGTGCTCTAACTCGCGTAAATATATTCGGATTACCATGCATTGATATATGATATGGAAGATTATTATGGAATGTTTACTATTGAAAATGAAATGTGTAGTATATATAGTTCATTTTCAAGCACACACAAAATAATTCCATTACATTACAGTCTATGGGGGAAAATTGTTTGCGGTGCATTTTAATGATGTTACACTATTTCAAATATATTGAAATTTATATATATATATATCTGAGCTGTACTACAAAACGCTTACTATATAATATAGTGTGCATAGCATTCACCGTTCATTTACAGGAGCACACCAAATAATTCGGTTACAGTACTGGCTATGAAAAATAATTGCTGGAAGTGCGTTTTCAGTTGTGGTACGCTTTTCTTTAATTTAACTATTGTTTTTTCTCTATAACTTGGTATGTATAAATTCCATAATAGATTATATCCAGGACAGTACAAAAGATCTCGAGTTCCTTTCCATTTATTGACGGAAATTACTGAAGGGGAATTTCCTACTGTGTTATGCATTTCTTTAACTGAACTAAATTTTTGCATACAATGTAGTATGCATACAAACAGGACATTATTAGTGAATAGGCACGAAAAACATGTGCTTCTATCATAAAATTTTGAAGGGGCCCCAAATTTTATATTTAACTTTATTCAAAATTTCTAATTTCTTTTCAAATTAATTCATTTATATATGCATATATGTAGGGTTTTTTTAAGTGTTTCATGAAAATACCTTTCATAACAAATTAATTTTTCATAACAAAAGATCAGTTTCAAACGCATTGTCACAATTCCCCAGTTTGCCCAACTGATCAAGCACTTCTATTTATCAGGCAATATTATCCTCCAACCAATCAAAACCGAGAAAATGCAATAATATAATATTTCTAGTAATTTGAATAATATTCGTATCATTGGTGAGTTTCCGGGTATTTCGAATTTAGGAAACTCTGCTTGAATGAAAAAGGTCCTCGAAATGACACTGTGCTTCCCATAGCTTCAGAAGTTAAACGGGCTCTGCATACAAATCTATAAATCATATACAAAGATCCACAAAAGAATTTGGATATAAATCTGAATAAAAATGTTAACTGCATAGATTGGATTTTCAGATAGGTTATGCGTTTTCCAACTTGTTTACTTAGACATCTTTTTTCGCCTTATTAAACAAACAACTTTTATTTATTGTAGTTTCAAGGTCCGGTTTACACAGTGGGGGGGGGGGCGAAAATTGTTCGGGGGGGGGGGGTGCTTCAATCTTTTGAAATGTTTCGTGAATTATGCTGAAGTGACTAAAACTAAACTTCATGCCTATTGCATATATACATAAATTTCATACCAGTACTATTCACATCTATATACAGAATAGCACAAGAAAGATAACTTTAAGAAAATGTAGAGTACAATTGTTTTTTTTTTCTATTCTAAGAATACAAGGATAAATGTGAGCCGTTAAAACGTAAATACAGTTCTTTCAGGCATTATTCACTATTTGTTTTAATAATTTTTCATTTAACTTCATATTTCTATTCAATGAACATGCTTTTCGCGATTCCATCATATGGAAAAGCAAGTGGTGGCATGCATTTAATAATAATTGCAACAAATTTCAATGCTTGTTATGTGTTTACTGCATTTCTCATGATTTCCTAATGTACTTTGGTATAAAATTTCATATTATGGCAAATTCTTGTAAACAGAATGCAACAGACAACAGATGTGTGATATTACATTAATATTTTAATTAAATTTATGTATTTAAAAGAAAATTATGAAATCAGTAAAGAAGAAATTAAATGTCACAAAATGAAAAACACTTTAAATTAGAATCTGGTCACTTTTGGCCATTTTTTATCATTTGGCTCCCCTCTAACGAAAATATATATCTTACCTTGGGGGTTAGGGGGCTCAAATCGGGGGGCCTGGGGCAGCTACCCCGCATGCCCCTGCATTAGTCAGACCCTGTGTAGTTTCAGTTTGTAGGTCGTTGGCTCGTAATGCCAATCTCCTAGATTGGAATACTGGCCTGAACACTTTTTCCAATCTGTTGGTTAAACTCCAAAACTCCTTATAAGCAGTTTTGAAAAAACTAACTATCGGATTTATAATAAATTGGAAAAAAAATTTTTACACATAAAAATGTAAAATAAATTCCGTTTTTACTGTAATTGTACACTTATTTGCACATTTTATTTCTTTTCTCCCAAACTAATTAACTTATCAGGAATTTGTTTAGGAAAATTCTAGGTCCTTTAAAGGACCCTTCACAATTTTTTTTATTATTAAACAGGACCCTTCTCAAAACTTTTCATCCCAATACAGGACCCTTCACAAAACATTTTTTTATAATATAAGACCCTTCACAAATTTCTTTGTCTTATAAATATATCTTTTACAAAATTTTCCCACTTTGAAATTGAACCTTTCACACATTTATCCATTTAAAAGTAAAATCTGACTTGTAAAATAGCAGCTGAACTCATGAAGTACCACTTTACTTAGCTTTTTTTTATATGAAGGATAGAACTTGACTATAACGATAGTTTCAAATTCACAAAACTATCACTAGAATTTTCCCAAATATAAGAAAAAATTCACAATTTTACAAAAAGAGGACCCGTGAAAAAAGTCTGGAAAGACCCCTGCTTATGCTAAATCCGATAATTAAAATTATACAGCACACTTCTAAGACTAGTTTTAAGTATTAGCTCAAGTGTTAAACTGTACGAGGAGATGCATTTTAAAATTTACTTGCATTTAAAAAGAAAATTATTATTTCAAATTTTGCAAAGAGAATCGAGCAATTTCTTGATAGAATCCTTTTCATTCATTGAGTCCATTATTATTATACCAAAAATGTCACTTAAAATGCTCAAATTAAAATAAATATTCAAAGGGTACCGAGTTCGTTAATCTCTGTAAAGGGAAGTTTTAATATATATATATACATACATATATAAAAATATGTCTAGGCAACTTTTAAAGATACAGCAATGTTTCCTTTTATTCTTAAAAGTCATGCAAAATAGTTTTGGAAACTTTAGATACTGTTTTCCATAAATATTATTACCATCCTATTTAATATTTTCAGGGTTGAATATCAGATCAAATGTTTATCACTTTAACAAGTCGCTAACTTTTTTGTAAAGTGGCAAAAAAAAAAAAAAAAAAAAAAAAAAAAAAAAAAAAGAAGCGAAAAAGAAACGTGTTTTTTGAGGTCTTAAATATCAATTAGTAATTAAATATATATTTATGTTCTGTCATTAAATGCACGTTTAAATATCTTTAAAAAAGGTAGTGAATTAAAGGAGGTTTTATCATTTGACATTTATTGAGTCGCAACCATGCTATCTACAATACTTTGCATAATCAGATATAACGTAGCTGATATTGAAATAAATAAGCTATTTTTGTATCTATAATTAATGAAAAATAATTTGTTTTTATGCTTAGAACTTTTTTACTTACCCATCATACGAGGGTAAGTCTTGTTTCTATATTTAATGAAAAACATTTTGCTCTTATGCTTAAAACTTGGTTTTCATATTTAATGAAAAACAATTTGTATTTATGCTTTTTTCTTAGTTGCGTTGCTTAAGTATAAAAGAGTAAAATATTTTGACATTCAAAGTAAGATTTTCTGATAAAACTGAAAATCAATTGAAATCAAATATTACAAAATTTAATCTCTAAAGATGTACGTTTCAAGCTTTTCGAGACATTAAATTATTTTTGTAAATAAATTAATTCCTAAATTTATCCGTTACTTTGAATATAGTCAGTAGTTTTTAGGAGGAAAAATAGGCTTAAAATTTTAAACTGAATACGTGCACTGAAATAAAATGCATAGCTTACCTGGGTTCACAATAGCCAACGAAACTGAATTTTATACATCCCTGCCCTTTTTATCAAAGAAACTTCTTTAGAAATAACCTTCAAAATTAATGTTTCTGAATATCTAAATATTTCGATTTTAATGCTAGTAGAGACACACTTGAAGGCGACAAAAATAACAATCCACGCCTTTAAATGATATTAACTGGCAACTTATACAAGGTGTTTCTACATTCATGGGACAAACTTGGAGGGGCGGTGCAACTGACTAAAACAAACATATTTTGTATAGAAATGTATGGTCGGAAATGACGTCCTGTACATATGATAGTATGATGTATTCAACCAGGACTTCTTTCCATAGTATGGAGTTTTCATGTCCTATTTTTTTGTGTTCGTGCCTCAATGCGTCATTTTCGACCTATAAAAATTCCAACCTATTTGTCTATAAAAACATGTTTGTTTTAGGCAGCTGCGCCATACCTCCAAGTTTGTCCCATGATCGTAGAAACACCTTGTATATTTTTAATCAACGGCAACTAAAGTAGAGGTTATATTTAAATTTTAACTTCGAAAAGGAAATAGAATATTAAAATTGTTGTTAAGAGACAGGAAGTCACGCCGATTACAAACATTTTTACAGTAAAAATCATGGGCGTACACAGGCAGGTGTAGCATGTCAAATCTCTGAAAATATTAAGCTATACGAAAATACTAAATAAAATAATATCAACTACTATTCATAAACCTCCCCTCCCCCTTTCTACACGAAAATCCAGCGTACTCTCGGGATAAAAATCTTGTGATAATTTATCGAATATATGTGCTATTATTTCTGTATGTTATTGTCGGTTGGTATTAGAACTAATATACTTAAAACATTCTGAATAGTTTGTACACAGCAATTGAAAAAAAATGTAAAAATATAAATAAGACGAACACGTAAGAAAGTTGCAAAGTGTTTTATTAGCAAATATTGTTATACATGACTAAATCAATAAATTATTTGTACAGACTGGATGTATGGCAGACAACAAAATCATGCACCGTTATCTATTTCGATGCTCCATCATCTTTTAATATTACTTAGAGAATACAAATTATAAGTGCAAATTTAAGATCACGGTAACGCTCCTTATTGTGAAAATGCGGTTTGCAGAGATGATTCCAAAGTTGAAAAATGTTAAGTTCACAAAAACTATATGTCGGAATGAGACTGTCCCACTGTCTTGCCTAGCAGATGTAATAGAGGTATTCAAATGCAAATACGAAACAGCAAGAAACAAGGTGTAGCTGAAAACAACGCCAAGAGATACCCTATTTTGTTCGGTATCTGAGAATATGCACATTGGAATTATCCAAAAGTATCCAAAAGCATTAAAGTTGAGAAAAAACGAAGTGCAACGATGGTAAACATCTCAAAAACAGCCGATCATATTCTCTTGTTAAACTGCATGATTAATAAAGTTAATAAAATCCGGCGGATTGCTTGTGCTTGTAGAATTAAAACCCGCCATGGAACAGAAGATTTGACAAATTATGTTTAGAAGTTTAGAATCATTGTTACTCGAATCTTCCTTTTGATCTCCTTATATAGGACCCATGGTGAGATTTAAAAAAAAAAAAAACCTATTTACCTATTTTACCTTTTTAACCCTTTTTTACCCATTTTTCCCGGTTTATTTTTTTTATTTTATTTATTTAATTTTATTTTTATTTATTTATTTATTTTTTTTTTTTTGCCGAAATTTTTTTGCGATTTTTTTTTTATTGAATATGGAGTAAGGAAAGTATCCTCATCATTCGTAGTTGTAAAAATCTTTTGCCATTTTTAAATGTATTTCCTACATTACAAGCCTTTCAATAATAAAATTTCTTTGCTGTTGTTCGTTTGTATGAAGTGTTAAGAAAATAAACGCACATCAACCTTCCGTCATTTTTGAGGAAGGTTCTATACTAGTTGAAAATAAAATATGTAGTAGCAAGCAATTATAGTCTGTTTACAGGGATACTCAAAGGAATTCTATTACATTATGGTCAAGGAAAAATCGTTTATGGTTTATTTTAATGATGTTTCAGTATTTTAAGCCATTGGCGCACCCACGGGGGGAGCTAAGGGGGCTGAAGCCCCTCCCAGACTAGACTAGATATTTAAAGTTTTTACAAAATATGAAAGAATATTATTATTATTATTAATAGATCCTTAAAAAATCGGAATTTTTGAAAATATATTAATTTTGTCATACCATTTTTTTTCTCGTTTAGAAATTTCATTATGAAATTCGAAATATTAGCATGTTTAAAATTTACTTAATTAAAATATTAAGGCCCTGCGCAACCTCTTGCTCTCTTTAACCTTCATAATATTTTGATAATTTAATAATAAAACTTTAAATCGTCTGATTGCGAACACACTTTAAAATTATCCAAATGCAGAAACGCATCAAAAAAATCACAAAATCTAAGATATATTTTAGTACAGTATTTCATTATTTAACATGTTAAAAGCATTCAAAATTAGCTCCACCAAAGCTTTCTAGAGCTTCTCTGGCTGGTTACGACTCTGCTCAAGTCAGCAGAAAAAATATAAGTCAGGACCTGATCCAGCACGTCCCATCAAATTAAATGGAAAGAGACAAAGCTCGGCAGCGGGCCGGACAAGATCTGGGCACATATAAGCCTCTAAAATATGCTAGCCCCCTCCAAAGCGTAATCCTGGATGCGCCACTGTTTTAAGCACATTGAAAATGGTATAGAGTTGATTGGATTGCGCTACAATATGCTTATTATAGAATATGGAGTGATTAGCATTTATCGTTTCGTTCATATACAAGGCTGCACAAAATAATTAGAGTTATTTTCCATTTTTTGACGGAAATTTCCTATACTAGTTGAAAATAAAATGTGTAGTAGCAAGCAATTATAGTCTGTTTACAGGGATACTCAAAGGAATTCTATTACATTATGGTCAAGGAAAAATCGTTTATGGTTTATTTTAATGATGTTTCAGTATTTTAAGCACATTGGAAATGGTATAGAGTTGATTGGATTGCGCTACAATATGCTTATTATAGAATATGGAGTGATTAGCATTTATCGTTTCGTTCATATACAGGGCTGCACAAAATAATTAGAGTTATTTTCCATTTTTTGACGGAAATTTCCTATTGTGTTGTGCGCCACAAATCCCCGAATTCATTTTTTATCGTAAGCGTATGAAATTAGAAAATTCTCTTACGCAGAAACCATAAATGTAATAGCGTTCTCCCTTTTTAACACTTTTCAACGTTTATGAATTAAGTTTGTGTGTCTGTCTCTCTGTCTGTGCTCTAACTCGCGTAAATATATTCGGATTACCATGCATTGATATATGATATGGAAGATTATTATGGAATGTTCACTATTGAAAATGAAATGTGTAGTATATATAGTTCATTTTCAAGCACACACAAAATAATTCCATTACATTACAGTCTATGGAGGAAAATTGTTTGCGGTGCATTTTAATGATGTTACGCTATTTCAAATATATTGAAACTGATATATATATATATGAGGTGTACTACAAAACGCTTACTATATAATATAGTGTGCATAGCATTCACCGTTAATTTACAGGAGCACACCAAGTAATTCGGTTACAGTACTGGCTATGAAAAATAATTGCTAGAAGTGCGTTTTCAGTTGTGGTACGTTTTTTTTAAAATTTAACTATTGTTTTTTCTCTATTACACTGTATGTATAAATTCTATAGTAGATCATATCCAGGACAGTACAAAAGATTTCAAGTTCTTTTCCATTTATTGACGAAAATTATTGAAGGGAAATTTCTTATTGTGTTATGCATTTCTTTAATTGAACTAAATTTTTGCATACAATGTAGTATGCATACAAACAGGCCATTATTAGTGAATAATCACGAAAAACATGTGCTTCTAACAGAAAATTTTGAAGGGGCCCCAAATTTTATATTTAACTTTATTCAAAAATTCTAATTTATTTTCAGATTAATTCATTTATATATGCATGGCTTTTTTTTGTTTCATGAAAATACATTTCATAACAAATTAATTTTTCATAACAAAAGATCAGTTCCAACCGCATGGTCACAATTCCCCAGTTTTCCCAACCGATCAAACACTTCTATTTATCAGGCAATATTATCCGCCAACCAATCAAAATCGAGAAAATGCAATAATATAATATTTGTAGTAATTTGTATAATATTCGTATCATTGGTAAGTACGAATTTAGGCAACTTCGCTTGAATGAAAGAGGGCCCCGAAATGACACTGTGGTTCCCATAGCTTCAGAAGTTAATCGGGCCCTGCATACAAATCTATAAATCATATACAGATATGCAGGGCCGAAACTAGCCTGTTTTGCACCCGGGGCTAACATGGATTTTGGCGCCCCCTCCCCCCAATCCCCTCTACACCAAAGTATATTTACAAAGAGAATTTTACTAATTTTATAATAGACGACATATTTTAAAATGTAAAATACGTAATCATAAAATATGCAATACTGAACTACGTAATTTACAGTGGCGGATCCAAGGGGAAGGTCCCTCTGAACATCAACAAAAATATTCTAAAGATCATTTTTTAAATGACATATTCAGTAGTGTCCCGATTATCCGAGTCCTGCCTAACCGAGTTTCCGCTTTCACCGAGTTATTTTCTTCTGATGGACTGATGGCTACCGTTATTATGAAACAGCCATTATAAATGAAGTGTTAGGTGAAGATGAAAGAGCAGTCGTAAAAAGTTAGAACTCTGATTTTCTGGTCCGAATGGAAAAAAAAATGACCATAACTTTTTTTTTTTTTGACTGCTCTTTCATCTTCACTTAACACTTCATTTATAATGGCTGTTTCATAATAATGGAAGCCATCAGTCCATCAGAAGAAAATTAACTTTTCCAAAGGTATAATCTTCATTTGGCGCCCCTTTGATCTAGCGCCCGGGGCACATGCCCCCTCTGCCCCCCTTAGTTTCGGCCCTGCAGATATACACAAAAGAATTTGGATATAAATCTAAATATAAATGTTAACTGCATAGACTGGGTTTTCAGATATGTTATGTGTTTTCCAACTTGTGTACTTAGACATCTTCTTTCGTATATTTTTAATCAACG
The DNA here is from genome assembly GCA_963932465.1 of Maratus speciosus. Classification (NCBI taxonomy): domain Eukaryota; kingdom Metazoa; phylum Arthropoda; class Arachnida; order Araneae; family Salticidae; genus Maratus; species Maratus speciosus. The sequence continues at coordinate 438,594,239 of OZ010792.1, read as the reverse complement.
GCAACTAAAGTGGGGGTTATATAAATATATATTTAAATTTTAACTTCGAAAAGGAAATAGACATAGAAGATTAAATTTGTAGTTAAGAGGCGGGAAGTCACGCCGATTACAATTTTTTTTAAAGTAAAAATCATGGGCGTACACAGGCAGGTGTAGCATGTCAAATGTCCGAAAATATTAAGATATAAGAAAAATACTAAATAAAATATATCAACTACTATTCATAAACCTCCCCCCCACCTTTCTCAACAAAAATCCAGCGTACTCTCGGGATAAAAAACTTGTGATATTTTATCGAACATATGTCCTATTATTTCTGTATGTTATTGTTGGTTGGTATTACAACTAATATACTTAAAAACATTCTGAAAAGTTTGTACATAGCATTTGAAAAAAAAAATGTAAAAATATAAATAAGACGAATATGTAAGAAAATTGCAATGTGTTTTATTAGCAAATACTGTTATACATGGCTAAATCAATAAATAAAATTTCAATAAATTATTTGTACAGATTGAATGTATGGCAGACAATAAAATCATGCGCCGCATTCTATTTCGATGCCCCATCATCTTTTAATATTACTTAGAGTATACTAATTATAAGTGCAAGTTTAAGATCACGGTAATGTTCCTTATTGTGAAAATGCAGTTTGCAGAGATGATTCCAAAGTTGAAAAATGTTAAGTTCACAAAAACTATATGTCGGGATGAGACTGTCCCACTGCCTTCCACAGAAGATGCAATAGAGGTATTCAAATGCAAATACGAAACAGCATGAAACAAGGTTGAGCTGATAACAACACCAAGAGATACCCTATTGTGTTTGGTACAGCCCCTCAAATATGTAGCTGAATCAGCTGCCAATTTCAAAATCCTACAATTTACGAATTTATAAATCAAGATTTAAAAAAAAAAAAAAAAAAATACATATAAATATTAAAGATTTCTTTACATGTAAATTTTAAGGTTTTTTTTTAGTTGAAACCTTTCAAAGATTTAGGAAATGGCTTTTTCGGGTAGCCACTGAAACGATCATTATGCAGTTTTGATATTTAAATTAATTTCTAGTGGATAGCAACTAAAAAGATTACTATATATTCTGTTTTTAAAAACTAATTTCTAAAGATTGCTTCAATTGAAAAGTTTTTAGAAGATTTAGGAATGCACACCCTCTGGAAATAACGTAAAAAGAAAAAAAAAATAATACAACAACTGGTAATCATGTTAAGGTTTCGCAGACGCTATTCTAGACAAAAACACACTTCATTTTTTTAAAAACCTATTGCACACTTTTTTTCCCAGGATACCAAAAAACTTTAAGCTCGGTCTATTTATACAAAATTTTTAGCCTACCATAAACAAAAAATAATTTTAAATCATAATTTTTTTAATGAAAAAAATATATTATGATTTAAAGTTATTTTTCCTTTTTTTAAATTTAATATTCATAACTTCCTTATACGAAGCAGGTGTTCAAATAATTTTTTATACAAACTTTTTAGCCTACGCACAACCATAAACAAAAATAACTTTAAATCATAATATTTTTTCCTTCAATAAAATTATTATAAATTGTTAATAAAATAATTTTTTACTTTTTTTATTTAATATTCATAACTTCCTTATACGAAACAGGTGTTCAAATATTTTTTTATGTAAATCACGTTCAAAAGAGATTTATTTAACTTAATTACAGTAGTGTTTAATGTTGGAATGGTCATTAATATTCATAACTTCCTTATACGAAAAAAAATTATAAATTCAAATCATTTTTTAAAAATGATTTGAATTTATAATATTTTTTCGTATAAGGAATTTATGAATATTAATGAACTTTAATTATCCGTGGGTTTATGAAATTTTTTCCGCATTAATAAATAACTATGATTGAGCGTGATTTACATAAAAAAAAAGAAATTAAAGTTATTTATTAATGCAGGAGTCATAAATACCCGTTTCTTATGTAGTTTCGTATAAGGAAGTTATGAATAATAAATTAAAGAATGAAAAAGAATAATAAATTAAAGAATTAAAAAAAATATTATGAATTTTATTGTTGAAAAAAAGAATATTATGCATTAAAATTTTTTTTGTAAAAAAAAAAAAAAAAAAAAAAAATAATAATAATAATAATAACCTTAATAAAAACTCAGAAATGTTGTACATTAGTTATTATTTCTTATTCTGGCTTGAATGATGGAATTAAATGGTCTGGAATTACATCATCTGTTTTATATATTGAAACATAATTATGTCATCCGTAATGACTTAAAAGTTTACGTCGGTAAACCAAATTATGTTCAAATCTCTAGAGGAAGTTGAAGCGACATATTGCGGCCGGGGAAAAATATGTATTAAATCTCTAAAATACAAAGATGATATTGAGCGATACATACATTTTTTGAAAAGTGATTTTACATCACACACTACCATACATCAGGTTTTTAGAGTTATTTATTTTGATTATCCTAAACTTTGTAATGATCTGGTAGTAGCTAGGATAGAAGCGGAAGTTCAAGAAAGTTTGAAACAGACGACGACAAAGTATGGTAATGATTATGTATCTCCTGAAGTTTCAGTAAAAAATATTTTACGAGTATGTGTGAAGGATGAAATGCTTCATTATCTTGCAGCTTATCTTTATAGAAGAAAGCTAGATGGTTTAAAAGAAATAAAAGCACAGATAACTGATTCAGAATTAGAACCGGACTCTTCAACTTTAGAGAAGGATGATCAAAATTTGGTGAAAAGAATAGATTCCGCCGCATCAGAATCAGAAAAAGCTCCTTCTTTACCTCCAAAAGAAAAAAAAAAATCAAATTATTATTATTTTTTTATTTATTTTTTTTTTTACAAAAGAATTTTATAATAATTTTTTTAAAAGTAAAAACGATAATAATTAAACTGTAATATTATAGTGTTAATCACAAATTGTTCATTATCTTAGCAACTATTGATCCTACAGCTTCGAAAAACACAGCTATGGTTGGTCATTCTTTGCGCATTTTTTCAGAGGATTATTATTATATGTTAAAATCAGTTATCTCTATTGAATTAATGCATTTTTAGAGGTCATTCCACGTAATTGAATCTGTTGAGTTAAGCATTTCAAAAGTAAATATTTTGGTTGGAAAGTATTACATAATCAGCTAGCATGATTTTTATTTCTTAACATTATTTACTATTATTTATCGTTTGAATATGTTATAATTTAAATTTATTCAAAAATAAATATTTTGGTTGGAAAGTGTTACATAATCGGCTAGCATGATTTTTATTTCTTAACATCATTTACTATTATCTATCGGTTGAATATGTTATAATTTAAATTTATTCAAAAATAAATGTTTTGGTTGGAAACTGTTACATAATCGGCTAGCATAATTTTTATTTCTTAACATCATTTACTATTATCTATCTTTTGATATCCAATTGTTCCAAATATATCCTTTTTTTTACTTGTACGTATTTAAACTTCTTGAAAATTTACGTATAGTTTTGAGATGATTTTTAATTGCTTTCTGTACGCCAAAGGGTTAACTCTTTTGGATCAGGAAGCAACGAAATATTCTGAGGTATATCGAATCTTGCCATTTTTAGTATTTTTTCTTTCATTTTAATTCTTAAAATGGTAAAAAGTAACTGTAAAATTTAGATTTCTAGTTTGTGTCTGTACGCCAAAGGGTTAACTGATTTGAAACAGGAGGCTGTGAGATGTTTACAGAGGTACCTAATCTCTCCAATTATATCCTTTTTTTACTTGTACGTATTTAAACTTCTTGAAAATGAACGTATAGTTTTGAGATGATTTTTAGTTGCTTTCTGTACGCCAAAGGGTTAACTCTTGGGAATCAGGAAGCTATGAAATATTTTGAGGGATATCGAATCTTACCATTTATAGTATTTTTTTTTTTCATTTTAAGAATTTAGATGTAAAAAAGTAACTGTAAAATTTAGATTTCTAGTTTGTGCCTGTACACCAAAGGGTTAACTGATTTGAAACACGAGGCTATGAGATGTTTATACAGCTACCTAATTGCTCCAAATATATCCCTTTTTTACTTGTACGTATTTAAACTTCTTGAAAATGAACGTATAGTTTCGGGATGATCTTTAGTTCCTTTCTGTACGCCAAAGGGTTAATTCTTTTAAATCAGGAGGTTATGAAATATTCTGAGAGATATCGAATCTAGCCATTTTTAGTATTTTTTTTTACATCTAAATTCTTAAAAGGGTTTAAAAGTAAAGGTATGTTTTGGATTTCAAGTTTTTGGAGTACAGCCAAAGGGATAACTGATTTGAAACAGGATGCTATGAAATGTTTATAGGGGTATCTAACTGCTCCAAATATATCCTTTTTTTACTTGTACGTATTTAAACTTCTTGAAAATGAACGTATTGTTTTGAGATGATTTTTAATTGCTTTCTGTACGCCAACCGGCTAACTCTTTTGAATCATAATATTTTTTTCTGTAAAGAAAAGTATTATAAATCGTTAATAAAATATTTTTTTCTTTTTTTTAATTCAATATTCGTAAATTCCTTATACGAAACAGGTGTTTAAATATTTTTTTATGTAAATCACGTTCAAAAGAGATTTATTTAACTTAATCATAGTAGTGTTTAATATTGGAAAGATCATTAATATTCATAACTTCCTTATACGAAAAAATATTATAAATTCAAATCTTTTTTTTAAAAATGAATTGAATTTATAATATTCTTTCCTATACGAAAGTTATGAATATTAATGAACTTAATTATCCGTGGTTTATGAAATTTTTTCCTCATTAATAAATAAATATGGCTTATTTTTTTTTCTTATTGTGCTTACAAAGTTATTTATTAATGCGAAAGTCATAAATATCTGTTTCGTATTTTGTTTTGTATAAGGAAGTTATGAATAATAAATTAAAGAATTTAATAGAATATTATATATATATATTTTTTTTTTACAAAAGAATTTTAGTTCATAATATTCTTTTTTTCAACAATAATTTTAATTCATAATATTCTTTTTTTAATTCTTTAATTTATTATTCATAAAGATGAACATCTTATAGCATTTTTTGGAAAAAGCTTTGAAAATATAGTTGATCCTTTTGTTAACAATACGTAATAAAAAATAGTCAAACATAAAAAAATGAATTTGTAAAATACCGTTTTTTAAACTTAGACTGTGAATGAAATATTTTTTTTTTTAATTATAAAGTATTTTTACAATTTACATTATTTGACAATTTACATTTTTTTACAATTTACATTTTTTTTACAATTTACATTTTTTTTTACAATTTACATTTTTTAATAACTTTTCAATCAGAAAATGAAACATAAACTACGCTTATTGAAAATATAACAGTACATTTTGATAACTTTTATATTGTAAACAAAATCCAGAAAAAAAATGAAGTCCAAAGAAAAGCAAATGAAATGCAAATAAACTTTCTTCTTCTATTGCAGCAGCAGCTTGAAGAGTTATCCAATAATTAATAAAAAAATTTCACGACTGATGACAAATGTTAAAATTTCGGTTTATATACATGTCTACAAGGAAGTAATTAATATTCAATAGCTAAAAGAAAATTTAATGTTTCGTAACATCATGCAATCTCTTCAAGGAAATTATTATTATTCAGAGCATCAAAGAATGTCTACAAGGAAGTAATAAAATGGATTTCATAACATGACGCAATAGCTAAAAGAAAGGAATAATGTTATTTTGTAAGAAACTAATTTATATTCATGACTACATTCGTTAAGATTTTGTTATCTAAGCATGACTGCTTAAATTTCATTTGCTTATAATTCTGGTCCTAATTGAGCTACCGTAACGTAAAATATACTCAAGTAGGCTAACTTTTCCCTGTCTTTAAATTGGCTATTTCCATTTTCACTTTCCATTACTCTAGGACGGTTTTGGTACCTCAAATTTCATTTGCTTATAATACTGGCCCTAATTGAGCTACCGTAACGTAAAATACACTCAAATAGGCTAAATTTCCCTGTCTTTAGAATGGCTATTTCCATTTTCCAATATTTACTATAGAAGGGGGGGGGGGCTATAAAAATTGATTTTTTTAAAGTTTATTTATATTATAGCATGTTGTATATCATATAAAAGGTTATTACATGTAGTAACTGAAAATTGTAAAAGTTTTAATTGATTTGTAATTCCTATCACTCTAGGACGCTTTTATTTTTTTTTTTAATTTTTATTTCAATTTATTTAATATAGTAAATGTATATGTATATATATATTAAATTTATATATATATGTGTGTGTGTTAATATATAGCATGTCTTTCAAATGGCTATTTCAGTTTTTCAATATTTATGTTGGGGGGGGGGGGGCTACAAAAATGATTTTTTTAAAGTTGTTGATACTATGGCATGTTGGATATCATTTGAAAGGGAATTGAGTGTAGTAACTGAAAATTGTAAAATTTTTCACTTTCCCTTATTCTAGGACGGTTTTGGTACCTCAAATTTCATTTGCCTATAATTCTGGCCCTAATTAAGCTACCGTAACGGAAAATATGCTCAAATAGGCTAACTTTTTCCTGCCTTTAAAATGGCTATTTCCATTTTCCGATTTTTACTATGGGGGGGGGGGGTGTTAACTATAGGGGGGAGCTATAAAAATTCATTTTTTGAGTAGTATATCATTTGAAAGTACTTTTTGAATACATTTTATTTCTGCCATTATAAATTGGAAAAACAGTTTTAAGAAAGTATAAACATGTCTTGCGTATTGACACTTTCCAACATTTTTTTAAATATAATTATATTTAAATAATAAGTTTTTATATCGATGTATAAAGTATAAAAAATGTTTAAAAAACAAAAATCAAAACTTGTGGATGGATTATGAAACATTTTCCAACTATTTTTTTAATTTGATTATATTTAAATAATAAAATGTTATATCGATGCATAAAGTATAAAAAAGAAGAAAAAAAATCATAACTCGCGGATGGATTATGAAACATTTTCCAACATTTTTTTAAAATTTACATTTAACCTGAAAATAGCAATATTTGTTAAAATTGCCTCTAAATTGGTTTCTATTATAGGTAGGCTAATTCAAAAATAGTTAAAATAATCCTCAGAAAAAAATGTGCAATGTGTTTTTCGAAGCTGTAGGAACATTAGTTGCTGAGGTAAAGAACAATTTGTAATTAACTATAATATTACAGACTTGAAGGGGTGAATTTAAAAAAAATTATTTGTGAAATTTAAGACAGGAAATTTTTAACATCAATTATGAAACACTTTTCATCAAATGTTTTCTTTTTAAAATGCATTAACTGAATAGAGAAAACAAATTTTAACTTGAGATGAAAAAAAAAATTTTTTTTTAATACATTTTAGTTTTTTAATTTATCATTCATAACTTTCTTATACGAAACAAGTGTTATGACTTCAGCCATAAAAAAATACGTTTCAGAAAAAAATAAAATCAAGTCTAAAAAATAATTAAAAAAAATGTAAATATCTTTACCCTTTTTCTCTGAGCAGCAAGTGGAACTGATTTTTCCAACGAAAAAAATGTTGCAACTGATACATTTTCTAGATATAGTTGAAAAAAAATCATTCATGCTTAGATAACAAAATCTTAAAGAATGTAGTCATGAATATAAATTAGTTTCTTACAAAGTAACATTATTCCTTTCTTTTAGCTATTGCGTCATGTTATAAAATCCATTTAATTACATCCTTGTAGACATTCTTTGTTGTTCTGAATATTAATCATTTCCTTGAAGAGATTCCTTAAAGAGATTGCATGATGTTACGAAACATTTTTCTTTTGTTTTAGCTATTGCGTCATGATATGAATACTAATTACTTCCTTGTAGATATTCTTTGATGTTCTGAATATTAATCATTTCCTTGAAGACATTGCATAATGTTACGAAACATTAAATTTTCTTTTAGCTATTGCGTCATGTTATAAATATTAATTACTTCCTTGTAGACATATATATATACCGAAATTTTAACATTTGGCATCAGTGCTGAAAAATTTTTATTAATCATTGCATAACTCTTCAAGCTGCTGCTTCAATAGAAGAAGAAAATTTATTTGCATTTTATTTGCTTTTCTTTGGATTTCATTTTTTCTGGATTTTGTTTAATATATAAAAGTTATCACAATGTACTGTTATATTTTCAATAAGCGTAGTTTATGTTTCATTTTCTGATTGAAAAGTTATTAAAAAATATAAATTGTAAAAAAAAATGTAAATTGTAAAAAAAAAAAAATGTAAATTGTAAAAAAAAAATGTAAATTGTAAAAAAAATGTAAATTATAAAAAAATGTAAATTGTAAAAATATTTTATAATTAAAAAAAAATATTTCATTGTCTAAGTTTAAAAACGGTATTTTTCAAATTCATTTTGTTAAGTTTGAATATTTCTTATTACGTATTGTTAACAAAAGGATCAACTATATTTTCAAAGCTTTTTTAAAAAAATGCTATAAGATGTTCTATCTTTATGAATAATAAATTAAAGAATTAAAAAAAAGAATATTATGAATTAAAATTCTTTTGTAAAAAGAGAAAAAAAATAATACTCTATTAAATTCTTTAATTTATTATTCATAACTTCCTTATACAAAACTAAATACTAAACAGATATTTATGACTTTCGCATTAATAAATAACTTTGTAAACACAATAAGAAAAAAAATAAGTCATATTTATTTATTAATGAGGAAAAAATTTCATAAACCCACGGATAATTAAGTTCATTAATATTCATAACTTTCTAATACGAAAGAATATTATAAATTCAAATCATTTTTTAAAAAAGATTTGAATTTATAGTATTTTTTCCTATAAGGAAGTTATGAATATTAATGATCTTTCCAACATTAAACACTACTATGATTAAGTTACATAAATCTCTTTTGAACGTGATTTACATAGAAAAATATTTAAACACCTGTTTCGTGTAAGGAATTTACGAATATTAAATAAAAAAAAGGAAAAAAATATTTTATTAACGATTTATAATACTTTTCTTTAAAGAAAAAAATATTATGATTCAAAAGGGTTAGCCCTTTGGCGTACAGAAAGCAATTAAAAATCATCTCAAAACAATACATTCATTTTCAAGAAGTTTAAATACGTACAAGTAAAAAAGGGATATATTTGGAGCAGTTAGGTACCTCTATAAACATTCCATAGCATACTGTTTCAAATCAGTTAACCCTTTGGCTGTACGCCAAAAACTTGAAATCCAAAATATACCTTTACTTTTAAACCCTTTTAAGAATTTAGATGTAAAAAAAAATATATATATATACTAAAAATGGCTAGATTCGATATCCCTCAGAATATTTCATAACCTCCTGATTTAAAAGAATTAACCCTTTGGCGTACACAAAGCAACTAAAAATCATCTCAAATATATACGTTCATTTTCAAGAAGTTTAAATACGTACAAGTAAAAAAAGGATATAATTGAAGAGATTAGGTACTTATATAAACATCTCACAGCATCCTGTTTCAAATCATTTAACCCTTTGGCGTACAGACACAAACTAGAAATCTAAATTTTACAGTTACTTTTTTACCATTTTAAGAATTAAAATGACAAAAAAATTCTAAAAATGGCAAGATTCGATATCCCTCAGAATATTTCATAGCTTCCTGATCCAAAAGAGTTAACCCTTTGGCGTACAGAAAGCAACTAAAAATGTTTAAATACGTACAAGTAAAAAAAAGGATATATTTGGAGCAATTGAATATCAACCGATAGATAATAGTAAATGATGTTAAGAAATAAAAATCATGCTAGCCGATTATGTAACACTTTCCAACCAAAATATTTATTTTTGAATAAATTTAAATTATAACATATTCAACCGATAAATAATAGTAAATGATGTTAAGAAATAAAAATCATACTAGCCAATTATGTAACACTTTCCAACCAAAATATTTATTTTTGAAATGCTTAACTCAACAGATTCAATTACGTGGAATGATCTGTAAAAAAATGCATTAATTCAATAGAGATAACTGGTTTTAACATATAATAATAATCCTCTGAAAAAATGCGCAAAGAATGACCAACCATAGCTGTGTTTTTCGAAGCTGTAGGATCAATAGTTGATGAGATAATGAACAATTTGTGATTAACACTATAATATTACAGTTTAATTATTATCGTTTTTACTTAAAAAAAATTATTATAAAATTTTTTGTATTTTTTTTTTTTTTTTTTGTATTTTTTTTTTTTTTTTTTTAGTTTGAATTGTCTTTTTTTGGAGGTAAAGAAGGAGCTTCTTCTGATTCTGATGCGGCGGTATCTATTCTTTTCACCAAATTTTGATTGTCCTTCTCTAAAGTTGAAGAGTCCAGTTCTAGACAGATGATGTAATTCCAGACCATTTAATTCCATCATTCAAGCCAGAAAAAGAAATAATAACTAATGTACAACATTTTTGAGTTTTTATTAATGTTATTAATTTTTTTTTCAATAAGAATTTTAATTCATAATATTCTTTTTTTCAACAATAATTTTAGTTCATAATATATTTTTTTAATTCTTTAATTTATTGATCTTTTTCATTCTTTAATTTATTATTCATACCTTCCTTATACGAAACTACACACGAAACATGTATTTATGACTCCTGCATTAATAAATAACTTTAATTTCTTTTTTTATGTAAATCACGTTCAATCATAGTTATTTATTAATGCGGAAAAAATTTCATAAACCCACGGATAATTAAAGTTCATTAATTTTCATAAATTCCTTATACGAAAAAATATTATAAATTCAAATCATTTTTAAAAAATAATTTGAATTTATAATATTTTCTCGTATAAGGGAGTTATGAATATTAATGCTCTTTCCAACATTAAACACTACTGTGATTAAGTTAAATAAATCTCTTTTGACCGCGATTTACATAAAAAAAATACTTGAACATCTGTTTCGTATAAGGAAGTTATGAATATTAAATTAAAAAAAGTAAAAAATTATTTCATTAACAATTTATAATAATTTTCTTTAAGGAAAAAAATATTATGATTTAAAATTATTTTTGTTTATGGTTGTGCGTAGGCTAAAAATTTTGTATAAAAAATTATTTGAACACCTGCTTCGTATAAGGAAGTTATGAATATTAAATTTAAAAAAAAGGAAAAATAATTTTAAATCATAATATATTTTTTCATTAAAAAAATTATGATTTAAAATTATTTTTTGTTTATGGTAGGCTAAAAATTTTGTATAAATAGACCGAGCTTAAAGTTTTTTGGTATCCCGGGGAAAAAAAAAAGTGCAATAGGTTTAAAAAAAAAATGAAGTGTGTTTTTGTCTAGAATAGCGTGTGCGAAACCTTAACATGATTACCAGTTGTTTTTTTTTTTTGTTTTTTTTTTCTTTTTACGTTATTTCCAGAGGATGTGCATTCCTAAATCTTCTAAAAACTTTTCAATTGAAGCAATCTTTAGAAATTAGTTTTTAAAAATAGAATATATAATAATCTTTTTAGTTGCTGCCCACTAGAAATTAATTTAAATATCAAAACTGCATAATGATCGTTTCAGTGGCTACCCGAAAAAGCCATTTCCTAAATCTTTGACAGGTTTCAACTAAAAAAAACCTTAATATTTAAATGTAAAGAAATCTTTAATATTTATAAGTATTTTTTTTTAACCTTGCTTTTTAAATTCGTAAATGGAAGGATTTTGAAATTGGCAGCTGATGCAGCTACATATTTGAGGGGCTGTATCTGAGAATATTCACATGGGAATTATCCAAAAGTATCCAAAAGCATTAAACTTGAGAAAAAACGAAGTGCAACGATGGTAAACATCTGGAAAACAGCCGATCATATTCTCTTGTTGAACTGCATGATTAATAAAGTTAACAAAATCCGGCGGATTGCTCGTGCTTGTAGAATTAAAACCCGCCATGGAACAGAAGATTTGACAAATTATGTTTAAAAGTTTAGAATCATTGTTACTCGAATCTTCCTTTTGATCTCCTTATATAGGACCCATGGTGAGTTTTAAAAAAAAAAAAAACCTATTTACCTATTTTACCCTTTTAACCCTTTTTTACCTATTTTTCCAGGTTTAATTTTTTTCTTTTTAATTAATAAGGTCCGTCATTTTTGACGAAGGTCCTATACTAGTTGAAAATAAAATGTGTAGTAGCAAGCAATTATAGTCTGTTTACAGGGATACTGAAAGGAATTCCATTACATTATGGTCTAGGAAAAATAAATTATAGTGTATTTTAAAGATGTTTTACTATTTTAAGCATACTGAAAATGGTATAGAGCACTGGATAGCGCTACATTATGCTTATTATAGACAATGGAGTGATTAGCTTTTATCGTTTCGTTCATATAAAGGGATGCACAAAATAATTACAGTTATTTTCCATTTATTGACGGAAATTTCCTATTGTGTAGTGCGCGACAAATTCCCGAATTCATTTTTAATGGTAAGCGTATGAAATTAGAAAATTCTCTTACGCAGAAACCATGAAATGTAATAGCGTTCTCCCTTTTTAATACTTTTCAACGTTTATGAATTAGGTTTGTGTGTCTGTCTCTCTGTCTGTGCTCTAACTCGCGTAAATATATTCGGATTACCGTGCATTGATACATGATATGGAAGATTATTATGGAATGTTCACTATTGAAAATGAAATGTGTGGTATATATAGTTCATTTTCAAGCACACTCAAAATAATACCATTACATTACAGTCTATGGAGGAAAATTGTTTGCGGTGCATTTTAATGATGTTTCACTATTTCAAATATATTGAAATTGATATATATATATCTGAGGTGTACTACAAAACGCTTACTATATAATATGGTGTGCATAGATTCACCGTTCATTTACAGGATCACACCAAGTAATTCGGTTACAGTACTGGCTATGAAAAGTAATTGCTAGAAGTGCGTTTTCAGTTGTGGTACGCTTTTTTTTAATTTAACTATTGTTTTTTCTCTGTTACTTGGTATGTATAAATTCTATAATGGATCATATGCATGATAGTACAAAAGATTTCGAGTTCCTTTCCATTTATTGACGGGAATTATTGAAGGGAAATTTCCTATTGTGATATGCATTTCTTAAACTGAACTAAATTTTTGAATACAATGTAGTATGCATACAAACAGGCCGTTATTAGTGAATAGACACGAAAAACACGTGCTTCTATCAGAAAATTTAGAAGGGGCCCCAAATTTTATATTTAACCATATTCAAAAGTTCTAATTTATTTTCAGATTAATTCATTTATATATGAATATGTGTATGTTTTTTTAAGTGTTTAATGAAAATACCTTTCATGACAAATTAATTTTTCATAACAAAAGATCAGTTTCAACCGCATGGTCACAATTCCCAAGTTTGCCCAACCGATCAAACTGTTTTATTTATCAGGCAATATTATCCTCCAACCAATCAAAATCGAAAAATGCAATAATATAATATTTGTAGTAATTTGTATAATATTTGTATCATTGGTGAGTTTTCGGGTATTTCGAATTTAGGAAACTCTGCTTTAATGAAAGAGGGCCGCAAAATGACACTGTGCTTCCCATAGCCTCAGAAGTTAATCGGGCCCTGCATACAAATCTATAAATCATATACAGATATGCACAAAAGAATTTGGATATAAATCTAAATATAAAAGTTAACTACATAGACTGGGTTTTCAGATATGTTATGTGTTTTCCAACTTGTTTACTTGGACATCTTCTTTCGTGTATTTTTAATCAACGGCAACTAAAGTGGAGGTTATATATATTTAAATTTTAACTTCGAAAAGGAAATAGACATAGAAAATTAAAATTGTAGTTAAGAGGCGGGAAGTCACGCAGATTACAAACATTTTTACAATAAAAATCATGGGCGTACACAGGCAGGTGTAGCATGTCAAATGTCCGAAAATATTAAGATATACGAAAAATACTAAATAAAATATATCAAATGCTATTCATAAACCTCCCCCAACCTTTCTCAACGAAAATCCAGCGTACTCTCGGGATAAAAATCTTGTGATATTTTATCGAATATATGTGCTATTATTTCTGTATGTTACTGTTGGCTGGTATTACAACTAATATATTTAAAAACATTCTGAATAGTTTGTACATAGCATTTGAAAAAAAAAAAATTGTAAAAATATCAATAAGACGAACACGTAAGAAAATTGCAAAATATTTTATTAGCAAATATTGTTATACATGACTAAATCAATAAATAAAAATTCAATAAATTATTTGTACAGATTGGATGTATGGCAGACAATAAAATCATGCGCCGTGTTCTATTTCGATGCTCCATCATTTTTTAATATTACTTAGATTATACTAATTATAAGTGCAAATTTAAGATCAAGGTAATGTTCCTTAATGTGAAAATGCGGTTTGCAGAGATGATTCCAAAGTTCAAAAATGTTAAGTTCACAAAAACTATATGTCGGGATGAGACTGTCCCACTGCCTTGCACAGAAGATTCAATAGAGGTATTCAAATGCAAATACGAAACAGCAAGAAACAAGGTTGAGCTGAAAACAACACCAAGAGATACCCTATTTTGTTCGGTATCTGAGAATATGCACATGGGAATTGTCCAAAAGTATCCAAAAGCATTAAACTTGAGAAAAAACGAAGTGCAACGATGGTAAACATCTCGAAAACAGCCGATCATATTCTCTTGTTAAACTGCATGATTAATAAAGTTAACAAAATCCGGCGGATTGCTTGTGCTTGTAGAATTAATACCCGCCATGGAACAGAAGATGTGAGAAATTATGTTTAAAAGTATAGAATCATTGTCACTCGAATCTTCCTTTTGATCTCCTTATATAGAACCCATCGTGAGATTTGAAAAGAAAAAAAAATTACTCATTTTTCCCTGTTTATTTTTTTTTTATTTATTTATATATTTTTTTCTTTCTTTCTTTTTTTTTTTTTTTTTACAAGCCTTTCAATAATAAAATTTCTTTGCTGTTGTTCGTTTGTATGAAGTGTTATGAAAATAAACGCAGATCTACCTTCCGCCATTTTTGACGAAGTTTCTATACTAGTTGAAAATAAAATGTGTTGTAGCAAGCAATTATAGTCTGTTTACAGGAATACTCAAAGGAATTCCATTACATTATGTTTTAGGAAAAATCGTTTATAGTTTATTTTAATGTTGTTTTACTATTTTAAGCATATTGAAAATGGTATAGACCACTGGATTGCGCTACAATATGCTTATTATAGAATATGGAGTGATTATCGTTTCGTTCATATACAGGGCTTCACAAAATAATTAGAGTTATTTTCCATTTATTGACGGAAATTTCCTATTGTGTTGTGCGCGACAAATTTCCGAATTCATTTTTGATCGTAAGCGTATGAAATTAGAAAATTCTGTTACTCAGAAACCATGAAAAGTAATAGCGTTCTCCCTTTTTAACACTTTTCAACATTTATGTATTAGGTTTGTGTGTCTGTCTCTCTGTCTGTGCTCTATCTCGCGTAAATATATTCGGATTACCATGCATTGATATATGATATGGAAGATTATTATGGAAAGTTTACTATTGAAAATGAAATGTGTAGTATATATATAGTTCATTTTCAAGCACACACAAAATAATTCCATTACATTACAGTCTATGGAGGAAAATTGTTTGCGGTGCATTTTAATGATGTTACACTATTTCAAATATATTGAAATTTATATATATATATCTGAGCTGTACTACAAAACGCTTAATATAATGTGCATAGCATTCACCGTTCATAATTGCTAGAAGTGCGTTTTCAGTTGTGGTACGCTTTTTTTTAATTTAACTATTGTTTTTTCTCTATTACTCTGTATGTATAAATTCTATAGTAGATCATATCCAGGACAGTACAAAAGATTTCGAGTTCTTTTCCATTTATTGACGAAAATTATTGAAGGGAAATTTCTTATTGTGTTATGCATTTCTTTAACTGTTCTAAATTTTTGTATACAATGTAGTATGCATACAAACTGGCCATTATTAGTGAATAAGCTCGAAAAACATGTGCTTCTATCAGAAAATGTTGAAGGGGCCCCCAAATTTTATATTTAATTTTATTAAAAAACTCTAATTTATTTTCAGATTATTTCATTTATATATGCATGGCTTTTTTTTAAGTGTTTCATGAAAACACCTTTCATAACAAATTAATTTTTCATAACAAAAGGTCAGTTCCAACCGCATAGTCACAATTCCCCAAAACCAATCAAAATCGAGAAAATGCAATAATATAATATTTGTAGTAATTTGTATAATATTCGTATCATTGGTAAGTTTCCGGGTATTTCGAATTTAGGAAACTGCTTGAATGAAAGAGGTCCCCGAAATGACACTGTGCTTCCCATAGCTTCAGAAGTTAATCGGGTCCTGCATACAAATCTATAAATCATATACAGATATGCAGGATCGAAACTAGTCTGTTTTTCACCCGGGGCAAACATGGATTTTGGCGCCCCCCCACCCCTCTACCACAAAGTATATTTACAAAGAGAATTTTACTAATTTTATAATAGACGACTTATTTTAATATGTAAAATACGTAATCATAAAATATGCAATACTGAACTACGTAATTTACAGTGGCGGATCCAAATGAAAGGTCCCTCTGAACATCAACAAAAATATTCTAAAGAGCATTTTTTAAATGACATATTCAGTAGAGTCCCGATTATCCGAGTCCTGCCTAACCGAGTTTCCGCTTTCACCGAGTTATTTTCTTCTGATGGACTGATGGCTACCGTTATTATGAAACAGCCATTATAAATGAAGTGTTAGGTGAAGATGAAAGAGCAGTCGTAAAAAGTTAGAACTCTGATTTTCTGGTCCGAATGAAAAAAAAAAATGGCCATAATTTTTTTTTCGACTGCTCTTTCATCTTCACATAACACTTCATTTATAATGGCTGTTTCATAATAATGGAAGCCATCAGTCCATCAGAAGAAAATGAACCTTTCCAAAGGTATAATCTTCATTTGGCGTCCCTTTGTTCTGGCGCCCGGGGCACATGCCCCCTCTGCCCCCCTTAGTTTCGGCCCTGCAGATATGCACAAAAGAATTTGGATATACATCTAAATATAAATGTTAACTGCATAGACTGGGTTTTCAGATATGTTATGTGTTTTCCAACTTGTGTACTTAGACATCTTCTTTCGTATATTTTTAATCAACGGCAACTAAAGTGGAGGTTATATAAATATATATTTAAATTTTAACTTCGAAAAGGAAATAGACATAGAAGATTAAAATTGTAGTTAAGAGGCGGGAAGTCACGCTGATTACAAATTTTTTTAAAGTAAAAATCATGGGCGTACACAGGCAGGTGTAGCATGCCAAATGTCCGAAAATATTAAGATATACGAAAAATTCTAAATAAAATATATCAACTACTATTCATAAACATCCCTCCACCTTTCTCAATGAAAATCCAGTGTACTCTCGGGATAAAAATCTTGTGATATTTTATCGAACATATGTCCTATTATTTCTGTATGTTATTGTTGGCTGGTATTACAACTAATATACTTAAAAAAATTCTGAATAGTTTGTACATAGCATTTGAAAAAAAAAATGTAAAAATATAAATAAGACGAATATGTAAGAAAATTGCAATGTGTTTTATTAGCAAATATTGTTATACATGGCTAAATCAATAAATAAAATTTCAATAAATTATTTGTACAGATTGGACGTATGGCAGACAATAAAATCATGCGCCGCATTCTATTTCGATGCCCCATCATCTTTTAATATTACTTAGAGTATACTAATTATAAGTGCAAGTTTAAGATCACGGTAATGTTTCTTATTGTGAAAATGCAGTTTGCAGAGATGATTCCAAAGTTGAAAAATGTTAAGTTCACAAAAACTATATGTCGGGATGAGACTGCCCCACTGCCTTCCAATGAAGATGTAATAGAGGTACTCAGATGCAAATACGAAACAGCATGAAACAAGGTTGAGCTGATAACAACACCAAGAGATACCCTATTGTGTTTGGTACAGCCCCTCAAATATGTAGCTGAATCAGCTGCCAATTTCAAAATCCTACAATTTACGAATTTATAAATCAAGATTTAAAAAAAAAAAAAAAAAAAAAAAAAAAAAAAATTACATATAAATATTAAAGATTTCTTTACGTGTAAATTTTAAGGTTTTTTTTTTAGTTGAAACCTTTCAAAGATTTAGGAAATGGCTTTTTCGGGTAGCCACTGAAACAATCATTATGCAGTTTTGATATTTAAATTAATTTCTAGTGGATAGCAACTAAAGAGATTATTATATATTCTGTTTTCAAAAACTTATTTCTAAAGATTGCGTGAGTTGAAAAGTTTTTAGAAGATTTAGGAATGCACACCCTCTGGAAATAACGTAAAGAAAAAAAAAAAAAAAAAAAAACCGGTAATCATGTTGAGGTTTCGCACACGTTATTCTAGACAAAAACACACTTCATTTTTTTTTAAAACCTATTGAACACTTTTTTTTTTCCAGGATACCAAAAAACTTTAAGCTCGGTCTATTTATACAAAATTTTTAGCCTACCATAAACAAAAAATAATTTTAAATCATAATTTTTTTAAGGGAAAAAATATTATGATTTAAAATTATTTTTCCTTTTTATTAATTTAATATTCATAACTTCCTTATACGAAGCAGGCGTTCAAATAATTTTTTATACAAAATGTTTAGCCTACGCACAACCATAAACAAAAATAACTTTAAATCATAATTTTTTTAAGGGAAAAAAATATTATGATTTAAAATTATTTTTCCTTTTTATTAATTTAATATTCATAACTTCCTTATACGAAACAGATGTTCAAGTATTTTTTTTATGTAAATCGCGGTCAAAAGAGATTTATTTAACTTAATCACAGTAGTGTTTAATGTTGGAAAGAGCATTAATATTCATAACTCCCTTATACGAAAAAAATTTATAAATTCAAATCATTTTTTAAAATGATTTGAATTTATAATATTTTTTCGTATAAGGAATTCATGAATATTAATGAACTTTAATTATCCGTGGGTTTATGAAATTTTTTCCGCATTAATAAATAACTATGATTGAACGTGATTTACATAAAAAAAAAAGAAATTAAAGTTATTTATTAATGCAGGAGTCATAAATACCTGTTTCGTATGTAGTTTCGTATAAGGAAGTTATGAATAATAAATTAAAGAATGAAAAAGAATAATAAATTAAAGAATTAAAAAAAATATAATGAATTTTATTGTTGAAAAAAAGAATATTATGAATTAAAAAATTTTCTGTAAAAAAAAAAAAAAAAAAAAAAAAAAAAAAAAAAAAAAAAAAAATTAATAACCTTAATAAAAACTCAGAAATGTTATACATTAGTTATTATTTCTTATTCTGGCTTGAATGATGGAATTAAATGGTCTGTAATTACATCATCTGTTTTATATATTGAAACATAATTATGTCATCCGTAATGACTTAAAAGTTTACGTCGGTAAACCAAATTATGTTCAAATCTCTAGAGGAAGTTGAAGCGACATATTGCGGTCGGGGAAAAATATGTATTAAATCTTTAAAATACAAAGATGATATTGAGCGATACATAAATTTTTTGAAAAGTGATTTTACACCACACACTACCATACATCAGGTTTTTAGAGTTAATTATTTTGATTATCCTAAACTTTGTAATGATCTGGTAGTCGCTAGGATAGAAGCGGAAGTTCAAGAAAGTTTGAAACCGACGACGACAAAGTATGGTCGACCCATTCTTGGTAATGATTAAGTATCTCCTGAAGTTTCAGTAAAAAATATTTTACGAGTATGTGTGAAGGATGAAATGCTTCATTATCTTGCAGCTTATCTTTATAGAAGAAAGCTAGATGGTTTAAAAGAAATAAAAGCACAGATAACTGATTCAGAATTAGAACCGGACTCTTCAACTTTAGAGAAGGATGATCAAAATTTGGTGAAAAGAATAGATTCCGCCGCATCAGAATCAGAAGAAGCTCCTTCTTTACCTCCAAAAAAAAAACAAAAAAACCAAAACAACAATTCAAATTATTATTATTTTTTTTTTTACAAAAGAATTTTATAATAATTTTTTTAAAAGTAAAAACGATAATAATTAAACTGTAATATTATAGTGTTAATCACAAATTGTTCATTATCTCAGCAACTATTGATCCTATAGCTTCGAAAAACACAGCTATGGTTCGTCATTCTTTACGCATTTTTTCAGAGGATTATTATTATATGTTAAAATCAGTTATCTCTATTGAATTAATGCATTTTTAGAGGTCATTCAACGTAATTGAATCTGTTGAGTTAAGCATTTCAAAAATAAATATTTTGGCTGGAAAGTGTTACATAATCGGCTAGCATGATTTTTATTTCTTAACATCATTTACTATTATCTATCTTTTGATATCCAATTGTTCCAAATATATCCCTTTTTTACTTGTACGTATTTAAACTTCTTGAAAATTAACGTATAGTTTTGAGATGATTTTTAGTTGCTTTCTGTACGCCAAAGGGTTAACTCTTTTGGATCAGGAAGCTATGAAATATTCTGAGGCATATCGAATCTTGCCATTTTTAGTATTTTTTCTTTCATTTTAATTCTTAAAATGGTAAAAAAGTAACTGTAAAATTTAGATTTCTAGTCTGTGTCTGTACGCCAAAGGGTTAACTGATTTGAAACAGGAGGCTGTGAGATGTTTACAGAGGTACCTAATCTCTCCAATTATATCCTTTTTTTACTTGTACGTATCTAAACTTCTTGAAAATGAACGTATAGTTTTGAGATGATTTTTAGTTGCTTTCTGTACGCCAAAGGGTTAACTCTTTTGAATCAGGAAGCTATGAAATATTTAGAGGGATATCGAATCTTACCATTTATAGTATTTTTTTTTTCATTTTAAGAATTAAGATGTAAAAAAGTAACTGTAAAATTTAGATTACTAGTTTGTGCCTGTACACCAAAGGGTTAACTGATTTGAAACACGAGGCTCTGAGATGTTTATACAGCTACCTAATTGCTCCAAATATATCCTTTTTTTACTTGTACGTATTTAAACTACTTGAAAATGAACGTATAGTTTAGGGATGATTTTTAGTTCCTTTCTGTACGCCAAAGGGTTAATTCTTTTTAAATCAGGAGGTTATGAGATATTCTGAGGGATATCGAATCTAGCCATTTTTAGTATTTTTTTTTTTTTTTTTTTTTTTTTTTTTTTTTTTTTTTTTTTTACATCTAAATTCTTAAAAGGGTTTAAAAGTAAAGGTATATTTTGCATTTCAAGTTTTTGGAGTGCAGCCAAAGGGATAACTGATTTGAAACAGGATGCTATGAAAAGTTCATAGACGTACCTAACTGCTCCAAATATATCCTTTTTAGGTGCGTTCGTAATTATATAAATACGTAGCACCTATAGTCGTCGTTCAGTCCGTCTGTCTGTCCGTCCGTCCGCATGTAATAGAGCAAAAACTACCCAACCGAATGGTCTGAAATTTTAAATATATGATTGTTGTAAAATTTTGTCGAGCCATTTCAAATTTTATGGAAATCGGATGTATAGTTGAATTACAAGGACAGTCAAAAGTTTTTCTTTACATTACGGCCAATGGGAAAAATTATTGCACGTGCATTTTAATGGTGTTAAAGTTTTCCGAATGGTCTCAAATTTTAAACATATAATTGTTGCGACATTTTGTCGAGCCATTTCAAATTTTATGAAAATCGGATATATAGTTTAATTACAGGGACAGTCAAATTTTTTCTTTACATTAAAGCCAATGGGAAAAATTATTGCAAGTGCATTTTATTGATGTTACAGCTTTCCGAATGGGCTGAAATTTTAAATATATAATTGCTGCAAAATTTTGTCGAGCCATTTCAAATTTCATGAAAATCGGATGTATAGCTTAATTACAGGGACAGCAAAAGTTTTCCGTTACATTAAGGGGAATGGGAAAAATTTATTGCAAGTGCATTTTAATGATGTTACAGACTATGCACTTATGAATTGCAAATAAATACACATTCAGTAAGGTGCAAAATATAAGGTGCAAAAAATAATTATAAAACTAGTTATAGTACGAACGCGCCTCATTTTCCACGTTTGACGAGCAATTTCCAACTTGTTTTACTTGTATGTATTTAAACTTCTTGAAAATGAACGTATTGTTTCGGGATGATTTTTAGTTCCTTTCTGTACGCCAAAGGGTTAATTCTTTTAAATCAAGAGGTTATGAAATATTCTGAGGGATATCGAATCTAGCCATTTTTAGTATTTTTTTTTACATCTAAATTCTTAAAAGGGTTTAAAAGTAAAGGTATATTTTGGATTTCAAGTTTTTGGAGTACAGCCAAAGGGATAACTGATTTGAAACAGGATGCTATGAAATGTTTATAGGGGTATCTAACTGCTCCAAATATATCCCTTTTTTACTTGTACGTATTTAAACTTCTTGAAAATGAACGTATTGTTTTGAGATGATTTTTAATTGCTTTCTGTACGCCAACCGGCTAACTCTTTTGAATCATAATATTTTTTTCTTTAAAGAAAAGTATTATAAATCGTTAATAAAGTATTTTTTTTCTTTTTTTTTATTTAATATTCGTAAATTCCTTATACGAAACAGGTGTTTAAATATTTTTTTATGTAAATCACGTTCAAAAGAGATTTATTTAACTTAATCATAGCAGTGTTTAATGTTGGAAAGATCATTAATATTCATAACTTCCTTATACGAAAAAATATTATAAATTCAAATCTTTTTTTTAAAAATGAATTGAATTTATAATATTCTTTCGTATACGAAAGTTATGAATATTAATGAACTTAATTCCGTGGGTTTATGAAATTTTTTCCTCATTAATAAATAAATATGACTTATTTTTTTTTCTTATTGTGCTTACAAAGTTATTTATTAATGCGAAAGTCATAAATATCTGTTTCGTATTTTGTTTTGTATGAGGAAGTTATGAATAATAAATTAAAGAATTTAATAGAATATTATATATATATATTTTTTTTTTTACAAAAGAATTTTAATTCATAATATTCTTTTTTTCAACAATAATTTTAATTCATAATATTCTTTTTTTAATTCTTTAATTTATTATTCATAAAGATGAACATCTTATAGCATTTTTTGGAAAAAGCTTTGAAAATATAGTTGATCCTTTTGTTAACAATACGTAATAAAAAATAGTCAAACATAAAAAAATGAATTTGTAAAATACCGTTTTTTAAACTTAGACAATGAAATATTTTTTTTATTATTATAAAGTATTTTTACAATTTACATTATTTTACAATTTACATTTTTTTACAATTTACATTTTTTTTTTTTTTTACAATTTACATTTTTTTTACAATTTACATTTTTTAATAACTTTTCAATCAGAAAATGAAACATAAACTACGCTTATTGAAAATATAACAGTACATTTTGAAAACTTTTATATTGTAAACAAAATCCAGAAAAAAAATGAAGTCCAAAGAAAAGCAAATGAAATGCAAATAAACTTTCTTCTTCTATTGCAGCAGCAGCTTGAAGAGTTATCCAATGGTTAATAAAAAATTTTCACGACTGATGACAAATGTTAAAATTTCGGTTTATATACATGTCTACAAGGAAGTAATTAATATTCAATAACTAAAAGAAAATTTAATGTTTCGTAACATCATGCAATCTCTTCAAGGAAATGATTAATATTCAGCGCATCAAAGAATGTCTACAAGGAAGTAATAAAATGGATTTCATAACATGACGCAATAGCTAAAAGAAAGGAATAATGTTATTTTGTAAGAAACTAATTTATATTCATGACTACATTCGTTAAGATTTTGTTACCTAAGCATGACTGCTTAAATTTCATTTGCTTATAATTCTGGTCCTAATTGAGCTACCGTAACGTAAAATATACTCAAGTAGGCTAACTTTTCCCTGTCTTTAAAATGGCTATTTCCATTTTCACTTTCCATTACTCTAGGACGGTTTTGGTACCTCAAATTTCATTTGCTTATAATACTGGCCCTAATTGAGCTACCGTAACGTAAAATACACTCAAATAGGCTAAATTTCCCTGTCTTTAGAATGGCTATTTCCATTTTCCAATATTTACTATAGAGGGGGGGGGGGGGGCTATAAAAATTGATTTTTTAAAAGTTTATTTATATTATAGCATGTTGTATATCATATAAAAGGTTATTACATGTAGTAACTGAAAATTGTAAAAATTTTAATTGATTTGTAATTCCTATCACTCTAGGACGCTTTTATTTTTTTTTTAAATTTTTATTTCAATTTATTTAATATAGTAAATGTATATGTATATATATATTAAATTTATATATATATATATGTGTGTGTGTTAATATATAGCATGTCTTTCAAATGGCTATTTCAGTTTTTCAATATTTATGTTGGGGGGGGGGGCTACAAAAATGAATTTTTTAAAGTTGTTGATACTATGGCATGTTGGATATCATTTGAAAGGGAATTGAGTGTAGTAACTGAAAATTGTAAAATTTTTCACTTTCCCTTATTCTAGGACGGTTTTGGTACCTCAAATTTCATTTGCCTATAATTCTGGCCCTAATTAAGCTACCGTAACGGAAAATATGCTCAAATAGGCTAACTTTTTTCTGCCTTTAAAATGGCTATTTCCATTTTCCGATTTTTACTATGGGGGGGGGGGGTTAACTATAGGGGGGGGCTATAAAAATTCATTTTTTGAGTAGTATATCATTTGAAAGTACTTTTTGAATACATTTTATTTCTGCCATTATAAATTGGAAAAACAGTTTTAAGAAAGAATAAACATGTCTTGCGTATTGACACTTTCCAACATTTTTTTAAATATAATTATATTTAAATAATAAGTTTTTATATCGATGTATAAAGTATAAAAAATGTTTAAAAAACAAAAATCAAAACTTGTGGATGGATTATGAAACATTTTCCAACTATTTTTTTAATTTGATTATATTTAAATAATAAAATGTTATATCGATGCATAAAGTATAAAAAAGAAGAAAAAAAATCATAACTCGCGGATGGATTATGAAACATTTTCCAACATTTTTTTTTTAATTTACATTTAACCTGAAAATAGCAATATTTGTTAAAATTGCCTCTAAATTGGTTTCTATTATAGGTAGGCTAATTCAAAAATAGTTAAAATAATCCTCAGAAAAAAATGTGCAATGTGTTTTTCGAAGCTGTAGGAACATTAGTTGCTGAGGTAAAGAACAATTTGTAATTAACTATAATATTACAGACTTGAAGGGGTGAATTTAAAAAAAATTATTTGTGAAATTTAAGACAGGAAATTTTTAACATCAATTATGAAACACTTTTCATCAAATGTTTTCTTTTTAAAATGCATTAACTGAATAGAGGAAACAAATTTTAACTTGAGATGAAAAAAAAAATTTTTTTTAATACTTTTTAGTTTTTTAATTTATCATTCATAACTTCCTTATACGAAACAAGTGTTATGACTTCAGCCATAAAAAAATACGTTTCAGAAAAAAATAAAATCAAGTCTAAAAAATAATTAAAAAAAATGTAAATATCTTTACCCTTTTTCTCTGAGCAGCAAGTGGAACTGATTTTTCCAACGAAAAAAATGTTGCAACTGATGACAAAAAGTTACATTTTCTAGATATAGTTGAAAAAAAAATCATTCATGCTTAGATAACAAAATCTTAAAGAATGTAGTCATGAATATAAATTAGTTTCTTACAAAGTAACATTATTCCTTTCTTTTAGCTATTGCGTCATGTTATAAAATCCATTTAATTACATCCTTGTAGACATTCTTTGTTGTTCTGAATATTAATCATTTCCTTGAAGAGATTGCATGATGTTACGAAACATTTTTCTTTTGTTTTAGCTATTGCGTCATGATATGAATACTAATTACTTCCTTGTAGATATTCTTTGATGTTCTGAATATTAATCATTTCCTTGAAGATATTGCATAATGTTACGAAACATTAAATTTTCTTTTAGCTATTGCGTCATGTTATAAATATTAATTACTTCCTTGTAGACATATATATAAACCGAAATTTTAACATTTGGCATCAGTGCTGAAAAATTTTTATTAATCATTGCATAACTCTTCAAGCTGCTGCTTCAATAGAAGAAGAAAGTTTATTTGCATTTTATTTGCTTTTCTTTGGATTTCATTTTTTTCTGGATTTTGTTTAATATATAAAAGTTATCACAATGTACTGTTATATTTTCAATAAGCGTAGTTTATGTTTCATTTTCTGATTGAAAAGTTATTAAAAAATATAAATTGTAAAAAAAATGTAAATTGTAAAAAAAAAATATTTCATTGTCTAAGTTTAAAAACGGTATTTTTCAAATTCATTTTGTTAAGTTTGAATATTTCTTATTACGTATTGTTAACAAAAGGATCAACTATAGTTTCAAAGCTTTTTTAAAAAATGCTATAAGATGTTCTATCTTTATGAATAATAAATTAAAGAATTAAAAAAAAAGAATATTATGAATTAAAATTCTTTTGATAAAAAATATATATATATATATATATAATACTCTATTAAATTCTTTAATTTATTATTCATAACTTCCTTATACAAAAATAATACTAAACAGATATTTATGAATTTCGCATTAATAAATAACTTTGTAAACACAATAAGAAAAAAAATAAATCATTTATTTATTAATGAGGAAAAAATTTCATAAACCCACGGATAATTAAGTTCATTAATATTCATAACTTTCTAATACGAAAGAATATTATAAATTCAAATCATTTTTTAAAAAATATTTGAATTTATAGTATTTTTTCCTATAAGGAAGTTATGAATATTAATGATCTTTCCAACATTAAACACTACTATGATTAAGTTACATAAATCTCTTTTGAACGTGATTTACATAAAAAAATATTTAAACACCTGTTTCGTGTAAGGAATTTACGAATATTAAATAAAAAAAAAGAAAAAAAAACATTTTATTAACGATTTATAATACTTTTCTTTAAAGAAAAAATATTATGATTCAAAAGGGTTAGCCCTTTGGCGTACAGAAAGCAATTAAAAATCATCTCAAAACAATACATTCATTTACAAGAAGTTTAAATACGTACAAGTAAAAAAGGGATATATTTGGAGCAGTTAGGTACCTCTATAAACATTTCATAGCATCCTGTTTCAAATTAGTTAACCCTTTGGCTATACGCCAAAAACTTGAAATCGAAAATATACCTTTATTTTAAACCCTTTTAAGAATTTAGATGTAAAAAAAAAAAAAAAAAAAAAAAAAAAAAAACTAAAAATGGCTAGATTTGATATCCCTCAGAATATTTCATAACCTCCTGATTTAAAAGAATTAACCCTTTGGCGTACAGAAAGCAACTAAAAATCATCTCAAATATATACCTCCATTTTCAAGAAGTTTAAATACGTACAAGTAAAAAAAGGATATTTTTGGAGCAATTAGGAGCTGTATAAACATCTCATAGCATCCTGTTTCAAATCGGTTAACCCTTTGGCGTACAGACACAAACTAGAAATCTAAATTTCACAGTTACTTTTTTTTACATCTAAATTCTTAAAAAAAAAAAAATAAATAAAAAAAAAAAAAAAAAAAAAAAATACTATAAATGGCAAGATTCGATATCCCTCAGAATATTTCATAGCTTCCTGATTCAAAAGAGTTAACCCTTTGGCGTACAGAAAGCAACTAAAAATCATCTCAAAACTATACGTTCATTTTCAAGAAGATTAATTACGACAAGTAAAAAAAGGATATAATTGGAGAGATTAGGTACCTCTATAAACATCTCACAGCATCCTGTTTCAAATCATTTAATCCTTTGGCGTACAGACACAAACTAGAAATCTAAATTTTACAGTTACTTTTTTACCATTTTAAGAATTAAAATGACAAAAAAATACTAAAAATGGCAAGATTCGATATCCCTCAGAATATTTCATAGCTTCCTGATTTAAAAGAGTTAACCCTTTGGCGTACAGAAAGCAACTAAAAATGTTTAAATACGTACAAGTAAAAAAAAGGATATATTTGGAGCAATTGGTTATCAACCGATAGATAATAGTAAATGATGTTAAGAAATAAAAATCATGCTAGCCGATTATGTAACACTTTCCAACCAAAATATTTATTTTTGAATAAATTTAAATTATAACATATTCAACCGATAAATAATAGTAAATGATGTTAAGAAATAAAAATCATACTAGCCGATTATGTAACACTTTCCAACCAAAATATTTAATTTTGAAATGCTTAACTCAACAGATTCAATTACGTGGAATGATCTCTAAAAAAATGCAGTAATTCAATAGAGATAACTGATTTTAACATATAATAATAATCCTCTGAAAAAATGCGCAAAGAATAACCAACCATAGCTGTGTTTTTCGTAGCTGTAGGATCAATAGTTGCTGAGATAATGAACAATTTGTGATTAACACTATAATATTACAGTTTAATTATTATCGTTTTTACTTTTAAAAAAATTATTATAAAATTTTTTGTAATTTTTTTTTTTTTTTTTTTTTTTTTTGTAATTTGAATTGTCTTTTTTTTGGAGGTAAAGAAGGAGCTTCTTCTGATTCTGATGCGGCGGAATCTATTCTTTTCACCAAATTTTGATTGTCCTTCTCTAAATTTGAAGAGTCCAGTTCTAGACAGATGATATAATTCCAGACCATTTAATTCCATCATTCAAGCCAGAAAAAGAAATAATAACTAATGTAGAACATTTCTGAGTTTTTATTGAGGTTATTAATTTTTTTTTCAATAAGAATTTTAATTCATAATATTCTTTTTTTCAACAATAACTTTAATTCATAATATATTTTTTTAATTCTTTAATTTGTTGATCTTTTTCATTCTTTAATTTATTATTCATACCTTCCTTATACGAAACTACACACGAAAGATGTATTTATGACTCCTGCATTAAAAAATAACTTTAATTTCTTTTTTTTTATGTAAATCACGTTCAATCATAGTTATTTACTAATGCGGAAAATATTTCATAAACCCACGGATAATTAAAGTTCATTAATTTCCATAACTTCCTTATACGAAAAAATATTATAAATTCAAATCATTTTTAAAAAATGATTTGAATGTATAATATTTTTTCGTATAAGGGAGTTATGAATATTAATGCTCTTTCCAACATTAAACACTACTGTGATTAAGTTACATAAATCTCTTTTGACCGCGATTTACATAAAAAAAATACTTGAACATCTGTTTCGTATAAGGAAGTTGTGAATATTAATTAAAAAAAAGTAAAAAATTATTTTATTAACAATTTATAATAATTTTCTTTAAGGGAAAAAATATTATGATTTAAAATTATTTTTGTTTATGGTTGTGCGTAGGCTAAAAATTTTGTATAAAAAATTATTTGAACACCTGCTTCGTATAAGGAAGTTATGAATATTAAATTAAAAAAAGGAAAAATAATTTTAAATCATAATATATTTTTTTCATAAAAAAAAATATGATTTAAAATTATTTTTTGTTTATGGTAGGCTAAAAATTTTGTATAAATAGACCGAGCTTAAAGTTTTTTGGTATCCTGGGAAAAAAAGTGTGCAATAGGTTTAAAAAAAATGAAGTGTGTTTTTGTCTAGAATAGCTTCTGCGAAACCTTAACATGATTACCAGTTGTTGTTAGTTTTTTTTTTTCTTTTTAAGTTATTTCCAGAGGGTGTGCATTCCTAAATCTTCTAAAAACTTTTCAATTGAAGCAATCTTTAGAAATTAGTTTTTAAAAACAGAATATATAATAATCTTTTTATTGCTATCCACTAGAAATTAATTTAAATATCAAAACTGCATAATGATCGTTTCAGTGGCTACCCGAAAAAGCCATTTCCTAAATCTTTGAAAGGTTTCAACTAAAAAAAACCTTAATATTTAAATGTAAAGAAATCTTTAATATTTATATGTATTTTTTTTAACCTCGCTTTTTAAATTCGTAAATGGAAGGATTTTGAAATTGGCAGTTGATTCAGCTACATATTTGAGGGGCTGTATCTGAGAATATTCACATGGGAATTATCCAAAAGTATCCAAAAGCATTAAACTTGAGAAAAAACGAAGTGCAACGATGGTAAACATCTGGAAAACAGCCGATCATATTCTCTTGTTGAACTGCATGATTAATAAAGTTAACAAAATCCGGCGGATTGCTCGTGCTTGTAGAATTAAAACCCGCCATGGAACAGAAGATTTGACAAATTATGTTTAAAAGTTTAGAATCATTGTTACTCGAATCTTCCTTTTGATCTCCTTATATAGAACCCATGGTGAGATTTAAAAAAAAAATTTCTCATTTTTCCCGGTTTATTTTTATTATTATTTAATTTTTATTTATTTATTTTTTTCCATTTTTTTTCGATTTTTTTTCGATTTTTTTTTTCGATTTTTTTTTTTTTTTTTTTTTTTTTACCAAAATTTTTTTGCGATTTTTTTTTTTTTAATATGGAGTAAGGAATGTATCCTCATCATTGGTAGTTGTAAAAATCTTTTGTCATTTTTAAATGTATTTTCTACATTAAAAGCCTTTCAATAATAAAATTTCTTTGCTGTTGTTCGTTTGTATGAAGTGTTATGAAAATAAAAGCAGATCAACCTTCCGTCATTTTTGACGAAGGTTCTATACTAGTTGAAAATAAAATGTGTAGTAGCAAGCAAATATAGTCTGTTTACAGGGATACTGAAAGGAATTCCATTACATTATGGTCTAGGGAAAATCGTTTATAGTGTATTTTAAAGATGTTTTACTATTTTAAGCATATTGAAAATGGTATAGAGCACTGGATAGCGCTACATTATGCTTATTATAGACTATGGAGAGATTAGCATTTATCGTTTCGTTCATATACAGGGATGCACAAAATAATTACAGTTATTTTCCATTTATTGACGGAAATTTCCTATTGTGTAGTGCGCGACAAATTCCCGAATTCATTTTTAATCCTAAGCGTATGAAATTAGAAAATTCTCTTACGCAGAAACCATGAAATGTAATAGCGTTCTCCCTTTTTAACACTTTTCAACGTTTATGAATTAGGTTTGTGTGTCTGTCTCTCTGTCTGTGCTCTAACTCGCGTAAATATATTCGGATTACCATGCATTGATATATGATATGGAAAATTATTATGGAATGTTCACTATTGAAAATGAAATGTCTGGTAAATATAGTTCATTTTCAAGCACACTAAAAATAATACCATTACATTACAGTCTATGGTGGAAAATTGTTTGCGGTGCATTTTAATGATGTTTCACTATTTCAAATATATTGAAATTGATATATATATATCTGAGGTGTACTACAAAACGCTTACTATATAATATGGTGTGCATAGATTCACCGTTCATTTACAGGATCACACCAAGTAATTCGGTTACAGTACTGGCTATGAAAAATAATTGCTAGAAGTGCGTTTTCAGTTGTGGTACGCTTTTTTTTAATTTAACTATTGTTTTTTCTCTGTTACTTGGTATGTATAAATTCTATAATAGATCATATCCAGGATAGTACAAAAGATCTCCAGTTCTTTTCCATTTATTGACGGAAATTATTGAAGGGAAATTTCCTATTGTGTTATGCATTTCTTTAACTGAACTAAATTTTTGAATATAATGTAGTATGCGTACAAACAGGCCGTTATTAGTGAATAGGCACGAAAAACACGTGCTTCTATCAGAAAATTTTGAAGGGGCCCCAAATTTTATATCTAACTTTATTCAAAAATTCTAATTTATTTCCAGATTAATTCATTTATATATGAATATATGTATGTTTTTTAAGTGTTTCATGAAAATACCTTTCATGACAAATTAATTGTTCATAACAAAAGATCAGTTTCAACCGCATGGTCACAATTCCCCAGTTTGCCCAACCGATCAAACACTTCTATTTATCAGGCAATATTATCCTCCAACCAATCAAAATCGAAAAATGCAATAATATAATATTTGTAGTAATTTGTATAATATTTGTATCATTTGTGAGTTTCCGGGTATTTCGATTTTAGGAAACTCTGCTTTAATGAAAGAGAGCCGCGAAATGACACTGTGCTTCCCATAGCCTCAGAAGTTAATCGGGCCCTGCATACAAATCTATAGATCATATACAGATATGCACAAAAGAATGTGGATATAAATCTAAATATAAAAGTTAACTACATAGACTGGGTTTTCAGATATGTTATGTGTTTTCCAACTTGTTTACTTAGACATCTTCTTTCAGTGTTGAATTCAGACACTTTTCTCCGAGAGGGATTTCTGTGGCTCCGGGGGGGACATTATAGAGTTCCGGGGGGGAAATTACACTTTTTGACCATTGAAAACACAAAATCTCAAATCTTCCGGGGGGGACATTTCATTGCTCCGCGGGGGAATGAAATGTCCCCCCCGGGCCACCCCCTGAAATCAACACTGTCTTCTTTCGTGTATTTTTAATCAACAGCAACTAAAGTGGAGGTTATATATATTTAAATTTTAACTTCGAAAAGTAAATAGACATAGAAAATTAAAATTGTAGTTAAGAGGCGGGAAGTCACGCCGATTACAAACATTTTTACAATAAAAATCATGGGCGTACACAGGCAGGTGTAGCATGTCAAATGTCCGAAAATATTAAGATATACGAAAAATACTAAATAAAATATATCAAATGCTATTCATAAACCTCCCCCCACCTTTCTCAACGAAAATCCAGCGTACTCTCGGGATAAAAATCTTGTGATATTTTATCGAATATATGTGCTATTATTTCTGTATGTTACTGTTGGCTGGTATTACAACTAATATACTTAAAAACATTCTGAATAGTTTGTACATAACATTTGAAAAAAAAATTGTAAAAATATAAATAAGACGAACACGTAAGAAAATTGCAAAGTGTTTTATTAGCAAATATTGTTATACATGACTAAATCAATAAATAAAAATTCAATAAATTATTTGTACAGATTGGATGTATGGCAGACAATAAAATCATGCGCCGTGTTCTATTTCGATGCTCCATCATCTTTTAATATTACTTAGATTATACTAATTATAAGTGCAAATTTAAGATCAAGGTAATGTTCCTTATTGTGAAAATGCGGTTTGCAGAGATGATTCCAAAGTTAAAAAATGTTAAGTTCACAAAAACTATATGTCGGGATTGGACTGTCCCACTGCCTTGCACAGAAGATTCAATAGAGGTATTCAAATGCAAATACGAAACAGCAAGAAACAAGGTTGAGCTGAAAACAACACCAAGAGATACCCTATTTTTTTCGGTATCTGAGAATATGCACATGGGAATTATCCAAAAGTATCCAAAAGCATAAAACTTGAGAAAAAAACGTAGTGCAACGATGGTAAACATCTCGAAAACAGCCGATCATATTCTCTTGTTAAACTGCATGATTAATAAAGTTAACAAAATCCGGCGGATTGCTTGTGCTTGTAGAATTAATACCCGCCATGGAACAGAAGATGTGACAAATTATGTTTAAAAGTATAGAATCATTGTTACTCGAATCTTCCTTTTGATCTCCTTATATAGAACCCATGGTGAGATTTGAAAAGAAAAAAAATTACTCATTTTTCCCTGTTTATTTTTTTTTATTTATTTTTTTTTTCTTTTTTTTTTTTTTTTTTTTTTTTTTTTTACAAGCCTTTCAATAATAAAATTTCTTTGCTGTTGTTCGTTTGTATGAAGTGTTATGAAAATAAACGCAGATCAACCTTCCGCCATTTTTGACGAAGGTTCTATACTAGTTGAAAATATAATGTGTAGTAGCAAGCAATTATAGTCTGTTTACAGGAATACTCAAAGGAATTCCATTACATTATGTTTTAGGAAAAATCGTTTATAGTGTATTTTAATGTTGTTTTACTATTTTAAGCATATTGAAAATGGTATAGACCACTGGATTGCGCTACAATATGCTTATTATAGAATATGGAGTGATTATCGTTTCGTTCATATACAGGGCTTCACAAAATAATTAGAGTTATTTTCCATTTATTGACGGAAATTTCCTATTGTGTTGTGCGCGACAAATTTCTGAATTCATTTTTTATCGTAAGCGTATGAAATTAGAAAATTCTCTTACGCAGAAACCATGAAAAGTAATAGCGTTCTCCCTTTTTAACACTTTTCAACATTTATGTATTAGGTTTGTGTGTCTGTCTCTCTGCCTGTGCTCTAACTCGCGTAAATATATTCGGATTACCATGCATTGATATATGATATGGAAGATTATTATGGAATGTTCACTATTGAAAATGAAATGTGTAGTATATATAGTTCATTTTCAAGCACACTTAAAATAATTCCATTACATTACAGTCTATGGAGGAAAATTGTTTGCGGTGCATTTTAATGATATTACACTATTTCAAATATATTGGAATTGCTATATATATCTGAGGTGTACTACAAAACGCTTACTATATAATATAATGTGCATAGCATTCACCGTTCACAATTGCTAGAAGTGCGTTTTCAGTTGTGGTACGCTTTTTTTTTATTTAACTATTGTTTTTCTCTATTACTCTGTATGTATAAATTCTATCATATCCAGGACAGTACAAAAGATTTCGAGTTCTTTTCCATTTATTGACGAAAATTATTGAAGGGAAATTTCTTATTGTGTTATGCATTTCTTTAACTGAACTAAATTTTTGCATACAATGCAGTATGCATACAAACTGGCCATTATTAATGAATAAGCTCGAAAAACATGTGCTTCTATCAGAAAATGTTGAAGAGGCCCCAAATTTTATATTTAACTTTATTCAAAAATTCTAATTTATTTTCAGATTAATCCATTTATATATGCATGGCTTTTTTTTAAGTGTTTCATGAAAATACCTTTCATAACAAATTAATTTTTCATAACAAAAGATCAGTTCCAACCGGATTGTCCCAATTCCCCAGTTTGCCCAACCGATCAAACACTTCTATTTATTAGGCAATATTATCCGCCAACCAATCAAAATCGAGAAAATGCAATAATATAATATTTGTAGTAATTTGTATAATATTCGTACCATTGGTAAGTTTACGGGTATTTCGAATTTAAGAAACTTTGCTTGAATGAAAGATTGCCCCGAAATGACACTGTGCTTCCCATAGCTTCAGAAGTTAATCGGGCCCTGCATACAAATCTATAAATCATATACAGATATGCAGGGCCGAAACTAGCCTGTTTTGCACCCGGGGCAAATGGATTTTGGCGCCACCCCCCACTTTACCACAAAGTATATTTACAAAGAGAATTTTACTAATTTTATAATAGAAGACTTATTTTAAAATGTAAAATACGTAATCATAAAATATGCAATACTGAACTACGTAATTTACAGTGGCGGATCCAAAGGGGAGGTCCCTCTGAACATCAACAAAAATATTCTAAAGATCATTTTTTTAATGACATATTCAGTAGAGCCCCGATTATCCGAGTCCTGCCTAACCGAGTTTCCGCTTTCACCGAGTTATTTTCTTCTGATGCACTGATGGCTACCGTTATTATGAAACAGCCATTATAAATGAAGTGTTAGGTGAAGATGAAAGAGCAGTCGTAAAAAGTTAGAACTCTGATTTTCTGGTCCGAATGGAAAAAAGAATGGCCATAATTTTTTTTTGACTGCTCTTTCATCTTCACCTAACACTTCATTTATAATGGCTGTTTCATAATAATCGAAGCCATCAGTCCATCAGAAGAAAGTGAACCTTTCCAAAGGTATAATCTTCATTTGGCGCCCCTTTGTTCTGGCGCCCGGGGCACATGCCCCCTCTGCCCCCCTTTAGTTTCGGCCCTGCAGATATGCACAAAAGAATTTGGATATAAATCTAAATATAAATGTTAACTGCATAGACTGGGTTTTCAGATATGTTATGTGTTTTCCAACTTGTGTACTTAGACATCTTCTTTCGTATATTTTTAATCAACGGCAACTAAAGTGGAGGTTATATATATTTAAATTTTAACTTCGAAAAGGAAATAGACATAGAAGATTAAAATTGTAGTCAAGAGGCGGGAAGTCACGCCGATTACAATTTTTTTTAAAGTAAAAATCATGGGCGTACACAGGCAGGTGTTGCATGTCAAATGTCCGAAAATATTAAGATATACGAAAAATACTAAATAAAATATATCGACTACTATTCATAAATCTCCCCCCACCTTTCTCAACGAAAATCAAGCGTACTCTCGGGATAAAAATCTTGTGATATTTTATCGAACATATGTCCTATTATTTCTGTATGTTATTGTTGGCTGGTATTACAACTAATATACTTAAAAACATTCTGAATAGTTTGCACATAGCATTTGAAAAAAAAAAAATGTAAAAATATAAATAAGACGAATATGTAAGAAAATTGCAATGTGTTTTATTAGCAAATATTGTTATACATGACTAAATCAATAAATAAAATTTCAATAAATTATTTGTACAGATTGGATGTATGGCAGACAATAAAATCATGCGCCGCATTCTATTTCGATGCCCCATCATCTTTTAATATTACTTAGAGTATACTAATTATAAGTGCAAGTTTAAGATCACGGTAATGTTCCTTATTGTGAAAATGCAGTTTGCAGAGATGATTCCAAAGTTGAAAAATGTTAAGTTCACAAAAACTATATGTCGGGATGAGACTGTCCCACTGCCTTCCACAGAAGATGTAATAGAGGTATTCAGATGCAAATACGAAACAGCATGAAACAAGGTTGAGCTGATAACAACACCAAGAGATACCCTATTGTGTTCGGTACAGCCCCTCAAATATGTAGCTGAATCAGCTGCCAATTTCAAAATCCTACAATTTACGAATTTATAAATCAAGATTAAAATTAAAAAAAAAAAATTACATATAAATATTAAAGATTTCTTTACATGTAAATTTTAAGGTTTTTTTTTAGTTGAAACCTTTCAAAGATTTAGGAAATGGCTTTTTCGGGTAGCCACTGAAACGATCATTATGCAGTTTTGATACTTAAATTGATTTCTAGTGGATAGCAACTAAAGAGATTATTATATATTCTGTTTTCAAAAACTTATTTCTAAAGAATGCGTGAGTTGAAAAGTTTTTAAAAGATTTAGGAATGCACACCCTCTGGAAATAACGTAAAAAAAAAAAAAAAAAAAAAAAAAAACCTGTAATCATGTTGAGGTTTCGCACACGCTTTATTTTTAATAATTTTATTTAAGGAAAAAATATTATGATTTAAAATTATTTTTCTTTTTTTTTAATTTAATATTCATAACTTCCTTATTCGAAGCAGGTGTTCAAATAATTTTTTATACAAAATTTTTAACCTACGCACAACCATAAACAAAAATAACTTTAAATCATAATATTTTTTCCTTAAATAAAATTATTATAAATTGTTAATAAAATAATTTTTTTACTTTTTTTTAATTTAATATTCATAACTTCCTTATACGAAACAGGTGTTCAAATATTTTTTTATGTAAATCACGTTCAAAAGAGATTTATTTAACTTAATTACAGTAGTGTTTAATGTTGGAAAGGTCATTAATATTCATAACTTCCTTATACGAAAAAAAATTATAAATTCAAATCATTTTTTAAAAATGATTTGAATTTATAATATTTTTTCGTATAAGATATTTATGAATATTAATGAACTTTAATTATCCGTGGGTTTATGAAATTTTTTCCGCATTAATAAATAACTATGATTGAACGTGATTTACATAAAAAAAAAAGAAATTAAAGTTATTTATTAATGCAGGAGTCATAAATACCTGTTTCGTATGTAGTTTCGTATAAGGAAGTTATGAATAATAAATTAAAGAATGAAAAAGAATAATAAATTAAAGAATTAAAAAAAATATTATTCATTTTATTGTTGAAAAAAAGAATATTATGAATTAAAATTTCTTTTGTAAAAAAAAATAAAAAAAATAAAAAAATATTAATAACCTTAATAAAAACTCAGAAATGTTGTACATTAGTTATTATTTCTTATTCTGGCTTGAATGGTGGAATTAAATGGTCTGGAATTACATCATCTGTTTTATATATTGAAACATAATTAGGTCATCCGTAATGACTTAAAAGTTTACGTCGGTAAACCAAATTATGTTCAAATCTCTAGAGGTAGTTGAAGCGACATATTGCGGTCGGGGAAAAATATGTATTAAATCTTTAAAATACAAAGATGATATTGAGCGATACATAAATTTTTTGAAAAGTGATTTTACACCACACACTACCATACATCAGGTTTTTAGAGTTATTTATTTTGATTATCCTAAACTTTGTAATGATCTGGTAGTAGCTAGGATAGAAGCGGAAGTTCAAGAAAGTTTGAAACCGACGACGACAAAGTATGGTCGACCCATTCTTGGTAATGATTATGTATCTCCTGAAGTTTCAGTAAAAAATATTTTACGAGTATGTGTGAAGGATGAAATGCTTCATTATCTTGCAGCTTATCTTTATAGAAGAAAGCTAGATGGTTTAAAAGAAATAAAAGCACAGATAACTGATTCAGCATTAGAACCAGACTCTTCAACTTTAGAGAAGGATGATCAAAATTTGGTGAAAAGAATAGATTCCGCCGCATCAGAATCAGAAGAAGCTCCTTCTTTACCTCCAAAAAAAGACAAATCAAATTTTAAAAAAAAAATTACAAAAAATTTTATAATAATTTTTTTAAAAGTAAAAACGATAATAATTAAACTGTAATATTATAGTGTTAATCACAAATTGTTCATTATCTCAGCAACTATTGATCCTACAGCTTCGACAAACACTGCTATGGTTGGTCATTCTATGCGCATTTTTTTCAGAGGATTATTATTATATGTTAAAATCAGTTATCTCTATTGAATTAAAGCATTTTAGAGGTCATTCCACGTAATTGAATCTGTTGAGTTAAGCATTTCAAAAATAAATATTTTGGCTGGAAAGTGTTACATAATCGGCTAGCATGATTTTTATTTCTTAACATTATTTACTATTATTTATCGTTTGAATATGTTATAATTTAAACTTATTCAAAAATAAATATTTTGGTTGGAAAGTGTTACATAATCGGCTAGCATGATTTTTATTTCTTAACATCATTTACTATTATCTATCGGTTGAATATGTTATAATTTAAATTTATTCAAAAATAAATGTTTTGGTTGGAAAGTGTTACATAATCGGCTAGCATGATTTTTATTTCTTAACATCATTTACTATTATCTATCTTTTGATATCCAATTGTTCCAAATATATCTTTTTTTTTTACTTGTACGTATTTAAACTTCTTGAAAATTAACGTATAGTTTTGATATTGTTTTTACTTGCTTTCTTTACGCCAAAGGATTAACTCTTTTTGATCAGGTAGCTATGAAATATT
This sequence comes from Maratus speciosus, assembly GCA_963932465.1. Classification (NCBI taxonomy): domain Eukaryota; kingdom Metazoa; phylum Arthropoda; class Arachnida; order Araneae; family Salticidae; genus Maratus; species Maratus speciosus. Next base: position 438,554,767 of record OZ010792.1, on the reverse strand, counting down.
TTGAGGTATATCGAATCTTGCGCCATTTTTAGTATTTTTCTTTCATTTTAATTCTTAAAATGGTAAAAAAGTAACTGTAAAATTTAGACTTCTAGTTTGTGTCTGTACGCCAAAGGGTTAACTGATTTGAAACAGGAGGCTGTGAGATGTTTACAGAGGTAGCTAATCTCTCCAATTATATCCTTTTTTTACTTGTACGTATTTAAACTTCTTGAAAATGAACGTATAGTTTTGAGATGATTTTTGTTGCTTTCTGTACGCCAAAGGGTTAACTCTTTTGATTCAGGAAGCTATGAAATATTTTGAGGGATATCGAATCTTACCATTTACAGTATTTTTTTTTTTTTTCATTTTGAGAATTTAGATGTAAAAAAGTAACTGTAAAATTTAGATTTCTAGTTTGTGCCTGTACACCAAAGGGTTAACTGATTTGAAACACGAGGCTATGAGATGTTTATACAGCTACCTAATTTCTCCAAATCTATCCTTTTTTTGCTTCTACGTATTTAAACTTCTTTAAAATTAACGTATAGTTTTGAGATGATTATTAGTTGCTTTCTGCACGCCAAAGGGTTAACTCTTTTGGATCTGGAAGCTATGAAATATTCTGAGGTATATCGAATCTTGCCATTTTTAGTATTTTTTCTTTCATTTTAATTCTTAAAATGGTAAAAAAGTAACTGTAAAATTTAGATTTCTAGTTTGCGTCTGTACGCCAAAGGGTTAACTGATTTGAAACAGGAGGCTGTGAGATGTTTACAGAGGTACCTAATCTCTCCAATTATATCCTTTTTTTACTTGTACGTATTTAAACTTCTTGAAAATGAACGTATAGTTTTGAGATGATTTTTGTTGCTCTCTGTACGCCAAAGGGTTAACTCTTTTGATTCAGGAAGCTATGAAATATTTTGAGGGATATCGAATCTTACCATTTATAGTATTTTTTTTTTTTTTCATTTTAAGAATTTAGATGTAAAAAAGTAACTGTAAAATTTAGATTTCTAGTTTGTGCCTGTACACCAAAGGGTTAACTGATTTGAAACACGGGGCTATGAGATGTTTATACAGCTACCTAATTGCTCCAAATATATCCTTTTTTTACTTGTACGTATTTAAACTTCTTGAAAATGAACGTATAGTTCCGGGATGATTTTTAGTTCCTTTCTGTACGCCAAAGGGTTAATTCTTTTAAATCAGGAGGTTATGAAATATTCTGAGGGATATCGAATCTTGTCATTTTTAGTATTTTTTCTTTCATTTTAATTCTTAAAATGGTAAAAAAGTAACTGTAAAATTTAGATTTCTAGTTTTTGGAGTACAGCCAAAGGGATAACTGATTTGAAACAGGATGCTATGAAATGTTTATAGGGGTATCTAACTGCTCCAAATATATCCCTTTTTTACTTGTACGTATTTAAACTTCTTGAAAATGAACATACTGTTTTGAGATGATTTTTAATTGCTTTCTGTACGCCAACCGGCTAACTCTTTTGAATCATAATATTTTTTTCTTTAAAGAAAAGTATTATAAATCGTTAATAAAATAATTTTTTTTTTTATTTTATTTAATATTCGTAAATTCCTTATACGAAACAGGTGTTTAAATATTTTTTTATGTAAATCACGTTCAAAAGAGATTTATTTAACTTAATCATAGCAGTGTTTAATATTGGAAAGATCATTAATATTCATAACTTCCTTATACGAAAAAATATTATAAATTCAAATCTTTTTTTAAAAATGAATTGAATTTATAATATTCTTTCGTATACGAAGGTTATGAATATTAATGAACTTAATTATCCGTGGTTTATGAAATTTTTTCCTCATTAATAAATAAATATGACTTTTTTTTTTTTTTTCTTATTGTGCTAACAAAGTTATTTATTAATGCGAAAGTCATAAATATCTGTTTCGTATTTTGTTTTGTGTAAGGAAGTTATGAATAATAAATTAAAGAATTTAATAGAATATTATATATATATATATATATTTTTTTACAAAAGAATTTTAATTCATAATATTCTTTTTTTCAACAATAATTTTAATTCATAATATTCTTTTTTTAATTCTTAATTTATTATTCATAAAGATGAACATCTTATAGCATTTTTTGGAAAAAGCTTTGAAAATATAGTTGATCCTTTTGTTAACAATACGTAATAAAAAATAGTCAAACATAAAAAAATGAATTTGTAAAATACCGCTTTTTAAACTTAGACAATGAAATATTTTTTTTTTTAATTATAAAGTATTTTTACAATTTACATTATTTTACAATTTACATTTTTTTTTACAATTTACATTTTTTTTACAATTTACATTTTTTAATAACTTTTCAATCAGAAAATGAAACATAAACTACTCTTATTGAAAATATAACAGTACATTTTGATAACTTTTATATTGTAAACAAAATCCAGAAAAAAAATGAAGTCCAAAGAAAAGCAAATGAAATGCAAATAAACTTTCTTCTTCTATTGCAGCAGCAGCTTTAAGAGTTATCCAATAATTAATAAAAAATTTTCACGACTGTGACAAATGTTAAAATTTCGGTTTATATACATGTCTACAAGGAAGTAATTAATATTCAATAGCTAAAAGAAAATTTAATGTTTCGCAACATCATGCAATCTCTTCAAGGAAATGATTAATATTCAGAGCATCAAAGAATGTCTACAAGGAAGTAATAAAATGGATTTCATAACATGACGCAATAGCTAAAAGAAAGGAATAATGTTATTTTGTAAGAAACTAATTTATATTCATGACTACATTCTTTAAGATTTTGTTATCTAAGCATGAATGCTTAAATTTCATTTGCTTATAATTCTGGTCCTAATTGAGCTACCGTAACGTAAAATATACTCAAGTAGGCTAACTTTTCCCTGTCTTTAAAATGGCTATTTCCATTTTCACTTTCCATTACTCTAGGACGGTTTTGGTACCTCAAATTTCATTTGCTTGTAATACTGGCCCTAATTGAGCTACCGTAACGGTACGCGTATGAAATTAGAAAATTCTCTTACGCAGAAACCATGAAATGTAATAGCGTTCTCCCTTTTTAATACTTTTCAACGTTTATGAATTAGGTTTGTGTGTCTGTCTCTCTGTCTGTGCTCTAACTCGCGTAAATATATTCGGATTACCATGCATTGATATATGATATGGAATATTATTATGGAATGTTCACTATTGAAAATGAAATGTGTGGTATATATAGTTCATTTTCAAGCACACTAAAAATAATACCATTACATTACAGTCTATGGTGGAAAATTGTTTGCGGTGCATTTTAATGATGTTTCACTATTTCAAATATATTGAAATTGATATATATATATCTGAGGTGTACTACAAAACGTTTACTATATAATATGGTGTGCATAGATTCACCGTTCATTTACAGGATCACACCAAGTAATTCGGTTACAGTACTGGCTATGAAAAATAATTGCTAGAAGTGCGTTTTCAGTTGTGGTACGCTTTTTTTTTTTATTTAACTATTGTTTTTTCTCCGTTACTTGGTATGTATAAATTCTATAATACATCATATCCAGGATAGTACAAAAGATCTCGAGTTCTTTTCCATTTATTGGCGGAAATTATTGAAGGGAAATTTCCTATTGCGTTATGCATTTCTTTAACTGAACTAAATTTTTGAATACAATGTAGTATGCATACAAACAGGCCGTTATTAGTGAATAGGCACGAAAAACACGTGCTTCTATCAGAAAATTTTGAAGGGGCCCCAAATTTTATATTTAACTTTATTCAAAAATTCTAATTTATTTTCAGATTAATTCATTTATATATGAATATATGTATGTCTTTTTAAGTGTTTCATGAAAATACCTTTCATGACAAATAAATTTTTCATAACAAAAGTTCAGTTTCAACCGCATGGTCACAATTCCCCAGTTTGCCCAACCGATCAATCACTTCTATTTATCAGGCAATATTATCCTCCAACCAATCAAAATCGAAAAATGCAATAATATAATATTTGTAGTAATTTGTATAATATTTGTATCATTGGTGAGTTTCCGGGTATTTCGAATTTAGGAAACTCTGCTTTAATGAAAGAGGGCCGCGAAATGACACTGTGCTTCCCATAGCCTCAGAAGTTAATCGGGCCCTGCATACAAATCTATAAATCATATACAGATATGCACAAAAGAATTTGGATATAAATCTAAATATAAAAGTTAACTACATAGACTGGGTTTTCAGATATGTTATGTGTTTTCCAACTTGTTTACTTAGACATCTTCTTTCGTGTATTTTTAATCAACGGCAACTAAAGTGGAGGTTATATATATTTAAATTTTAACTTCGAAAAGGAAATAGACATAGAAAATTAAAATTGTAGTTAAGAGGCGGGAAGTCACGCCGATTACAAACATTTTTACAATAAAAATCATGGGCGTACACAGGCAGGTGTAGCATGTCAAATGTCCGAAAATATTAAGATATACGAAAAATACTAAATAAAATATATCAAATGCTATTCATAAACCTCCCCCCACCTTTCTCAATGAAAATCCAGCGTACTCTCGGTATAAAAATCTTGTGATATTTTATCGAATATATGTGCTATTATTTCTGTATGTTACTGTTGGCTGGTATTACAACTAATATACTTAAAAACATTCTGAATAGTTTGTACATAGCATTTGAAAAAAAAAATTGTAAAAATATAAATAAGACGAACACGTAAGAAAATTGCAAAATGTTTTATAAGCAAATATTGTTATACATGACTAAATCAATAAATAAAAATTCAATAAATTATTTGTACAGATTGGATGTATGGCAGACAATAAAATCATGCGCCGTGTTCTATTTCGATGCTCCATCATCTTTTAATATTACTTAGATTATACTAATTATAAGTGCAAATTTAAGATCAAGGTAACGATCCTTATTGTGAAAAAGCGGTTTGCAGAGATGATTCCAAAGTTCAAAAATGTTAAGTTCACAAAAACTATATGTCGGGATGAGACTGTCCCACTGCCTTGCACAGTAGATTCAATAGAGGTATTCAAATGCAAATACGAAACAACAAGAAACAAGGTTGAGCTGAAAACAAAACCAAGAGATACCCTATTTTGTTCGGTATCTGAGAATATGCACATGGGAATTATCCAAAAGTATCCAAAAGCATTAAACTTGAGAAAAAACGAAGTGCAACGATGGTAAACATCTCGAAAACAGCCGATCATATTTTCTTGTTAAACTGCATGATTAATAAAGTTATCAAAATCCGGCGGATTGCTTGTGCTTGTAGAATTAATACCCGCCATGGAACAGAAGATGTGACAAATTATGTTTAAAAGTATAGAATCATTGTTACTCGAATCTTCCTTTTGATCTCCTTATATAGAACCCATGGTGAGATTTGAAAAGAAAAAAAAAATTACTCATTTTTCCCTGTTTATTTATATATATATATATTTATTTATTTATTTATTTAGAAGCCTTTCAATAATAAAATTTCTTTGCTGTTGTTCGTTTGTATGAAGTGTTATGAAAATAAACGCAGATCAACCTTCCGCCATTTTTGACGAAGGTTCTATACTAGTTGAAAATAAAATGTGTAGTAGCAAGCAATTATAGTCTGTTTACAGGAATACTCAAAGGAATTCCATTACATTATGTTTTAGGAAAAATCGTTTATAGTGTATTTTAATGTTGTTTTACTATTTTAAGCATATTGAAAATGGTATAGACCACTGGATTGCGCTACAATATGCTTATTATAGGATATGGAGTGATTATCGTTTCGTTCATATACAGGGCTTCACAAAATAATTAGAGTTATTTTCCATTTATTGACGGAAATTTCGTATTGTGTTGTGCGCGACAAATTTCCCAATTCATTTTTGATCGTAAGCGTATGAAATTAGAAAATTCTTTTACGCAGAAACCATGAAAAGTAATAGCGTTCTCCCTTTTTAACACTTTTCAACATTTATGTATTAGGTTTGTGTGTCTGTCTCTCTGCCTGTGCTCTATCTCGCGTAAATATAGTCGGATTACCATGCATTGATATGTGATATGGAAGATTATTATGGAATGTTCACTATTGAAAATGGAATGTGTGGTATATATAGTTCATTTTCAAGCACACTCAAAATAATTCCACTACATTACAGTCTATGGAGGAAAATTGTTTGCGGTGCATTTTAATGATATTACACTATTTCAAATATATTGGAATTGCTATATATATCTGAGGTGTACTACAAAACGCTTACTATATAATATAATGTGCATAGCATTCACCGTTCATAATTGCTAGAAGTGCGTTTTCAGTTTTGGTACGCTTTTTTTTAATTTAACTATTGTTTTTTCTTTTTTTACTTGGTATGTATAAATTCTATAATAGATCATATTCAGGACAGTACAAAAGATCTCGAGTTCTTTTCCATTTATTGACGGAAATTATTGAAGGGAAATTTCCCATTGTGTTATGCATTTCTTTAACTGAACTAAATTGTTGGATACGATGTAGTATGTATACAAACAGGCCATTATTAGTGAATAGGCACGAAAAACATGTGCTTCTGTCAGAAAATTTTGAAGGGGCCTCAAATTTTATATTTAACTTTATTCAAAAATTTTAATTTATTTTCCGATTAATTCATTTATATATGCATATATGTATGTTTTTTTCTTTTAAAGTGTTTCATGAAAATACCTTCATAACAAATTAATTTTTCATAACAAAAGATCAGTTTCAACCGCATGGTCACAATTCCCCAGTTTGCCCAACCGATCAAACACTTCTATTTATCAGGCAATATTATCCTCCAACCAATCAAAATTGAGAAAATGCAATAATATAATATTTGTAGTAATTTGTATAATATTCGTATCATTGATGAGTTTCCGGGTATTTCGAATTTAGGAAACTCTGCTTGAATGAAAGAGGACCCCGAAATGACACTGTGCTTCCCATAGCTTCAGAAGTCAATAGGGCCCTGCATACATATCTATAAATCATATACAGAGATCTACAAAAGAATTTGGATATAAATCTAAATATAAAAGTTAACTACATAGACTGGATTTTCAGATATGTTATGTGTTTTCCAACTTGTTTACTTAGACATCGCCTTATTAAACAAAGAAATTTTAATTATTGTAATTTCAAGTCCTGAGTTCGACAGTGGGGGCCCTGGGAGAAACATTATTCCCGGGGGGAGGGGGGGGGGCTTTTATGTTTTGAAATGTTTCGTGAATTATGCTGAAGTGACTAAAACTAAACTTCATACCTATTGTATAAAAATTTATTAAATATATAAATATAAATTAAAAATTATTTTAAAAAATCTTTTTGAAATCAGTAAAGAAGAAATTAAATGTCACAAAATGAACAAGATTTTAAATTAGAATCTGGTCGCTTTTGGCCATTTTTATCATTTGGCTCACCTCTAACGAAAACATATATCTGACCTTGGGGGGAAGGGGGCTCAAATCGGGGGGCCTGGGGCAGCTACCCCGCATGCCCTTGCATTAGTCAGACCCTGTGTAGTTTCAGTTGGTAGGTCGTTGGCTCGTAATTCCAAATCTCTGAGAATATTAAGATATACGAAAAATACTAAATAAAATATATCAACAACTATTTATATACCTCCCCCCCCCCCTTTCTCAACGAAAATCCAGAGTATTCTCGGGATAAAAATCTTGTGATATTTTATCGAATATATGTGCTATTATTTCTGTATGTTATTGTTGGCTGGTATTGGAACTAATATACTTAATAACATTCTGAATAATTTATACATAGCATTTGAAAAAATATATATAAAAATATAAATAAGATACACACATAAGAAAATTGCATAGATCTTTCCGAAAATAGTGTCAAAGTGGGCATTTTGAAGCGAATATCCACGCGAAAGTAGAATAAGCACTCAAGAGAGGGCGAAAAACGTGTTTGTCACGTGATCAAAATCACCTTTAACTCAATAGGTAATTTATGGATCAAAAAATGGAAAAAACAGTTCAATTCCAAACCGCTTCCATGGCCAGGCTTTCCAGTTTTATATCTTTTCCGTTAAAAAATGAATTTGTAAATGTGTCAAAACGTTTTGAGCTTGTTGAGCAGAGCAGTTAAGAACAGCCTTTTTTAGAGTACTTAAAATAACATAATTTACGTATTTTAACGGACCATTTTCTTTCTAAGTGAAACTCAAAATTAATTATTAATTATTTATTGAAAGTCATTTTTAAATTAGCATTTTTGGTAAGATTTCTCTGCCAAAAATAAATAATTCTCAACAAATCATTAAATCCCTGTGTTAAAGTATAAAATGTATCATTATATAAGTATTAAATAAAAATCTGAGTTCTTAAGTTTAATATATATTGAAAAAAAAGGAACACAAACATGAAAAATCTAAGTTTTGAGAAAAGACAATTAAAGATTTAAATGGCCATTAAGCTGTGAAGTACTGCTAGAAAGAATGATTAATTTCAACATTTATTGTTTTTATATATAAACATGTCTGGCACATCGTTTTAAATATAAAAGTTTAAACTATTTAATGATATAAAAAAGAAAAAATCGATTTTTTAGTTGAATTTTGCTTTCCCGGTCCTCTTAAGAGGCTGACCAGTCAATAGGAAAATATCCATTCGCTAATGTTAATCAAATGGGAGATTTTTAGGTAGATTTCGTAAGAAATACTACCTATTGCAGTCGTTACCATGGTGCGAGTTTTGAAAAATTCCTTCACAACTTTTCATTGCATTACCCCAGAAACCTAAAACCACCCCCACCTAAAAAGTTTATATATATATATGTGGGAATAAGACTCAATGGTTAAATGAATGTGATATCTCAAGCGAGACTCGTAAAAGGTGAACTCAAAAATTGCAGAGCGAGATGTTGTTGTTCTGTAGATATTCAGCAATTAAACCGGTTGATGTTTTTTAACGCAAAGCTCAGGGAAGCTTTTGCGAATCCTACGATATTATTTTGAATGTTAAGCTGTATGTTTTTTGATATATTAAACCTTTTTATACCTATTCACAGTTTGGAGAACATTGGTTTCAATTAAGCAATAAAGTACTCACATTAGAACCCACAGTTTTAGGGGCTCGGGCCGAGATTTGGGCTATTTTCACTATTTGGATGATTTGGAAGATTTGAATTTGAAAAACGAAGCTATTGTGTACCAAAAAAGAAAAGAAATTGGAAATGGAATACGAATTAAGAAAAATTGAGCTTCAAGGCAATATGACGAGTGTAAGTGACGTTTCGGCAGTAACTGGTCCAGGTAAGCAACCAGATTTGTTCAAATTAATGCCACATTTTGACGGGAAGGGTGATATTAGTATCTATTTATCTTTGTTTGAGCGACAAATTTCTAAGATGAATATAGTAAAAGGAAATTGGGTAATGCATTTATTAAGTTTAATTCCGTTAGAAATTGCTAATGTTATAGCTAGAGAACTAGAAACATTAACAAACGACTACGATTTTGTAAAAAACCTGCTTCTTAAAAGATTCAAAATGACGCCAGAAGAGTTTAGGCAAAAATTAATGTCACACAAGAAAGAATATTCAGCCACTTGGTGCGATTTAGCATTTGAGTTAAGAAATTATTTGGAAGAGTGGATAGGCGATCTTGATGTATCTAATTTTGAAGACTTGAAAGAATTAATAGTAGTAGATCAAATCAAGCGCAGATTACCTATGGAAATGAAAGAGCATTTCATCGATGATCTTCCAAAAATTAAAAACGCTGAAGTATTAGTAAATAAATTAGACGATTATGAAACAGCAAGACGTAATGTTAAAACCATGAATAAAAATTCACACCAATTTGAAGATAGGAAGTCGAAAATACGGGAAGATAGTAATACAAAACCATGGTTACCAGCTCAAAGTTATGATACTTTAAGAAAACAACAATTTATAGATAATACAACTAATGTAAATGAATCTTCTTATTTAAATAAAAGGAATAAGACAAAAATTAGGTGTTTTAAATGCAACGGCTTGGGTCACGTGATTTCGCAGTGTAGTAATGGAAATAGCACACAAACAAATAACGGCCGCCAAAATCATCGGAGCCAAAACCCGCAATTATCCAATCACAAAGAAGTGAATTGTGCAGTAATCAAAGGAAAAAACAGCGCCAAGCCGGATCGCATGATAGATATTGATATTAACGGGGAAAAGGCACATGTCTTTTTTGATACTGGAAGTGATATAAGTTTGGCGAGTTATGAATATTACACTAAGATGGGATCGCCAAAATTATGTTCAAATAATATCTCTTTGTCAGGCATAGATGAAGTAGTTGTTTATCCTAAAGGATACTTTCCTTATGAATTTAATATTGATGGATTTCTAATCACAGCAAATTTGTATGTCTTAAAATTTCTTGCATATGATATTTTATTAGGATATGATGTGATTAGCAAATTAAATTTGGCGATAGACGAGAACGGAATTAAAATCGTTGGCAAACGCAAAAATGTTCAAGTAGGTTACACTGAAGTTTTGAAGAATTCTATTATAAAATTGAATCGTGCTGCCAGAAGTAATAATGAAATGAAAGCGTCATCGTTGGATAATTCACGTGATGAAAATATTATAGTTGCAAATGATAATAATGCAGGAAATAATTTCTTGATTAATTTAGCGAGCGTCATAGATGATGATGAAATTGATTTGAATTACGTGAGAAATTTGAAAATAAGAAAATAAATAAATAAATTAGTAAAGGGATACAAACCAAATAAATCAAAAGATACAGGATTACGGATGAGCATAATTTTATCTGATGAAATACCCGTTTGTGAACGTCCACGAAAATTTCCTTTTAAAGAGCAAGAAGTAATCGAAAATCAGGTTCAACAATGGTTGAACGAAGGAATCATAAGGCGCAGTTTTTCAGATTACGCTGCACCAGTAGTTTTAGTTAAGAAGAAAGACAACTCGCATAGGTTATGCATAGATTATCGTAAACTAAATAGAAAAATAATCAAAGATCGGTACCCATTGCCTTTAATTGAAGATGTTTTGGATAAATTAGAGAGATCAAAAGTATTCACGACTCTTGATCTAAAGAATGGCTTCTTTCATGTTGAAATTGAGGAGAAAAGTAGGAAATACACCGCATTTGTGACACACGAAGGGGAATACGAATTTTTAAAGTGCCCATTCGGTTTGTGCACATCAGGAAACCAATTTCAAAGATATGTAAACACGGTGTTTAGGAAGTTATTACGCGACGGCACTGTAGTTGTTTATATGGACGACTTTGTCATTCCATCACAGACTGAAGAAGAAGGTTTAGAGAAATTAAAACAAGTGCTGGAAGTTGCAGCAGATTATGGGCTAGAGTTTAATTTCAAAAAATGCAAATTTTTAAAGAAAAGAATAGAGTTCCTCGGTTATGTGATTGAAAATGGAACGATACAGCCATCTGAATCGAAAACATCAGCTGTCCGGAATTTCCCAAAGCCAAGAACGGTAAAACAAGTGCAATCATATATAGGATTAACAGGTTATTTTTGTAAATTTATTCCAAAGTATGCTCGAATAGCCAAACCATTGAGTGATCTATTGCGTAAAAATGTTGCATTTAAGTTTGGTACAGAACAAATGCAAGCATTTGAGAAATTAAAAGAAATATTATCGCAAAAACCAGTATTACATTTATTTAAACAAGGATCAACACTAGAACTACACACCGACGCCAGTAGCCATGGTTTCGGAGCAGTACTACTACAAAAGGCGGATGATGGAAAATTCCACCCTATACAATACATGAGTAAAAAAACAACCCCGCAACAAGAAAAATATTGTAGTTATGAATTAGAGGTACTGGCAATAATTGAAGCTCTAAAAAAATTCAGGAACTACTTACTAGGTACAAAATTCAAGATTGCAACTGATTGTGAAGCATTTCAAAAAACACTAAACAAAAAAGAATTGGCTCCAAAAGTCGCAAGATGGGCTTTATTCATGGAAGAATTTGATTATGAAATTACACATAGACCAGGGAATAAAATAAAACATGTAGATGCTTTGAGTCGAAGTACTGTTTTAGTAATTACAAGATCACAGAGTGAGATGACGAATAGAATAGCTATAGCACAGGAGAGAGATGAGCTCATAAAATCAATAAAATCTTTAGTTGAAAAGGGTGAAGAAAATGAATACCTTATCAAGAATAACGTCTTGTATATGTTTGATAACGGAAGAGACTTACTTGTTGTGCCTGAAGAGATGCAAAAAGAGATTATTCGTAAAACACACGATAAGGGGCATTTTGCTACAGTCAAAACAGAAGAATTAGTAAAAAAAGAGTTTTTCATCCCTAACGTCAGAAAACAAGTTGAAACAGTAGTAGTACATTGCATCGAATGTATTCTATTTAACAAGAAACGAGGCAAAGCCGAAGGTTTCCTAACACCCATACCAAAGGAGAATATACCATTAAGCACTTACCACTTTGATCATATTGGACCGCCGCCATCAACAAACAAGAAATATCAGTATATCTTCACAGTTGTAGATGCCTTTACTAAGTTTGTATGGTTTTATCCTGTGAAATCTACAACAGCGCAAGAAGTCATTGAAAAGTTGTCCTTACAACAAACTGTGTTCGGGAATCCCAGCAGAATAATAACGGATAAGGGACCAGCGTTTAGATCAGACGAGTTTATAGAATACTGCAAAGAACAAGGGATAGAACACGGCAAAATTACGGCGGGAGTGCCCAGGGGAAACGGGCAGATCGAAAGAATTCATAGCATCCTGATTCCTGTGTTAGCGAAGCTATCAGGGAGTGACAATACGAAATGGTATAAATATGTGGCAGATGTGCAGAGAATACTCAATAGTACAGTTACAAGAAGTACAAGGTACAGTCCGTTTGAATTGATGATTGGTGTAAAAATGAAAAATGAAAATGACTTAAGGATTAAAGAAATACTAGAGGAAGAAGATGTAAACCACATGATGACTGAACGGGAAAATGTAAGGGAAGAAGCGAGAAAAAATATTTTGAAAATACAAGAAGAAAATAGAAAACAATTTAACAAGAAGAGGAAAGAACCCAACAAATATGAATTAAATGATCTCGTGGCAATCCAAAGAACGCAGTCCGGCACAGGTCTGAAATTAAAGGAAAAATTCCATGGACCCTATAAAGTCACGAAAGTAAAGTCATGCGATCGTTATGATGTAGAGAACATTGGAGACCATGATGGTCCCAACAAGACATCAACTGCTGCAGAATATATGAAGCCGTGGGGTAACGCATCTGCATAACGTGAGATGTTTTTGTTTTATGTTTATCTGTTTATTTGTCTAAATTTATGTGTCTAAATTTTTCTAAGAAGCAACTGACGGGGTCGCCAGAACGTCAGGATGACCGAAAATGTGGGAATAAGACTCAATGGTTAAATGAACGTGATATCTCAAGCGAGACTCGTAAAAGGTGAACTCAAAAATTGCAGAGCGAGATGTTGTTGTTCTATAGATATTCAGCAGTGGAACCGGTTAATGTTTTTTAACGCAAAGCTCAGGGAAGCTTTTGCGAATTCTACGATATTATTTTCAATGTTAAGCTGTATGTTTTTTGATATATTAAACCTTTTTATACCTATTCACAGTTTGGAGAACATTAGTTTCAATTAAGCAATAAAGTACTCACATTAGAACCCCCCCCCCCCCCCACACACACACACACACATATATATATATATTAGGGTGGGCCGAAAAAAACTTTTTTTTGATTTTCGATGATGGGTAGTGCGGAAAAGTGGCCACTAGTGGCACCAAGTTCACACAAAAAATTTGAGATTTTTAGGCCTATTCCTATATTTGCCGCTTTTGGCTTGAAGTTTTGCTAAAAGGATGATTTTTGAACTTTTTTAGCAAAAAATTTAAAAATGTTAAATTAAACTTATTTTAATGGTATTTACTTGAAAAGGCATATTTAATGTTCCAAATTTATAAATAAGCTCTGATAATGTATTATTTAATTGCTATGTGTCTTTTAAATTAGACGATTTTTATAGCCTTTTCGCGTTTAAGTGAGCAAAAGTTGCATGTATTGTTTGAATCTTTCAACGATTTCTCTCTTTTGTCTTGTTTATGTCCCTTAGTCTTCCTTATTTTTTTCGATGCTTTAAGGGTCATATATTTGGGTGACGGACAGCAGAATCCCTCAGAAACAAATCTGGAAGGAGAGAAGGGGGTGAGGCAAGAACTTAAGCGAACACAGTGACTCATCGCGATGTTGGGGGAGTGAAGCAGGAAATACAAGAGGGGAAAAGTGCGATAAGGGATGATTATTATTTTCAGTGCCCAGTTTCCCTGAGACATGGCAGACGCTGTGTTAGACAGGAATATGCATTTAGGAGTGTTTGGCTTTGAAGGGCCTGGTTCAATTCAGATTCAGTCAAACTGCTTGCTTGAAAGCTCCCACTACTTGAATCTTCCAACAATATAAGTGTCTTCCATCTGGATCTAACTCCACTCGTTGAAGGCTTTGTCGCAGAATCACTATTCCTCATTGAAATTGTATCCCTTTTCATTTTCCACGATATTTTCTTTGCAAGAGTTTTGCTTGTTTTTAAATCAATATTTCCCATAAACATTTTTCGAACAGTTCTTTGTTCCTTCAAGAAGTTCACCTCCCGATGTGGAACTTTACGTCTGATGTCGCAGCTACAATTGTTCAAGCCTCATTTACAAGCTGCAATGTCAAAGAGAGAGGTTTCCGCATTTTGTATGAAATCTTCGCGGATAGCCTTGCCTTTAACGCTCGTATGATTACAAGATTTCCCCAATGATCTACACTCATTGTAATAGTTTTTAATCTTTCCGTTAATTGTTCGTTGGGAAACCACTTGTATGGAAGATTTTATCCAGAGCCTCACTTACAAGCTGCAATGTCAAAGAGCGAGGTTTCCGCATTTCGTATGAAATCTTCGCGGATCGCCTTGCCTTTAACGCCCGTATGATTACAAGATTTCTCCAATGATCTACACTCATTGTAATAGTTTTTAATCTTTCCGTTAATTGTTCGTTGGAAAACCACTGGTATGGAAAATTTTATCCAGATTTCGGAAACTTTTTCACCTATCATTTTAATAATATCATCCACTGGTTGAAGATAAATATCTCGATATTCTTCTATCCAAAAAGCAATGTATTGCACGAGAAAAAGGTTTTATTTTTACACTGAACAAATGTCACTGGGAAACCGAGCACTGAAAAATAATAAGCATCCCTTGTCGCACTTTCTCCCCTCTTGTATTTCCTCCTTCACTCCCCCAACATCGCGATGAGTCACTGCGTTCGCTTATGTTCTCGCCTCACCCCCTTCTCTTCTTCCAGATCTGTTTCTGAGGGATTCTGCTGTCCGTCACCCAAATATATGACCCTTAACTCCTTGGGGACGAGCGACACGTATACGTGCCGCATGAAGCGCTAGGGATCTTTGTTTTTCCTCACCAGTAAAAATTTACTGTAAAATTTGCCTAATTTAATCAGCGCATTTTCTCAGTTCAAGAAGACACAAATTTCTGTTTTTAAAAAATGGTGACTAAAGATTATAAATTTTGTAAAAGGCTCCCGTCCCGAAGGGGTTAAAGCATCGAAAAAATAATGAAGACCAAGGGACATAAACAGGACGAAAGAGAGAAACCGTTGAAAGATTCAAACAATACATGCGACTTTTGCTCACTTAAAAGCGAAAAGACTATAAAAATCGTCTAATTTAGAATACACATAGCAATTAAATAATACATTATCAGAGCTTATTTATACATTTGGAACATTAAATATGCCTTTTCAAGTAAATACGATTAAAATAAGTTTAATTTAACATTTTTAAAATTTTTTCTAAAAAAGTTCAAAAATCAGCATTTTAGCAAAACTTCAAGCCAAAAGCGGCAAATATAGGAATTGTCATAAGAATCTCAAATTTTTTGTGTGAACTTGGTGCCACTAGTGGCCACTTTTCCGCACTACCCATCATCGAAAATTAAAAAAAAGTTTTTTCGGCCCACCCTAATATATATATATATATATATATATATATATATATATTGAAAAATCCAAATTCATATAATTTAGTATACGGAAAAACATCCAACAAACTGTAACTAAAACAATAATTAACAAAACCAAGAGTAACTAAGAAAAAACTAAATATGGAGACAAGTGGCCAAGGCTTATGACTTGTACTGCGGGGTTAAACATGTTTTACGTGCACAACATTCCCCCTCACTTGCCAAGACCAAACAAATAAAGATTGAAAAAATGAAAATCACAAACTAACCCAAAAGCCGTCAAATGAAGTCCGTGAATAACCTCACCGCCAAGCTATTTTCGATAGGAATCACATATCGAAAAATCACCATCATCGAACAATTCCAATGCCTTATTTCGATAGCATTTTTTCTTGATAAAATTGAAAGTTAAATCATTCAGAAAATGTATTGGGTAATTTTGTTTATTGGCGTTTATGTAAAGGTTAAAAATTTCACCAACCAATTTATCAACATTTGAACACAAATTTGCAATACGATTTAATCCATTTAAATATATATTTCTAAAAATTGAAACATGCACGTTACTATTAAAGTTTAATATTTTTATTGTATCAAAATCAAAATAGTTTCTTTTATCATAAATACTGTATACTAAATTTCCGTTTTTAATCTCCAAATTAACATCCAAGTAGTTGACACTGCTTTGATTATCCGAAGCACTCTTTAAATTTAAAGTGTCTGGATAACATTTAAATTGATAAATTTCTTTATTGTTATTCAGCTCAAACACCAAAACATCATCTATATATCTGTATATCTTTAAGTCTTTTTCCAGCAATAAACCGGCTTCATATGTAAACAGATAAATATCTGCAAGGATTTCTACAACTGCCCCCCCCCCCCCCATTGGAATACCTCTCACTTGTTTATATGTTTGCTTCTCTTCAAACAGATAATTTTCGTAAACAACAAATTGAAATAAATCAGTGAATATTTCAATACTGATATCCTTCTCTTTAGATTTCTTGAAAAAATCCATAACTCTGTACTTCAAATCATCTAAATTTATGCTATTATACAAATCCTCGAAATCATATGTGTACAATCCTGTAATGTTTTTCAGCTTTTTTAAACTTTTTATAAGTTCATAGCTATTTTTTATTACTATCGAAGAAATTCATTTATAACCTGATCAAAAATCTTTTGTAAGATATTCAACAATTTTTTATTTACACATTCCAGGTAAGAACCAAACCCACAAGTTACGGTTCTAAAAGTAATTGGGTTTTTATGGAATTTTGGAATCATTACAAGATAAGGAAATTCCGCACTATTTTGCTTTGATTTTATTTTTTTATAAAACGCCTTCACTCTGTTTACAATAACTTGTTTAGTAGTTTTTTTTTAGTAGTTGATAATTTCCCTCATTATTGTAGGTTTCCCTTAGAATATCTCCGTATAATTTTTTACATATTATAGCATATATACATATTATACATATATATATATATATATATATGTATGTATGTACTAAATTTTGTCCGCACGATAAAAGTCACAATTATGCACGGAACGTCTTCAAACTCGCCAGCAACTTTAAGATGGCTAATTTCTCGGCGGGGATTGAAAATGAGCAAAATCGGTCCAAGAGAATGGGAATGGGGAAGGTTAAAAATTTTGAATACCGTCTTAACATGATTCTGATAAAAATAGCTTTTACACAACAATGGCAGGAAAAAATAAATATTTTTCGTTATAGCTGTTGCCAACAATTAAAAAAAAGCAATAAAATTCTCACCACAACAATTGCTTTTCTAATGCAATGTTTTCACGTGAAAAATTAAATTAGATAAACAGTTTGCGAATTGAAAACAAACTGAATATTACTTCATAAATTTTCTAGAGCAAGATTTCTGATGAAAATTCAAAATGAAATGAATAGTTTGACGAATTGAAAACAAATTGAATATTACGTCATAAGTTTTTTAGAGCAAGATTTCTGCATGAAAATTCAAAATGAAATAAATAGTGTGACGAATAAAAAAAAAAAAATTGTGTATATAAATATAGATAGCACAAAACATATTTCAGTTTTAAAACTTAAAACACACGCTTGTATTTTATATAAAATGACGTCATTCGCATCCGCTGAAGAATTTCTCATTTACGATCCAATCTTAAACAACTTAAGCGATGTCGTCCTTCAAGAAACTCGACAAAAGAAATGGCTTATCTAATGATCCATATGACTTTATTTGTGTGTAACAGTAATATAGATACCTAAAATTAAATATAGTTTATAATAGCTCCATGTTTTATCAGAAATCAGTCATTTATATTTTTTCAAAATAGCGCGTATTTTAATTATTTTTTTTTTTTGTTTTTTAGTTGTTATGGGAAAATGGCAACAAAAAGATATAATTACTATTTTCCACTATTTTTCCTTTACTTTCTACAGAAATTCAGTTGCCAACATTAAGCAAATGGAGAAGACTACAAAAAAAATTAATGTCTCAAAAATAAATCTAGATGCAATTTTCAAAACACATTGCATTTAAAAGTACTTTTTTTTCCCAATACGACGGCATAAAAATTGAAAATGTGCGATGCTTGGAAGTTTAAAAAATTGCACTAGAGATTATCCATATTTAATCGTACAATGATACATCTGCTTATTTTTACGGCTAGGTTCTATAACGTAACGTTATTTTTTAGAGACAACATTTTAATTCCTGGCTGGAAGAAATAGCATAACAGGGGCTAATAACAATGCTGCTATGGTATCTATTAAAATGACATATTAAAAAAACTTGAAATCTGTCATCAAAAATGCCAAAGACAAATTTGTAAATACATTTTTTTAAGTTTATAAGCTAAAGTTTTAGATCCTTTTTTATGCAATTTTTTGAACCATAAATTACAATTATTTTTTTTTGCAAGAAAATAATAAGCCTTCATGACTTTCTTTTCTTTTAAATTTATCTTAAGTTTATCCCACCTGAAAATTTTGAGCTAATCTACATAGTATTTTTGCACAAATGCGTTATATTTCTCTGTTAGCATGGGCATAATGTGTGTCCGCGTGTGTGATTTTAATTAGAGATGCATTTTTTAGGGGAGAATGAAATAGGTATAGGTAGTATTTCTTACGAAATCTACCTAAAATCGACAGCCATGTTTCAGAAAAAAAAAAAAAAAAAGGCTTTAAGATGTTTTACAGCTAAATGAGTAGTTAAAATATTCCACAGAAAAACAGAAAAAAAAAACATTATCATGCTATATAGTAAAAATAAAAATCAGTAAATTTATGATTAATATTCACTATTTCATTGATTATCAGCTTTACTGCTATTTGAACATGGCACATAGAATGCATAAAAACTTGAATCTAAAATTGTTCTTTTTTACCCGACTGAAAAGAAGGGTTATGTGTTTCACGCGTATCTGTGTATGTGGATTTCTTTTTACCCTCGAAACATCCCAACGGCTGGATGGATTTTAATGAATGAGGTCTCTATCAATTTGTCTTAACGGCCCGATGGTTATGGGCTAGGTTTTGTTTTTATAAATTCAAAATGACGGCCGTAAAATATAAAATGGCGGTAGAGACGAAAAAAAAAATTTTACGCACCCTATTGAGCGGCATATTATTGGATAGGTCTTTGAAAATGAAGACGATGTTTCATTGACTATTTTACAGTCAGGAGCTCCGTTAAAATATTATACAACCTGGAAGTTGTGAATGTAGGATCTCTTGCTTTACTGCAACTCTAACCATCATAGACATCTATAGGCCTCATCAAACTGTATTTATAGATAGGAACTAACAATTAAACACAACTTAAAAGTCATCAATACAAGTAAATAAAAAAAAATAGGTAAGTAATATAAACAAGTAATATAATTAAAAAAAATTAAGCCAATTCCTACTTTAGGTCAATAAGAGAATTTTTTTTTTCACCCATTCATCTTTCCTTTTGAGTGGCGCTTAAAATGTCTTGATCAAGATGAGCGCTCTCTGTCTTAAAATACATTGATCAAGAAAAGGGCTCTCTCGATTATTGAAAATTAATTAATTTAATTTAATTAATGAATTAATATTTGAAAAAAAGCTAGATTAACACAAGTGTCATCCACTATAAGTTAAAAAAAATTATTTGAGCTTGATTGGATGAACAATAAGTATTTTATGAATGATTGAAAATTTGAACAAGATATAAGTATATAGCGAAAGTGTGAGCTAATAGTAGGAATTGAAAAAGTGGTTTCACATTGATGAGAAATAATTAATTAGCTTTTTACGCAGTCGGATTTTTTGATTTTTTAAATTTAATTGTTTATTAAGAGCCATTATTTTGAAATTCAGACAAAAAAGTGACATTTTGATAGTTGTATTTTTTGATTTGCTTGATATTTTTTTAAGTTGAAGTAGTTCACATTTTATGAATAATGTGCAATTTTGAAGCCCTGAAAAAATTTTCCCTTTCCTGTAGAAAATGTCAAAGTTCAAGGTTGTGACAGTCATTTTTCATGAAAAGTGAAATGCGAGTACGTTTGCAGTGCTAAAGCTTGGAAAAGCAACGACATCCCAAAATTCTTTTGTGATGAAATTTAATTGCCAGTGTTATACTAATAACACTACCTGCTTAGTAAACTGCATTCGTTTTCATGGGGCATTGTTATTTTACGTTGTTATGTTGCATCAAAATGCAATGAAAATTACGTTTTTGTCCGTTTTCCGCTCGTATTTTATTATTTAAGCGATAGTACAACAAACTTTTTCTTATAGAATATTGCAGAATAGTACTAACAAGGAAGGTCTCCATACGGGCATACTCAGAAAAATCTGAAAAAAATACAGAATGTTCTTCTCATATGGATATATATATTTATAAAAAAAATTTTGGCGGAACCCCCATACAGCGTCCGTAAAAAAATAACGAAATTTTCGTTTATTTGGAGATTTATCACCGGTTGGCGATGAAAAAAAAATACGGTTTTATGTAGGAAAAACTTTTTATGTTGAATTTATTTATACAAGTTTAATTTAAATAACTTTAGTTTTGTCATTTTTTAATTGTTTTAACAATAGTTTTGTCATTTTTTGTTTGTTTTAACTATTGTTTGTGATATATATTTATAATAAAATTTAAATATCATATTTTACGATTTAAAACAAAATTTAAATTGATTTAAATTATTTCAAGCTCAAAAATAAGGCAGATAGAACACTGTCGACTTGATTTTGTTGCTATGGAAACGACGTCGTCTTCGATATGGAAATGTTAAATCAAATGTCAGCTGACTATAACTTAAAATAGATATTTTCAACTTGCAAAGCATAGAAAATATTTTTACAGTGATGAAATTAAATAACTACAGCAATAAGCAACATATATATGTAATATAAAAAAAATATAATAACCTCTTTAATTGATTAAGTTTGAATTCATTAAAAACCGTGCATTCTAAAAAACAATTAATAAATTTTCAGATGCATTAAAATCGTTTGCTTTTGGCTAGGAAAAATCCTGCTCGCCAAATCGCGTGTCACTTTCGTATTTTCGCGCCAAATATTCGAAAGTATTTTATTTTTTACACACTTTCTACTGAAATTCCGCCGTTAAATTTGACTGATCACTTATTACATACATGAGTAGTTTCACTGGCATTTTTTTTCAACATATTCTGAGTATGCCCTGTATGGAGACCTTCCTTGTAAGACAAGCTAAATAATATAAAACTTTACCGGAGTATTGCTGCTGTTAGCCGAAATAGTCTGTTAAATATTCAAAAATTTCAAAATCGGCAACATTTCAATTAGTCTTTTCACAAAAAAGCGTCACCGTTCAATAAAAGAAAATGTATCACGTTGTAGTTGCAAATATGTACAAACACACGGAAAAGAAAAAAAAGTGGGGCCTGGTCATATTTTTAGAAAAAAAAATAACAAAATTTACAAAAATTCAGTCAAAATATCCCGTTTAAATTTCCCTTTTTTCCATTTAGAACAGTGGTTCCCAACCTTCTATTGGCCACGCCCCACCAAAACATCCGTAAAATCACTATGTCCCCCCAACCCTAATATGTAAATTGTGTCTCATTTCTTAAAAATGAACTCCATTCACACGGTGGAAGTGTAATAGAGCCTTAATAAAATCTATTCATTTCATATTTTTAACTTATCAAAGAGGTGAAACTTCTACCACAAATGTGTTTTTAACATAATTTTATAAATGCAATGAGATTATACATCTTTGCCTACATGCCAAAACGAGTTATGTTGTACTTTTCCAATTTAACTCAATGTTAAAGAAAAGTGTTATACGGTCTGCATTTTTATCTTCCCAAGTAACTTAAATAAACACATACATTTAATGTTAAAGCTGATAAATTCATTCATTTTATGATGCATTCTTGTAACTTATTAAGAGTTGGCGGAAAAGCTTTGGACTCTGACTTTTTTTTTATACGGATAACACAATACACAAGAAGTATTTTAATATTCGCATCGTTATAAAATTAAGTAGCCATTATTTCGCATAACACATTCTCTCTGTTTCTCTGTTTTCCCTTTTCCAATATCGATAATTGTATTAGCGAATAGAAGTAGAAAACTCATTTAACCCTTTATCTACTGGTACTTTATTTACGGTACTTATAAGTACCACTCACTTTAAACTTTTATACCATAGTGAATATTACTAATATTATAATGGTACTTTGCAAAAATCGCTCTTTTAACTCCACTTTATCCGAATACATAACAGCGGTAGTTCTAGGTTTGTTATTTTAGAGAGGAATGAGACTATCTTTGAAGCAGTCGATGTCTTTTGTGCCGACTTTTTGTACAGATTGCCACGCTCGTCTTTTCATTGCTGCAAACACAGTAAAGGATATAAGATAAGTGTTGGATATTTTTTATGTGTTCATTATGGTCTTAGAATACAATTTGACTAGCTATTTTAGTTGAACGGTGTATGTATTTGATATAACAGTTGAATTACTCGGTGGCACTTATAAGTACCGTCAGTACACTGGGTGCTGGAGAAAAACTTCTTGTTTGCTTTTCGTCTGTGTACTTATCCATCGTTTTCATCGGATTTAAAATGCAATTACTAAAATGTAGAGCAGTAGAGATTTCCCTGATATTTCTTTTCTGTTTCATTGTTATTTTTTATAGGAAATCGAAAAAGTTGTGGCACCGGCTGGTTTTTCGCTATGCTAGAAATGGCATATGTAAATTCATATATTGCATATGTGGAGATGCGAGAGAGCATGTTGTCCCTGGAATATTGACGTCGCGAAACTAAAGGACTGCTAACAAGATCGAAACCTAAAAAAAAAATAGTTTTTTTAAACCCTTTCAGGAGCAAAGCATATTCAATTCTAAAGTGTTGAAATAAATGATTGGCACCGGAATTTGACAAACGATTTATTTGTAAATAAGAAAAAGCCTATATTTCATATACTTATTAAATCGAAAATATTTTTTGGTGCCAGTTGAAATAACTTGTGTGTTTTCTGTTACGATAATTTAGTCATAGTGTACTGACGGTACTTTAAAGTACCACTTTAGTTAATTACCTCTAAATAATTAAATTTCTCACAGGTGAGTATTTTTTTTATGTTTATCCTTTAATTTTCATTGTAGTAACTGAAAAAAAAAATATTACATGAAAAAAATTGCAGTAGATGATAATGCCGTAGATAAAGGGTTAATAAATAATGGAAAACGTTGCGAAAAATTTTAAAATTCACCATCTGAAAAATTATAGTGAGTTTTAATACTTTAAAAGATACCAAAATATTTTCAAAAATTATTCGCATAATTATTCTGGTGTTAAATCTATTTTAAAATTTCGATGCAGGACATTTTAAAAATTCAATAAAAAATCTAATTTATTAAATTTTGCTTGTATTCCATTTACTTTTAGCCTACTACACTACTTATCCCAAAAAGACAAAAGAAACTTATAGTGAAAGAGTAAGTAATAAATTTGGAATTGTCCCCCCTAGTAGGTCAAATTGCCCCCCGGTGGGGCGTACGCCTTACGTTGGGAAACACTGATTTAGAACAAGGAAGGGGGGAAAAAAAGGGATATTTAATTTTCTCATAGGGAAAAAACATAGCTAGCGGAAAGAGAAACGGGATGTTTCGTTTTCTGATAGGGAAAAAGTATGATAAATGACAGTTTTTTTGTGACTTTTGACATCTTCTTTTTCTAAAAATATGACGAGGCCCCCCTTTTTTTTTCTTTTCCATGTGTTTGTACATACTTCCAACTACTACGTGATATATTTTGTTTTATTGAACCGTGACGATGTTTTGAGAAAAGACTAATTGAATTGCTGCCTATTTTGAAATTTTTGAATATTTAACAGACTATTCCTGCTAACAGCACCAATATTCCGGTAAAGTTTTATATTATTTAGCTTGTCCTAGTAGTACACTTTGATATTCTATAAGAAAAAGTTTCGGGTACTATTGCTTAAATAAGAAAAATGGACAAAAACGTCATTTTCATTGCATTTTGAGGCAACATAACAATGTAAAATAACAATGCCCCATGGAAACGACAATGGCGGATCTAAGGGGGGGGGCGAGGGGGCGATCGCCCCCCCCCTTCCTTGGGCAAAAAAAGGGTTTGCAAAACGGCATTATGCATCCTCAGTGGAAATGGCTTGGGGTGAAGCTCGAGCCCGGCGCGACCCGGGTCGGGTCGCGCCAGTTTAAATCCATGAGACCCGGCCTGGTCAGGTCTTCTCACATTTAGAGACGGGCCGTGCCCTGATCTTAAATTTTTCTGCAAAGTCGGGTCGGGCCAGACTTCTTTTTCTTCCAGGTCGAGCCTGGCCTGGGCTTCATTCTTCCTAGAGGTCAGCACTGGTCAAAATTTCCAGCTGGAGGCTCGTCGCGGAATAAAAGCTAAACGTTCCATCCGTGTCAGACCGTATGATAAACAGTATTGGACCGACCGCGACCCGTGTACTTCTCTAAATTTTTCTCCCCGAGCCCAAGTTGGTCGGGCATCTTACTTATTTATTGTCCGTAAAATTTATATTTATGTTGTACATTTGTTTAGCGAAATCTTTAAAAATTTAATTTGATTTGATAAATTACAGAGATGCATATTTAAAAATCTACTTTTTTAGGTGCGTTCGTAATTATTGCCGAAACGTCAGTGAAGGCTTACTGTGGAGACACGAAAAGTTTTGATTTCCGTTTGTCTGTCTGTCTGTCTGTCTGTCTGTCCGTCTGTTCCGCGATAACTGCCGCAAAAAGCATCCGATCGGCTTGAAATTAATGTGGCATGTTGATGAGGTACTCGGACTTAGCTGTATGGTTTTTGGTTAAATTTGGTTCATTCGTTCGGGAAATATAGAACATTTTATTTTGCTCTGTAATGCTTTTCAATGGCAAGACAGACGATTTTCAAATTTTCATTTGTTGAAAGAAATGGCTCATATAAAAAATGGATTTAAATGGTAAATTTTTGATGCTGAAATTTTTAAATAAGAGTAGTAAATTATTCCTATTAGTTTGCAATTTTGTCAAAACATTTGTCA
Source organism: Maratus speciosus (assembly GCA_963932465.1). Taxonomy (NCBI): domain Eukaryota; kingdom Metazoa; phylum Arthropoda; class Arachnida; order Araneae; family Salticidae; genus Maratus; species Maratus speciosus. The sequence continues at coordinate 438,529,159 of OZ010792.1, read as the reverse complement.
GAGCTTTTAAATTAGGTGTATAACTTATGATGGAATTTTATACATGTGTTCGAATAATATAAAACATTTTATTTTATGAATTTACTTATATTTCATTTTTTTTTCTTTTAACCGTTGCGTAGCAACTATATCTCATCTAAAAATATCATAAATGTGAAAGTATGTATGGTTTTTAAAGTCAAATCAAAGTTAAAAGGAATGAATTAATGAATGCCTTTGTATAGATATTTGCATATAGATTGATTTAAACGCAGAAATGAAAATAGTATTTATATACTATATAGAATAATATCTTTATTTATGTATTCAACTATTTTGATTATAAAGGAAAAAGTTCGTTATTTTCATACAGAATAAACTGACATTATTCTATTAAACTTTATAAACTTTATTGTTGCCAAAAAAAAAAAAAAAAAAAAAAAAAAAAAAAAAGGGAATAACAATTTCTCCCAAAGAGTTCATTTTAATTTGTAAGATTTTCACGTGCAAAGGGAAAATGCAGCAAATTACAAATAATAAAAAAGATAAATAGGACAGGAATGAATACATATAAACATTTCACACCAAATACCACCTAAATTAATTTTTGTAGTGGTATTTTCCCACACTACGAAGAAAGATTCCTCGATTTACACGATTTTACTTGGCCTTCCTTTTCTCATTGGTTGCGATTTCATTTTCGCAATTGCGTATATTAATTGGCACAAAATTTTACATTTTTATGACTGAGGTATATGTAAGGCCATACAAATAAGAAATTCCGTATTGTTTCCTATAAAATGTGATAAAGTGTTGGTTAACTATATATGTTTCTATTAAGAGGAGCAGGGCTGCCAAGCCTCCGGCGTTCTGGATACCAGTATTTTAATACAAAAAATGTTACTTTATTTAATTGAAACATTTGCGCGATTTAAAAGAACAACATTTTCTGTAAGGCAATAGTGTTGTGCAAAAAGCCTGAGACTTGTCATGTTTGGTGGTGAGTGAAATGTTTTATTTAATGCATTTATCTCTATTTTAATGCTACGTGAACAACGTCCCGTGTAACAGCTTGTAGAGTGTAAAATAAATTATTAAAATAATCCCTATTACGAAAAATGAAACAAAATGCCCGGCTAAGGGAAATAAAAGGTTAGTTAACCTTTCGTAATTTGACCTGAACACAGGTGTGCATCAAATTTCAACGGTGTTTGTAACATCACGATTTTAAATTAAATGTGGATACTATTAAAAGGCTATCACAAAAAATACTTAACGGCGCCATATCACGTTTATCTATTTAGTCAATTGGAAGTGGACACGATGATGAATTATTAACCGTTAGGTTTAGAACTCCCCCTACTTTAGGGTGATTTTAGTAAGTTAATGCTATCGAGTACATTTTTAGATATTTAGATTAGATCTTAGATATAAATATTGCAGAATGGTAATCAAAATTATTATTAGATTTCTAAATTAGATGTCTCAGTTTACATTTCCAAAAGTTCTTTATCCATTAGATACAGATGTTTGTGGTTAGCAGGCAAGTAAATACTTCTGTGTGGATATTAGGATAACGTAAAATGCTTGACCAAATTGTTGCTTATCCTTATAAATCGCAGTGTAAAAATGAATCTAAGATATAGGATAATCATTAACTCAATCAATAGAAAATTACAAATGCAAAATAAATTACACAAGGGGGGGTTCAGGGGGGGCACCCCCCTGAAGAAATTTGCTTTATTATATAAAAATTACTAGAATAAGTAGCTCGTGAGAATTTCAGAATATCATTACATAACAACGTGTTTAATTTAACGCTTCTAATGTCTGAAACCATCGAAATATTTTTTTCTCCTTCTATAAATGTTTGTGCAATTTAAAAGTTTAAATTTTGTTTTTGTAGAAGGATTAATATTAAGCAAAATTTGCTAAAAACAATAAGTTGCAGAGATGACGTTGAGGCTCTTGATCTGCAGATTTACTAGTATAAATACGTAGCACCTATAGTCGTCGTTCAGTACGTCTGTCTGTCTGTCTGTCCGCATATAACAGAGCAAAAACTACCCAACCGAATGGTCTGAAATTTTCAATGCATGATTGTTGCAAAATTTTGTCGAGCCATTTCAAATTTTATGAAAATCGGATGCATAGTTTAATTACAGGGACAGTCAAAAGTTTTTCTTTACATTACGGCCAATGGGAAAAATTATTGCAAATGCATTTTAATGATGTTACAGCTTTCCGAATGGTCTGAAATTTTAAATATATAATTGTTTCAAAATTTTGTCGAGCCATTTGAAATTTTAGGAAAATCGGATCTATAGTTTAATTACAGGGACAGACAAAAGTTTTCCGTTACATTACGGCTAATGGGAAAAAAATATTGCAAGTGCGTTTTAATGATGTTACAGCCTTCCGAATGGTCTGAAAATTTAAATATATAATTGTTGCAAAATTTTGTCGAGCCATTTCAAATTTTATGAAAATCGGATGCATAGTTTAATTACAGGGACAGTCAAAAGTTTTCCGTTACATTACGGGGAATGGAAAAAAATTATTGCAAGTGCATTTTAATGATGTTATAGACTATGCACTTATGAAGTTAAAAAATATATACATTCAGTACAATATGGGGTACAAAAAATAATTATAAAACTAGTTATAGTACGAACGCACCTCATTTGCCACGTTTGACGAGCAATTTCCGACTTGTTTTCTTTGTAGAGCTTTAAAATTGTGATTTTCTTTTATCATCCGTTTCTTTCATTCTAAACCGATTTTCTTACTGGATTTCCATTTGAATGTATTCGTCTAAGTAATGATTTTTACTTAGTATTTATGTACATAATTGCCTAAACAGTCATTAATATTAATGTTTTTCTGTATTCATGATTTTCGACCAGGGGCGTCGCGATGGGGGGGTATGGGGGGGAGCCTCCCCCCCCCAATATATGTGAACTTGGGAAATTTGAGCTTAGAGTTGGGAAATTATAGATTTTTGTAGGGGTGATTCTGTGTAAAAAAAAAAAATTCTGAAATTCACAGCAATTTTTCTGAAAGGTTACAACAGAGGGGAGGGGAGGGGGGGGGGGAATCCGCGCCCGGCATTAACTACTTTTTTTCGCGCCCCTTGTACGAAATTTTCTGTTTTTCGCGATCTCTTGACGAAATTTGCCGTTTATTCGTGATCTTTTGACGAAATGTGCCGTTTACTCCCGATCTTTTCACGAAATGTGCTGTTTTTTCGCGATCTTTTTACGAAAATTGCTGTTTTTTCGCGATCTTCTGACAAAAATTGCAGTTTTTTTCGCGATCCTTTACGAAATGTGCGTTTTTTCCGCAATTCTTTGACAAAATTAGCTTTTTTCTGTGATCCCTGGACGAAATTCGCGTTTTTCCCGCTATCCTTTGACGAAATTCGCGATTTTTCTTCGAACGATTGACGAAATTGATCTTTTTCAGCGATCATTTGTCAAAATTCGCGATGTATTTTATGTCCGAATTTTCGGATTTATGACAGATTTTTTTTTAATTTTCGGAAATGAATGCCTCAATTTTTCGGTAAATTCGGAACAAAATCACTCCTGAATTTTTGAAACACATTTTTTTTTAATAAAAAGTAAATATATTTATATATATATATATATATATTGTTTTGCGGACTACCTTTCTGAGTTCTGTAATAGTAAAATAGTTAACCTTTCAAAATAAATACAAAAAGCAGCCAGACTCAATTTGTCATTATGTTTCCTGTGCTACGAAAATATCATACATCTACCAGGCCTGAATTTCTCTACTGTTGTCCATCAACAATGTCTCTAATACATTTCCTCCAGAATTTTGTTCCTTTCTCAAAAATCTAAAAATATGAGGCTAATTTTCATATGAAGTACGATTATGACTTGTACACAATTTGAAGGCAAAAACTTTCATTAAATGAACCAATAATTATAATTTTTATGTTTTTAGTTTCAACATTTTTCTTTCAAAAGAATTTTTTTTTCTTTGGCGTATAAGTATCATTATCATTAAACACACATTGAACATCATTTTAGTTGGAAAATAGAGCAATTTGTTTCACGTTGGGAAAATGTTTGAATTGTAAGTTAGGAAAATTTTGAATTCTCCCCCCCCGAAAATTTTTTTGTAGCTACGCCCCTGTTTTCGACTTATAATGTTAAATAAAATGAGCATAAGTAAGTGTGCTTTAATGAAAAATTTTAATTGCAAAAATGCAGGCTGGTCTGGAGTTGATTTTTTTAGCTTTTATACCGAGCCAATAATTTTTTTTTTTTTTTTTTTTTTTTTTTTTTTTTTTTTTTGTGGGTTGGACCTGGAAATTTCAGCGCTGATAAACCGTTAACTGGCATATCGAAGCCAGTTTTAATTTTTTTAAATATGCTTCTTTCAGCCATCATCCCACAGCTTCTGAATATACTGGGTGTCCTAAAATGGACTGACTGATTTTAAATACAATTCAATAACTTGGAAATGGCGACAGCTATTAAAAAAAAAATACTTGAAGGAGGGTTATGTAAAATCTCAGGAGCAGGGGTGATTCTGTTCTAAATTTTCCAAAAATTTAATTCTCTCACTGCGCATCCCGCGATTTTCACGCCCAACGTAAAAGTGGCAAAATTTGCGCAACCCGCAATTTCCGTAGCAAATCATTTTTTTTTTTTTTATGATCTTACTCTATTTAAAAAAGAAACTCTTTCACAAAGATTTCGGACATATTTGAACTCTAAAATATATGCAGATATGAAATATGTAATAAAATAAAGGCGCAATTTTTGAACCTATTTTCATAATATATATACTTTCGCAGCGAGAGAGTTAAGACCAGGGGCGTAGCTACCGTGGAGCAATTGGAGCAGACTGCTCCAGGCGCACGCATGCTAAGGGCGCAAAATTAGAAAGAGCAGAATAAAGATTTGTAAAAATATTTGTGTATTGTTTCATTATTAATCAGATATATTACAGATGAATCTTGTTGCAATCAGCATATTCATATGCCCAGATAGCATTTTTTGCTTTTTAAAGCCTTTTTACAACCATGCTACGTAAATGTTTGAATGCTTTTTAAAGGCTTCGCATGAAAAGTTTGTAAATGTTTTGTAAAGGATTGAAAAAGGTTGCTAGTTGACGCTATCTGAGGGAGTTTGTAAGTGTTTCATGATAAGCATGTGAAAAGGAAGAAACGAAAGGGTAGTTAGAGGAGTTACAATCAAAGATTGATGAAAGGCTTTTATTACAAGCGTGTATAAAAAAATGAAAATGAGGTTTTTATAAATCATAAAATCTTATTTGATAGAAAAATGAGATAAATAACTCAACTTAGAATTTTTCTGAGCTGAGCATATTTTTTTGGTTGTTGTTTGTTTGTTCCTGTGGAAAATTAAATTTTAGTCAAATATTATCTATACATTGAAAAAAACTGGTTTTTATTAATCCACATGTTTATCAAATTGCTTATTTTAATTAATATGTTCATTTTTTACCTTGAAAGAAATTCTTACATCCCTGTCCTTTACTATGTATGTATAAAATATATGTTTAATTTTTATCAATTCGCTACATTATTAGATCCTATTTTAATAATAAAAAAAGCTTAATAATGTTAAGAGGATACTTCACTCGCACAGAAACACCTGATTGCTAATGTTAATCCGCTGAAAGATTTTTTTTTTAATATCTCGCTTGCTTTTTTTTTTTTTTTTTGCATTGCATACCTGCAGTTTTGATACAAAGGCCATTTTTCGACTTTGTTTTACAAGGTTTTTTTGCTTATTAGGATATATTCAGAATTGCTTTCAAAAGCAAAAATACTCTAGTGAAAAAAAAAAAAAAAAACACATTGCAAACAAAACTGAAAACTTAAAAAAAAAAAAAAAAAAAAAAGGTGTTTGTACAGATTGACAAATAACAAATAATAAAATTTACAATATTGAAATGCAAACGAGATATTTAGAAAAATTCTCCCATAGGATTAACATTAGCATGCAAGTGTCTACGCATGAGGGATGTGTAATCCCATTAAAAAAAATTTCTTAAGGAATTCACTTTCATTTGAATAAAAACCATTCCAAGTAAAATTTTAATTAATTATCAGCAATGAAATTACTGAAGATTAAATACGTGAAATTTTTTACATTGCTAACTCGGCGCAAATCAACAGTGCATTGGAGCACTATTTCAAAGATCCGGGTTCAACATTTTTCACTCTGTTTATTTACGCTTAGTTAGCAACTTGAAAAATTTCACGTATTTAATATTAAAAAATCATTCTTATACACATAGGCATAGAGTCTTGAAAATTATTGGTAACTTAAAATTAAAAAAAGCAAAGGGATTTTTTTTTTGTCATTTATCCTTTAACAAAAGAAAAAGGAGAAATTCAATAAAATAAAAAAACTAAAAGCTTTTTTATATTAGAGGGTAAGAAAAAGTATTTAAAATGTTACAGGGACTTGAGAACATACAACTCTATGTCTATGCTTATACATAGTAAATTTAATTATACTTTCAGTTACTTACCTTTTGAATCCAGTTCACTATTCAGGATCAGATAATTTTTTATTGTATACATATATCAATGCAAAAACCCTTGACGGGTTAAAAGTTTCTGACGCAGCAATTTATCTTATGCTCTAAGAATTTTAAATATGGAACTTAAAAATACTGATATCAAATTTTGAGTGACGTTATGCTATTTCTTAAAAAATATATTTGTATTTATTTCATCATTTTATTTTTGTTTTATTTATAATCGCATGTGCAAAAGTTATGTTCAACATGAAAAGCTGCATAAAATTTTATTCGCTGTTGCTTTATCATTTACATCTCTCATAAATTCAAAATATGAGTTTTAAAAGATATGATATAAAATTTAAGTGACGCCTTGATGTGACTTTAAAAGGTTTGTTTTTTAAAATTCAATTTAAATTATTTTTGACTTGGTTAAAATATTTTTTTACATCTACACAATACTTTTAATTTTCCAATTCACTGTTAAATATATCACTTTCATTGAATCTATACTATGCATTGAAATGTATTTATTTCAATAAATTGATTTATCTTTTGTGTCACGCTATTCAAAATTGTGAGTAAGATTTATGTAAATGGTTTCTTTGCATCATTGTGTCCAAACTACATGAAATGTATGAAAAAGGATAGTTTGACGCAAAGAAACCATTTACATAAGTCTTACTCACAATTTTGAATAGCGTGACACAAAAGATAAATCAATTTATTGAAATAAATACATTTCAATGCATAGTATAGATTCAATGAAAGTGATATATTTAACAGTGAATTGGAAAATTAAAAGTATTGTGTAGATGTAAAAAAATATTTTAACCAAGTCAAAAATAATTTAAATTGAATTTTAAAAAACAAACCTTTTAAAGTCACATCAAGGCGTCACTTAAATTTTATATCATATCTTTTAAAACTCATATTTTGAATTTATGAGAGATGTAAATGATAAAGCAACAGCGAATAAAATTTTATGCAGCTTTTCATGTTGAACATAACTTTTGCACATGCGATTATAAATAAAACAAAAATAAAATGATGAAATAAATACAAATATATTTTTTAAGAAATAGCATAACGTCACTCAAAATTTGATATCAGTATTTTTAAGTTCCATATTTAAAATTCTTAGAGCATAAGATAAATTGCTGCGTCAGAAACTTTTAACCCGTCAAGGGTTTTTGCATTGATATCATTACTTTTTTGAGGTTAGTGATAAAATGATTAAAAAAAAGATACTTATGGAATTTAATGCAGATTTAATTTTTACTATTTTATTACAATTTTCCTTATAGCAGTTTGTATATAAAAACAAGTGGGTAAGTATAATCGCTGATCGCACAGAGGGTTTCATTTGATATTCCTTTAAAAACACTTTGTCCTTAAATTAATAAATCCAAAATGTTAATTTATAATTATTAAATCCTTACATAGATGGTGCACCAATAGTTCCAATTTTCATGGGGCAGGGAACGCATTCTTTTAAACAAACCACCTTCCAATTGAAGTCACCAAAAACCAAGTTGAATAAGCCAGACCCCGTTGTGTTGTTTCACAAACAGCAGTCTCATGTCCCCTCCTTCCCCCCTTTTTCAAAAATTTTCAGACCAGTACCTAAGAATGGAACCGAAATAATTTTTTCTCTTCAGAAATTAGGATACAAAAATAGTATGCAGTACTCATAAATTTACTTTAATGCTATATAGGGTGATTATTAAGTTAATTATAACGTTTGGAATCTGTTGCATTGATGTCCGAAAGGTGGTTTCTGAGTTATGGAAGCTGGACCCATAAGGCGCCATAGAGGGGCGAAGCCCACTAGTGTCTATCATAATTATATCTGCCATGTGGATTAATTGCGATATTTAATCAAAATAGTCCCCCCCCTCCTCATCCCCGGAAATATAACAAATACAAAATGTGTCTTTATAAACCTATCGTCAAATAGGTTTTTATTTCTTTTTCCCTAAAAAAAAAAAAAACATGATTTTTATATCCGTAACGTAAATAGCGGACGAAGCCCGCTAGTTCCTATCATAATATATATTTTTAATAATTTTATATAGTCTATAATAAAAATCAGACTTAAAATAGTCTAGTTCCATGAGTACTTGTAGTGTCAGTTACATGCTACGATTTTTGGATACCAGTATTTTAGAACGGGAAAATGTGACTTATTTTATCGGAGATATCTCATTAATTGAATAAGGTGAAGCAAACTTTTTGAAAAAAAGGTGGCCAACAAGCATGGCAGTTATCAGCTATATGACTTTGTGCTAAAGTCCATTAATTTGATCTGCTTTAAAAAGATTACGGAAGATTGAATTATAGTAGAACCTGGATTAACCGAGCTTCGATTAATCGAGGTTTCTGTTAACCGAGCCGATAACAAAGTCTGATTTTTTTTTCCCTTTTGAATGAGCCTTAAAAAAAACCACACTCTTTAGCTCACTGTCCGTGCTATACAGGCCTTCTGCCCCCAAAAGCACTCAACTCCAAAGAAACACTGGACCCTGAGAAGTCAATAGCGAACAATGCTTTGTTTCCAGTGGCTGTGTGAACTTTCGTAAATTTTTCAATTTGCATTTTAAAATTTACTACTGGTAGTTGATTTTCTTTTTAAATTTGTTAAGCTGTGAAACAGAACTTTACATATATTTATTTTTATTATTTAAAAAACGTTCTATATATTTTTTTAAAAGAGATGTTAAATTCGCAAGCACGGCGAGTTTTTACACACAGTTTCTATAAACCGAGATTTCTGATTCCGATTTAGTAACAGTCCCAATTAGCTCGGATAATCGAGGCTGCTCTGTATAATTAAAAAATCAATGGCGATCTTACTGTAAACGGGTTTCCCTTTTACTGAGGGATTTCAAGACCGAATCAGCTGATGTTAGTTGCTGTTTCCGTGCTTGATTAAATAAGATTAGTTAAACATTTGAAAATTACCAAATATAAAAGGAACTAAGTCAACAGAGTGTTTGCTTTATGGTATTTTTTAACAACGCTATAAGAAAATGATTTTAAATAAGAGATTTTAAATGTAACGTTTTAAATCTGACGTAATTTACACCAAAGTTTTATTTCTCTTATTAATATTCAGGTGAAAATACTTTAGTTGTTAGAAGGAAATATTTGCGCTGTCTTTGAATTCACGATAATAGTTGAAAAGATTATCTCAAAATATCTCGCGCAAATATATTTTTTAATTTAAATGTTTTTACCATATTTTTTGGCCATTTTAAATAATGTAATTTCTCCCCTTTACAAGTTTTAGCGCATAATTTTTTTTTTATTTAACATTTTGTTTCTCTTTTAAAATTCAAGTGTGAATATGGTTCTTAGGACGTAATTTTCCTGCTTTTAACATGTGATCATTTAATTCTAATTTTAAAGTTTTTATTTCTGTTTACAATAGTCACGTGTAAATAAATTTTTAATTTGAAGTAAACATTATTGTTTCGCTGTTTATACAATTGGCAACAGTTTAAATTAATAACATTTTCTAAAATATATAAAAAATATCTCTCGAAAAGCTGAAAATTTGAATTTAAAATAGAAATAAAACCTCAAAAAATGAGTCAAATAAAAAAAATAAATTCAATCTGCACACCGGGAACTTATAACGTATAAAATGATCTAAAAATGATTAAATTCTCATGTAGTTTTTGCTCCAATAAAACTTTTTTAATGGAACGATTTTTTCCAACTTTGGCATTAAATATCTCTTAAAATAATTCTTTGATTTGAAAACTGTCTGCATCAGCGTGTTTATCAAACATTTCTCTGTAATACCACTGATTTTCATATTTTTGTTTGCAACAGTTTTTTTTTTTTTAATATTAACGAAGAAAGGCCATGCTTAAGCATTCAAATTGGATGCCGATCTACCGGGAATATCTACGCAGATTTTCATTGGTCCATTTCCAATTCGAAACTTTTTTTTATATATAGAAGGAAAAAGCTGACAAAATTAGAAGTGAAAAACAATTCAGTATTATTAAAGTAATCGTGCCGTGGTCATCTATTAAAAAATGCAATTTTGAGAAAAAAAACTAGTTTCAATTTTATGTTATAATTATAATAGAATGCTTATTGTATTTTTTTATTTTTTTTTACTTACATAGAATTGTCTATTCCATATTCTGACCACATAAAGAAGTCTCAATTCCGTTGATAAAGCCGCTAAAATAAAAACTCGATTTTCCGAAATTTATAAGTTATGATTATAAATGTATATGTAAATCCTTAAAGCGGTTCTCAAAAAAAATTTTTTTTTAACGTTCAATAATGCGAAAATTTCTGCTGATTTACAAACATAAAAATAGTGTTCGAAAGAAACTGAATTTCGGTTACATTCCTAGTATCGACTGAAAACGTAAGCGAAATTGTTTTAAAAATAAATTCAAAGTAAGTAACATAAACATACATATACGCATGTTATCTGAATAATGTTTTGCGTAGAAACGGCAGTACATAATTAACAAAATAATTTGATTGAAATAAAATTAATTAAATATAAGGTGCTATAAACATAAAAAATATATTAAAAAATAATTTAATTTAAAAATAACGAATTTAATCAATATTAGTAATACCTTCTAGATTTATCTCCTTGTATGTGAATATATAGTATGTACGGCTCTTTGGATGGGAGTGCCGTTTGGGGGAGGCTAGGGAGGGGCAGTTATAGTAATATCGAATATACGGCAGTATTTTCGCCGAAACTAGGATTTTGGGCTGAAAACGAAAATGAAACCGAATATTCGGCGAAACTCCACATAAAAGAATGAGACTTGCAGGCTTGGTTATTGAAGTGATTTGCAATACAATAGATTCGGTTCTTTAAATTAATTACATCTTGAGTTAAAATTGATTGTTGTCTCATGACAACAGTTTTCTTTCTCTTCCTCCACTGTCGCGTCCGGAAATTCGGTTCAAAACGCCACATTCGGCAGCCTTTTCTGAAAGATCTTTTGTTTTTCTCAAAAAATATAAAAGACAGTTCGATTAAAAAGTTTCTGGTGGGCAATAAAAAATAATTGGTATTTTCAGCCAGCAGCCAGCAGTTACAATGAAATTTAATGAAAACCTTTAAAACAAAACTATCATGCAATAAAATTCAAGTAATACTACTTTTCAAAATAATTACATTCAGCGTAATACTTTTAAAGAATGTATTACTTTTCCAAAGATTTTCTGCCCCCCCCCCCCCCCCCCCCCTGCGTACACACATGAATCGCGGTAAAAAAGAACAAGATCTTTGAAAAACAGAAACAACTCCATTATTGGGCACAGCCTTTGTAAGTTTGCTGATTTGAAAGCAGGGCCGAAATTAAGGGGGGCAGAGGGGGCATGTGCCCCGGGCGCCAAATGAAGATTTTGTTTGTCGATTTTTCTCGCATCTGTGTTTTGCACGGTATTGTTAAAATCATTCTGTCTGGCGTATGACAAAACATAGAAGAATCTAAAGATGATATGGCATAAGGATCCTGTATAAAGCGGATTTTTTTTCGATTCCGTTTCCGAGATTTTAATCAATCAATATTCGACAAAGCCAAGGACGGATTCAGCTCATCATTTAGAGGGGGTCATGGATTTCCTTTTTTGGGGTGGGGGGCGATCACATCCTCGTTATGAGAATTTTTTATATTGAAAGCTATTCCCAAATCCAAACTAACTACTTTTCTGATACTTTCGCGAAGTCATTTTCATTCGTAAATACAAAAAATTTGCATTAATATTCGTAAAAATATAAAATTTGCCCATTTTGTTCAGATACCAGGAAATTAGTTTCCCATTTTCTTATAAAGGCAAAGATTCATTCAGAAAATGTTGTCAAAGATAGCACTTTTAGCCAAGTTTTACGAGTTGAAGCCAGAGGAATGTCGTCGCAAGGGAACAATCGGCTGTCACTTCCGGAATTTCAGTTTAAAAAGTCTAACAATTGTCAACGATTAAATATGGCAAAAATTTGTGTTAAATTTTAGAGGTAACTAAACCGTACACATTGGCAGCTATGGGATTCTATTAGTGTCATAAAAATTGCAGGTGTAGCCTCTTCTTTCTGCTCAAAGTATTAAATAGTTTTTTTCAATCGAACTTATACCTTTGGAATGGATCATTTTCTTCTGAACTGATGGACTGGTGCCATCCATTATTTTGAAACAACCGTTATAAATGAAGTGTTAGGTGAAGATGAAAGAGCTGTCGTAAAAAGTTAGAACTCTGATTTTCTGGTCAGAAAAGGAAAAAAAAAAAAAAAAAAAAAATTGTCATATTTTTTTTTTTTTTTTTTTCTGGTCAGGATGAAAAAAAAAATGGCCATAATTTTGTTTCTGATCAGAATGGAAAAAAAAAAAATGGCCATAATTAAAAAAAAAAAATCTATGATATCTTTTGAATGTTGAAAAAATAAAGAAATAAAACATATTTTAAAAATAATTCACGTAAAATAGACGTCACTCTTGAACTAAACAAAAATAACTTTCCTGAAATTTTATACACCATAATTAGTATTTGTATTCTAGAGATTGTATTATATAAAATATTATTGAATTGTATTAAATAATGTTTTGCACTTTTGAGTTTTGACCCAACGAAATTGTTTTTGTTTGTTTTATTTTAATATTTTATTTTCCATTTGGAGATAATCGTATGGAGATTGTTATTCAAATATTCGGGGTAAAGTTTGAATTAACTCATTAGATAAGGTGAGCGAAATTCGAAAACAGAGATAGCTTTCTTAGAAAAGTGTGGAGGAAAAAAATACCTCTAAATTGGCAACACTGGTCTAACATCAGATTTTTTTTTTAACTGCAATGCCTTGCGGGGAACTATTTTTGTGCATATTACATTTCTATAGTGTAAAATACTAATTTGGGTGACATAATTATTTTAGGAATAAAGTTTTCGCTATAGCAATATACTCGTATATATTTTTAAAGTGATTTTTTATACATAATTTATATAGTATGTGTATGTATGTATATATAAGCATTTGCGCCCTTTTGTAAGGCAATCGGCGCCCTTTTTATCCATTTTGCCACCGCCCTCTCAGTTATGCCAGTACGACCCTGAAATGTGGTACGCAATTGCGTCAAAAGATGGCGACACCAGAATTCTGATATGCTTATTATGTAAAACTTCATTGTTATTTATAAATAAAACATTTCAACTAAATTATTTATTATAAAATAATTATTACATCACAATAGTTTTTATGCAAGGAAAATAATAATTATAATAATAATAATATTATGGATGTCAGTGATTATATATTGATTGACCGTCATAATAATAAAAAATGATATTATAAAAAGAAGAGCTGAAATGAATTATTTTTTTACGTTTCTGATCGTGTGATTTATATTCAAATAATAATTACAGTAAACTCTCTGTAAGGCGGACTCTATGTAAGACGGAAATCTGTCTAACTCGGAAAGAATTTCAAGTCCCTACGAATCCATAGACATAGAGTAAAATTTGTCTAAGGCGGAATATTGTCTATTGCGGAAAATTTCCTTGGTCCCGATCGATTCCGCCTTACACAGAGTTTACTGTATTAATGTATATTTTTTGTAAAGTGATTGAAATTAAATATATTTATAAAATTTATGGTAATATTTTTATTGTTGAAAAATTGCCAAGAAATAATCATCATCAAATTGGCGTCATTATAATTGTAATTTTATTTAACTTAATAGCAATTAAAAAATTACAAAGGAACTGAGAATAATGGTCAACTAACAGACTTAAAAAAAAAAAAAACTTCACACGCATCAGCGAGTATCGAACTGCCTATGTTAAGATCAGTAGACGATGGCCCTCAACCACTCAGCCGTGGGAAGACAAAATTTTTCTCCCCAAAAGTGGTTAAAAAGAAAGCATGTGTATGAATACAGTGTCATGCATTTTCGGTGAAATTTCCATAGAATGGCGAAGAAATATAGTCCGATTTTTCATGCGCATTATAAAACGAACAAGAGTCTTGCTGGAAACAAGTAAATTGTTATTTGGTTCATCTGAAACATATTTATTTGATTTTTAAAAAATCGCTCGTGTCATTTTCGAGAGAAAAAAAATCGCATTATTTAACGAACGAGAGTTTTCCCAGAAAAAAGAAAAGTGTTATTCACCTCGCCTTAATCACATTTATATTATGTATCAATTTAAAAATAATCGTTAGAACCGTTTTCGAGATTTTCAAATTAGGAACTTCCTCGATATTATACCAACGTTTTCACTTTAAAAATGACTATTTAGATCTCAAAATATACTGCACGTAGAAATGTAAAAATTTCAGTATACGATTAGACTGCAGATATAAGACTGTTCTAGAAAATTCAGAACAATAAGACGTATATCTGCTGAGTTATTAAAAGGCGGCTTTTCGCATTTTCTTTGATGTCGAGTTAGCTGTATATATGAGTTCCGCCATCTACGAATTCTATGATACGATACGATACGATTTTAACGATACGATACGATGCGATTTTAGGCTTAAGGCTGCGTCACTCGAAATACTACCGTCTTCCATGATAATGAAATCTTGTGTTTACCTACAATAAATAGCACATCAAATATGTGGAATTCCAATATAGTGTACATTTAATGACTGTAGAAGATTGTATATTTTTTATATTACTACTTCATTAATTTTTTAATTCTTTCATTTATTAAACTTATTTCTTAGAATTTTCAATTATTATTTAGAGAATATTGTCAGATTTATAAAATAAATCCTCCATAGGATTCTGATTGATGACCACAGGAATATATTTAGTCTTTTCTCTGAAAATAGTTTAATGATGCAACATACAAAAGAATTTTTTTACAAATTCATTGATCTTTCCAGCATTTTTACATAAAAATAGTAATTTCTTGCTTGTTTAACAATGTAAATTACATATTACAGTAAGACAAATTTTAAAAATCATCTGCTTTCCTCCCTTCTCCAATGTTTTTCTTTTACCAGAGAAATATTATCCTATGTACAACAGAGCAAATACTAAACTAACATTATTTTTTTTTAGTTTTTTAAAGTATAATTTAACTCACTTAAATTGTTCTTTTTCTGATTGTAATTATTTTTAATAACTTAAGACTGAAGCAATGAAAAATATTTCTCAGTATCAAGGAAATAGTCTCGAAAACAAATGAAACATCATTCAGTTTATAAAATTCTATTTATTTACATATAAAGAATTAATATAGTAATTTATTTACATATAAAGAATTGATATAATTAACAGGTACTTCATTAAATTTTTCTTCTTGATTCATTCTTTTCTCTCTAGAAAAAAATAAAAAATAAAATTATAAACACACAAATTACATACGTATAGTAAAAGTAAATAAAGTACAGTGTGACCTCGAAAATCCAGCATCAAAGTCATCTCGCCGCTTTTTTTTTTTTTTTACACTTCCACCTTATAGGAGAAAGAATAATAATAAATCGTTAAACAATTAAAAATTTCGAGATTGAAAGCAATGGATTAGC
The DNA here is from genome assembly GCA_963932465.1 of Maratus speciosus. Lineage (NCBI taxonomy): Eukaryota > Metazoa > Arthropoda > Arachnida > Araneae > Salticidae > Maratus > Maratus speciosus. The sequence goes on along the minus strand of OZ010792.1, from coordinate 438,513,132 downwards.
TGACTGTGAGATCGCAGATGCTATGCTAAATTGAATCCCTTCTGAGTACAGAAGAAAAGGTATCAGTGGAAAAATGCTTAAATTTGACTGGAAAACTAACATCTGCTTTAGATAAATAAGACTATATTTTTAATATTCTACATTTGTGTAAAATTAAAACTTGTTAAAAAGCTGTTCAAATAATTGAAGCAAATAAAATTGACATCGATGTTTAGGAAATTACACGAGAAGAAATGATATATACTAGATTTTTTTTTTTGTAACATAGAAAATATGAATAGAAACTTTTAATTTTAATATTTTTTAAAATATTTAATTTTCTATTTTTCTCACATAACTATTACTTGGGTATGAATTAAATTACGAATAACGGCACCATTAAGACTATTAAAAGTATTTTTGAAGTCAGAAATTTGGCATCGTCATGGTCCTGACAATGCCGGATTTTCGAGGTTATACTGTACACAATAGAGAGTAGAGAGTGACACAGACAGAATCTTCATCTGGGATTGTTACTCATAAAATGAACGTTTTGATTTTGTGATACAAAAAAAAAAGTCCCTACATAATGAAAAGCACAAATAACCATAATAAATCTAGCCTTTATGTGTTTAAAGGTTTCATAAAAGAGCATTTTCTTATATCTTCAGATGATGGGGAAAAAAAAAAAAAAAAGATTATATTCTATCAGCAGAGGGAGTACTGAAGAGTGTATAGTGTACACTAAAGAGTAAACACTATAGCTACAAACAGGATGGTTCAGTGATATATATAAATGGATACATATCCGATATTTATTTTCAAAATATCATGAAGTTTGATATTTATTTTCAAAATATTGTGTATATTTTCAGTCGAGCAAGAGTAAATGGATTTTTCGACTTTGTCGTTCTGTAGATAAAGAACTTTTGCTCTGGCAATATGACAATTTCAGCCCCCCCCCCCCCCCCCCAAAAAAAAAACCCCAGTAAAGTACCAATTATATGTCTTTCAGGAAACCTTTCTAAAACGATGCATAACCGAGAAAGGTGTATAATCGAAATTTTAGTCGGCTAAGGTGCAAAATCTTTGACTGTAGAAATACAATGCTGCAATCGCACAAATTGAATTTTCATACCATTTTTGATTGTTTTAAATACATTATATATTGAAAAAAAGTTAGCCCTTTGCACTCGAGGACTCCGGAGCGGAGCCATTTAAAATTTGTCTTCAAACTTGAGGGCTCCACTACGGAGGCAATAAAAATAATTTTGTGATATCTGTCTAGAAAAGCCAAGATTACATATTGGCAATTGTTTCAAGAGGTATCACACTTTACGATTACAAAATGTAATAATTTTATAATTTTTAGTTTTTCTTTTATATATCATAAATTTGTATTCGTATTCATAAAGAATTAAAAAAATAATAAGATATAACTAAAATCACTTTGAGTTGCTGGTAATACAAATGAAAAAAACCTTTGAGTGCAAAGGGTTAAAATATTAAAAAAAATAATTAAATAATTTCTAAAATTCAAAAATAAAAGTTAGAATTATCAAACCTTTCATATCAGTTGCATACCTTGTTAATTAAACTAATTTTTAATCATCGTTTGACAAGCCGATTTACTTTAAAGACTTAAGCAAAGCATTATTTCAAGAATCAGAAGTAAATTTGCTTCATATACTTTTTATGCTTTCTGTATATTAGTAAAATATAGTAGTATAGGCTTGTTTACGCGTAGATGTAATAGTTTTTCTATTTATTGAACATCATACTGTATATTATTCATAATTTAAACTAGAACTTTTGTTTATACAAGAAGTTTAACATAAAAGAAGGTAGAGGGAGGAATGGGACATGTTTAATTCTTTCTTTTTAATAAGATGAATGTAAACTGCTAATATGCAAATATTTTTAGAAGGTAATATATTAATTATAACATTATAAATATATTCATTTACTTCAAAACATAAATAAATTGAACTGATGATTTTTTTAATGCTATCTCTGATTGACAATCCTGAATTTTCCTTCCAGTGATGAAGTTACTGAAATTTGATATTGTAGCACAGACATCAACCTACAATCTTTGTTAGACTGTATATATAGCCAACAATAGACTATTTGCCCCTTATCATACATTGTTTTATAGCTGTCCCATACCTCCCTGTTAGTGGGAAGGTATGGGACACATTTTGAAATTTATAATTTCTTTATAAAATTGTTTCTGCAAATTATGTTTCTATATTGTTCAAGGACATTAGAGAGTGTTTCATTTTGTATTCTATATATCAAAATTTTGTTTATGTGTCAAATAAAGTTGATTTTCTTATTTTTGTAAAAAGCATCACATTCCTCCCCACTCTCCCCTCAAGGTCAAGTAAATAATAATTAATGTATAATTAAATATGCATAATAAAGATGAGATACATTTTCCAGGAATTATTCAATGGAACTTTCCTCATAAAGGTATCATATTAATTCACATCACAGTCGTAAAGTAAGGAAGTTTTATTTCAGGTTTAGCCAGTCTTAATAATAATAAAAGCTTGATAACATAAATAATATATATATAACATAAATATATTTGATAAAAAGATTGTGATTACCAATTATCAGCAATGTCTTGATTTTTTTCAGAAATAAATTTAGACGACAATTTGGTTGGATTTAGACAAAAATTACTTTCTTCACGAAAAAACAATGAGTTCAGTCATATATCGAGAATTATATACAGTAGACTACCTCAAATCCGCACAGCTTGGGACCAGTGGTTGTGCGGAATTTAGAATTTTGCACATTTCTGATCATTACTTTGTTTACATTTTTTTAAACAGTAATTTGAATGTAATAATGCAATCAAAATTATACATAATGCTTGCAATATGGTAAAATATTAAAATAATTAAGTAACGTAATAAACTACAATGATAAAAAGTAAGATAATTTTGAAAATGATTAAAATATTGAAAGTAAAGGTCATGTAAATGATCAATAATGTATAATTAAATATGCATAATAAAGGTAAGATACATTTTCCTTGAATTATTCAATGAAATTTTACTCATAAAGGTAACCTATTGATTCAAATCAAAATCATAAAGTAAAAAAGTTTTAATTAAAATCTTTAAGTAAAAAGTTTTCAAAAAAATGGGTTGCTCATGGAGGGAGTTCAAATGGGATGGTCTCTGAATGGAGGTAAAATTAGTATTGAGCCTATGGGAATAAATTTCGTTCCATGAAAAAATGATCGGTCAAGGAGGTGGTCGCACAGGGAGGTTTCACTATATATATGTGTGTGTGTAAATATATGTATATATTTAACACTGGCGTACAGTTACAGAAAAATACAAACTTTCATAGGAAAAAGAAAACATTATTCGTACCATTGAGCATGAACTCACAAAAACAAATTTTGTTAAAATATATAATAACCAACCTGTTAAATTAGAACAACTGTCTGTTCCTCTTCTTGCTGGGCAATTTTAGATTTTGTACCCTCTGTTAGGACTTTGTTCCAACATCATCTGTAATTTTCTCAACATGCTAGCAACCATGACTTCAGCATCTTTACCAGATGATGTCATTAGTTCTTGAAACTAAAAAATAAAACATAAAATAATAACAATGAAGAAAAAACTTTTAAACCCTTCATGACAAGCCTCCCTTGTACCACTATTTTCAAATAGTGACTTTTTCCTTATTTAATAAATTTATATTAAATAAGGTAAAAATGGTACTTTTTAGTTAGCTGGTCGCCAGTGTTATGTATACAAGTATATATATATATATATGTATGTATATCTAACACTGGCGCCCGGCTAACCGAAAAGTACCGTAAAAATTACCATTCCGATATAGTAATAGTTACAAGGACTGTGTACACATTTTATATCACACATATGTTGTCACGAAGGGCTTAACATTACAATACATTTTGTAATGTATTTTTGTACCAATTTATATTTATTATCAACTACACCGGTAGCAGAAAGTTAGAGATGGGAGTCGCAGATTTTCTTTTTTCGTTTGCAGGTTATTTTTCTATTGAACCCTTATTTCGCTTTATATTATGTTTGGCTCTTTCTTACTTAATACAAAAACTTAAGATTATTATTAGTAAAATTAATAAAATGCATAATAACATTTTTAAAAAAAGGTGATCGTTTGATTAACACTTCGATTGTAAAACTTGCAACCTGTCAAACCTGTTTTACCTGCAGATTATTTTCTGCCTCTGAAGTATCTGTTGCAAACACTTGGAGGATTTTCTGCTATTGGGTCAACTACTAAAAGTACACTTATTAAAAGTATGTACTAACTTTATTTGGTGAAATTGGTTGTCGGGATAATCAGGTAGTACCAAAAGAAGTAGTAGTATGAATTTCCTGCCCTGTCAGTTTTCACACTGATCACACTGCCAGTACAGATAAAATTATGGGGTGAAGGGACAAGAAGGGTAAGGTAATTTCATATTTATTAATTAAACAACAATAATAATAAACCAAGTTTTAATTTGTATGAATTTACAAAACATTTAATTTTTAAATAATTCTTATTTTGATTTCATTTTTTCCAATTTACTATTAATAACTAAAAGTATTGATGGGCAATTTTAAAATTAACAAGCTAACTGATAAGCATTTAAGGCTCATGATTTTATAGGCTGTGCTTAATATAACGGTATCACTTCAGGGAGGTGGAGTTTGGCACTTGATATCTTAAGATATCTCTAGGGTGAGGGAGAAGATTCATTTTCGATATTGTTACCATTTTTGATCCAACCAAAATATTCATTTTTCTATTTGTAACTGTTTCTTTACATCAAAATATTCAGTTATCTATTTTTATGAAAATACTAAGTTATTATTAAAATCATTAAATGATTATGTATACAATTATTTCATTCTGAAATGTGGAATACCTCAACGTTTGGCTTTCCTATTTTTTTTAATATATATTTGCATATAATCCGCTGTTGGAGAAACCAGATAGTACGTTTGAAGTGATACTTGTGCTTATTAGTAAAATAAAGAGGAAGAATGTTGTCTATCTGTTTTGTTGATAAGAGCGGCAAGAAACAATATATCTGTTGAATACATTATGTAACAAAGAGCTATTTTTAAATACTTTTAAAAAATTTTATTGATATAAACTTATTTTATATTTAATATAGTGATATTTTACATACTCTTTCTTCTTTATTAGAAAATTTTATAAATAACAGATATATAACAATATGTTTACATATAACTGAAAATATGTAAAAATAAAATGAAAGGAAAAAAAAAAAGAACTTTGAGACACTGATAACAATATGATTAGTGATGGAAGGGTGGGACATAATCCAGGAATGATAATGTAAGATATTGTAAAAGCCGGAAAGATTACAAAATTACTATAAAGTTGGTAACGTTATATATGTACAGCCTCTTAATATTAAAAGCTTTGCCGATTCTCAATCAGCTGGCAAAATGACATACGAAAATTAATTTCTACTGTAAATATATGTTTATTTTTAATAAATAATTTTTTTATTCTTCACTACACATAGCAAATTTATTTTTTGAGATGTATACATGCACATGAATTAGTGGGGGGTTTTTTGCAGAAAAACTTTTAAATAATTACTTGTGTTTGAAGACAGTTTTTAAATTTTACATATAGCAGCTACTATAAATATAGGAATAGCGAAAAGGGTGTTTGTGCAATAAGGATAAGATATTCTCAAATAAATTTAATGAAGGACATTAAAATTATACAATTATTGGCACAGATGTCATATTCGCATATAATTGAAAAAAAAAAAAAGATTTCTGTTTGGATGTTATTTTAAAATTACAACAGAAAATCATCTGTAAATATATATATATAGACGCTAAAAGGGATAACAAACAATATACCTACATTTTGATAAATACATTTAAATGAAATGATCTACGTGTTTTATACGCTATGCACAGCATATAGGGTAGATGTGCCAGTAATGGACACCCCTTGATGTTTTTGGTTCATAAAAAAATAACTAATAAATATTTAGCTTTAATTATTTTTTTTTTATAATTCCCCCTTGTATGTTTTATAAAACTGGGTTATTGTTGACACTTTTAATCAAACCAATCAGGAAGCAGAAAATAATGTTTCAAAGTTTCGCTGTTTTTCTGTGAAAATCTTAATGAAGAGGCTAAGAGTTGGCTTCGTTTAATCAATTTATATATTATTTATTTTCTTACAAAATTTGAATGTTTTTGTTTGAGTAGCAATCGAAAACTTTGAATTTTATATACCAATGGCCATTTACAAAATTTCATTTATTTTTAAGATTTTAAGAGGGGTGTCCATTACTGGGATGGTTAATTAGTCATTTTCCAGTAATGGACACCCCATGTAGACATTGCTAAAAATGCAATTTTAGTGATGTTTATAGTGCATAAAATACTTTGGCTTAACTGCAAACCTAAATAATCAAATTTAATTTTTAAATTATACTTACCAAAATGTAATAACACCAAAACTTTTATAAATAGCTGCTTTTAAGTTATTTTATGAGATTTCAATATTTTATTTTATTTATTACTATTTTTTTTTATGTAGTACATATACCTTGCATATTTTATAATCCGGCAATCAAACCAGCCAGGAAGCAAAAAATATTGTTTACGAGCACAGTCAAAGAGGGGTTCATAGGGCTTAATCCCTCTCCGTTTAAATAAAAGCAATTAAGTTACAGAAGCTATTAAAAATCTATTTTCTGTCTTAAATGTTTCCTTATTTTTTAAAAAAATGTAATACTATTAATGAAAGTTACAGGTAATATTCATGAAACTATAGTAAATCTGCAGATCATTGGCCTCAAACATCAATACTACAGTTTTATTTTGAAATTAATTTAAATACTAAATAAATTTTTATTTAGTATTTAAAATATTCAACTCACAATATCACTTCTTTCATATTTGTAATATTAATTATTATAAATGATATATCAAGTAGAGTCTGGAAGATTGTTAAAAATAGGGACACAAAACTAAACCTTTAAAAATAGTGGCACAAAACTTAAACATTAATATTCCAAAACTTTTTTTTAATTACCCTTTAAATCCACCACTGTTACAATAATTTGATAGCTGTAATTGCCTGATATTTAGTATTTTAATCTATCCATCTAAAATAATTAAAACTATCGATCTTCTGATAATTTCAATAATTGATACAAACAATAAATGATTATCACAAATACTTTATTAATTACTGGTATCCTAAATGTTAAATTTATTTGAAAATAACTATTTTGTTTCATTAGTATGTATTCATTAAATTCTGGCTCTAAATAGTCATAAAAACAATTATATTTATTACTTTTTAGGGGGTGTCCATTACTGGAACAGAGGGTGTCCACTACTGGGCCAGAGGGTGTCCATTACTGGGCTTTTGGGTGTTTTGATATATTTCTGTTATTTAAAATTAAATTTCTATTCATATTGGGAAATGAGGCTATAAGAATGGTTAAATATTGTCGATAGATTAATATAATATTGAAAAAACTGGAATATAATAATTTTAACTATTAATAAAAAAATAATTTTTAAAGAAATTCCTTAAGGGTGTCCATTACTGGCACATCTACCCTATATTTTCAAATGAATGTAATTTGTTGAAGGTCAAAGTCTGTTTTGATTTGTAAATCAGTCCACAGCAAGGGGGTGGTGGTGATTTTAAAACTTTAAGTATACATTCCTTATTTTTTGAAGACTTTAAGAAAAAAAAGATAAAATTTATTTTTACAAGTTTAAAATAATTAAACATAAAAACAAAATTGTGTTTAAGACTTAAGTGTTTTTAATTATAAAAACACTAGTTAGCCTCGATCATAATTAAAAATGTTTTATTATAATAAAATATGTTCCTAAACACTTACTCCTACAAACAACTCCTTACACTTTCTCGATTTCGTATTTTATGGTTCATTTACATTACCATTACGTCAATCCTATGTGTTAAAAGTATATATAACGGAACTGCAGTTATGTTATCAAAATACATTTGAAAATTCGCGATGGTTACGAAACGTGAAACGATACGTTATAACATGTTTTAAGTAAATCATGTTTATAGAAGTTAGTTTAATTTAAAGATGTAGCATGCTGTATAACATAATTAAACAAAATAGCGTTGAATCAAATATCATCTTTTCCTCATGGGTAACTTACACAGAAATCTTAAATATAAGACAGTACAGAAGAAAAAAAGACTACAGTAAGAACGATTTAAACAATAATGATATATACTAATAAGTAAAAGTAATGGCAAACTTACCGCATTTTCTGTAAATGTTAGAAACTTGACACAACGAAAGCTTTCAAAACAGACGCCATTGGGAGACGCTACACCTACGCTGGTCGGGAAAAGAAATAAGTTGCGCATGCGCAAAAATCGTACGGATCATAATGATTTCCGAACATGGGTTGGCTACACGATTATCACGAAAACCTTTGCAGGATAGTTAGAAAGTAAAGCAAAAACGACCCTTTTCGGAAACCTTACATGCTATCTGGGTGATGTTTAACCTTGTGTTTTACCTCAACTATTTCGATTTGAAACATGTTTTATACACTGTTAAAAGAAATTATTTCTAATCGTGAAGTTTCAACTTTAATTCACACTATATTGAAGCCTCAAGTAACTTCTCCAATACCGTTTAAGCATGCCTGTTTTTAGATAGATTTCGTAAGAAATACTCCCTATTGCAGTCGTTACCATGCTGTGACTTTTGAAAAATTACTTTATAACTTTTTATTATATGATCCCAAGAACCCAGAACCACCCCCACCTCAAAAGTTTATATATATGCATGTACTAAATTTTGTCCGCATGATAAAAGTCGCAATGAAGCACGAATCATCTTCAAACTCACCAAAAACAATCATATGGCTAATATCTCGGCGGGGATTATAAATGGGCAAAACCGGGCAAAGGGTGGTGGAAATGGGGAGGATAAAAATAGGGTTTTAGGGGGAAAAATTCATAACTTCGTCACTTCTTAAGATATCAAATCCATTTAACTTTATTATAAATCTTATTAATATTATATACAACTTTTATGTTGACAAGTTTTTCATAGGACCAACTTTTATCGAAAAAAAAAATTAAAAACGAAGAGAAAAAGGGGAGGGTGATTGAAGAAGAAAAAAATCATAACTTCGTCAATTCACAAGATATCAAATCCGCTTAAATTTATTATAAATCTTCTTATCTACAACTTTTATACTGGCAAGTTTTTGATAGGACCAAATTTTACAGCAAATACAAAATAAGAATACATAGCGGTTAAAATAAAATTATCGTATTCTGAACAAAAAAACAAAACAAAAAAAAACAACAACAAAAAAAACCAGCTCTTACAGAAAAATGAAATTAAAATCTCCCCAAAAGCAGCCAGATAAAATTTTTAAACTGAGTTTATCTCTAATCTTCATTTAGTTTTGTTGCTGAAATTAGTACTTACTTCGACATCTATCTGCGCCTGTGCACCGAGTCAGCGCTTTTTCAATTCCTACTATTAGTTCACACTCTCCCTATCGTTAATAAAATACTTATTATTCATCCACTCAAGTTCAAATAATTTTTTTTAAAACTTGTAGTGGATGACACTTGATGTTAATACAGTTTTTCAAATATTAATTCATTAATTAAATTTTAATTAATTAATTTTAGTTTTATACGGGAGAAAAAATGGCGGCCATTGTTTATTGAACAGCATTTAATGCATCCTCATACCTATAAAGGGGTTACCATAGGAGGGACCCTGTTCCGTCGCCAAATACCGCCAAGTTTATCACCAACTTGGCGATATATTGCCAAATGTGGCGACCAAAATGAGTCGCCAAAAGTGACGCTAATTTGGCGATATCTCTAATATTTCGCTAAATTCCCATAGACTTCCATTGTAAACCAATAGGTTTTACTTGCTTGTAGAAAATCAACAAATTGAGACGTTTTAATGCAACAAAACTAAAATTAGCTTAAAGGATTATGTTAATTTTTTCTTTGATGACCTAAGTAGGAATTGACTTAAAAAAATATTTTTTATATTACTTGTAACTTTTCCTTGGACGACAATTGAAGATCTCCAAACCTTAAAGTAATCAAAAATTGTTTACAGGGCTCTTATCGGTCACTTTATTGTGTACCACTATTTCCAAAAAATAATCTTTCTGGTGCATTTCTTTTGAAAATATTTTAGAAATTTATCATGATTATTATTGTGCGAAAATAATGGTAGCCCAAGAAATCACCATTGAGAAACCTATATTTACGATGTAACAACAATGACTTGGCTATTTAGTTATTTTGCGATTAGAAGAAAAAAAAAAGTTTGACAAGTTGAAGAAAATTATTGACCATTCATTTTACAAACAGAAAACTCAAAAAAAAAATTTTTTTAAGGTTTTTTTTTTTTGTGTGTGTGTGTGTGTGTGTGTGGAAACTAAACATGCATCAATACAGATGATAATAAAAACAATAATAAGAGCCGGATTTAGGCACATTCCTCATCAGCCCACGACGACAAAACTTAGATGGGGGTGAGGGGGAAGCGGCAAATTAAATTTTGTGCGTATTGTTTTTGAGATTTTGAAAATATGGCAAGTCTCAAATGCAGAACTAAGCCTTTTTGATCAAAAATAGAGAAAAAAATTAAGTATCTAATTCAGTGCTCCTTAGGACCTGATTATCGCCTATGCAAACTTATACCACTTTCACCACCATCGAAATGTATTTTTACGCATTAAACCTTATTTAATCGCAAAATTTTAGGATTAAATAAAACAAAATATAGTAATGTGCGTTTGCTTGGGCCGTAATCATGCTCTGTCCCGTTCCCCCGTTCTGTGAGTCTGTATGTGACACAAATTTTGTGTGCGCTCTATCTCAAGAACTAAAGCACGGAATTTAATAAAAGTTTAGATTCAGTTAGTCCCTGATATAAATTGGCGTTGATTACTTTTTCGTGAAAATCGCCTGGTGGCACTGCTATGCTGCATTTTTCACTATTTCCGGAATAGGTATATCTCAAGAGCTAATAAACAGATTTTCATAAAACTTCAAATTCAGTCAGTCTTTGATATACTTCGGTGCTGATTACGTTTTGGTGTAAATCGTCCAACAAATGGCGCAGCTATACTACATTATTTATGATTATCGCGATAGCTCTATCTAAAGAACTAATGCACGAATTTTCACCAAACTTCAGATTCAGATAGTCCCTCATATAAATTAGTACGATTCGATTTAATTTATGGTGTAAATCGCCCAACAGGTGGCGCTGCTATGCTCGTCTAAAAGTGCACTTTTAAGCTCCTGGAGGGTCCGTGGAAGGATTTGGTGCGCTGAAATTCACTGCCCTAAGTCACCCCACACATGCTCAATCGGATTCCAGTTAAGTGAGCAATGGGTCCAATCCATTCGAATGATATCTTCTGTTTGCAAATATTCTGACACCACATATGCTCGTTGTGGCCGTCATCCATTAAAAAATCTCTGGGCTAACAGCACCCCTAAACAGTCTAACTTGGAGTTCCGGTACCTCCTCCACATATCTTCGAACAAGGGAAGGCAAGTTGCTTGTTCCTTCTTCTCTGCAGATTAAAACACATCTAGAATCAACATTCAGACTAAATCTGGACTCGTTAGTAAAACATACTCGGGCCCAGTCTTTTTGTATCCGCTGATCACGACGACGCCTTTGGAAGCTGGAGTGCATGACACACAAACTATTGGTTTTATTGCATACAGTCCACGCTCGTTAAGCCTTCGTGCAGCAGTAGAATGGCTAAGTCCAGTTTCTGTGGCAGCCTAACGATCTGAAACCAAGTTTCTTGTAGTCGCTGTTTCTTCGAGCTGACAAGGGCAGAAAACAGTCTTCGGATGCAGTTGGTGTTCTTGATCGCCCTTGACCAGGCTGTTTATCAACGGATAGAGTACTTAAAAAGCGGCTCCCAACTCTTCACATGGCAATTTGAGGGATAGTCAAATTTTGGGCGACTCCCATTTGCGTTTGACTTCCCTCGATTCTAGCAATTATTCATCATGTTTGACCTTCACTTAAATGACGCCTTTGAGCCGTAACTAATGAATACTGTTCACTCACAAACAATACATTCACTTTAAAGAACACTACAGACCAGAATTCCAACATACGTCCATTGCGCAAAACATTGTCAATCACCGAATTTGCATATTTCCGACTGTAACGTATGTGCGGAAGTGCAATTTTGTGTTCAATTGTATTTAATTATCATAAATAATTGCAACATTGGGTAATGGTTGCAACATTGACTTAGTGAGCACATTTTTCCCATTATCCTTTAACTTTGATGAAAAGTGAAAAAACTGCAATCCTAAGTAATATATAAGGGTGCCAATCAGGGTTCTCGCTGCCGATCGTCACTGCACCAAAACGTTTCATTTGGCAAAAAAATAACTGAAATCGTCAAATTGAGAGACATCTTTCTTTTCTTTCGGCGACACTCTCAATGATGTTGTGTTGTTCCACGATTAAACCTTCCCTATGTAACTCGATATTTGTGTTTTGATATTCTTAGTGTTTCACGACGAATCTATTACTACCATTACTTGAATTTGGCTAGTTTTTCTTTAACGATTTGCTAAATTTCTCAGATTAGTGAAAAGCCAGTGAGGACACCGGTGTCTGGCTAATTTTCTAAACCATTAGCTGTAGAATTATAGTTCTAATAGTAAAAAAGCTTCAAAGTTGTTCTTCATCCTCTTAAAAGTAATTTATGTCAAAATTGTTATTTTTTAAATTATGAAGTTTACATTTTCATTCGTGTTACATTTAGGAAAATCTTCTCCGTACTTTAACAGGTAAAATAATAATAAAAAAATTCTATATCCAAAATTTACCGAGTTATGATACTTTGAATTTTATGGAATTGTAGTATTTTTTGGCACTAAAAACAGAAAACCTGCTTCATCCATATGCGAAAAAAAATTGACAATAGTGTGTTTTTTATTAGCATTCTAGAATGCTTCGAAACCCTTGAAAAGAAAAAATAGATATTAAGCACGATAGATTGCATTGACTCATTGGCGCATTCAAAATTAAAATCCCACCCGATTCGCAGAAAATATTCGTAGGTACTCCATACTTAAAAAATTATAATTCATTTCATTATCCATTATCTATTTTTAATTATTTGTATTTAATACGTTGTTAAAATACTTTGACTTTTAAATAAAAATAAAATTTTAAATATAATTAAGGTTATTATATAAATTTTAAACTTGAAAACAAAATTGCGCAGAACTTTTTCGTGTGACAAGAGGGCGCACAAACTTTCCTTGCTCCAGGGCGCTGAATATGTAGCTACGCCACTGGTTAAGACATTCGGTTCCGAAAATTTTTAAAAAATCATCAATCCGAAAATTCGGACATAAATTGCGAATTTTGACCAATGGTCGCCGCGAAATATCTATTTCGTCAATAGTTCGCAGAAAATAACTTCAATTTCGCCAAAGAATAGCAGGAAAAACGCGAATTTGGTCAAAGAGCCGCCAAAAAAGCGCGAATTTCGTCAAAGGACCACGGAAAACGCGAAATACTTCAAATGATCACGGAAAACACGAATTTTGTCAAAGGATCGCGCAGAAAACGCGAATTTAGTCAAATAACCGCGAAAAAAACTCGAATTTCGTCAAAGGATCGCGAAAAAATGCTACTTTTATCAAAGAATCGCGAAAGAAACGCAAATATCCTCAAAGGGTCGTGAAAAAACTCAAATTTCGTAAAAAAATCGCGGAGAATAGCAAATTTCGTCAAAGAATCGCTTAAAAAGCGCGATTTTCGTCAAAGGATCGCTGAAAAAATGCAATTTTCGTCAAAGGATCGCGGAAAAAACGCAAATTTTGTCAAAGTGTCGAGGGAAAAAAACGCGAATTTTATCAAAGGGCAGCAAAATTATACTAATTTCGTCAAAGGGTTGCGGAAGAAACGTAAATTTTGTCAAAGAATAATGGAAGAAATGTGAATTTCATCAAACGGCTATGGAAACACGCGAATTATACCAAAGGGCTGGGAAAACATGCGAATTTCGTCAAAAATTTACCGAAAAAACGCGAATTTCGTCAAAGAGTCGTGGAAGAAATGTGAATTTTATCAAAGAGTCGTGGAAAAAATACAGTGCTCTCTTTAGGAAACGGCACACATACACCTATGTATATTATTATAGGTATAATTTTGAATCTGAAATAATATACTGAACTAACTTTTGAACAAAACGGGTTAACCCAAACCGAGCTTGCCTGAATCTACATTCAGCCTGAAATCAACCCGGATTGAAAACAGGTAACTCGACCTGCAACAATAATAATTAGTGCCAGAAGGGAACACCCCCCCCCCCCCCTTTGATGTAACATTTCAGGGTTTTTTTTTTTTTTTTTTTTTTTTTTTTTTTTACTGAGAATCGCTCCTGGCCAGGAGTTTTTTTTACTGCGATTTTTATTTTTAGTTTAAAATAGAAACCAGGTGGTGCTGCAAGCAATAGGCGCTAAATCGGTGCCCGATTTAACGACTATTGTTTGCATCGCCATCTATTGCTGTTACTTGTAAAGTAATTGTAAAGTAAAATCAAGAATCGCAGTAAAAAATCTCATGCCATCTTACATAACCCTCCTGCAAGATTTTTTTAAATTGTTGTCACCATTTGCAAGTTTCTGAATTTTAAAATCAGTCAGTCCATTTTAGGACACCCGGTATGTTTTTTAATTCTTCAAAGCATTCTTTATTGAATTACAACTCATCTTAGATATAAAGAGACAAGCAGTCTTATAACAAATTAGTATTTTTGGCATAATCCTGAAAATTAAAAAGTATTATTAAATAATTGTTTGGGCGTGTCAGTTAGGGATCTTTTACTTTAGCTTTTATCTTCAAAAATATTAAGACTTTCTTTTCAAAATTCGGCTCGGCCCGAACCCTTCTCGCAAGAGTGAAAACCCAATCCGAAACTGGCCCAAACCTGAAATAATGTATGCCAATCTGCCCCAAACCCAATGCACTAGAGCGCAGCTAAAAATTAGAAGTCAATCCGACCCGCAGCAGAAAAGTAGAAGTCAACAGGACCCAAACCCGACCCGCAGCAAAAAGTAGAAGTCAACCGGACCCAAACGCGACCCGCAGCAAAAAAGTATAGTCAACCGGACCCAAACACGACCCGCAGTGAAAAAAATTAGCCCCGACCCGTGCATTAGATTGGAGTCTCCAAATTTCTAAAATCCCCCCCCCCCCCCCCCCATTGAGGACTCTTCAGATCCGCCCTTGGGAAACGAATACAGTTTACTAAGCAGGTAGTGTTATACTAACATATCACCACGAAAGAATTTTGGGATGTCGTTGCTTTCCCAAGCTTTAGCACAGCAAACATACTCGCATTTCACTTTTCATGAAAAATGGCGGTGACAATCTTGAACTTTGACATTTTTTACAGTGAAGGGAAATTTTTTTGAGGGCTTCAAAATTGCACATTATTCATTAAATGTGATCTACTTCCACATAAAAAAATATCAAGCGAATCAAAAAATACAACTATCACACTTGGTCTGATTTTCAAAATAATGGCTCTTAAGAATGTTTTGCCGATCATATTATATCCATCCTTGTATCTCCAATCTCTTGTATTTATGTCTAAATTGCTTTTTTTTCCTGCTTCTTTTCAGTAAAATAGTTAAAAATAGTGTATCTGAAATATTGTCCTCTGTGGAATCAAAAAGTGGATAAAATGCTAAAATGATCAAATTTTTTGTAATGTTTCAATTTAAATTTTTACGTTTTGAATTGAAATTGATTAATTTATCACATTCGTTTTAAAGAATAATAACATTTAAGTTATTATAAATAATTTGTTTGAGGTAAATCTATAAAATATAATTAAAATTTCAAGAATAATTAATTAAAAAAAATAAAAATATGTATTTTTAAATATTTTTTCCTCGTTTGAAATGCTTGGCGCCTTCATTATTCTGGCGCCTGTGTTCGTCGCACACATTGCACAATAGATAGGCGCGCCCCTGCATTTTTTACTTTTTGCAAACAGTTGCTAGGACGTTAATCTGGAGAGAGATTTGTTCAGCAAAATTGAAAATGCAACCATTGATGAGCAGTAAATTAATATGGTGCTTCCATCTAGTGTTACTAACTGCAAACAAATAGTAAAAATTCTGAATTAAGCAAGAATTGTGGTGCTGCCATCTATTATGCAACTATAAAAATACAAAACATAATGAGTCAAATAAAAAGTATGCTATTGAAACAGACTGTTTACCAGAGGTCTCTATGCATAGTACTTGGCTTAAATTTCGAGATTTGTAAATGAAATTAGGCTTAGATGTATTATAATCCCGGATCCGCCATCTTGGAATTTTTTTTTTTGTATGAAAATTCTTTTTTTACCAAGTAGTAAATGTCGCCAATGGTTAAATATTGTTGATAGATTAATATAATATTGAAAAAACTGGAATATAATAATTATAACTATTAATTAAAAAACAATTTTTAAATCACGCCAAGAAAAAAATCAAAGATGGTGGATGCGGAATTATAATACATCTGTTCCTGAAATTCCAACATAAGCATTTCGTAAATTATTTTAATTATCATTTTGTTAAATTCCAAAATATGAAGAACATTAAAACTCTTCTCAAGTCCAAACTGGTTGCTTTCTGACACATTCCTGAATTAATTTTTGTTCGTAAACGCATGAATTTAGCAGGTTCCCCTAGATACTATGAAATCAAATGCTTTTTTCCATTTTTCGATAAAGAAAGGGGATCTTTTAGAAATTGCCTTTAAAGTTGGTGTTTTGAGCCAAATTTTCGACGCGACAGCCCGATAATGGTTATAAGAAGACTACAATTACTTATAACTTAAGGTGTAATACATTTTTCGAAAACTGGAAAAATCACTCGATTCCCAATCACCACGATAATCATGCCAGCAAGTATGGAGCTTTTTACGTTTCCAAATGAGCTCATGAATGTGTCAGAATGTTTCACGTTGTTGAGCTGGGAAAAACATTTTTTTTTTTTTTTTAGAATAAGGACCTTTAACTTTTAAGGTGCACCTCTTAAGACGGAAATCCGTCTGAAACTAATTTAATTCCGATGTCTTTCGAATTCCTTTTTAGCAGAATTTACAGCTCTTAATATGTTGGCAAAGGACTTTAGCATGATCTACAATTTTAGTGAAATTGTTGGAAGCATTATTAAATATCCGTCGTCAGCTATGGAAATCAATAACAGCAGCTAATGGTACTACTTAGTTATTCCGTCGACCAATTTCGCCAAATTATATAAATCGCCAAACCACTCGCCAAGTTATACACATTGACACAATATTTACTTTAAATAACGAAAGAACAAATAAATTAGCATAACATTAATAAAAAAAATACAAATAAAACATCGAAATAAAAATCACTTGATGACGTAAACACGTGTAACTTGCTTAAAGTCAAGTGAATGTGACATTTACGATCAACCATTATTAGCATTTAATCTTATAGTTTGGCGATAGATTTTTGATCAACGGGATAACTAAGTAGTACCCAGCTAATAAATAAGATCATACAGTTTATCACCCTAAAGTAACTGATAAAATTTAAAGCTTCAAAAAAAGTCTGCATTGCGCTATGATGATATATCATAGTTTTACAACCTTCAACAGCCGCTTAAGACGGTATCTATTAAAATGACATATTAAAAAAACTTGAAATCTGTCATGAAAAATGCCAAAGACAATTTATGCACTACATTTTTTTTTAAGTTTATATGCTTGAGTTTTAGATCCATTTTATGCAATTTTTTGAACCATAAAATACAATTAATTATTTGTAAGAAAAGAATAAGCGTTCATGGCTTTCTTTACTTTTAAATTTATCTTAAGTTTATCCCACCTGAAAATTTTGAGCTAATCTACATAATATTTTTGCACAAATGCGTATATTTCTCTTTTAGCATGGGCATATTGTGTGTGTGTGTGTTTAATTAGAGATTAATTTTTCACTCTTTACAAACAGTTCCTGGAGAGAGTTTTGCTCAGCAACATTGAAAACGCAACCATTGAGAAAACAGCAAATTACATGGTGCTGCCATCTAGTGTTACTAATTGTAATCAAATTGTAAACATCATGAATTAACTAAGAACTTTGGTGCTGCCATCTATTTTACAATTATAAAAATATAAAACATAATGAGTCAAATAAAAATATGCTACTGAAACTGAGACTGTTTACCAGAAGTCTCTATGCATAGTACTTGGCTTAAATTTCGAGATTTGTAAATGAAATTCAAACATAAGCGTTTCGTAAAACATTTAAATTATCATTTGTTAAATAATTCTTTTTTTGTTCTTTTTTTTTATGATATTTTCGTTTCAAAATATTAAGAACATTAAAGCTGTTCTCAAATCCAAATTCACTACTTTCTGACACATTCCTGAATTATTTTTTGTTCGTAAACACATGAAACTAGCAAATTCTCTTAGAAACTATGAAATCAAATGCTTCTTTCCATTTTCCAATAAAAAAAAGGGGGATCTTTTAGAAATTGCCGTTAAAGAAATTGCCGTTTTGAACCAAATTTTCGACGCGACAGCCCGACAATGGCTATAAGGAGATTAAAGTTACTTATAACTTAAGGTGTAATACATTTTTCGAAAACTGGAAAAATCACTCGATTCCCAATCACCACGATAATCATGCCAGCAAGTATGGAGCATTTTACGTTTCCAAATGAGCTTATGAATGTGTCAGAATGTTTCACGTTGTTGAGCTGGGAAAAACATTTTTTTTTTAGAATAAGCACCTTTAACTTTTAAGGTGCACCTCTTAAGACGGAAATCCGTCTGAAACTAATTTAATTCCGATGTCTTTCGAATTCCTTTTTAGCATAATTTACAGCTCTTAATATGTTGGCGAAGGACTTTAGCATGATCTACAATTTTAGTGAAATTGCTGGAAGCATTATTAAATATCCGTCGTCAGCTATGGAAATCAATAACAGCAGCTAATTGTACTACTTAGTTTTCCCGTCGACCAATTTCGCCAAATTATATAAATCGCCAAACCACTCTGCCAAGTTATACACATTGACACAATATTTACTTTAAATAACGAAAGAATAAATAAATTAGCATAACATTAATTAAAAAAAATACAAGTAAAACATCGAAATAAAAATCACTTGATGACGTAAACACGTGTAACTTGCTTAAAGTCAAGTGAATGTGACATTTACGATCAACCATTATTGGCATTTAATCTTATAGTTTGGCGATAGATTTTTGGTCAACGGGATAACTAAGTAGTACCCAGCTAATAAATAAGATCATACAGTTTATCACCCTAAAGTAACTGATTAAATTTAAAGCTTCAAAAAAAGTCTGCATTGCGCTATGATGATATATCATAGTTTTACAACCTTCAACAGCCGCTTAAGACGGTATCTATTAAAATGATATATTAAAAAAACTTGAAATCTGTCATGAAAAATGCCAAAGACAATTTATGCACTACATTTTTTTAAGTTTATATGCTTGAGTTTTAGATCCTTTTTATGCAAATTTTTGAACTATAAAATACAATTAATTATTTGCAAGAAAAGAATAAGCGTTCATGGCTTTCTTTTCTTTTAAATTTATCTTAAGTTTATCCCACCTGAAAATTTTGAGCTAATCTACATAATATTTTTGCACGAATGCGTATATTTCTCTTTTAGCATGGGCATATTGTGTGTGTGTGTGTTTAATTAGAGATTAATTTTTCACTCTTTACAAACAGTTCCTGGAGAGAGTTTTGCTCAGCAACATTGAAAACGCAACCATTGAGAAAACAGCAAATTACATGGTGCTGCCATCTAGTGTTACTAATTGTAATCGAATTGTAAACATCATGAATTAACTAAGAACTTTGGTGCTGCCATCTATTTTACAATTATAAAAATATAAAACATAATGAGTCAAATAAAAATATGCTACTGAAACTGAGACTGTTTACCAGAAGTCTCTATGCATAGTACTTGGCTTAAATTTCGAGATTTGTTAATGAAATTCTAACATAAGCGTTTCGTAAAACATTTAAATTATCATTTGTTAAATAATTCTTTTTTTGTTCTTTTTTTTATGACATTTTCGTTTCAAAATATTAAGAACGTTAAAGCTGTTCTCAAATCCAAATTAACTACTTTCTGACACATTCCTGAATTATTTTTTGTTCGTAAACGCATGAAACTAACAAGTTCTCTTAGAAACTATGAAATCAAATGCTTCTTTCCATTTTCCAATAAAAAAACAAAGGGGATCTTTTAGAAATTGCCGTTAAAGTGGATGTTTTGAACCAAATTTTCGACGCGACAGCCCGACAATGGTTATAAGGAGATTACAGTTACTTGTAACTTAAGATGTAATACACTTATCGAAAACAGGAAAAAACATTCGATTCCAAATCACCACGTTAATCATACCTGCAAGTGTTGGAGCTCTTTACTTTTCAAAAGTAGTCCATGAATGTGTCAGAATGTTTCGCGTTGTTGAGGGAGGGGGGGGGGGGGATTTTTGAGAATAAACACCTTCAAGTAAGGTAACTGAGAGTATTACGTCCAATCGTATTTCAAACAAACGTTTTGATGGTTCTGGTAAAATTAAGAAAATAACAACACGCGGTTATTAGTGCTACCTTTTCTCCTTAAGTTTTGCAAGAATTTTTGTTCACCTTTTATTTTCACTTTTAAATGTAAATTTTCACGAAATATGCATCCATATATTTTTTCCTTTAAGATAATAGGGGCAGTGAAGGTAATTCGGTCACTTCCCTATTTTCTCAATCCTATTTTTCCCACTTCTACTAAGTTTTACTTCACTTAACTTCTTAACGGACGAGCGTCTTTTACAGAATTTTTAATCTTTTATCACCGGTTTTTCAAAACAGAAATTTTTGCCTAATTGAATCGGAAAAACGCTCGGATTAAATCAAAATTTACAATAAAAATTTATTGGTGAGAATAATCTCGGATTCTGTTCACCTTACGTGGCACGTATACCGGTCGCTCGTCCACTAGGAGTTAAAGCTGTTCTCAAATATAAAGGAGCTACTTTCTGGCACATTTCTAAATTCTTTTTTGTTCGTAAACGGGTGAAATTGGCAGGTGCTCTTATTCAGAAATTATGTAATCAAATAGCGTTTTCCTTTTTTCTTTGTAAAGGCAGAAGACCTTTTAGAAAATACTCTCAAAGTCGACGTTTTAAACCAAATTCCCGACGCGGGCGCGCGAGAAAGGGGAAAAAATTGTCGTCACGCGACAAAAATATCTTATAACCCAATAAGTAATTTATTTATCAAAAAATGGAAAAAGCTATTCAAATTCCAAATCGTATCAATAGCCAGGCCTGCCCTATGCGTTTAAAATTGAGCCAGAAAATTCGTTAGAAAGTTTCGCGTTCTTGAGCAAGGAATTAGAGAACCACATTCATTGCAGATTTTTTTTATGAGGATGTTTTCACTTTCGAAACCGGTTCCGAAAATGAAAGTGTCCCCAAAAAAATATCTGTAAACAAAATCGAAAAAGTAACGATCTCAGCTGTCTAATGCAAAAGAAATCATTTAAAAATATTGAAATGTGACCGAGATATCTTTATAAATTTCTTCCATAGGATTAACATTAGCGAACGGGTCTTTTCATTTGACTTAAGTAGCCTCTTAAAAGAAGAAAATTGATATTTAAATGAATCTTGCGAAATTCTTTTAAAAGGCTACTTCAGTCAAATGAAAAGACGCATTCGCTAATGCTAATCCTATGGAAGAAATTTATAAATATATCTCGGTCGTATTTCAATATTTTTAAATGATTTCTTTTGCATTGAATAGTTGAGATCGAGCTGTATGCAGGGCGTTTTTTACTTTTTCGATTTTGATTGCAGATATTTTTTATGAGGAGGCCTTTACTTTCGAAACCGGTTCCGAAAATGAAAATGTCCTCATAAGAAATACCTGTAAACAAAATCGAAAAAGTAAACAAAGGCCTTTGTACAAATCAATCTCAATTATTCAATGCAAAAGAAATCATTTAAAAATATTAAAATGCGATCAAGATATCTTTATAAATTTCTTCCATAGGATTAGCATTAGCGAACGGGTCTTTTCGTTTGACTGAAGTAGCCTCTTAAGGGGTCTCAGGACTCTTAAAATATCAAAAAAAAAAAAAAAAAAAAAGACCATTTTCAACATTTAAGAGTACCGGTTTTACCGGTTCAAACCGGTTCCAAAAGTAAAAGAATTTTTCTTTTTTATCTGAAACCAAAAAAAAAAAAAATAAAAAATAAATAAATAAAAACTACCCCCGGATGTAGATCGTCCTCAGCTATCCTGTGCAAGAAAAATCATTGAAAAATATCAAAATTTAAGCGAGATACTTGAAAATAACTTCCCCATGGGATTAACATTATCATCCGGATCTTTTTGAGTGACTAGTGTGGCCTCTTAATATCTTAAAATGTATTTGATTTTAAGGCACAATTTTTATTGGGGTGAAAGATATAAGTATGTTCTTTCATTTCTGAAGGAAAAATAAGGGAGCAGTGAGTGAATCTATCGATGGCGTTAGCCAAAACTTCTAACCCAGCAATATATATTTAGATGAAAAATGGAAAGATAAAGGTATTTGCTTACCTTTCTGGTAATGAAACGCAAAATTTTCTTCTTCTTGCGTCTGTCACCTAAAAATCTAATTAACTTTATTTGTATATAAGTGATCGATGAGTGATGCAGCATGAGCGAGGAGTCGAGATCGAAAAGAAACGAAAACTTTAATGATCACAAACATCTTGATTATAAGCTGTAACTCTATAAATAGAATAAAAACAGGGGCGTCGCCATGGTGGGGTTAGGGGGGGGGATCCCCCCCCCCCAATATATGTGAAGTTGGGAAATTTGAGCTTAGAGTTGGGAAATTCTAAATTTTTGAGACATTTCCTTCTTTAGCAAAAAAATTAGGAAATTTTTGTTTTGGTGATTATGTTTCTGAATACTGTAACAGTAAACATGTTAAATTATCAAAAGAAATACAAAAAGAAATCACTCAATCTATCATTGTGTGTGTTTTTCAGTTCTACAAAAATATTATACATCTACCAGACCTAAATTTCTCTACTCCTATCCATCAATAGCTGACTATTCAGTTCCTTTATTTCCTCCAAAACTTTGTTCCTTTTTGAAAAATTTCACCCTATGTCCACTTCTCGTCCCAAAAGAGAATCCAGCTATTTTAATCCAAAGGGATTGCATCTTCTTTTGAAAATTGGATATCACTTGTAGCACAACAGAAAGAAATGTAGTTACCTACTTGAAACACATCTAGGCAAGAAGATTTGATGAGTTTTCACAAATTGCACTAATTTTTGAACTAATTGCGTGATTTTTGGACAATCTTTTACTCATTCTCATGATTTTTTCCGCAAAAATTAGTTAACACTTCGATGTCAAGAAAAAAGCGTTATATGAGCAAATATGAATATAAGAAGTCGCTAGTTTAGATAAATTTGTCACATTTTACATTTATTTGTGTGCGGAAATATATATCAGTCCTGTTCGTTTATATTTATAGGTGTTTATAAAATTTTAAACCAAAAATCCAGTGTTGTGTCTTTAAAACTGTACTAAAAAATGACTATAAATCTCAGCACGAAAGAAGCCTTCATAATAAGGAAAAGATTTTTTGTGCAAGGTTTTGGAGCATCTAAAAATCCATTCGAGGATGAAAAAAGTAAAAAGTGGACCATTTGAATTTGGAACAGAAATATGACCATGAAAGCAGTCCATCAACTGAAGAAAAAATCGACATGCATTGTAACACTGACACGTTGCACTTGAATAAAATTTTGAATCAATAAAGATTTCCCTATAGACAAGTTCACAAACAGTTATGAATATTAGAATGTGACTGAAGAAACTGACTTCCGAAGGCACCGTAGAAAAATGGTTTCACCAAAGGGAATAGATAAAAATAATAGTACAGCAATGAACACTGATACACACAAGTTTTACAGGAAAGAATTATAAGAAATACAAAGATAAAAACTTAGTAATGGGCTCAATGATAATGTTCCCCATATCAGGAGAATATTGCACCAATACATTTCATATTTAAATTACAATTGTGCAAGGCAAATTTGAGTATCACTAACTTAGGAAAGTTAATAAGTTAATAATGTTTCCACCTGGATATGATAAACCGGATGTACATGACTTGCAGAGTCAAATAGAAATAAACCAAATCCCAATTCACTTAAAAAACCTTTTTCTCATGCCTTGGAATTCAAAGATTATTTGAACACGCCGTCAAACTATATACTCGTACCTGAACATTCACAGCAGTTTATCTTTATGGCATTGCATCTAATGAAAGAATCTTTAGTCAAATAAAAATTTTAAAAATATATATTGCAAACTACAAAGAGGGATGACAGACTTGACAGCCTAATGATTTTAAAATGTGAAAGTGAAATAGTGGATTTTATTAAACTGGGCGATATTATCATCAGGTTGGCTTCTTTGAAGACCAGAAGAATTAATGTTAAAGGAAAACTAGTCGGATGTGCCAATCCCAAAACTTTATTCTGTCCAATATACATGTTAATACCTCAAAATTTGCAATCACAATGCAAAAGGAATTCTAAAGGAATAGATCCGTTTAATTGTGTGAATTTAAAAAGGAGATAGAAGCATCGCATTTTTCCAACAAATCATTGAATTTGGGCGCACACCCTGTTAGATGTCTGCAACCAAAATTCCAAACCCAAAGAGCACAAAAGCGATACCTTTGGATAGTATACACCCAAGCCCAATAAGGAATTACAACCAAATATGAAATTTGGCAAATTCCGGGCATTAGTTTTTCAGATATAGCTAACGCAAAAATCGTGAAAAATACTTCACAGCAGTGCCACCTGTTATATGATATACACAAAAGCCTAATAAGCACCAAATTATGTCAAGATTTAACAGAATATGGAGTTTGATCAAATTCCGTGCAACAGTTTTTGAGATATAACTATCGCTAAAATCATGTAAATCGTGAAAAATGCAGCATAGCAACGCCACCTTTTGGGTGATTTACACCAAAAACTAATCAGCATTAATTTTTATCAAGGTATAACTAAATCTAAAGTTTTATTAAATTCCGCGCATTAGTTCTTGAGATAGAGCGCCCACAAAATTTGTGTCACATACACACAGACAGACATTTTCTAAAAACCGTCAAATCGTTCTAAAACATATATATCAATTATAGGTGTACATTTCCAAAGTTTTTAAGGAGCCAGTGGCTCCTAAACCGAAATTATCCAGTGGCCACATTGTGAAAGAAATGCATACAAGCAATAGCAATTATATGAGAAAAAAATTCAGGAGATCAAAGTGAAAAATAATCTACAAATATACAAAAGAAACAGACTAATTATATCAAATTTGTATAGTTCATTTAATCACCCAATTCTTTTAATTTGGATATAAATTAAGTATAATATAAATCTTAAGCTATGTACTGTCAGAAGATAAAGTTGGGCAAGATAGAGATAAAAAAATATATATCTATAAGAATAAGCTGAGGAATCATGGTAGTGGGGAATATTAGGAAAACAATATTTCTTATTTTCATTTTGCCATACAAGAGTTCATAAAAGAAAAAAATAAGAGTATGTAAAATTATTTTGCACTATAAAAGTCAAAACAGAATTCAAGCATTTGTTTTTCAAGAATACATAAGAAAAATTATCTTAAAAAACAATCTTATCACAGCTTATTACAGGGATGAGGAAAAATATCAATAATTTCGACATGTGGACGCCGAAAAAATCAATTTTGTCAATTGTTGGCAAGAAAAAGCGCGAATTTCGTCAAAGGATCAGGAAAAAATGTGAATTTCATCAAATAATCTAAAAAACACGCGTCTTTTTGTCAAAGAATTGCGGGGAAAATGCGAATTTTGCCATTCTTTGCAGAAAAATCATTAACTTTGTCAAAGGATAACAAAAAAAAAAAAAAAAAAAACCCACCAATTCCATAAGGATCTTGGAAAAATCGATAATTTTGTCAAAGGGTCGCAAATCAGACAACGTGAATTTCGGCAAAAGATTGCAGAAAAACGTGAATTTCGTCAATAGATTGCAGAAAAAATGCGAATTTTATCAAAGGAGTGCAAAAAAAAAAAAAAAAAAACCGCGAATTTCGTCAAAGCATCGCGAAAAAACCCGTGATTTTCGTAAGAGGATCGCGAAAAAAAAACGTAATTTTTGTCAAAGGATCGCTGGAAAAAAAACGCGAAATTCGCCAAAGGATGGCGACTTAGATGCCTAAAATTAGTCGCCGAAGCAAAAAATTAAGTCGCCTCGTGGCGACTGGCGATCGTGAATCTGCACCAATAATATCAATCCGTCGAAAGCCGGAAGTCGAATTTTTTTTTTACGAATTCAATACTTTCTTCTTGTAAAGGTAGAAGAAAGTAAAAAGCTGGTTGGTTTTCTTATTAAAAAAACAATAATTGGAATTTTTATGTTTCTAGTTTAAAAATTTTTCTTTGGAAAGAAATTTTTTATGCATAAGTTTCCTTATCATTATTACACTCGTTGTGCATATCACTTTAGTTGAAGATTGGAGAAATTTGTTTCAAGTTGGGAAATTTTCGAATTTCCCCCCCCCGAAAAAATATCTGTAGCTACGCCCCTCAATGAAAATATAATGTATTGAATGTTGACATATATAAATTTAGACAGTTCAAACTGCCTATAATGCGTGGTTCAGTGACATTCTTTAAGTTGGAGCAGACGCTTCCTTTTAAGAACAATGGTTGTCATGAAACACCGCAAACGGGACGTTGTCCCATCGAGATTTTAACACACACTGACGAAATCTGGGGTTCCACAAACTGTTCACAGGGTTGAGAACAATAGTTTTTTAATTAGTCATCAAATTCACAGCATGTAGACAGTTTTAAAGTTTCAATGGATGGTTTATACTGAATAATGTCGCCATCTGTCATCACAGAAATTAAACAGGACTCCGTCTTGAAGAAAAAACTGTAGTGCTGACATCTATCGCCATATTTGAAGACTGAACTGTTCGAAGTTTATTTAAAGTACTGTACACATACGCATGATTTCACAAACATATTTCTGGATTAAATAAATGTTAGTTCTGTGGATTTTTCACGCAAAATAGTTCGTCAGAAGGATGTATTTCAACATTCCTCCTTTTTGCGTGAAGAATCTATCCCATTGTCAGTTGAAGTTCTTTCCTTAGAAATTCAAATTGAGTTTTTGGAAGTGGCTTGGTGAGAATATCTGCAAGCATTTGCTTGGTTGGGCAATAAACAATTTTAATTATGACACTTTCGTATTGGTGTCTTATATATGATGTTATTTCACCTCAATGTGTTTAGTCTTGGTCTGTGCTTTTTCATTCTTAGTGAGTTTTATGGCTGACAAGTTGTCCTCGTAGATTTCTATTGGTAATTGTTGAGGCAATTCGAGATCGCTAAGTAGGTTTAATAACCACTTGATCTCTTGCGTAGCGGTTGACGCCGCAAGTATTCGGCTTCAGTTGATGACAATGCTACGCTGGATTGTTTCCTAGAAAGCCACGTTAGTGGGTTGTTCCCTAATTTAAATAGGTTGCCTGTGGTAGACTTCCTGTCTACCCTGTCATTCGCCCAATCGGCGTCACTGTATACTTTGAGGATCGGTGGCTTCGACTTGTCAATAACGAATTTCATTTTTCTAGTAGTCATTTTCTAGATGTATAATAATCCGCCTATTGCTTGTCTGTACCTTGTGTTATTTTCCATTAGTTTTCCCTCTGGATCCAAATTAAAATAATTAGTGCACATCGGCGTGTAGGTGGGTTTGCTAAGGGTTAAGTTGAACTTTTCCGCTATTTCTATTATTTTGTGCTCCTGATCGAATTGTAAATTACCGTTTTCTGTTTTTGTTATATTAATCCCTAAATACTGTGTTACATGTCCGAAGTTTTTAATTTCATATTCCCTGGACAATTGAGTATAAATCTCGTGCGTATCATCTTTATTACCTGCTACGAGAATATCGTCCACGTAGACGATAACATATGCGATTTCCCCGTTTTTGATTCTCTTAAACAGACATTGGTCCGATTCGCATTCTGTGAAATTTAAGTTCCTTAGGGATTGGTTAATCTTTAAATTCCACGCCCTGGCGGCTTGTTTGAGGCCATAAATCGCTTTATTCAACTTACACACCTTTTCTTCCTCCCCTTTCTTTAAATACCCTTCCGGTTGATACATATAGACTTCCTCCTCAAGCGTGCCGTGTAGGAAGGCTGTTTTGACGTCAAGGTGCGTCACATCTAAATTTTTGTAAAAGGCTGCATTTAAAAATGCTCTCAATGTGGTATGTGATACGACGGGTGCATAAGTTTCGTCGTAATCACATCCATATTTTTGTGAGTACCCCTTGGCCACTAACCTGGCCTTATACCTTTCTACAGTTCCATCGGCCCCTCTTTTAGCCTTAAATGTCCACCTTGACCCTATGACGCGCTTTCCCGGTATAGCTTTGATTAATTCCCACGTCTTGTTTTGATGTAGCGAATTCATTTCTTCATTTGTCACTTCCAACCACTTATTTTTTATTTCCGTGTCCTCAATGTTTTGTAATTCGGTCCACGATTTAGGTTCCTCAATTTTACACAAATTTACAGTTATTCCAAAACGATTCGGAGGTACGCCCCTGTTTTGCCTATGTGACCTTCTCGGTTCGAGATTATTTTCCATCGTGGTTTCAATTCGATCTTCGTTATCATTCGTTAAGTCAATTTTGATGTTTTCCGCCGGTGTTGGAGCGTCATTTTTGTTTTCTACCATATCATTAACTTCCTCACATTTAGTACCCTCTTTAATAAATTTTACGGTTCTGGAAATTATTATGTTGTTATTCCCCGTATGAATTCTGTATCCTTTGCTTCGAAAATCATATCCCATCATGACCCCCTCAATTGCCTTTTCGTCAGATTTAGTTCTTTTTGATTTATCTACGTAGGCAAATGCCTTACACCCAAAAGTCTTAATGTTTGATAGGTCGGGCTTCCTATTATTCCACAATTCGTATGGTGAGGCGTGATTTTCATTTGCGTTCGTCGGCAGTCGGTTGGTTAAATATGTGGCTGTCATCACCGCTTCCCCCCAGAAATGCTTAGGCAATTTTGCATCTGATAACATAGTACGTGCCATTTCAACGATTGTTCTGTTCTTTCTCTCAGAAACCCCGTTTTGGGGGCTACTGTACGGGACACTCAACTGTCTTTCTATGCCGTTTTCGGCTAAGTAGTTTTCGAAACTCTCCCCAAGATATTCTTTAGCGTTATCTGACCTTATAGCTTTTATTACCTTCCCGAATTTATTTTTTGTTAGGGCTACGTACTGCTTTAATTTCTCTACCGCTTCAGATTTATGCGCTAATAGATACGTCATAGTGAACCGACTGTAGTCGTCCGTAAAAGTTATGAAATAACGCTTTCCTCCTGGAGTTTGTGTCTCCATAGGTCCACATATATCGGAATGTGCAAGCGAACATATTTCTTTGCTTCTATTTTTAGCTGATTTAGGATAGGGCAAAATCGAAAGTTTCCCCTCAATACACTTAGTGCAATATGTCTCATGCTTGCAGTTGTTTATGACTATTTCCTCAGCTAATTTATGATTTACTAGATATTTAATCGCGTCAAAATTTTTGTGGCCCAGTCTCCGGTGCCATTTGTATATACAGTTATCACTATTACATGAGGTTTGTGTACTTAAGGTGTAACCGTACTCATCTCTGGGATTTATTTCGTAGAGGTTGTTGTTTAGTTTAGCAGTTAAGATAGTGGTGTTATCTTTAACAAAAAAACATGTTTCTTTCTCGAAAATTACTTTTATATCATTATCTGTTGCCTTTTTTACAGATAAAAGGTTACTCTTTAATTCCGGGAAATACAGCACGTCCTTAAATGTTATACTATTTTTCGGATCTGTGTTTAGCGTTACGTCACCCAAACCTAGAGAATTTAATCTTTTCCCGTTAGCTATTGTGATGTTACCAAAATTCCCTGGTGTAAATGTTGTGAAGTGCTCTTTTGTGGATGTTACATGTCTTGTACAGCCTGAATCAATAATATATGTGTTAGGGTTTCTTGTATGTGCTTCGTTAACTAGTGTGGATTCATTTTCAATTTTATGTTCAACTGGGGGAAGAGGAACATTTGAGTCGTTTTTATCACTAGCTGTATTTATTTTGCTGTTGAAGCAAAAATTAGACGAGTGGTCTTTATTTTTTGGTTGATCTTTGTAGTTGGCGGTGTTGGATCTGTAACTACCGCTGTTGTTGTAGTTGGTGTTTCTGTTATATTCATTTTTATAATTGCTCTTTTGCGAATTATATTTTTCTTTGTTTTTTAATTGAAAACACTCATTTCTGTAATGACCAGAACGGGAACAGAAACTGCATTTTTTTTTTGTTTTTATAGTTTTTGTTTACTGTTTTGTATGCCGTGTCGACGGGCTGCAGGCTGGCGTTTCTACTCTCAATATTGTATGCTGTTTGTTTCGTATGAGAACAGATAATTTTGTTTTCTAAGCGATGAGAAAATTCGTCGATTAGTTTATTTTTAACAAATTCCAATTTGAGATCATCCTCATCCCTAGATTCAAGAGCAGTAATTAATGTTGCATATGATGGAGGTAGCGAGCGCAGTAAAATAGCAACAATATGTGACTCGCTTACCTCTTCGCCGATTCCTGACAGTTTTTGTCTAATAATTAAAATGTTATTTATATGCTCTATAATATTCCCCCCTCATGCAATTTCTGGGAATAAAGTTTCCTAAGTAAAAAAAGTTTTGACGATAAATTAGCTCGCTGGTGTATGGACTTGAGCTTATCCCAAATCTCTTTGGGGGTTTAAAGATTTCTAACATTGACTATTTGATTGTCGTCAATACAAAGGTTTATAATGGCTTTTGCCTTAGTACTATTTTTCGTGTATGCCGCGTCTGGTGTAGCGGGTGGGGCCTCTAAACAATATTTAAAGAGGTCGTCTTTAGTGAGCAGGTTCTCTAACCTGAACGACCAATTTAAATAGTTGGTATCATTCAGTTTTTCTATGCACGCTAAATCTTTATGGACTACCATAATATTGTTTATATATGTATCAATATACAGTTAATAATTAGGAAGTTTTATCTTTCCTTGATCTCCTATTTATGACATCAATATAATATACATGCAATATATAATTATTTCTAATATTCAATTTGTTATGATACTATATAAATATTTCACTCTTGTATATATATATGCGAGTATATATCAATATATCATCATTTTTCAATGTTCATAAAAAAACTATATATATATATATATATATATATATATATATATATTTTTTTTTTTTTTTTTTTTTTTAATCAACATTGGTGAAAAACTATTTTTTTCTTCTTCTGTATATCATACAATTATATAAAATACTCTTCTCATACCATTAAATAATATATATATTCATTTTTCATTTTCTGGGTTTTATTTATTTATATATAACATCTCACGTCCCTTAATACATGCCTCGGGCAATATCAAAATTTAAGCGAGATACTTGAAAATAACTTCCCCATGGGATTAACATTATCATCCGGGTCTTTTTGAGTGACTAGTGTGGTCTCTTAATATCTTAAAATGTATTTGATTTTAAGGCACAATTTTTATTGGGGTGAAAGATATAAGTATGTTCTTTCATTTCTGAAGGAAAAATAAAGGAGCAGTGAGTGAATCTATCGATGGCGTTAGCCAAAACTTCTAACCCAGCAATATATATTTAGATGAAAAATGGAAAGATACAGGTATTTGCTTACCTTTCTGGTAATGAAACGCAGAATTTTCTTCTTCTTGCGTCTGTCACCTAAAAATCTAATTAACTTTATTTGTATATAAGTGATCGATGAGTGATGCAGCATGAGCGAGGAGTCGGGATCGAAAAGAAACGAAAACTTTAATGATCGCAAACATCTTGATTATAAGCTGTAACTCTATAAATAGAATGAAAATATAATGTATTGAATGTTGGCATATATAAATTTAGACAGTTCAAACTGCCTATAATGCGTGGTTCAGTGACATTCTTTAAGTTGGAGCAGACGCTTCCTTTTAAGAACAATGGTTGTCATGAAACACCGCAAACGGGACGTTGTCCCATCGAGATTTTAACACACACTGACGAAATCTGGGGTTCCACAAACTGTTCACAGGGTTGAGAACAATAGTTTTTTAATTAGTCATCAAATTCACAGCATGTAGACAGTTTTAAATTTTCAATGGATGGTTTATACTGAATAGTGTCGCCATCTGTCATCACAGAAATTAAACAGGACTCCGTCTTGAAGAAAAAACTGTAGTGCTGACATCTATCGCCATATTTGAAGACTGAACTGTTCGGAGTTTATTTAAAGTACTGTACACATATGCATGATTTCACAAACATATTTCTGGATTAAATAAATGTTAGTTCTGTGGATTTTTCACGCAAAATAGTTCGTCAGAAGGACGTATTTCAACAATTTCATGCATTTGAAAAATTGCAAGATGCTGAATTAGCATTTACAGGGAGTTCCAAACTGTCAGACATTTGACGAGCAGAAAATTGGCATAACAGATTACGCGCAGGATTACAAAATATATTTTGTAACTACAATGAAAATTTTGGTGCCTACTTACACTTCAGATTGTAATAATTACCCTGAACCTAAATAAATTTGTATTTCAAGCATTTTTATATTTTTAAGTTGTATTGAGCTAATGCAAAATTTAGAAAATTTCAACAGTATAATCACTAAAACAATATTTTTTTGAAGAATAAAAAAGAAATTTTGGTTCAGTTTATACAGACTAACAGAAACATATGTTTTGAAAAGTTCATGAAAAAATATTCGGAAGTTTTTGAGATATCGTGTGCGTTATGCCCCAAAATGTCATATGGGGAAAAATGATGTCAAAGTTTCGGATAAGCCGCTTCAGCTACTGAGCGGGTATAATTCTAAAAGCCATAAATTTTGTTCTAATGGGAATTTTAAGGAAACAATTATATAAAAATGTTCAGAAAAGACTACAGTTTAACATCTTAACACAGTTGACAGTTTAACATCTAAAGAAATTAAAATTTCAAAAATTTTAAAGCCTTAAGAGTCCTGAGAAGACCCCTTAACCCTTTGTATCCCAAAATATGAATTCGTGAAAATTTCATCTTCTAAAGCTTTTTTCGTGAATTTTAGAAACTACATTAGATGATTTGCACAATCCTTTAATAAGTTTTGGAAGTACTTTGCCAATTAAAATTGATTGATTAAATTTGAATTTATAGGGATTTTGTGCAATATTTATAACTCCACTCAAATCTTTTATTTAAAATCTTTTATTTAAAATATTTCTTTAATATTTTACATAATTAGGAAATGTACAAATATAATGCTCTTACAATAAATAGAATTATAGGAATATTTCCTAACTGAACCCTCCCCCCCCCCCCCCCCCCCCAATGTTTCAACGTCAAGAAAGCTGAAAAGATGCGAAGGCAAAAGAAATCATCCTTTTAAAAATATTTTTGTTTTATGAAACCAATAATGCTTTTGTAACAAGATAAAGTAAAGTATCTATTGCTCATTCTAGCCCGTATTACCAACTAATCGATGTATTAAATGAATTTTATAACAAGTTATTTTAATGGTACTTTAAAATACCGTCAGGGCATAAAAGGTTAAAGATAAGAATTTTTGCTTTGATAAGATTCAAACTTAAATGTTTTCGAAATGCAGGCATCTGTAACAGATAAATTTGTAAATAATAGTGCTTACGGATCTTTTTACCCAGCTGCCAAGTAGGGTTATGTGTTTCACGCGTATCTGGGTATGTGGATTTCTTTATACCCTCGATACCTCGGCTGGATAGAATTTAATGAATGAGGTCTCTATCGATTCGTCTTAACCGCCCAATGGTTATAGACTAGGTTTTGTTTTTATAAATTCAAAATGGCGGTAGAGACGGAAAAAAAATTTACGCACCCTATTGAGTGGCATATCATTGGATAGGTCTTTCGAAATGAAGACGATGTTTCATTGACTATTTTACAATCAGAAGCTCCGTTTAAATATTACACAACCTGGAAGTTGTGTAGGTAGGATCTCTAGCTTTACTGGAACTCTAATCTTCATAGACATCTATAGGCCTCATCAAAACAGTGTTTATAGATAGGAACTAACAATTAAACGCAACTTAAAAGTCATCAATATAAGTAAATAAAAAAAATAGGTAAGTAATAAAAAAAAATAGTTTCCCATTGATGTAAAATAATTAGTTCGCTTTTTAGGCAGTCGGGTTTTTTGATTTTTTAAATTAAATTTTTACTTGTTCGAAACCTTTTTGATGCCTCTTAAAAGTAGACTTTTGATAAAAAGAAGGATGTATTGTGTTACATGATTCAGACATTCAAAGATATCTTGAAGTCACTACAGGGATTTCTCACAGGGCAAATGGAGCGTACGCCCGAAAGCCTAATTTAAAGGGGCCCAAAATCAACTGGATTAACTAAAAAGATTAAAAATTATAATGAATTGTTCAAAATTCTATTTGAAGTTCAACACTTTCTTTACGGAATAAATTACTGATATTATATAATTTTGGACTCTTATGCTATATTCTTATGTTACCAGTCTAACAGTTAATAATTTTGGATGTTTTTCTTGTGTGTTTTTTTCTTTTGGATGTTCTTCTTAGACATACGTAAACGTTGAATCTCATTTAAAAACCAGAGCTGCGGAGTCGGAGTCAGGCTCATTTTTGAGCGAAAGAGTTGGAGTCGGAGTCGGATCTGTTAAAATTCCCGGAGTTGGAGTCTGAGTCGTCCATTTTCCAAACCGACGCCGCAGCCCTGTTAAAAACACCTTCGCTCATTACACATCTCCAATGACGCTCACACTAGAGGTTTGCAGGGGACTGGCCCTGGCCCGGGCCTGCTCTTCACTCTTTTCGGGACGGGCAGGGACCTGGCCTTACTTTTTTCTGTAGGCTCCGACCAGGTCTACTGATTACTTTTTCCGGACCGGCCTGGGATTGGACCTTACTTTTTTCTGAAGGATCATGCCGGGCCTGATTTAATTTTTTTCGTTCCGAGCTGGGACTGGCTTCGTTCTTCCTAGGTCTGCGCTGGCCGAAATTTTTTCCCGGTCTTGACCCAGCCCGTATGAAAATCATTGTCTCGGCGTAGCCTGGCCCGTGCAAAAATCAGTAAACTTTGGCCCGACCCAAACATTTTTGAAAAAAATACATATATTTTTAAATCGTCATTATTCTACAATTAAATTTTATAATTTATTCTTTTTAAAGAATAGTAGATTATCTAGACAATAAAATTAAAATACAGTAAAACCTGTGAAAAAGAACCTGCCTATGACAGAATACAGTATTAAACGGGAAAATGTGTTGATCCACCGGCCGCTTCTTTAAAAATGAAGATTACAAACATGAAAAAAAGGCTAAAATAAGCATTTTTGTCTAGAACACCTCGTACAAAACAATTTTTAACCATACCGACATAAAAATCCATGTTCTGTAGAAATTCAATCGGGCCAGGCCGGGTTCGGGCCGAGATTTTAACTTCTTTACGGGCCGAGCCGGTCTGTGGCCGAACCTTTACTTTTATACCTGTCCGGGGTGGCCAAATAATTTTTTTGTACGGCCGGAGCCGGGATCGCGCCGAACTTTTAACTTTTATACCGGGACGGGACGAATCGTGCTTTTTTTCTATGGATCGGGCCGGTGCCGGGCCTGGAAATTTCGGCCCGTACTGACCTCCAGCTCACACCATCATCAAAATATCAAATTTATTTTAAACTTCGATGGGGGATTTTTTTTTTCGGTGATAGTAGTATTTCTTTTTTATGAAGAAGTTGAGGGAATCTTGCCCTAATCCAGAAGCGAATCTTGGCACCTAACATGGCAGCGCAAGGCTCCACTAAGCTACCAGGCATCTTAAATATTACAAAGCTCAACAAAATATTTTAACTTTACTTGAAGTGCATTTTTTAATTCAGTTTGTTAATGTGTCTGTATGATGATGTCAAGGACCGGTTATTATGAAATAGGTTTAAATTCGAAGTGATCGTACTTGTGAATCCAAATGCATTGCGTACAATAATCCATAGACATCGTTTCCTGTAAAAGTTCACAAGGCAATAATTCAGCAATCAGGTTTCCATGGAAAATTATTTTATTTTTCAAAAGAACAGAGCAATAGATGGAAT
Organism: Maratus speciosus; assembly: GCA_963932465.1. NCBI lineage: Eukaryota > Metazoa > Arthropoda > Arachnida > Araneae > Salticidae > Maratus > Maratus speciosus. Next base: position 438,476,731 of record OZ010792.1, on the reverse strand, counting down.
AATTAGTGGTATCCCCACCATACTCAGCATCACCAAAACCCTTTAGCTGTTACTAATACAAAGATCAGAGGTGAAGTGTTTTAATCTGCGTAATTTAGTAACACTAAGAATGCATCTGTCCTAAGTCAATACGCCAATCGCAAAATATTCGTTAGGCTGGGAGGGATTTTAAAATTTGAACGAGATACACGCCAAGTACAGAAACTAAATTTGGCTATCAATCAAAAAGTGAAATAAAAAGGCAAACCTATTATTGCTTACAGAAGTATAACGGCAAGGATAATTAATGACCAATATCTACGTGCAGGCAGATGTGAGAATGTAATTTATGGATCTTTTAGTGATTATACGAGGCGGCAGCAAGCTTAAATTAAATATATGATCTTTAGATTACATAAACAGATTTGTAAAAAGCGGTCGTTTACCTTAAAATATCAATAAAGAATATTTATGTGGGTATAACGATTTCACTAATTAGAAATAAAGAGAAATCAATTTTTGAATGATAGCTTATAACAGAAGAAATGAAAATAAATTTAGAAAAAGGATTAATTTTGAATGCAAGTATAACACAAATATATGGCCTCGCCATAGTCTGTTTGGAAATGCTTTAAAATACGAGCTGTACCTTGCAGAGAAATGAACGTACCGAGACAAATTCAAATTTATTTAAAATACGTTTACAACAAGATGAATAATTCATTGTTTGACCTGTTCGCTACCCTGATGCATGACTTTCTCTCTCCTCTTGTCAGTGATGTAGGAACGCAGAAAGTATAGGTGTGGCTGAAGCAGTCATGTTCAAATAAAATGAACAATTAGGATTATTAGTAATTAATAAAATATTTATGAAAAAAAGTCGTTCATTTTAGTTATTTTTATTTTAATTATTTTAAATCGAAAAATTAAATACTGAATTCCAGATAATTACAATTATAAAATTAATAAGGCAATGCAGGATTCAGGGTACAGGGAAAGAGCCCCTTTAAAATAAATAAAAAATGTTTGATATGATAAAAAAAAAAAGTCACAGGAAAAAAAAACCGTTGAAGTATGGGTAAATGTAATTGTATTTCCCTTTACAATTCCCTGATAATTAAATCTCCTTAAAATATTTGAAATGTTACTTACAATTCAGGACGTTACAAAGCCAAAAATACACGATAAAACTAGTTTTTTTTTTTTTTTTTTTTTTTTTTTTTTTTTGCATATTGTAGGGGTTTTTCGATGCAGGTTCACCAATAAAATAGATTGATAGAGAAAATTCGATTTTTTAAATTTTGGATAAGACGAGTTTTGAAAATTACGCCCTCAATTATTTTAATATGAAAGGAATGAAATTCTAGGTTGAAAGTTTCAAATATAAAAAACAATGAGTTCAAAATAAAAATGTGACATCCAGAGCCAACGTTGAGGCTGCTGATATGCAGATATGCCAGCTAGAAATGTAATAAATATTTATACTATTTATTTACGTACAGAGTTTCTTTTTTCTTCTTTTTTTTTTCTGTCAGAGATGAACTATCAAAAATTGAACACAGAAAATAATGATTTTTGAAACAGCTCATATACGGCTTTTTTTTTTTTTAGTTGAATAGGGAAGGCTTGAGAACCATGAACCTCATCCTTTTCTACGCCTATATGTCTTCTGCCGAGTTGACGTCATAGTATACGGCTTGAAGATATAATACCATAGCTGCCAACTTTTCTGTTACTACTAAATTTTAATACATATTTTTACCTTATTTTATCGTCAAAATCTGCAATTAAATAAGGAAATACATTTACTATTAACATTTAGTGATAAGAAAAAAGCGTAAAAGTTAGCAACTATGTAAAAAGTTACTGCTAATCTCGAAAACAAATTATCTTTTGGATGTATAAATGGGAAAATATATCGTGACCTCGCAAACATTTAATGAGAAAAATCTTTGCTGAATAATGGCTTTTTAATATGCATGACAGATCAAAACACAAATATGCCGGTAACGGTTTGTTACATAAAAGCTACTTTTTTAACACTTTCGAACATAGTTGAAACAAGAAAGAAAAATCATGCATCACTCATAGATTATGAAGCACTTTCCAACACTTCCAACATGCTTTAACAAAACTTCGCCGTTTAATAAAATAAAGAAGATACCTAAGTAAACATTTTACGAGCAGAAAACGTATAACACATCTGAAAACCAGATATCATCCATTACCGCCCATAGCCCTCAGTACTCCAGTTCTTTGTGCAGCTCTGAATGTTATCTATAAATTGTACAGATTCTACATAATATGCTAAAATTTAGTTTAATAAGAAAACGAATAATACAGATGAAATTCGTCTTCAGCCATTTCTGCCAATAGACGGAAACGAGCGATTTCTTCTGTACAGCCCTGTATATAGATGTTTTTGTAAATGCCACGCCATATTACCTTAAATTTAATTCAGACAAAAGCATGCTCAAAACTATTGAAACCACACTTCCAGGAATTACTAGGCATAGGCAGCCGTGTATGCAGTTCTTTGCATAGCCCTGTCAGGGGTCGACCCAGGTTTCATTTCTTGGGTCCCATTTTGTGAAAAATAAGTTATTTTTGTGAAATTTATTATATTTTTGTGAAAAATAACATTTTGTAACGAAAGATGAAATTCTGTTGCTCAAATTTGAACCAAGCATTTATTAATAATAACTTCTTTAAATCCTCCGGCTAAAGTTTTCCTTTTAGGTGAACTTGCTTTAGTTGCAAATTACATGTTTTATAACCTAACAAAATAGAAATAATTAATGAAGAGGGTGTTTTATGGAATAAAATTTTGTGAAGGGGCCTGTGTTGTGAAAAAGAATCTTGTGAAGGTGCCTGTTTTATTAAATGGATTTTTGTGAAGGGGCCCTAAATAGGCCCCAAATTTTGCTTAGATCGACCCCTGCCTGCATATGACTTTATTTATATGCTACATACATCTCTTAGTAGGCTGAACATAGTTGAGCTTGAAAATGCATAACTCAAATTAAAAAAACGCCTTTAAGCAATTTACGCTCATTCTCAGTAGTAATGCTTAGAATTCTTTTGTTTGGCCCTGTATGTGGTCTGTAGAATACATACATTCCACATAGTATGCAAAAATTTTAATTAAATTATTTAATAATTTAATTAAATTTTAATTAAATTTAAAAACGCACACCATAACTGAAAACGCACTTTCAGCAATCATCTTCATCCCTAATAGACAACACTTCGGATACAGAACTGCATCCGAAATCTTTTATGCGTCCCTGTAAATGAACGATAAATGCAATACAAATCATGTTCTACTGCAAGCATCTTGTAGTAAATTTCAGTAATGTATATCAATTTCATCATGTTTGGAGCAGTGCAACATAAATGAAATACTCTGCAAACAGCTTTTGCTCGCAGACAATTATAAAATCAAACGCTTTTGTGTGACCCTGTAAATGAATGCTTTGCATGAACGTTCTATAGTAAGCATGTATTAGTGCACCTCAGAAATTCATATGAATTTCATTATGTTTGCAACAAAGTAACATCATTAAGATCGCCGCAAAAGATTTTTCTTCATTGACAATAATGAAACTGAATACTTTCGAGTTCCCCTGTACGCGTACTATACGTGCTACGCATAACATATTCCATAATCATCTTCAAGCTCACCTCATTAATATATATATAAATTTCCTTTTGTTTAAAATATCGTATTAGTAATAAAATACACCGCAAATGATTTCCATCCGTAGACCTTAATGTAACGCAATACTTTTGTGTGCCTCTGCAAATGAACTATAAATGCTACACACTTCGTGAACCTCAAAAACGTATATTAATTACATGGCAATCCGAGTATATTTACGCGAGTTAGAGCACGGTCAGACTGGCGGCAGACAAACCCAATGGACCTTATGCACGCAACCTGAGGTCGAGTCTAAAATTCGTCTGCTGGCGGTACTTAGCATAGTAGTCTATGGAGTGTGAGTTATTAATGTGTGTTTGTTAAAAATACCGCCAAAAAATTCTTTGTTGTAACAGCATATACTTAATATATTGTAATATAAATTCAAAATGTTGTTCTGTATGCGAGAAAATTCCCTAAATTTGCAAATTTTCCTTTAAAATGCAATCACTCAACCTGGATCAAGGCTAAAGTCGTCTGCTACCGATGTTTGCGCCTGCGCATACTGGGCTTCTGGAAGTGCAGTGGCTAGAATAACAGATCATCATACCGTCAGCTCTGACGTCACGTGCATAAGGTCGAGGCTAACGAAAAAGACAGACTATCGCGGTGCATGGTGCATCCCACGTGTCCTTTTTTACAGACCGCTAGAGTGACGTGATGCTCTTTTCGCACATGTTATTGGTGCATAATGTTATTAATGCACAATGTTATTGGTGCATTCGAGCATCACGTGACTCCAGCGGTTTATATAAAAAAAAAAAAGATACGTGGAATGCACCGCGGTAGACTGTCTTTCTCGTTAGCTTCGCATGAGGTTCATTCATAAACACTTTGATTTGTGAATTTGATTTGCCTATCTGCCGTCTGTCGGTGCTCTAACTCTCGTAAGTATTCTCGGATTGTCATGTAATTTCCATATGCTATTGCAGTTTACTATACAATGTTCGGTATTGAAAATAAAATGTGTAACATTCATAGTTCGTTTACAGGAGCACACAAAAGAGCATTCTTACATTATGGCCTATGGGGGAAAATGGTTTGCGGCGCATTCTAGTCATTTTACTATATTTCAAACATAAAGAGATTCACATCACTGATTATACATCACTGAGGTGGGCTGCAACATGCTTTCTCGGGAGTACAGCATAAGTACGGCGTTTATAGTTCGTTTACAGGAACGGCGGCATTTTTCAGTCCTCAGGCCTAGTATTCAGGAGACGGTGGTCAACAATTAACATACGCCATGCACTTAAATATCTAAGCACTTATCTGTATACCTTTGGAACAAATTTTTTGAATATTTGTAAATTTTAAGTTTAAAATTTCTAATTATTATTAAAAATGTCATAAAATTGTGACATAAACATACAGATAAGTATTTTTGTTTTATTGTTTTTATTTATTTAAAAAAATAGTATAAAATTAACCGAAAGAGTGCTATTTTCTTAAAACTATTTAAATAAAAATTATTAAATATAAATATTTTTTCAATTGCATAATAAATACAATAATGTAGTACAGGAACTAGACTTTTTATGACAATAACATGAATATTTTAAAAGTCCTTCTGGCCAGTGCCGGGAGGAAGAGGTAGCTTCCATATTCCTTATTTTTTAAAAGCCAGCTTATATTATTCAAATACAGGGAGCTCAAATTAATGGAACCCGATTATAGAAGATTAAATACTAATTTTTGTCAATATTGAATATGAATGAGAATTTCGCGAAATTAGTCAGCGTTATCAAAGCTGGTTTTATTAAAGTGATTTATATTTTATCGCCAAATTCGGTGATATCCCGAATTATATTAACCCGAATTATCGATGATAGCCCGCCATTTGAAAACAACATAATGGGTGCAACAAAGCTCACCAATGAACTTGGTCGAGACCTTAGTAATTCCTGTGCACATGCTCACTCATATCTAAATCGGTTGATATATATGAGTGCTGTTGCAGCCAAAAAATCAGATTTTTCAAAATGTCACACACATTCGAAATTCAAACTGCTATATCTCGGCCTTTTTTTTAGATAAAGGCAAATCAAAAAATGATCCGCAATCTCTGTAACAAGCCGAAACACATAAGAAAAAAATCTTTTTCAATTTCTAATTTTTTGTACCTCATTTTAAATTAATTTTTTTTAAATTTTTAAATGGCCGCCATTTTGAAACAAGATGGCGCATGAAGTTAGCAAACGAACTGGGCCGAGAGATTGCTATGTACTATGCACATGCCTTGTCACATCCTAATCGGTTCATAAATACGCGTGTTATCGCGTGACAAAAATCAGATCGTTTCAAAATGTCAGCCATGCTAGAAATTCAAAGTGCTATAACTCAGCCATTTTTTAAGATATAGACGAAACGAAAAATGCTCCGAAATCTTTGTATCAAGGTCAAACACATAAGACAAAAATCTTTTTCAATTTCTAATTTTTTTGTACCTCATTTTAAATTAAAATTAAAAAAAAATAATGGCTGCCATTTTGAAACAAGATGGCGGATGATGTTGGCCAACGTACTCGGTCGAGACATTGGTATGTACTATGTACACACCAAGTTATATCCAAATCCGTTCATAAATAGTCAATGAAATCTAAATACAGTGCTTAAAAAACAGAGCGAATATTTGAAAAACAGATAATTAAAGAAAATGAAAAATCACTGAGGCTCATATACCTCAAATACAATATTTTCTTCATCGGAGTCCGAGTCATTACTTATCCTTCAAGGAATCGGTACGTTTGTTTTGGAATGTTTTTTTCCAAAGGTCTCAAATTAGCAGTGTTCATTAGTATATGAATTTGTAACAAAAATTCAATTTCGTGCCAGTTTTTTGTATTTTTTAAAACAACTGGCTGTTGGATTAAAAAAAGGAGAAGCACAAACTTCCTGTAGTACGTATGAAGCTTCTTCTCTAGCGATATTAATAATTTTAAGCAAAAAATTAAACAAATAGTACATTTTGAAGATGTATAGACAACGAAAAATTTGTTTTGGAAAAAATGCATTTGAAATACATTATAATATATTATTTTTCTTACTTATCTTTATAAGAAATATCGAAATACATTTTCTGCCAGGTATATGCAACATATTGATACTTTTTTAAATTTTATCAATAAGTTCTAAAACAAAAATAAAAAATCGTATTTTTGCTCTTTTCAAACCCATCGTTCCCTTATGAGATTCCTGAAGAAGACTATCAAAATTGTATCCAAAGTCTTATAAGAAATCGTCATACGGAACAGTTCGATTAGGTGGAGGGCTTATAAAACTACAAGTAATCTCAGCATGTTGTTCAGGGTCTCGTAATTTAAGGTTTTTATTATCACATCCAGGTCCTTCATCTCCATCAGGCAAAACAATGGAGTGAGGATAGTTTAAAGCAAGATCAACCTGAACCGAATGTTGTCTTACAAACCGATCTCGATGAGCACTTGATTCTAATCGTTGTCTTTTTTCGGCGTATGCAGACAAGGGTATCACTGCTACGGTATTTGGTACTAAAGAATATGTACATTGTTGCTTTTGAGAACGAGGTTGCTGAAGACGTCTAGAAGATGGCCGTTGTTTGTTTTGTTGATTACTACAAGTTTTTGCCCCTATGTTGTAGTGTCTAATGACATATTTAATTATCACAGCAGCTGATAAACCAGTTATCACGAGAATAAAAATCTTTACAGCTGTATGTAGCTCCACGCAAAGATGTGGAGAACCACATCCTGAAAATAAAGTGGACCACTTCGGCAGCCCAGGCAATAGAAAACTCACAGCATTGTTATTTTCCATTGTAACTGAATTAAAATTCTTACTCACTCGGAAGCGTTGACATCATCTTCTCGAAATCCGATGAAATAATAAACGACCGATCATCGCTTTCGTATCGGAAAGGAATATATTCTCATTGGAAATTGCTGAAAAATGTCTCACCGATGATAGTTGGATTCGATGATCGATTCGACGAATTTTACAAAATAATACGACGAAAATCCGAAGAGACAGTTTTACGAGGATGAATTTAAGATAAGTTTTAGATGAATATGCAAACAGATGAGAAAACGATAAATTATTGATTGGTTGTTCCAGTAACATACAACTTTTAAAAATCATACTGCTTGAGTAACCAATCACATGTTTAAAATTTCCAAAAATGTAGCACCAGTTCATAATATCCACACAATAACATTTTGTAGAGTATTTCAGACATCCACGTCCCACGTGTATAACAGAGTAATTACTATGCAGACGGGAAAATCTACAACACCTGGAAGTGGAAAAAATTATTCGCCGAATTATTACCCGACTTGTTAGTCGTTAAAGAACAGACACATTTACGCGAAAATTTTACAGTATATTTCAGACTATATGATCGCATTATCGCAAGCTATAAAATACGGAATAGCTATTTTAATGATCGCTGCTTAGAGCAGGGACGGCAAACCTTTTCACACCCGCATGTCATTTTTTAGAAAGAAAGATTTTACATCAACGTGGCGTGCCAACAAATGAAAAAAATATACTATAGGGGATCAAATTAACTGAATTTTCTTTTATGAAATTTAAAAAATATAGAATGAAACACACATTTGGGTATTGCATGGTAATAATTATGGTAACAATTGTAGGAATTTTAGAAAATAATAAAAGAATAAATGCGATTTATGTTATTGTATTTGGGATGACAAATAATTAATGTCAGATTAATACCAAGTACGTTTAATGTAATTCAAGCTGAATTGGGATCATCTGAGAAGTGATTTCAATTTGAATTTTTCATATCATTCATTTTCGAAAATAGCGACTAGCATGCGAGGAAACTTGTCAAAATGACAAATTTCATAAGAAATCGGTATAATTTCATCAATGGCAGTTCCTTCTTATGATGCTTAGCCTAACGATCTTTCTTTTTTATTTTCTTCATATCTTCTCCTAATTTGATAAAGTATTAAAAAATATTTAAAATCCATATTAAAATAGGCTGGAATTTAGAACATTGCGTTTCGACATCAGAAAAAAAAAAAATTAAATACTAATTAGAGAACTCCGTCTTGTTTAAAGTCACGTAAATTGTTTAATTCTATTCTATTTTGCTTTAGAACAGTGGTTCCCAACGTGGGGAGTAAGCCCCACAGGGGAGCAATATGACTTCTTAGGGGGGCAATTTCAAATTTCTTATTAACAAATTTTCTGTTTTTTTCCTCTAATGAAAGTTGTGTTGTAGTCTAAAAAGACAAATAATAGATGGAAAAATTTAAAAATAACAGAATAAAAATTAATTTTCAAAACGTACCCATTTATAAAAGTTCAAAATACTCTGACACCGGAATTGTGTATTGTTATTGTGTTAAATGTGTATTGTTTTTTTTTTTTAATTTTTGACACCTTTTATAGATTAAAAGGTCCGTTTAATTTTTCTGGCTTTATTATTATTTTAGTAAAACACACCTCTTTTTTTTTTTTTTTTTTTTTTTTTTTACGATGTATTATTTAAAAAAAAAAAAAAAAAAAAAAAAATGAACATCTATTTATAGTGTAATATGCCCCATGAAGGAACTTTTACATATGAAATTTTGTAGAGTATATCTAAAATTAACTATTTGCGAATTTTTTTTTTTTTTTTTTTGAATTATCAAAGTGAGGTACTACTTTTATGAAATTAATAAATTCATGTGCGCATTACGGAAGGAAATGGGTAGAATGTAAACTTCTTACGGCTTGCAAACCACATACACAATATATAAACATACTTCATGACGTATGCATTGTTAAATTTCAAATCCGAGAAAACTTGTGACCAAATAATAATAATGGAAAAAAGAAAGCCCGCTACCAAAGAAGTATGTTATGAGGGAAAAGAAAAATAGTTACTTAAAATGGATAAATGCACGAATCCGGAATTGTTACTTGCGAATTATGTTATCCATACAGTTTCGATAATAAACAAATGTCACTTGCTCTTAATGAAGTACTAAAATCCATTATAAAATGTATCAATTCTTTCAAATGTAATACAAAATGTGAGAGAGATTTCAAGAAAATTTACGAAGATAAAAATGTAGAATATTTATCAGTTTTAAATTTGAGGTAATTTTCCAAAAAACAGTAAAACTTTTGTAGATGCAGATGCGAAGATCAATGGCCCCATTGCATTCATAGAGTTATGTTAAAAACATACTTATCGGATCCTTCAAGAAAAATAGAAGTTTATGCAATAAGATTTATAAGGTATAGAAGAAAAGGGGGACATCATGATTTTAGAGATGCGTAGGTGGGGCGCGGTCAAAAAAAGATTGGGAACCACTGCTTTAGAATATCAATCAATCCAGCGCCGAGAATATTCTGTCGCGTTCGCCGTCCCTGCCTGACTCTTAGACTATTGCATTCAAATAAAGACTCATTAAAAAATAAGTGCAATTTAAAATAAAAGATGGTTAATAGCAGCATAACTTTTAAAGCTGTATAATAAAAATAAAAATAGTTTTTTTTTTAAATTATTCCTCAGTAATTTATTAAAGTATTTTTTTTCCAAAGATAACGTTGACATTATCACTATTATTTTTACAACAAAGCATACAAATAAAAAAAAGGGGGGGGGGGGAGAAAGGAAGAAAAGTAAAGAAAAAATGCGACATTTTATCGACACAGAAGAGATGAAAGGTTGAATGAACCTTGCCCAACCCGGAGACAAACCCCGGACCTTTTGCGTGGTTGACAGACGCGCTGACCACTATGCCACTGGGCTTCAAGTTTAACATTAGCGAGGGGAATTTGAGATTTTACTGAGACCTAACCTTAATGAAAAAGACTTCAGGGCTCAAATCGTTCAGCAGTGATTAATTCAAGGATTGACCACAAATGGGCATAGATTTGATGTTCCTTGTCCAATTTACCTCGGCGTGAAACAAAAATTTTATATAGTTTTGCTCTTTTATCTCCACAAAATTTCTTGAAAAGAATTATCTCACATTAGAAATTGGCTCGTATAGCATTGACACATCTTATAATTGAATTTAATACCTCATTAAAAACAAGTGAAATATTTTTTGGACAATACGATCTCCCTATGAATCACACAATGTACAAGGAGCAGGGCTTAATTTGCGCCGGAGCCCACCGGAACTTCTCCGGTACTTCTCTGTTTTCAGTAAATATTTAAATATTGGTCGGAATTCACCGGAGCTCATAAATACAGGGCTCCGGAGCCCTGTGCAATAGTGCTTCCGAAAAATCGAAGCTTAAATTACCCTTTCCTTTCTAAGCTTTTGCATTATTTTTTATCAAAACATTTAAATGCGTTGTAATGTGTCAGACACGTAGGTGATGGAGATAATCCGGAATCAATTTTTATATCAGTTTTTGGGCTTAGACTGACTCAAGTTCAATCTGTCTTACATTCAAAATTTTATTTATTCATGTATGGAAAAAAAAAAATCCTCCTTCAAAATTATGTGTTATATTCTATTTCAAATCATTTTAATGCTACTTTGATCAGAATGAGGGGCAAAGAGAAATCGTGTTTTTCTATTCTAGTGATATTTGCAAATTTATGTCTGGCATTGATGGCGACGACGTGTTGATACGGCGTATACTCAGGAGACTGAATAATGAATTTGCTTTCAGTTCGATTTTCTTTTGTGACAGCAAGATAATTTTTAATTGGCTTTTTTTTTTCCCTTAGACATCTAACTTGAGAAGAATATTTTCTGTTTTTAGCCAACAGCATCAGCTTGAGATTTTGTTTATTCGATGTTAAAGATCACGTCAGTGATTTTTCTATTTATTTTGTATCATGAACGCTGCCCATGCTAAGGCCCTGCTCTGCACATTTACGAAGTCACTTTCATTTGCAAGTACATATAATTGCCATGTATTATTATTATTCTGATAGAAAGCAATCGAGCAGTGTTTCACCTTTTTCTATAAAAGCATCGAAGCTTTCCGATAACGGCGTCAAATTTTTAATTTAATCTGATTTTCAGGGACTCACCACAAAAGATTGTTATGTGGAAGGAATCGCTTATAGTTTAAGATATGCACCTTTTAAAGGAAATTGAAAAACATTGCTCCATTCTTCAGCATACAAATATTAATTTCTGCAAATTTCAATTATTTTTTCATAAAAATGCATAGCTGCGAACTAACCCTTTTTTGTGTTCTTAACACTATTTCCGAATCATAATCCTTACCTTATTTAATCCAGAATTCTGCATTAATTAACATTAAAATTAGGCAAAGATTACTATTCGGAAGGAATTATAACTAAAAAGTGGAATAGTTGACAGCTAAGTGTATGCTGATAGATATATTTAAAATTTTTATTTTGTTAAAGTAAAAAAAAATGTTTTAAATTTTGCAAATAATGTACGAAATATAAATATGAAGACTGGAGTGATCGGGGGGGGGGGGGGTACGTTGTTAGGACCAGTACCGCAGAATATTAGGACTCCGGTACTTTTTTTTTTTGTTAGAAATTAAGCCCTGACAAGGAGCATTTTCAGACTCTCATGCTCATCAATGAAAAAAAAAGGATCACTCATTTTGTGCTTTGCGCAACTAATCGCAATTTTCTCCGTACTTATTGGGGGAGCTTCTAAAAAAATGTTTACCCTAAAATAACTAAAAAGCGCTTTAAACAAAGCAGTATTAAGTGAGGCGAACATGTACCTAGAATTTTAAAAACATTTATTATGTATTTAAATAATTTATTATATGTTTTATGGTTTAATATAAAATTATACATTTGGTGGAGAGATTCAGTGGACTTCAATGGAGAGACCTTGGCATAAGCATTTTACAGAAAATCTACAATTTTTTTTTAAAAGTATGTATATATATATATATATATTTTTTTTTTTTTTTTTTTTTTTGAGAAGGTAGCGTATTGATAGAATAAAAAATAGATTTGTTTTTGACATATATATCGTTAAAAATTGTTTGAATAGGTGATCGAAAGGCATAAAATCGTTAAAAATTGAAAAAGTTACAAAATGGGTAGGCGCAAATTATCAGATATGGAAAAATCTGAAGCCAAAGGGCGACGCCGAAATGAAAATCGTCTTTCAAAGCAAAAATCGAGGTCTTCAACTCATTATGTAGCCCATGAAAATCGATTACAGAATAATAGGCGAACGCGAAAAAGGAAACAATCTAATGTTTAATCGATTGATAGTAAAAGGCCATGTCTCGAGGGGCTCCAATCCACTAGCCACGGCGCTTTACAATCGGTCCATTCTAACCGGGAAAAATTGAGATCAACGTAGGTAATTTGTTGCAATCTGTGGATGATTCGGTGGAACTGTTTTCGATTTGTAAACTGTTTTTGTTCTCGAAACGGGATTTGGAGAGTTATCGATGAAGGTTTTGATCGTCTGAAGTTTGATCTTTGCGAACTGTTGTTGAAGAGGATGCGATGAAATTTGTGGACGAAATAAATTCCAAATGGTTGTTATAATCTATTAAATTACAATTTTTTTTTAGACTGTTGTCTATTTTTATAAACATACAAAATTATTATTAAAGCCATTAAATGCTTATAAAATCATTTTATTCCAAAATATGAAATACCCCAATATTCGGCATTCTTATTGTATTGCGCATGTACACCGCTGCCGGAAGAAATTTCATGTACAATAGTGATATTTTATTGATTTCTTCTCTTCGTTTGAATCAATAAAGTTTGCAAATAATAAATATACCACCATATCCGTATGAAAAGAAGAAAAAAGTTTAACAAAAATATATAAAAATAAAAAGAATTTTTACGCATTGATAACGATATCATTAAGCGGGGGTGAGGGATTCGAAGAATGGTAATGTATGATATGGTAAGGGGGGGGGGGGGCAGGGGTTAGTGAAGGGTATACGGAGTTATACGCCGTATAACTGCTAAATTTTTAACAGAAGCTCCATATACCCTCTGTTTCTAATTTAAAGCTTATAGCATATTCTGCAGGCTTGACTATTAAGACTTTAGCGTATAACCTCTGTTTTTTTTTTTTTTACGATTGCAACACGGGGGGGGGGGGGGCGAACAGGGCATCCAAAATTAACAAGAAATTGATAACGTTATATATTATGTACAGCCTCTATTATAATGAACTATAGCATTTTACATGACATTTTTTATGACATAACAATGGAAATAATATGCGTAATCATCGTCAAAGTAATAATGTCTTATAATAAATTGGTAATATAAATAATAAAATATTATGCATAACAATTCAATCAACAAGAATAAAGACTTGTCGTGAATAATAATAAAATCGTATAACGCGTCAGACTTCATATGTTCCAAGAATTTATGCATCCTGGATTACTTTTCTTTTGAAATAATAAGTTTTAAGCCGTTGCCATATAGGTAAGCAATGAATTACAATAACGCTTTTATTCGAATTAGCTAATAAAAATACAGACGCCAGACTAATAATTTTTCTGAGTAACATCTGTCAGTCGTCAAGATATAATTAAAATAAATAATATTCAGTTACTGAAATACGAAATAGTTCACCAGCATCAAAGAAGAAATTTATCACGATTTATAAACATTGAAACTAATTTCATGGAGAAAAGAAAGATCCATTAAATAATAAAATTAACAAATGAAATATGATGAAAGCATAAGGGGGAATAACAGGGAGGGAAGCAGCTCTCGGCGCCGCAGTAAGAGGGTATTCCACCAATGATATTGACGGGATGTCTGCTGCCTCCAGACGACTGAGGGCAGAATTCTTACAACGTCACAACGTAGATTTAGGTTGCTAGATTTGGCCGTTTATCGCAGTCGTTCCTTTTTTCGTAGATTTCTGATTTTTGTACGATTATTTGCCGACAAAACACAGCACAACTTACACTGTAAAAAAAAAAAATATATATATGTAACGTTACTCCTGCCAACATGCTGCATTCAATTTTATGGTGTGATTTAACTTATATAATGTAATTTAAACAGATGCAACTGGTGTAATTTAAACTTATATATATAACTGGTGTAATTTAAACTAATACAACTGGTGTAACTTAAACTGATATAACTGGTGTAATATTACACATTAGTGTAACGTAACACCAGTTATATAGGTTAAATTACTCAATAAAATGGTTGGTTGGCTGGTTGATTTTTGACGGCCGATTATCTACTCTTGGGATATAGGCCCGAGGGGAAGTGCCCTTCGTGGGGGGGGGGGGTCTTTCTAAGGGAACCTAACCCGTATTTACGTATAGAAATCCAAGGTTTCGAAGAAAACCACGAAAACTCCGAAACGTTTAGGCCGACGGGCGCGATTGGGTTCGAACCCAGCACCTCCCGTCTACCAGCTTCGAGAGCAGAGCCTCTCAGCCACTGGGGGGGGGGGGGGGGGTCAATAAAATGGAGTCAGCAAGGCTTCCACCAATTAACTCAATGGAGTAACGCTCTATAAATTTTTTACAGCGTAGGAAAAAAAATATATATTTTGTAAAATATATATTGTAACCAGTGGTGCCTATGGTACTACCCAGTACCCTAAACAGGGCGGTAAATGCATGGTTCGAACTTTTATGCTTTTTGTAACAACTAATTTCTAATAGAAATCTGCGTTAAAGGAAATTTCAAAATTTATACCATTAAATAAGGCGGTACGTCACTAATAAAAAATAGTGGCATCAAAAATGAATAAAAGTTGGAGCTATAAAAAGCCAGTTACGGGCTACCAACCACTGAATATAACATGGAAGGCAGGGGGTGGAGGGGGGCAGGAGAAGGACATTTTACCGTCCGTGGATTTTGAAATTTAATTAATTAAATTTTCTTTTTTTTTCCAATGACTTTGGGGGGAAAAAAGGAAAGGGGAAAATATTTATGTTGATATCTTTAAAAAACCTCTTCTACGAGGAATTCTGCCAAAAAGAATAATTAGATTATATTTTTTCATGTTTATGTATTTCACTTTTAAAAAGAAGGCTTTGAAAATGATCGCCGTTGTCACAACCGGGTTTCCTCATCTCCCCCCTCCCCTCCTCCCAAGACTTTTATTACTTTGGAAATCAATGTAAAGAATTTAAATCAATCTAAGTACTGTTATTTCTGTTGATATAGATATATTTTTCTGACCAAAAATTCTGAGAGTAGACTTTTTTCATATTTATATCCTTCATTTTAAAAAATGTGGGTTTGAGAAAATTTTGAAAGTGATCGAAATTTTGATAATCGGTTTCAACCAAGGTCCCGATGGAATTCCCGAGCTTGGGAATCAATTTAAAGAATTTAAAAAGATTTAAATCAATTTTAGTTCTGCTTTTATACTGATATGTTTAAAAATCAGTGGTGTAGTCGTAAAAAAAGCAGAAGACATACGCTCTAAGCAGGGGTATGCACTAAAGGAAGAGGGTATACCCTACAGTGTATATACTACAGCTTTTTTGACAATAAGAGGGTATACGGTGTTCCTTAAAAAAATCCAGAAGGTATACTGCGTATACCACCGCTATATCCTCCACTACATCCTTGTTAAAAATTCTCATCTACGGAAAATTATGACCAAAATTTTTAGATTCGATTTTTACGTGTTTATATCCTTCATTTAAAAAAATGCAGGTTTGAGAAAGTTCTGAAAGTGATCACCACCGTGACAATCGGATTTTCTCCGGACATTTAGCTTGGCAATCAATTAAAAGAATTTCATTTTGCTGGCGTCCATGTATTACAAATTTATACAAGAAATTGTTGGATAAAAATACTTAGATAGAACCCCCCTCCCCTTCTCAAAGAAAGATGCTTACCCCAGAGCCCTAATTAGCCAAAGTCGGGCCCTCTCTTGAATGCCCCGTTGTCGCTTTAACAATTTCGCGGGCGCCGTCCTTAAAGCAGGGTACCGATGTGTTACAAAAGGGTACCAGTTAAAATTAGGTGTCCATAAAAAAGGACACCTAATTTTTATTTTATTGGTACCCAGAGTATTTAATTAAAATTTTCCTTTTATAACGTACTTGAAAATAAGCAAGTTTATATTTCCTAATAAATTCATTTATAAATTCTGGTGTCAGTCCATCCTTTCATCAGTTTATAAACAGAATTACTCCGCACCGGAAAGGGTTAATTTGATTATGGTAACTCTCTAAAATTCAATCTTTCAAGCCTCTTATCTTAATTAAAATATTGATTTTGTGTTAATATAATTAATAATTAGTTTGAACGACTAATTATTCTTATAACTATTTTATTAATTATTGATAATCTTAAATATTCAATTTATTAAAAAAATAAAATAAAAAAATAGCTTCTACCATAATTTTTTAATTTCCACGCCACTGAGTGAGACAATTTTTTTTTTTTTACTTAGTATAATTTAAATACAGTAGCCTCCCGCTTAACCGGCCTAAGCGGAAGGGTTAGCCGGTTAAGAAAAAGACCGGTTAAACCGGAGAAGCAAAAAAAAATTTAATAAGTACCTGCATATTTAATTAATTAAATGCGTAGGATGCATTTAGTTTTTTAATTTGTGTAGTTTTAAAAAAGTACATATTTTCTATATTTTGTATAATGAATACCAGTTGTAATTAACTGAATTGAAATAAAATTTATCACTAATAACAAATAATGAACAATATTTAATATAAATTAAATTGTTGAAAACCGTGTCACATACCTTTGTAAGAAGTTGAAATTATTCTACATTATGTAAATGTGAGTTAATTAACCATAAAGAAATGAGGACCAAAATTTTCCTTTCTGAATTTTGCCTAATGTTGGGGAAAAAAGGCGGCCGTTTAAAGCAGAGTTCCGGTTAAGAGGAGGCCAGTTAACAGGAAGGCTACTGTAATTAAAAAGTATTGCTGACAAAGTTTTTCGTACATTCTTTATTGTTAATTTTTTTTTTCAAAGAGAGAGAGAGAGGGGGGGATTTTAAGAGGTACTGGGAAGTGGCTGCACAGGTTGGTTGGTTGGTTGGTTGTATTTATGTCGCCAATTATCAGCACGTGGGATATAGGCCCTAAGGGGGGAGAGTGCCTTCCGTGGAGGTCTTTCTAATGGAACCTAACCCGTATTAACGCTTGCAGAACCAAGGTTCGAAGAAAACTCCGAACGATTAGGCCGACAGGCGCGATTGGGATCGAACCCAGCACCTCCCGTCTACCAGCTTCGAGAGCAGAACCTCCCAGTCACTGGTGGGGCAGTGGCTGCACAGACCATCACTTCATCGAGTTGACGGCTGAAACTCCAGGATTAGACAGAACTCGATTAGCATATTAAAATGCAACTGGTCTGCCAAGTCATATCTTGGTGGAAAACACCTGCAGACCGGATTTTAGTGGTTGTTCGGTAGGTTTATCATTGTGTTTTCCTGCAACTCAAACCCAAAGGTATGAAAACAGGGAGGACTGGGAGCAAGAAAACACAATGGTAACCCTGCCAGTCAGCCGCTAAAATCGGGTTTGCAGGTGTTTTCCACCAAGATATGACTTGGCAGACCAGTTGTATTTTAATATGCTAATCGAGTTTTAGCTAATTCTGCAATTTCGACCGTCAAATCTGTGTGGGGATGGTTTGTGCACCCGCCTAACGGTTTAACACCCCATTGCCTCATTAATGTGATAATCTTAACTCTTTATAATTCTGTAGCTCAAGACGCCTATCTAAATTAATTAAAATGGTGGTTTTGCGATAATATCATTAATAATGAGCTTGAACGACTAATTATCCTCATTTTTTTTAATTATTGATAATCTTGATTATTAAATTTATTTTTAAAAAAACTAGCTTCTCTCATATTTTTTTTAATTTCTACGTTACTGAATAAGATATAGTTTTTTCATTCGTTTACTATAATTTCAATAATTAAAAGCATTAATGAAAAAGTTTGTGGTATATTCATTATGTTTAAACATAACAGAAAAAAGAGAAAATATTTAACATAAAACTATGTGGCATACTGTACAACTGAAGCTAAAATTTATGTCTTGAGATATCGCATGTTTTTTTCTTTGGTTACGATGATAGTGTTGATGGTTGGTACTATATTGCGAATAATTAAATACTTAACACTTATTTCTAAATTGTCACAACTCCAAAAACCTCTTAATAGCATATCTTTAAAATTGAACATACAGCGTTTAGAAGTTATACACAGCGTTTAAATATTTTTTCAAATGACTGAATATGTTTTTTTTTTATTTTATTATTTTTTTAAACTCTAGATATAGAAATTGTTCATTACTTTCCGATCCATAATAAATAAATAAATAAATAAATAAATAAAAATTATTTTAATGCTTAAAAGTGCTTTTCGCCATTCCTGAAAAACTTCAATTTTTTATTTGTATCATTTTAGAAGTAAGCATGCATTATTTTATTTTATTTTTTCAAAATTTTATTGCGCTATAGTGCAATGTGTTGACAATCATTAAAGTATTAATGCATTATAATTTTAAACTAAAATAAATATTTTCAAACATTAACATTAAAGAAAAATATATCTTTGAATTCTATCTTTAATTATAATATAATCCTAGTTGAATGGGACAATCATTAAAGTATTAATGAATTTTAATTTTAAACTAAAATAAATATTTTCAAACATTAACATTAAAGAAAAATATATCTTTGAATTCTATCTTTAACTATAAAATAATTCTAGTTGAATCGGACAATCATTAAACTATTAATGCATTTTAAATTTAAACTAAAGTAAATATTTTCAAAAATTAACATTAAAGAAAAATATATCTTTGAAGTCTATCTTTAATTATAATATAATCCTAGTTGAATGGGACAATCATTAAAGTATTAATGCATTTTAATTTTAAACTAAAATAAATATTTTCAAACATTAACATTGAAGAAAGATATGTCATTGAATTCTATCTTTAATTATAATATAATCCTAGTTCAATCGAATATATATCTATATTCCATTTCATTTTTTTGTTCATAAGTGCGTATACTTCTTAAAATTTTGTCATTTTCCTTTCATTAAATAAAATTATACAATGAATGTAGATCCTTTCACAGTATATTAAGAAGTGATTTCGCGTTTCTAGTGTTAAGTTATGCAGTTTAATAGTTTAAAACTTTAAGAAACATTCAATTATATTTTTAAAAAATATTCGAAAAAGGACAACGTACTTGTTCTTTCTCGCACTTTAATAGGGCATTTATGGCGAAAGATGCTTTGGCGAAAGCGAAACCAGACCGTAAATTTTCATTACAGCAACCCCGAATTTGACAACTCACGTGACTTCTGCACATAGCGAGTATAAAATCCTAGCATGCCGTTTCTGACGTCATATTTCCCGCTGAAAGTTGTTCGGTTCAGACGATTTCTGTGTTCTATTTCAAAGTAAACATTAAGTTACAGCCGTCGAATTTAGTTGCTGAAGTTCTTTTTAAACATCTCCTGTGAAATATTTATATAAAAAGAGAATCGCCTAAACTTTTCCGATTTAAGGTTTTCGTTAAAGATCATTGTGCTGAGTTTAAAACTTCCATCATGGCTTTTATGTTGCCTGTAATGAAAAATGACTACAACATATATGCTAGTCGAACTCGCACCAGCAGTAACAATTCGGTTACATCTTCGGGTCGCCGTCATACCCAAAGTGAATCCGCTCCCGTGAGTTTATCGTGTTCCCCGGGATCTGACATGGAAGAGCGGCTGGCTGCCATATCCTTAGGGTGCTCTCCGCGACGTGGAAGTCGTCTCAGTGACATACCGTCTCCAAAATCAGCCTCTCAAAGTTCTCTTCATAAATTCCACAATAAAGTTGTGGATAAGCTAAGGCGTAAGCTCCGATCCAAAGATGAGGATGAGTCGGCGAGTTCGTCAAAACCCGAATCTGCTCCCAGCACATCATAACAAACGGATACGGTAGTGTGTTTTACAATTTTCTGTGCAGTGCAAAAATACTGTGAAACTGCTACGTTGATTACTATGTATATAGGTCGTGTCATTGTAAGTATATCTCCATCTGATGTGGTGAAAATGTGCTCCGGTGACATAGTGAAAACATTTCTAACTTATTTTCATCAGACTTTATTTATTATTTAATAGAAGGAAAATATCAATAGGTTAAAAAATCATAGCCTGAAAGTCTGTTTTGAAGTTTTTATATTGATGACGAAGATTTTCTGATGGTTTATTATTGAAAGTGATTTAGTTAATATTATCAACAAACAAACTTATTTTCATCAGACTTTATTTATTATTTAATAGAAGGAAAAGATCAATAGTTGAAAAAATCATAGCCTGTAAGTCTGTTTTGAAGTTTTTATATTGATGCCGAAGATTTTCTGAGTGTTTATTATTATTGAAAGTGATTTAGTTAATATTATCAACAAACAATCGGTTTTTATACTGTGCTTTATTATTTTTAAATGAAATATTATCTAAGAATTAACCATCCGTTCCATGATTCATTTGCACTTATTCGGTTAACTTTACCCATTTTAATGAATTTCAAAATATGCTTAAACAATTTAAATTTTGTTCAAAACTATACAAATCAATTGTATTTATATGTCATTCATCTTTGAAATATGCTTGATTCTTAATACATTGAAATATCTAGGTTTTTATTTACATTTTTTATTCAATATAGTAACTAGTTTCTAAAATTTTACATGACATTTTTAAGAGATTCGGTTTTTTTGTTATACGAACGTGTTTTTTGTTGTTGTTTTCCAAAAGGTGTAATATCCAAATAGTTAGATTAAATTGTTTACAAATATCGGTTTAACCCTTTATATACTGACGGTACTTTTAAATACCATTAAAAAAAATTCAATGTAAAATTTATTTAATTCGTCTACTAATAAAAGTAGATTAGTTTTCATACAAAATAATTTTCTTAATCATATTTAGAAAGCACAGTGAAATAGTCGAAGCTAAATATATTTTAATGGCTTTGTTTTCTCAACCATTTACCTAGGTGCAGCTTTTATCCTAATTAACAAATTTGATACGAAAAATTTGCAACTACAAAACACTTCTGTGTTACAGAAAGGATCACAATAAGTTAATTTACATTGTTTTTATAAGAATTGTAAATTTTCATAACAGTATTTCTGTTAATTAATCTAATTATTCTTGTAAATATTTTGCAGAAAGATCTCTTAACTACGGATTTATTAAATCCGTTTTAATTAAAAAAGTTATCTAATGGATATCTTTAACATTAACGTAAATAATTATTCAGGTGAAGAAATTTTTTTTTAATTCAGCATATAAAGGGTTAAATTTAAACCGGTCCAGTGGATTTGGATAAATTTTACTCAACTCGTGGAGTAGATGGTTAAACGAAACATGATTTAAGAATTTAAAAAAAAAAAAAAAAATGTTTCATGTAAAGCTATGAAGTCTAGTAATGACTTGCACATTTTATTTTTATTACATCATTTTTTTTATGAATCGCATATTTACTAAGTTTCAATAACTGGTGGTATAACTTTTTTTTTTTTTTAAGAAAAAGGAACGTAGTTAGTATATTTTTGTACTATAACTTAAATGTGTAAATATTAAGTTTAGAATATCTAATATGCTTATGCGTATTTTTAAAAATTTTATGACATGTTTTATTCTTCAAATTATTAAAACGATCAAAATTTGAATTTCTGTTGAAAATGCCAATATAATATATAATTATCTGTTTACTATGAATTCATAGTATATACAAAGCTAATTTTTAATTGGCTGCTGTAATTAATTATTCACACATGAGTGTGTTGTCATGTTAAACATGAGTAATATTTACTCTTAAACATTAAGATATTCTGAACGTTGTTTTTCTTTTTAATGCCAATTTGCATTCCGACATGCTATTGTTGTAATAATAAAATAAATATTATTTGTATTAATTTGAATATTGTGTTTATTTCTGTGTGATTCAATGTCCTTAAAAAAAAAAAAAAAAAAAAAAAAAAAAATGAAAATTTTGAATTAATTTTATATTGCAGTATGTGTATTGAATGATAAATCATTTAGTTAACTTTTCAATTAATTTTTCAAGAAAATGTTTATTTTATATATAAAAGTTACATCAAATCTTATTTGGGTTTTGGTACATATTAATTATTGAACTTTTAGGTAATTTAAGACATAATACCTAAATGTTATGTAATTTAAGAGTTCATTGTTATAAATTATTTTATAGATAAATATTTTAACATATTTTTCTACTAAAAGAAAATTTCGATATTTTTAAAATTTAAGTTCATTCTAAATTAATTCAGATATTGAAATCATAATTAAACGTAATGTGTAATTTAAGGGAAATGAAACTTAAAAA
Source organism: Maratus speciosus (assembly GCA_963932465.1). Lineage (NCBI taxonomy): Eukaryota > Metazoa > Arthropoda > Arachnida > Araneae > Salticidae > Maratus > Maratus speciosus. Next base: position 438,453,786 of record OZ010792.1, on the reverse strand, counting down.
CTGATAACATGGTAATTGGGAATCTTGTAATGATTTTTAATTTTAATGTTTATATAAACTTTAAATATGATTATTAGTATTTATTTATATGCTACAATTTATACTAGTTTCAGAAGAGGTGTGTGTGTGTGTGGGGGGGGGGGGGAATTTTAATCGTAATAAATTTTGTTTTATAATCAACATTTACATTTCTAAATTCTAATTGAACTTAAATATTTCAATTTTTTTTGTTATTTGCTTGGTTTTTCATCACAGAATCGAGAATGACATTCTTGTATCGTGATATTTTGTGTGCAATAAAGTCTTTGGCAAAAAGTAAGTTTTGAAATTTAATAAAATTTCGTTGTACGGAAAATATCACGATACAGCTTGGAAAAATGCAAGTATGTTTTAAATTCTTTAAAAATGAAATCATCAAGCAAAATTTGAATGAATATGCTATAAAATGAATAATGAAGATTATGATGAAGAAGTACTTCCATACAGCCATCATATATAATGTCAAAATATTTTCTAAAATTGTACTTCCTTGTTCAATATTCTCTGTTCGAAGAAAATTCTAGAACTTATCTGACGCGCATCCTTCCCGTGTTTCCTGGATTCATATTAATAGTTGCCAATACTTAGCAATTAATTTAGTTATTATTTACTTTTCCTATTTGTTTTTAAAGATTTTAATTCTTTTTGTGATCGATAAATTTGTTTTGTGTACAAATTGATACGGGACAAACGATAGATGTAAGTAAAAGTTAAGAAATATCGATCGCCAATCTTGTCTGGCAGATCGCCAAATCGTTGCCCTTTGCACAATACCTTGCCACACCTCCGAGTTGGCATTGCGCCAAGAAACGCGCTCGCGGGCTTTTACAAGTAGTCATGTGATTTACAACTTCATTCACGTTCCTTTTTAATATTATGTCAACATGCAAAGCATGTGCAATATTCTAATTTAGACCAATAGATATTGTGTATGGTAATATCACCTTGCTTTCTACTCAGTTTTTTTTTTGGAGGGGAAATTTTGTTTATTGTACTCTGTAGTCATTGGTTAGAAATTTTCTAAAGGTTTATATGTATTCGTTCCACTTTCTGTATATGTTAAAATATGCAGTTAGAAAACAGGAAAAGGAAAAAACTGTTAGAATATATTGTATCTTAATCATTTTCAAATTGTATCTCGACAATAAACTAAAAAATGCATTAAAAAGGAAGGAGGGGGGGGGGGTAAAAATATTTCATTTTTATTAACACTAGAAGGACCCTGAGGGGTCATTTTGACCGCTAACATATGAATGTATTTTGGTTCGAACCAGGTGTTTTTTTTTTTCATAAAAGTTCAAAAGACAATAAGAGAAAAGTTAAATAAGTTACAGTTTTAAATAAAAATTCTGGTGTAAAATATTTTTATAAAACTTAAAATTTTCGCCTTTCTAGTGTTAAAAGAAGTGAAAGTTTGACTTTTAATTACAGAAAATATAATTCTGTCTTCAGAATTTTTCTTTTATAAAGAATTGTAGAATGAATTTATTTACGTTCCACGGTAGTACTGAAAATTATAGGGTGCAAAATTCTTTAACATTAGCCAAAACAAAAAAATAAAGGCCTATTCAAAACCTCCATAAGCGATCACAAACTTAAAATGTGACAGTTGAGTGGTGTAGGAGAGACTGGGGGGAATGGCGACACCTTAAAGAATTTAATTTTTTTCACCTCAAAAAAATGTTTATTTTTTAATAGTAAAAATTCTAAAGCTGAATCATTATCTTTAGTATCTGTATAAATTTAACCGTAATCATAACTATAAAGTAAGCACACATAAAAAAAATTTCTTTCAACCTCTGTACAGTGGCGGGATTACCCAGGATACTGGGGTAATTCCGCCACTGTATCAGGGTAATGACGTCACTCTTTAATGACCTAGTTAATACATAAAATGGATACTAGGAAACACATAACCTAATAAAAATGTTTAGAAAGCAATAATTTATCAAAATAATGAATACTTACAATGTTCCTTAAGCTAGATTTATTAATGTGCTAAGCTTACAATTTAACTCAAATTGGAAAAGTCACCCTTTGCCATGGTGGCGGCATTACCTCGAGAGGACACTATAGTGGAAAACTCCCAACAAAGCCGAAAGAAGAGCCGAACTTGTTCAATAAATTCCATCAAAATGTTGGCGAATGCATGTAGATTACGGGTAATATTATCTTAAGTACCTAATGTTTCAATAAAAGCTGTTTATCTCTACTCATTTGAAGCTCCAAAATAAGAATCAACTAGATGAAAACTAAATTTTTCACTAGAACAAGCGAACGATGTACAACAAAACCGTTCTCACTCTAGGCACTGTTTCTATTGTTGGCCGCTACAGTGCAGGCGCAATCACTATCTCAAACTGCCGTTAGTTTTTAAACTAGACGGGGTGGCGGTATAACCCCGAGTGGCGCCATTCCCCGGTCTCCCCTATAATTTTTGATAACATGACTCGCCATTATCTGTAAAAAATGGGGATTAAATTCATATAAACAGTACAAATACCTGTACAAGAACTACTTTCAGGTGCGTATATATAATTTATAAGTATTTAAAATACATCAAAATATCTTAAAATACATTAGAAAAAAAAAACCCAGAACGTTTTCAATCTTCACAAGGCCGTCGTCAGTGGGATTTAAATTGAATGAAGGTTGAAAACGTTCTGGGGTTTTTTTTTTCTAATGTATTTTAAGATATTTTGATGTATTTTTTAAGAAATCAGACTAAAGAAGAAAAAAAAAAAATTATTCCCCCCCCCCCCCTTTCCCCGCATCCAAAAATAAAATCTTTTCGACCATCATGAAAACAAACATATTCAAATGAAAAGAAAGAAAAAAAAATGGTTGCATACCCCGTACCTGAAAGTAATTCTTGTACAAGTATTTGTATATGAATTTAATTAACTCAAGGTGAATTGAGCACTACACTCTTAACCCGGGATAACTCGCTGCATGAGATTTTCTCTCACAGTCGTACATTTTTAAGACTCTTATTTAAATCATTTTTCATTTTAATTAAAATTTCAAAATGTTTTACAATTATTTTACCTATTTTGTGAATAAAGTACTAAGCCAAGCAAAAAAAGTTGATTTTATATGAATGTAAAGTAAAAGAAAAGCAATTGGGCATTCTCCCTAGCGAGTTCTCCCGGGTTAAAAAGAGATTCAGAAAAACGGAAATTTTTCTGTAATTTATAGGGAAAAATTTCCGTAGAAATACGGAAGTAGTACTGGCGTCTAGATTGGGAGTAGAATCTTAGTTTTTTTTTTTTTTTTTTTTTTTTTTTTTTTTTTTTTAAACCGTGTAACAGTGTAGAATTTAAACTTCTATTTATAGAAATGGGGATCTTTACCCCTTTAAAAAGTAAAATAAAAAAATTGCAGTGCCATTTTTTCATGTGAATAGTATATGTTGACTTATGTGACTCTGCTGATCGATTATTCTTAACAAACTTCGAATATGTTTTGGTATAATTTTCAACCAAATGCAACCATTTTTTTCTTCTTTCTTTTCATTTGAATGGGTTTGTTTTCAGGATGGTCGAAAAGATTTTATTTTTGGATGCGGGGGGGAGGGGGGGGATTGATGATTTTTTTTCTTCTTTAGTCTGCTTTCTTAAAATCATCTGGTGTGTTTGATACTAAAGAAAAAGACACGCCTCAAGCATGGATTATGAAAACCCTTTCCAACATTTCCAGAATACTGTAAAAAAAAACTCACCCGTTTAATAAGGTGAAAGATGATACATAAGTAAAGAACTTGGAAAACGCATAAAACATTTGAAGACCCAATTTCAGCAGTTACCATCCACAGTTGGAAAAATATTCGAATTTACTTTAATTGATATTTTCTATGTTACAAATAAAAATTAAAAAAAAAAAAAAATCTAATAAATAGTGAAATGATTTCCTTTTCGTGTAATCGTTAATGCTATTTGCTTCAATTTTTTTGGCCGTTCTTTAACAAGTTTTTCTTGTATTTTATACAAGTAAAGAATACCTATTTTGGAAATACAGTCTTGTTTATCTAAAGGGAATATTAACCCTTAAATGCCTGATTTTTCAAAAATCATTGTATTAATGTTTTTCGGCTTTCATTTTTTAAATAAATCATGGGAAAAATACTTTAAAAAAAATCATATTTTGTTTTAAGTATAGTTTACGGTTAAAAATCAGTTTGTTACTAATCGGCAATACTGGTGTTTAATTGAAAAAATAATTTGCCTTGATAAAATTCTATAATATTAAACACACACGAATTTTAGGGACTATCATAAGAAATAAATTTCACTTGCTCACTGCAGGTCAAAATAGGGTATTTCGCAAGCTGCCAAACAAAACAAAAAGAACAAGTAGCAACAATTGAAAAAATAAATCTATCTTTATTCTTAAATAGCACAAGTGTTACCATCTACATGTTGAAAATCGATTTAATAATATTTTTAGAATGTATTTTATTGGCAACATTAAGCATTATAGCTTCAATATTATTCTAATAGTATTTTAGAGCCTAAATTGGGTATGTTGCCGAAAAGCAACACCAGGCATTTAAGGGTTAATTCTCCGTTCAAATTTATGCCTTTTAATCAGTCGGTCCTCGATCTCATCCCCTGAGCTGCTACTAGCGTTATTGGCGGTTCTATTTCGGCTGTATATTCCCAGCTCAGAGTTTTCTCAGATTTTCTGTTGTTCGAGGAACTAATCGGGTCTGACATATGAAGAAAACGCTATTGTTTTTATTTTTCGCACTACTTTTGAACTGGAAGTTTTTAATTTGCAAACAATTGCTATTTTTCTTTCTCCCGAAAAGTTCGAAACGTAGAAACAAAAGTGAGGGAAATCACAAGTAAAAAAAGTTTTAAAGACAAGCTTTTGTTTGTAATCTACTAAAATGGGGGAAAAAATATGTGGAATTGGAAGCACAATTGATTGAAATAAATACCACTTTTAAAAGAAATAAATTGTGTGTGATTTTTTATCAGTTTTTTTAAATAACAAAATGGATATAAAATGTTAAGTCCAGCTTTTTGGCTAGAAAAAAAAATCTATCAACGCCCTCCTGAGGGTCGAATCCACATTTATTCACCCTCTGTGCGGAACTAAAAGATGACGCATTTACCAACCGTGTCACATTTCAATCGAAGAACATTCACTTATTTTTGAAGCAATCAATGACATTTACGTACCCTTATTGGACAAAAGTTTTTGTACCCTGATGGGGGGGGGGGGAGGCAATTTTACAAATATTTTTCTGTGCATAATGTTCTAATGTCACTGGAAATACGTCGCACTATCAAAAATTGGTCAATTGTAGCACAGGAAATGTGTTAAATTGGATTGCAAGATTTGCGACGAACGGACAGACAAGGTAAGTCAAATAAAAATTTGCGATAACAAGGCCACGTCAAGAATGCAAATGATCTTTTGCGACTTAATTCATATTAGCATTCGACATTATAACTTGTAAATTTCCAACTGGGCGAAAAATGTCTAGGCCAAGATTCGAACCAGGGATCAGAGCCCGATTAACTCTATTTTGTACCCGGGACACACCACACAGGCCATGTCGGAGCCCCCTTCCCCCCCCCCCCCCCACCCACCCAGAAAAAAAATTATAATCTTGACTTTTACGTGCAGTTTACAATTTAAACCATAGCTTTGCGAAAAAACAATATACTATAGACGCATATAAAAATACATTAAAATATATAGGAAGGTAAAATCTTCTGTACTGCATGGTCTTTAGAGTGAGTAAAACTCTAAATCTATGAGTTTGAATGAAACATGTTAGATGTAATATCCGTTCTTCGCGGAATTTCGAAGTTTACGTTCCAATTCAGTGTCGTTAGTGGAAAAAAACTTAGATCGTTTAGTTTACATGAATGGGAAAAATACATTTTTTTCTATGAACTACAAGCTGAAAATACAAATTTACATTAATTTGTATTTTCAGAGAGTGCACAAAATGCATTTTGGGGGCCCCCCTGAAAATGTGGGCCCGAGGTCCGGGGCACGTGCCCCGTGTGCCTCTGTGGTAATCAGGCTCTGCCAGGGATCACTTACTGATCAAGGCATCTGGTCTGATATGTGAATCAGCTCAACAGAATAAATCGCAGGCGTTGGAACTCCAGAGAACGCTGGATACGAATGATTTATTGCTGAAAGGATTGACTACTGAATGAGCAATAAGGATAGCTGAGTGAATTAGGCCCTTCGTCTGGGATGGCTCAGTTGGTAGAGCATTGTCGGCTTCAACCAAGTGATCCCCGATTCAAATCCTGGCTTTGACATTTTTTGCTCTGTTGGAAATTTACAACTCACGTGATTTATTTACCAGTTAGAATAATTGTGTGGAAATCAATGTATTGTAAACTTGTGTATCTGGATTAGAGATCTGCCCGCCCGAATTCCGGCTCGGGCCCATTTTCACTAACAGCACTCGGGCCGGGCCTTATCTCCACTTGTTTCGGGCCCGGGCCATAATTTTTATGAAGGGTCGGGCTGGGCCAATTACTTTTTACGGGCCAGGCCGAGTTCGGGCATTACTTTTTTCCTAAAGGATAGGGCTGTACTTTAACTTATTTTTTCCGTACAGAGCCGAGACTGGTTTCATTCTTCCTAGTCTTCACGCCCCACAATTTTCAGTGCTGGTTTTGACCCAGCCCATATGAAAATCATTGTCGTCTCGGCGTGGCCTGGTCCGTTCAAAGGTCAGTAAAATTAGATCTGGCCCAAAAATCTTTGCAAAAAATGAATATATTTTAAAATCGCCATTATTCTACAATTAAACATTAAAATTTAAATAATAGTAGATCTGTACGCTTATTAAAATATGGCTAAATTAAAATATAGTAAATTGTGTGAAAAAGAACCTGCCTAAGACTTAATCCTGTCTTAAACTGAAAAATGTGTTGATCCATGCAAAATGAATATGCTACGTAAGAAAAGAACATATAATACATTTACACTTGCTAAGAAGGGAAATTGTCTATAACTCATTTTTTTTTCCCTTCCCTATACAATTCCGTCTTAGAAGATTTTACTGTATAGCATTTTTCTAATTTTTAACACTTCAATACATGGAATATGGATTAACAATATTAATGATAACTGAAACCCTTACGTACAACAAATAGAAATTTATTAAAAAAAATATATCGCAGGCTGCAGCACTTCTATAAAAATGAAGATTATGAACATGAAAAAAAAAAAAAAAAATCCAGGATAAGAATTTTTGGTTAAATCTTCTCGTGCGAGGCAAATTTTTAACTAAATCGACGTAAAAATCAATATTTTGTAGAAATTCATTCGGGCCGTGATTTTAACTTTTTTCCGGGCTCGAGACGAACTTTTAACTTTTAAATCGAGCCGGGCTAATTTTTTTTTTGTTCGAGCCGGGCCGGGCCTGGAAATTTCGGCCCGTGCAGACCTCTAATCTGGATGATACACAGTAAAACTTGTGAAAACGGAATCCTAATCTTTTAACAAAAACAAAAAAATGTTATAATTCCGACGAAAGGAATACTGTATAATTATACCTGATATATGGAAACCTATTTCATTTTGTTTTTAATCCCAAGTTATTCTCTTTGCACTATTTTTTACTGCGTAGTCATAACATAATGGTGAGGGAAAAATGGCTTAGCAGTAACACGTAGAATTTAAAAATCGAATCTCGGATGAGGGGGGAGTTATAAAAAAGGGTACGATATGAGCAACTAACAAGAAAGAAAAAATATGCGTTAAGCATATATTATGAAATACTTTCCAACACATTCAATTGTGACAATGTAATGCAACAAAACTTCGTCGTTTAATAAGTTTAAATATGATGTCTAATTGAACCATCAGTTGAAAATTCTCCTTCAACAATTTCCACTAATAAGGAGAAGGGTACGTGAATTCTTTTGTGTAGCCCTGTATACGAGGTATAGAATTTATACACAACACAATGAGTAACATGCAAAAAATTAGTTACATTTAAAAACGCATATCGAAGTTGAAAACGCACTTCCAGCAATTATTGATCAAAGATACGTACTGTAAACGATTACTTTCCTGTGTCCCTGTAAATGAACAATAAATGCTATCAATGCCATATTATATAATTATAATCTTGTAGTGAAATTCAGAGATTTATATCAATTTCAATACATTTAAAATAGCATTATGTCATTAAAATACACAAATACGCTGAACATTTTTCCCCATTGGCCATAATGTAACTGAATTCTTTTCAGTGCCCCTGTAAATGAACTATTAATGCTACACATTCAATACCGAATATGCCCTGGTAAACACAATTAACATATATCAATTTCATGAAAATCCGAGTATATTTACGCGAGCTAGTGCGCGGACAGACGACAAAGTTGAAAAGTGTATGAATTCCCTTTGTCTGTCTGACCGTGTTAGAGATCTGCACGGGCCGGGCTTGGGCCGATTTTCATTCACGGCTCTCGGGCCGGGCCGGGCATAATTTATTTTTTCTGTACAGAGTCGGGACTGGTTTCATTCCTAGCCTTCACAGACCAAAATTTACAGTCCTAGTTTTAACCCAGCCCGTATGAAAATCATTGTCTCAGCGTGGCCTGGTCCATTCAAAGGTCAGTTAAATTAGGCCTGGCCCAAGAATTTTTGCAAAAAATGCATACGTTTTTAAATCGTCATTATTCTATACTTAAACATTAAAATTTATTCTTTTTAAAGAATAGTAGATTTCTACGCTTATTAAAATATAGTAAAACGTGTGAAAAGGAACCTGCCTATGACGGAACCCTGTTTTAAACTGAAAAACGTGTTGATCCATGAAAAATTAATATACTAACGTAAGAAAAGAATATATAATACATTTATACCTGCTAAGAAGGGAACTTGTCTATAACGCATTTTTTTTTCTATGCAATTCCGTCTTAGAAGATTTTACTGTATAGCATTTTTTAGATTTTTAACACTTCAATGCATGGAATATAGATTAACAATATTAATGATAACTGAAACATTTACATACAAGAAATAAAGATTCATTAAAAAAATAAATATCGCAGCCTGCGGCACTTCTATAAAAATTAAGATTATAAATATGAAAAAGAAAGTTAAGATAAATATTTTTGGTCAGAACTCCTCGTTACGAGACAAATTTTTAACCAAATCGACGTAAAAATCAATGTTTTGTAGAAATTCATTCGGGCCGTGCCGGGCTCGGGCCGAAATTTTAACTTTTTTACTGAGCCGGGCCAATAATTTTTCTACGGGCCGGGCCGGACTCGTGCCGAACTTTTAAATTTTGTATCGGCCGGGCCGATTTTTTTTTCTATGAGTGGGGCCGGCCCCGAGCCTGGAAATTTCGGTCCGTGCAGACCTCTGCTCTAACTGGTGTGAATACATTCGGATTTTCATTAAATTAATGTATGTTGTTGAAGCTTGGTATTGAAAATGAAGTATGTAGTTTTAACATTTCGTATACACAAACACTCAAAAGACTTCCTTTACAATACGGTTTATGGGGAAAAAACCGTTTGCAGTGTAATTTAATTATGTTACTCTATTTCAAATGTATTGCAATTATGAATAAGGCGTTTAAATAAGGAAATAAATTCTGGAAATTTGCGTCGGTGGTTATCAGTCCCTGCGGAACTGGTTACAGTTGAAGCTTCAACCTTTTTAAGGCATGCCAATTCTTCTTAATATTCATAGCGCCACTGTTTTAGTATATTGAAAATCGCTCTATCGTTCTTTACGAAATCCTTCTTTAAATAATCAACTAAAAGAGTTCGTGTTAACAGCTCAAAAATTTTGTCTGATACATAATAGAAAATATAATAGCGCAATGGCAACATATTCGTTTTCAGCAATGCGAACGGCATTCCAGGTAAAGGTTCATATTGCTTTAAAACATAAGTCAAATTCATATATTTTTCCCATTTCAATTCATATTCATATATTCGATATAGAGGTCTGCATGGGTCGTAATTTCCAAGTTCCGGCCCGGCCTGTGCATAATTCAGTGAAACAGGCCCGGTCCGTTCAAAAATCAAAGAAATCAGACCCGACTCAATTTTCCCAGAAAAAATTCTGATTTTTCTTTTAATATACGATTCTTTTCTAGAATACTGCATAAATATTTATAGAAAAATTTAACAGTATATTTTAGATTACTATACGTTTGCAAGCCAGTGCATACAGAATAGCAACATTTATAATCACTTAGACTCATTAGACTCTTAAATTCAAATAAAGATTCATTAAAAACATTAATATGTTCAGCATGAAAGAAAAAAGATGGTTAAAAACATCATAGCTTTTGAAACTGTATAATATAAAAAAGGAGATTTTTGAAATTTATTAAGGTATGTTTCCAAATTTTCCGTTAGCAAAATTTCATTACTACTACTATTATTTTTACAAAACAAATTGCTTGCCCGAAGAGACTACTTCAGTCACGCGAAAAGATACGCTGGCTAATGTTAATCCAATGGGGGAAATTTTTTAAGATATAAATGATCATTTTTTTTTTTTCATTGCATAGCTGATGTTGATCTCTACAAAGGCCGTTTTTTACTTTTTCGATTTTTTTTTTTTTTTTTTTTTTTTTTTTTTTTTTTTTTTTCAGATTTCTTTTTATGAGGATGCTTTCACTTTCGAAACCAGTTCCGAAAGTGAAGTTGTCCTAATTAAAAAAAAAAATCGAAAAAGTACAAAACAGCTTTTCTAGAGTTCTAACTCAGCTATCCAATGCAGAAAAAAAATCATTTAAAAATATTGAAATGCAAACGAGATATCTTAAATTTCTCCCATTGGCTTAACGTTAACGAACAGGTGTTTTCACGTGACTGAAGTAGCCTCTTAAGTCTACGATCGGCCCGCCACATAGACCTAGAGATGTAAATTTTCCGGAAATTTTGAAGTGGCGGAAAAAACCGGTTTTTATCCAGTTTTTTTCTGGAAAAATAGGAAAAGTTGGAAAAATTGATTTCCTATAAATGTTTCTCAGAAATAAGTTACATTTTCTTAAAAAATATACAATAATAAACTTTTTCAATATTTATGCACACTAAAAAAAAATTATTTTCCCTTTACATGTGAATATGTTATTAAAAGAGAGAGAGAGAGGGAGAAAAAGCCAGCCTTTAAAAGTTTATCCTTTCAGTCTCAGAATTCTGAAAGTAGCTTTTTTTTGCTTAATGCGTTTGTAATATATATAAACCAGTGTTTGTAATATATCATGTGTCTGTTGAAATGATTTTTCAGTAGCACTTGTTTAATTATATCAGTAGAACTAATTTAAAAAACAACAACAAAAAAATCTTTAGTTTCAACCAATATCATTGTTGTTTTAAAGCAGTTTTAAACTATATTGTACATCACACCTATATAGTACTGGTTTTCAAATACATAAAGGATGCCAGTGTAAAAGAAACGAATTATAGTAGTTCTGGTATATTATAAATACTATTATCATTTTCAAATCTTCCGTTGTTTAAAAATTGATATTATTTTACAATATTACTCGCCCCCCCCCCCCCTACAGTTACAATTTTCATTTCCTGTATATGTAGTTTTGGTACAGCTTTCCAGACTAAACCCAAACTATGTTTTAACAAGATTTAGATCCTTAATATTGCGATATTTTTTTTTAAATGAAACTTTTAAAACAGGTGGATTTTTCCATATGTTTAAAAGTTGTTTTCAACTAGATTTTTCACAGAGATTTGCTTACATTTTCTTTGCAAAGTTTGTATGTATTTATATTTTTTGAAAATACATTTAGACAACTCTAAGAATCTATATTTCAAGAAATGAAAAAAAAAATATATACATAATTTCAACTGCATGTTATTATCAAAAGAAATTTTTCTAACAATAGTGAAAAATTGCAGCCATGCGAATAAAAATAAATGCATGTTGCAAATTTTACATTAAATTTTCCATCTTACCATTTTAATTTATTAGTATAATATTGAAATACTTTTGCCCATGAATTTTCATTTTTAACGAGAGAAGTTGCATTTAATTATCTTACCAGGCATTTGCTTGGATTTTTTTTTCCCCACAATTGCCACAATCATGTTTTTGCAAAATTATGAACTTGTAAAAACTGTGAATGAAATGTAAAAAATGTAACCAGAATTTTATAAATTAAAAATTATCATATTTAAATTCTTATTTAAGCATCATTGAGATGGTCTTTTGTACATTTAAACACCCTCACTGACAAGCCCGTGTTAATACGTTCACTAAGCTCCAGGTTTCACTGAAATACAAGCAATATTTAAAGTAATATAATTCTATTTATTTAATGTATTTTTAATACATTGAACAATGATTAATGCTTCCAAGGATTGCATTCATATTCGCTCCTAAGTTTTTTTATAAAATGTTCAAAGAATCATTTTTTTTTAGCATTTAAAAAAATTGCAGAGAAAACAACATTACAATTTTGCCCTTTTCGAAGGCAGTCGGAGGGATAAACAGCTAGATAATAGATTCATTGGTTATTGCAGCTATTATACAACAGGCTTTTTTTTTAATTCTAAAATCATTACATTTGTGAAGGATTTAATTTGGAGATTGTAAAAAAATTCTGAAATGTCTATTTTTAAGAGAAAGAATTTTGTTAAAGGTCATATGTTTTAAGGAGAAAAAACTGTGAAGGATCCTTTAAGAGACTCAAATTCTTTCTAAAGAGATCCCTGCTTACAGATAAGATTTTCCATGTTAAGGTTTTCATGAAGGATACTAAACATGAAAAAAATATAAATAAAAGTAACAGAATGTAGAAATTATAAAATTTTGTCTACATTATTTTATAAATAAAATTTCATTTTTTCCAATTTGGAAAAATTGAAAAATAGCCCTTCGGAAAAAAAAAACTGAAAAAAACCGGTCTTTTTCCCAACTTTTCCGGGTTTTTTCCGAGCATTCCCATCTGTACATAGACCTAGTATATAGAAAAAGATGTAAGCCTGATCCCGGCCCGACCCGAGTCTACTGAACAATTTAAGCCCTGTTTCAGACACGATGTAACTGCCCGATGCCGATCTTTACGCTGGGCATGTTTTCTGTGTTGATGTTGTCAATCTAGTATCGGATCGTGCAGCACGTATACTTATCCTCGGCCCAGTCACGTCCATTGAAAATTGTTCGTATTTTATCGACTTGGTTTGATACTTTTAAATTTCTGTATCAGGAGGTCGCCCCATTTAATCTTTTTATCGGCCCGGTCCGGGACCAAATAAAAAAATAAACGCACCGGGTCAGTAATTTTTTATTTGGCCCGGCCCGTTAGAAATGTTCACTTCATTTTGCCGGCCCGGGCCGAACCGAACAGCTGATGAAGCCTGTTAGTTTAAAATAATTCGAATTACAGTAAAACCCCTTTTATCCGAAGCTCTCGGTTAACCGAAATCCATTTTTAAAGCTTTATTTTTTTCTTTTTTACCTATCATATTACTGTGCAATCGGAAAGCGGTACTTTCTAAAATTCGAGTACATATAAATATTTTCGATCCCCTTTCTTAGAGTTCCTTTGAATTTAACTTGAGCTCCCATAAACTGCAGAGTGGAACGAAGAAAACGAGCAAATTAGCAATTCTGAAGCTTTTGAATATTTTGAAAAAGGTTTGGCATGACTGGAACAGGTGAGAGACTGTGATACTGGTAAACTAATAATATTTAAAAACTCCGTGATAGAGCTTCAAAAGCAAAGGCAATGGAAACTGCGACAAACAAAACATTTTTTCAAGCCCTTGTGATGTATGTAAAAGGTACTTAATTTTAAAATAAAAATTCAGGTAATTTATTCTTGTTTCTATTTTGCTATTGCTCTATTTTTATTAAGCACTTGTTATCATAATAACAAATATTGCATATATTTCACCTTAAACTTATAATGGAAGCTTTCTCGATTATCCGAAAATTTTGATTTTCCGAAAGAAGGTCGGTCCCAATTACTTCGTATAATCGAGGTTATATTGTATATTTTTACTTTTGTACATTTAGAAAATTCGCCTGATAATTTCCTCCCGATAATCTGACGATTTCGATTTTCCAACATATTTCCGATCTTGTAAGTGTCCGGTAATCGGGATTCTAATGTATTTTTGAATTATAACCAAGAACACGTGAGGTATATTTAAGCACATCTTATAGGATTATTGCGGTTTTTCAAAGTAAACAAATATATTCACGTGACTGATTAATGTAGAAGTAAAAGTAGAGGTTTTTTAACATTGCGTGGGATTTTCCGTGATCTGTGAGGTGTGACGAGCGGCATATTAACCTCGCCCTAAAGAAGTTCGTACAGGAAAATGGATGATTTTTATCAATGGAATGGAATGTTTAGTTTACTTCAGTATTCCCGTTCTTAACCAAGCGGTAGACCGTAATTTTTCATAGCTCAGTGAGAGCTCGAATCTCGAAATGTACTGGAGCAAACCGGAACGATATTCCGGTTCGTGAAATTATGGTAAATATATATTCGGTTCGTGCAATTATTACAACATTGTTACCAGAGCTTGATTTCTAACAAAAAAAGTATCGGAGCCCTAATATTCTGCAGTATTAAAACCGTAGCGTGCCCCCCCTCCTCCCCCCCTCCCCGACATCACTCCAATCTGCATATTTATATTTCATTCATTATTTGCAAAATTTAAAGCATCTTTTTTTTTTTTTTCAAATGAAAATCAAATTTTGAAGTAATTGCTTAAAAGGCGCAAAGGCCAACACAGTGAAAAAGATTCCATGCCGGGACTCGAACCCGGGCCACCAGTATAGCGCCCTGACGTTCTACCGACTAAACCACTGGGAACGATACACAGCCCGGAAAATTTCTCACTATTATATGTTGGCAAGGCTACAAACGCAGCACAAGATGGAATATTTATCGTGGTATCGTTTATAGTGGTTTAGTCGGTAGAACGTCAAGCGCTATACTGATGGCCCGGGTTCGAGTCCCGGCATGGAATCTTTTTCACTGTGTTGGCCTTTGCGCCTTTTAAGCAATTACTTCGAAATTTGATTTTCATTTGAAATATTGTATCCAAGGCGAATGTTTCTCTCTAGAGGTCTGCACGGGCCCGGGCTTGGCCCGAGGCCCGTACCCGGCCCGGCCCGCGGGCCGGGCCGGGCCGGCGGAATGAAGGCGAATTTTCAAACGGGCCGGGCCGGTGTTATGGGTTTTTTTTCTCTGAGCAGTTAAATTTCCACCTAGATTGAATCCTGTATATAAAATCATAACAATAACTTCTAGCTGAATTACAGAATTACTGTAAAAGAAAACTTTAACACTAAGATATCAATGCCACACTTAAAGAATTTTAAAACTGCAACAAAATACTAACGCAAATACAGGGTTCTCAATTTATCTGCTCAGATCAACCCCAACAATTGTCATAGAGTCAGAATATTCATGCATGACCAGAGAAAATCACTTAAAAAGAGATGAATATAATTAATTAAATGAAATTTAAACATACCGCAAGACAAATTACTTAAAGGAATATGAATGAACTGAAAAGGTAGATTAATTTGAGAATTTTGAATAAGTTCACAGTCAAGAGCTGAGATATGAAAACAAGCTTCAAAGTCATACATAAAAAGAATCTAACTCTATGGGCTGTGATCGTAATGTGGCTAAATTCATTAAATTGTAAAGGTGTGTAAAATTGAAAATTTTAGTTAACTTAAGCTGTTTACCTTCATTACAACAAAAAACTAGAAGAAACACTGTTCATATTCTCTATATTCTTCAATTTATTAATGATTACTTTTAAATCTTTATTTTTAAATTAATATATAATTAATTTTAGAGAAACAGACCATTTCTACTTCTTCTTGGGTTAATTTGAACTGAAACATTTATTCTCATTATTTCTGTTTTTTAAAGTATATTTACTTATTTAAACCTAGTGAAGTTACTTTATTGAAGAATACTTTTAGCAGTGCGAAAATAGATACAAGTCAAGAGAATAAGATTAAAATTAAATTTAATTCTTCATAGGGAGTTTAAACTCTTATACATACAGGTGTTTCAAAACTTATTTCTCAAGTTAACACAATTAACAAATGATATTGTAAATATTCTAACATTAATAGGACAGATTTTTATCATGTTGACATTTTCTGGCTTCAATTATATAGATTGCAACTTTTAAAACAAAGATAATCAATCATTACGTTATAATGGAACAAGAGAAAAAAAACTTAACATACCCAATGTAATCCATAGTAGGTTTCCGACATGGAACACCACAAATTATTCTATTTTCTTTTAACATAGTTATCTTAAACACAATTTTTTAGATGACTTTTCTTTGACGACCATATCTTAACTGGCAGTGTTTTTTTTTTTGTTTTCTGTAGTAGAAAAAACTCCTTATCTTGAAAATAGTTTCAGGGGGTGGGCTACACCCCACACACTTCCTTCGGTACGCAGCTTTACCCGATGAGTTAGGAAATCGTTTTGGAATTTGAAGTCAGGAGCCAATCTCGCTCTCCGTGGAAGTAGCTGGAATTGTTTTGCTTCAACTTTAAACTAGCCGGCATCCTCCGTGATATATTTCTAGGATAAATCAATGTTTAGCAAAAAAGGGAGCGGAACGCTAACGTCTTGCTTCGCATGCTCACGATTTATCTTGGATCTCTATTTCACAGAATCTGATATCAGGGCATTTTTTTACTTGTCCGATGCTCGGTCAGCAGCCAGGTATATCCAGCTTACCAGTACAGTCGAAAGATGCACCTTCTAAAGCCGCGCTCGCTTACCGTTCATTTAAAAAAAAACGAAAAGCACTTACAATTCAATTCATACTCTTTACTCGCAAGAGTTGATCTTCTCTGTCCTCGGTCTCAAAAGCGAATCCTTAATAAAAATTGTTTCATGCCTCGACAAAAAAAAGGGGGGGGGGTTTCCCGGGCCCCTTTGGCCCCTCAAAATTTTATGTTGTTTCACATCTTACTGCACTCAGGACCCCTCTAAAAAAAACGCTACACGACCAACAAACCACGCGCTCGCTTCTCGCGTCCCCTCAATTCTTCCCGCGTTACTTCCCAGGAAGCAATAAAGGGTGGAGGCGAAAACTGTTTTCATTGGTCAATTTCCCTACCTAATGCCAAGAACATCTCGTTGCTATGTCCCTCTAACCACGGGCAGATCACGTGAACTCAAATCTCAGAAGCCCCCAGGCAATACTTGCACCTGCTTAAAAAATTGTTTTTCGTAAACAAAGTCATAAAACTGCATTGTAAAAGGGGCTGGCATGCTATGAGAAAAATAGCATTCCCACACAATAATCCTGTGTTTAAAATGTAAACGTGTGTGGTCCCAATTATTTCTGAACACAGCTGACCATTTACCCCACGTTTGCTCGTAAAAGAGAGAAAAGGGAGATTTTTTTTTTTTTTTTTTTTTTTTGTGAGAGAGTATCCCAAAAGAAAAGGTTTTATTTACAGAAAAATAGAGGAATGTTTTTGAATAACAACATTTACATGTTGTAACATAATTTAAGTACGAGAAATTAATAAAAAGAAAGGGTGCTTAATTTATTAAATTACTTTTATTTATTTATTTATTTTTATTAATTTTAGAAAACACAACTGACTTTAAACTGAACTCTTAAAAATAAAGAAAGTGTACAATGAAAAATTTTGACTAGAACTAAGCTATTAATGATATACAAAAAAATGGGGGGAGGGGGCGCGTGCTGTGTACAAATAATATATTTTAAAATGAAAATTTCTTAAAAATAAGTAAATTACGCCTAACAGGATTCCCCGTCGGTTGAAAAAAAATCAATTTTTTTTGAATGAAATACAAAAAAAAATTTATTTTTTGAATGTCAAAGAAGAAACACAAGGCCAAAAATTTCAAAACGAAAAAATTAAAAAAAAACCCAGTACATGTCCCAATGAGTCACTTACTTAATCTCGGTGAATCTACTCAAGGATCTTTGACCATCAAAACAAACTAAACTTCAGCCCGAAAGACAGATCAAAGTCCCGTTGTACATTCGCCACTACTGCAACACACTCCGGAAATGTGAAACAGTAGTTTGACTACAGCAAACTTCCCAAAAGGTCCAAAATTGTAAATGTTAGAAACAAAAACTGAGATACCTATACTACGTATAAAAATTATCTACTTTTCCACACACAATTCACAGACGAAAATCACCATGACTGCAATTTATTTCTGGACAATGGCGAGCAAAGTTAGTATATGAGATCGCCGACTTGAGAACTACCACTAGAGCTCACTCTAGTTACACCGTACCCGAACTCCACTCTAATAACACTAACCAAATATCCCCAACTTTGTATAGCAATATACTTACTACCTATTCCGGGGGGATTAATTTTGACTTATAGCACTGCCAGCCAGATATGGACACAAAATATATATATGCACAGTTATATAAACAAAACATAAAATCAATACACTAGTGCACAACTGGACAATAGAATACACATAAACAGAGACAAAAAAAATTTAACATTAGGTATATATTGTTGACAAATACATATCACTCGGAAAAATGTGGATTAGAGTTCTTCAGACTGGTGAAAAATTGTTCGTTTGAATTTTAGAAACACATAAGATCTTTCTGAGTTTTACAACTGCACTTACAGGGCCACTGTGCATTTGGTAAGTGTATGCCGCAATGTGTGTTGCAGATAAGAACACGTAAAAATTATATACCAACTTTGGTTATCAAAATTTTGCTAAAATATCCACAAACATTAAACAGTTTGATACACCAACTGTGGTGGTGAATAATTACACCCAAAATCGAAAAAGGGAAGGCAGAAAACAACAAAAAAAAATTAAAAAAAAAAACCGGTATACAGATTTAAAATGAGATGAATTAATGTAAATACACACCAAACATTTTAATACTTACATTTAGATAAACAAACCTCAGTTCCAACCTACATACTAGAAAATTTTGAACTAAAACCCCTTTAATTCAAAACAAGAAAAATGTTTGAAATACATACACCTGAGTTGTAAACAAATAGTATACTTCTATACTTATACACTAACTCACACCTCAGATACACTAATCTGTGTAATTTCAAACAGTATTTAAAAGTGTGTATTCCCTAAAGAATAACAATTCTAGTACCTACCCTAGAAAACCAAGTAAAATTACACACTAATATACAAAATTTTATACATAAGTACTTTATTACGTATATTAAATAAAATATACCTATCCTTGCTAAACCATTACCTTAAAAAACAATGCATATACATAAAACACAAAGCGAATAAGAAGAATTTGATGCATGCATAATTCCATTAAAAATGTACAGAAAATTTTCAAAGTTCAGAAAATACAGCTAAAAATTCGGAAAAATGCATGATAAATTAAACAATGTATGTGCGGAGTACGTTTTAATATTAAAATAACCTAAATACACACTAGAAATAATAATAACTAAGTTAGAAAACATCTAGTATATTGACAACAAACTTCCGTTACCCGGACACAAAATCAAAACAAGTTTAAAGTTCCTCAAAAAATTAATTACGTACTAAAATGCACAAAATAACATTAAAAGAATGCTAAACATATATATATATATATACAAAAAAAATATTAAAATAAAAACTATTCTAGGCAAAGATTAGTGCTTAAAAAGTTGCTACACTCTATAATTTGGCTTATCTTTCCTTTCACGGAATCCATATTGACTGGTCGGGACAGCATTCGATTTAGTTGGTATCGATTGTAAGTGACTAACATTCGAAGTACGCGATGCATCCGCATTACAATCCGACGTAACTTGATTAGCTGAATTCCCTCCCGGTGCTGGATCTGAGAGCTGAACGTCGCCTGAATTTTCCTCATGCGTATCGCTGGAAACTGGGGGGGAAGAATGATGAGCCATACTTTCGCTATCTGCCTCTGCTGAACTTAAGGGCGATTGCTCTGCGCTGTCTGCTGTATCTGGCGTGCTCCGTGGGGTCGAAAAAACTGGGACGAAGTTACGTCCGCGCCTGCGCTTCCGTGGTGCAAGAAAATCGAAGTTGCTTGTCGAAGGGACGTCAGTTACAATCGGACTGGACTCAATCGATATAGAATCGACATCCTGCTGTTGTTGTTTTGGTACAAAAATGGGATTTCTGCTTTTAAACTCCGTTAGTCTGTCAACATGTACAACTTGCGTTTTAGATAAGTTAGATTGAAGAGCAATTTTAAAATTTACTTCACTTAATTTTTCAGTTATAGTGTAAGGACCATTATTAAATTTAGAGAGCTTTTTTGACTGACCTGGCTTTACGGAAGGTGTGAATAACCAGACAGAATCCCCTACTTTGAAATTTTTACACACTGCAGTTTTTTCACGATACTTCTCTTGTTTTTCTGAAACTTTAACAAGACTGCTGTGTACTTCCGTGTATACTTTTCTCAATGCAGGAAATAAGAGTTCACAATATGAAGGAGTATCATTGTAATTTAAAGTTGTAGGGGTAGAAAAAATTTTATACGGAAGGTTAAGATTTCTTCCAAACATTACTGCAGCGGGGGTTAAGTTTGTGGATGAGTGTACTGCTGTGCGGAGGGCTAAAAGAGCAAATTTGAGTTTTGTATCCCAGTCTGTTTGATTTTGGTTGACGATATGACATAGGGCATTTTTCAATGTCTGATTTTGTCGCTCCACTTGTGCATTCCCGCTTGGATGAAACGGGGTTGTCTGAATGTGTTTGGTGCCAAACTTCTTATAGACTTTCTCTATAGCTTCTGATATTAAATTTTTTCCTTTGTCAGTTGTGATATATGAAGGTGCTCCATATCTTGACACGAAGTCAGCAAGGGTATCAGCTATCATATCTGAAGTGATATCGGATACTGCGTATGCTTCAGGCCATTTTGAAAACGCATCAATATATGCAACAATAAACTTATTACCCGAAAAAGTCTGGGGCAAGGGACCCAAGATGTCCAAATTTACCTTTGAGAGTGGGAATTCAGGGGTAGGCATTCTTTGCAATGGGGCGAGATGTTTTGCCTTGTGTGCACGTCTCTGTTGGCAACTAATGCAGGACTCTACTAGATGTTTGACATCAGCGGACATGCCTGGCCAGTAAAAATTTTCGCGAATGCGATCAATGGTTTTCTGGAAGGCTTGATGACAAGCAGCTAGAGAATCGTGAGTTAGTGCAAACACCTGGGGGATAAGTTCTCTTGGTACCACAAGTCTGGGCAATTTATTCAGCACAAGAGAATCTCTAGTGTCCTCGCCCACTAAAAGATCATCTTGGAAGAAAAATCGCATATACTTGGGTGCAATTTCCACCCCTTGGTCTAATTTTTGAGCAATCTGTATACACTTTTTATCTGATTTTTGCAATTCCCTGATTTTCTCTAATAAATCAGATTGTGGCATAAACATATTTCCTTTTTCCACTTGAATACAAAAATTGCAGCTGGTCACATTTTCAGAAAAATCATTCTCATTTACATACCTTGATAAGAAATCAGCTACACTGTTACAACGACCTTTAATAAATTTAATCGCAAAGGTAAAATCTGCAAGAGTGCAAACCCATTTCGCAATTCGGGATGTTGGGTCTTGAATTTTGAGCATATATGTAAGTGGGGCATGATCTGTATAAATAAAGAAGTGTGTGTTAGCTAAGTAACACTTAAAATGTGAAGTAGCCCATACTAGAGCCAGTAATTCACGCTCCGTGGTCGAATACCTCGTCTCGGGGTCTTTTAATTTTCTACTGGCAAAGGCGACAGGATGTAAGCAGTTGTTATCATCAAATTGCGACAATACTGCTCCAAGAGCTGAGCCACTCGCGTCCGTATATAAATGAAATTCCTTATTAAAATCAGGGAGGTTTAAACAAGGTTTAGATATCAAAGCATTTTTTAAATCTTCAAATTCTGCCTCTGCTTCCTGATTCCAAACAAAACGACCATTATCTTTAGTTAGTAAAATTAAATTTTTGGCTCTTTTTGAAAAATCGGGAATGAATCTCCTATAAAATGATATTGTACCAATAAAGGATCTAACTGCCTTACGAGTTTTAGGTGGTTGGAAATCTTTAATTATTTCAATATTTTTATTGATTGGTGCAACTTTACCTTTTTTAATCTCAAAACCAAGATATTGAATTGTATCAGATAAGAAAAAACATTTACTAGGTTTTAACTTTAACTTATGTTGGCGAAGTCTACTGAACACTAAATTTAATTTTTCAAGGTGGGACTCTACATCTTTCGAAGCAATCACAATATCGTCGATATAAACTAGGATACCTAAATTTCCTAAGTCACCAAAAATAGCATTCATTAATCTTTGAAAAGAATTGCCAGATGTCGATAATCCGAAGCAATTCCTGGCCCACTCAAAGAGTCCTTTATGGGTGATTATTGCCGTTTTGTGTCTATCCTCAGGACGCACAACTTGTTGGAAAAAACCACTCGTTAAATCAAGGGTTGAAAAAAAATTTGACCCAGAAAGTGCATCAACCGAATCTGTTATATTCGGGATGGGATAAGCATCCTTAACTAAGTTTTTATTAAGGGCTCTGAAATCGACCGCCAATCTATAAGAACCATCCGCTTTCTTAACTAAAAGTACAGGGGAGGCGAATTCAGACATAGAGGGGGCTATAATTTCAGCTTTTAAAAGGATATCAAGTTGACTTTCTAACTCTTCTCTAAGCTTATGTGGGACTCTATATGCTTTACATTTTACGGGTTTATCTGAGGTTAAATTAATTACATGGGGGATAGTGTCACAGCCTGGTAAGTCTAAAACTGAAGCTGCAAACACATCTTTATTCTTATCTAAAAATTCTTGCATCTTAAGTTTGAGGGGGGATTCTAAATGATCAAGATTGATATCTGTGCTCCATGTCAGGTCAGCATGGTCAAAATCATCACCTGGGGCGGGTGTATTTACATTAAAAGCAAAATTACATTTATCATAGTCACAATCAGAATCATCGATACACTTTCGAACTTTGGCAACCCTCATTCCCTTTTTAAAAGTTACACTATCATCCGAAAAATTTGCAAAAGATATGTACAGCCCACGTTCCTGAGAACAGACACTTCTAGACGATAATACACTATTACAGACTTTCTGTACCAGAGGTTCCAAAATCACATTATCTTTACTTTGAATAAAATTATCTCTTGAACATTTAACTTTTGCTATAACTTTAGAATGGGGAGGTATAGTTATTACACTGGTGAGTACCGCAAAACTAATCTCATGATTTTTTGAATTTTTGTCCTCATTACATGTATCGGTACTTGTTTCACTCAAATGTGCAACTTCACTATTAGTTACATTGACCTGGCAGACAGGATAAACACTTTGCATTTCCCTATTTTTACTTTTTCCCTCCTCCTCATTCATTATATCTGAGCTTACGTTAGTATTTACATTATGAATATTTACATTAACACTTATCTCATTTTCATTCGAATTGTTGCAACCTATATTACTATTTACATCATTACTGTTACTAATACTACTTATACACCCTACATACAGTTTATTATTATTTATATTATCCCCTACATTAAAAATCTCATTCATATTTAGGGAATTTTCTACATTTGAATTTATCTCTCAGAGATCCTGAACAACAGAGCATTCATCTTTATTTACATTGCTTTGACAATTATCACCAATTACAGCTTTACTCATTTCATTAATGTTTTTCTCCCTAACCTGTACTTTCCTATCTTCCTTATCTGCTTTTAATTCTAGTTCATCTTTATGATTATACTCCATGTTGTTCAGAGTTTCCCCAGAAGCTTTATGTTTAAAAAAATTCTCCTTTGGGAAATTTGTTTGACATGCTACAGATTCAGTTTTGTAAAAATTGACATTGTTTATTTTACTATATTCACATTTGCTGTCAACCAGTGGGGAAGGGAGGGAGTTTTGCACACTATTTTTACACAAAGTCTGCTCGTTTACATTCAAGATAATGGATTTTTGTTGACAATTAATAATGGCACTATATTTACTTAAAAAGGGCATACCCAAAATGGCAACAAATTCATTAGCTAATTTTCCTGGTACCACGAAAAATTCTGCCTGACAGTTTACATCATTGAACTTAAAGTTTAAATCTATTTTTTCTGTAAGTGGAACCTTTTCACCTGTTACCGTTAAAATCGGGGTATTGCATGGAGTGGTATTTGCAAATGGAATAAGATTAAGGCCTTGCCTGGATATCAGATTAATTCCTGAGCCAGTATCACATAACACATTTAAAAAAATATTATTTATAAAAATTTTCATTGTAGGCAAATTGTAAACAGACAGGGAAAAAACATTATATACAGAGGGAGGAATGTCGTTAGGCCTATCATGAGTCAGTCCGACTGATTCTGACTCAGCCCCTACTCGTTTAAACCTTTATTTTCCTGAGTTACATTATTTTGGCCCGTTTCCTGTTGTGGGACATTGTTGTCGCCACCTCTACCTCTTGTATATTGCCCTCTACCTCTATAATTATTCCCTCTTTGAGAGTTATCATACCTTCTACCTCTTTGAGGCTGTTGGTATCCAGACATACCCCTACGACCCTGATAACTCCTATTGTTACCTCTCCAAAACTGGTTTCTGGGGTTTTGGGAGCAATCTCGAGCAAAATGGTTGAGACCCCCACACGTATAGCAAGAAAAATTTGAAAAATTTGTTTGTTCTGGGTTCCACAACCTTCTGTCATTATCTGTTTTCTCCACTAAACTATCAATTTTCGCAGTTAACAATTGTAATTGTTGTCTTAGCTCCTCAATTTCCTGCTTCTGATTGTGTACATTCGGTTTTTTAGCTTGAGTAGCCGCGCAAGCTATATTGATAGGTTGCGGTTGAGTTGCCTGTGCCAAATCGTGGGAGTATAAGGGGTTAACACTCCTACAAGCTTTTTCCTCTAATCGGGCATAAGCTAAAATTTCAGCAGGTGTTTTTGGGTCTTTTGAAATTACCCCCTTCCTGATTTCTGGCAATAAATTTCCCAGCAGCATGGAGTGTAGCATTGCATCTCTACTTTGCTGCGCTATTGTTGATGATACCCCATCCATAACAAGAGCCCTTAGGGAAAGATCAGAAGCCCTGTCAAAAAATTCTTGAACAGACATAGCAGGTGTTTGCTTAAAATTTAAAAATTTAGCTAAAGCTACATCTGGGGTTTCCTGATGAATGTACCTATCTTTAATAATTTTAACCAGTTCTGCACTATCCTTACCCTTATGCAGTTTCAATAGTTTAGCAGCTGTTCCCGAAACTCTGCTTAATAAAGCAAACTTTTTCTCCCCCTCATCCCAGCCGAAAAAATCTGCTAATTCCTCCCACTTTTCAAGAAAGTCAGAACATGAAACTGTTGATTCACCATTAAAAGGGGGGATGCTTGAAAGGTTGTCGACTAAGGCCGTTTTCTTTTGTACAAGTGCAAGTTCTTTTGTAGCTTCATCTGCCATAATTAAATCTTTATATATAATCTTAACGTTAGACAGAAATAAAAGTTAAACTGTAAACTAAAATTACGTCCCTATGCAGATTTAAGAATTATACCCGGTACACAAGGGCACATTACAATTAAAACACTTACACAAAAATAAAATTATGTAAAGTATGACAGAAAAATTAGTATTTGAGAAAAGAAAAACTTCTTAGGGGGGGGGGGGCATATACTTAGAAACCTCACACCTTGGAGCATACACTTATACATATATATTATAATACACAACATATGAAAAAACACACACATATATATATATACCTATTGTCCAGCTTGCCCCTAAATTTTTGGTAAATGAATGACTGAATTATCACTCGCATGAACTCTGTACAAAATGTGTATACTAACTGAATGGCAATTACCAATAAAAATGAACTACCTAAACTTTTAAATCACACCCGCACAAGAAAAAAGGACAATTCTGGAATTTTGCGAGAGGAAAACATTGAAAATTTGTAAAGTATAGAGTTCTAAATTCAGTCAAACAGTTAATTCCCAACCAAATACTGTAATATATAAAATCACACATAAATTCAATACAATAACCAGGCCTTTAATAACATGGCACCATTCTTGTTATGGGTTTTTTTTCTCTGAGCAGTTAAATTTCCACCTAGATTGAATCCTGTATATAAAATCATAACAATAACTTCTAGCTGAATTACAGAATTACTGTAAAAGAAAACTTTAACACTAAGATATCAATGCCACACTTAAAGAATTTTAAAACTGCAACAAAATACTAACGCAAATACAGGGTTCTCAATTTATCTGCTCAGATCAACCCCAACAATTGTCATAGAGTCAGAATATTCATGCATGACCAGAGAAAATCACTTAAAAAGAGATGAATATAATTAATTAAATGAAATTTAAACATACCGCAAGACAAATTACTTAAAGGAATATGAATGAACTGAAAAGGTAGATTAATTTGAGAATTTTGAATAAGTTCACAGTCAAGAGCTGAGATATGAAAACAAGCTTCAAAGTCATACATAAAAAGAATCTAACTCTATGGGCTGTGATCGTAATGTGGCTAAATTCATTAAATTGTAAAGGTGTGTAAAATTGAAAATTTTAGTTAACTTAAGCTGTTTACCTTCATTACAACAAAAAACTAGAAGAAACACTGTTCATATTCTCTATATTCTTCAATTTATTAATGATTACTTTTAAATCTTTATTTTTAAATTAATATATAATTAATTTTAGAGAAACAGACCATTTCTACTTCTTCTTGGGTTAATTTGAACTGAAACATTTATTCTCATTATTTCTGTTTTTTAAAGTATATTTACTTATTTAAACCTAGTGAAGTTACTTTATTGAAGAATACTTTTAGCAGTGCGAAAATAGATACAAGTCAAGAGAATAAGATTAAAATTAAATTTAATTCTTCATAGGGAGTTTAAACTCTTATACATACAGGTGTTTCAAAACTTATTTCTCAAGTTAACACAATTAACAAATGATATTGTAAATATTCTAACATTAATAGGACAGATTTTTATCATGTTGACATTTTCTGGCTTCAATTATATAGATTGCAACTTTTAAAACAAAGATAATCAATCATTACGTTATAATGGAACAAGAG
The DNA here is from genome assembly GCA_963932465.1 of Maratus speciosus. Lineage (NCBI taxonomy): Eukaryota > Metazoa > Arthropoda > Arachnida > Araneae > Salticidae > Maratus > Maratus speciosus. Next base: position 438,426,643 of record OZ010792.1, on the reverse strand, counting down.
AAAAAAAACTTAACATACCCAATGTAATCCATAGTAGGTTTCCGACATGGAACACCACAAATTATTCTATTTTCTTTTAACATAGTTATCTTAAACACAATTTTTTAGATGACTTTTCTTTGACGACCATATCTTAACTGGCAGTGTTTTTTTTTTTGTTTTCTGTAGTAGAAAAAACTCCTTATCTTGAAAATAGTTTCAGGGGGTGGGCTACACCCCACACACTTCCTTCGGTACGCAGCTTTACCCGATGAGTTAGGAAATCGTTTTGGAATTTGAAGTCAGGAGCCAATCTCGCTCTCCGTGGAAGTAGCTGGAATTGTTTTGCTTCAACTTTAAACTAGCCGGCATCCTCCGTGATATATTTCTAGGATAAATCAATGTTTAGCAAAAAAGGGAGCGGAACGCTAACGTCTTGCTTCGCATGCTCACGATTTATCTTGGATCTCTATTTCACAGAATCTGATATCAGGGCATTTTTTTACTTGTCCGATGCTCGGTCAGCAGCCAGGTATATCCAGCTTACCAGTACAGTCGAAAGATGCACCTTCTAAAGCCGCGCTCGCTTACCGTTCATCTAAAAAAAAACGAAAAGCACTTACAATTCAATTCATACTCTTTACTCGCAAGAGTTGATCTTCTCTGTCCTCGGTCTCAAAAGCGAATCCTTAATAAAAATTGTTTCATGCCTCGACAAAAAAAAGGGGGGGGGGGGTTTCCCGGGCCCCTTTGGCCCCTCAAAATTTTATGTTGTTTCACATCTTACTGCACTCAGGACCCCTCTAAAAAAAACGCTACACGACCAACAAACCACGCGCTCGCTTCTCGCGTCCCCTCAATTCTTCCCGCGTTACTTCCCAGGAAGCAATAAAGGGTGGAGGCGAAAACTGTTTTCATTGGTCAATTTCCCTACCTAATGCCAAGAACATCTCGTTGCTATGTCCCTCTAACCACGGGCAGATCACGTGAACTCAAATCTCAGAAGCCCCCAGGCAATACTTGCACCTGCTTAAAAAATTGTTTTTCGTAAACAAAGTCATAAAACTGCATTGTAAAAGGGGCTGGTATGCTATGAGAAAAATAGCATTCCCACACAATAATCCTGTGTTTAAAATGTAAACGTGTGTGGTCCCAATTATTTCTGAACACAGCTGACCATTTACCCCACGTTTGCTCGTAAAAGAGAGAAAAGGGAGATTTTTTTTTTTTTTTTTTTTTTTTTTTTTTTTTTTTTGTGAGAGAGTATCCCAAAAGAAAAGGTTTTATTTACAGAAAAATAGAGGAATGTTTTTGAATAACAACATTTACATGTTGTAACATAATTTAAGTACGAGAAATTAATAAAAAGAAAGGGTGCTTAATTTATTAAATTACTTTTATTTATTTATTTATTTTTATTAATTTTAGAAAACACAACTGACTTTAAACTGAACTCTTAAAAATAAAGAAAGTGTACAATGAAAAATTTTGACTAGAACTAAGCTATTAATGATATACAAAAAAATGGGGGGAGGGGGCGCGTGCTGTGTACAAATAATATATTTTAAAATGAAAATTTCTTAAAAATAAGTAAATTACGCCTAACACCGGGCCGGCAGAATTAGGACAACTTTTTCAACGGGCCGGGCCGGGCCGACAGACAAAATAAACGGGCCGGGCCGGGCCGGCAAAAAAATTAATCGGGCCTATCGACCCGATATAAGAATTTAAGCGAAGCAGATGAAATACCAGCCATTTTCAATGAATATGATTTTCTCGAGAAGTATAAATGTGCGTCACGAGCCGATGCGAGTTTAACAACATCAATACAGAAATGTAACGTGTCCATCGTAGAGATCGGCATCGTACAGTTACAAGATGTCTGATTCCGAGTTTAATTTTTTTTCAGCAGACTCGTGCCGGGAAGGAAGTGGTCTTAATCGATCTCAGGATGTGTAGAACAGTCATTTTGTTTTGTAATATTAATAGTGATAATGCACTTCTCTTAACAGTATCTTTGGAAATATACCTTAAGGTGGTTCTCATATTCACTGCTCAACAATGCAAAGCTTTCAGACACATGTTTCTGACAAAAACTTTAACTATAAAGGCATAAAATTGACAGGCCTGCCTATTGAAGGCATTTGGAAACGAATAGCTTTTTCCATATTTAATAAATTACTTACAGAGATAACAGCGATTCCTGCCACGTGACTGTACGTTTTTCTCCTTTCCTGTGCTATCGCTTCCGGAAATTCGATTCAAAACGCTAACTTTGACAGTATTTTCAGAAAGATATATTGCTTTTATCTATGAAAAAAAACGACATTTACATAGCTTTTGAATAAGAATACCTGCCAATCTTACACGTTTCCGAAAAGAAAAGACTTCATAAATGTGTCGAAATGTAGCTCCTTTGGATTTGAGAAAAGTCTTAAAAATAAGAAAAATATTTTCACAAATCTACTTCTTATTATACAGCTTCAAATGTTATCTTGTTTTTAATCCTTTATTCTGAACTACATTAATCTTTTAATGAATCCTTATTTCCATTTTGAAATGTCTGTAGACACGATGACTGTAAGTAATCGTTAATGTTTACTATTGTGCGTTTTCTGTTTTGCGAACATCATAGTAATGTAAAATATACTGTAAAATGTTCCCATAAATATGTATGTAGTATTCATTAAAAGAATCTTAATTGTATGTTGAGAAAAAACGGATTTTTTTTTTTTTTTTTTTTTTTTTTTTGTAGAAATTGTATCGGGCCGGGCCCGTTTTCACTGATTTTTGTACGGGCCGGGCCGGGCCGATCTTCCAATTTTTACAACGGGCCGGGCCGGGCTCGGGCCGAACTTTCAATTTTTACAACGGGCCGGGCCGGGCTCGGGCCGAACTTCCAATTTTTACACCGGGCCGGGCCGGGCCAAGATAGCTTTCGTACGGGCCGGGCCGGGCCCGGGCCTGGAAATTCCGGCCCGTGCAGATCTCTATTTCTCTCTGGAATAATTTCCATGTATTAATTTAAAGCACCTTTTTTTCTTTGACAAAATAATAATTTTAAATATATCTACCTTGATATACTTAAGGCTCCTGTCCCTGCCTGCGAAGGCACTCACGAGCTAATGCTAATCCTATGGGGAGGTTATTTGCTAATATCTCGTTTGCATTTCGACATTTTTCAGAAAAGTTCAAAGCGAAAGTAACTTTATAAAAAATATCTGCGACCAAAATCGGAAAAAAAAAAAAAAAATGTGCGATGTAGAGACGGACCTCGCGGATATCTAATGAAAAAAAAAAAAATAAATAAAAATGTCGAAATGTAAACGAGAAATTAGATAAATCCCTCCCCATAGGATTAGATTTAGCTCGTGGGTGTCTTCGCCGGCAGGGACATGAGCCTTTAACTGACATCGTTGAGTCTTGAGTAAACAACATCAAGGCGCCCCTAACCTAGAGAACGTGACGCTATTTTTTAAAATATTACATGCCGTTGTTACTATTAATCTATACTACTTATCTTTTGTTCTGTCTGGCGTCTTCCAGTTTACAATTAACTTTTATAAATAAAAAAAAAAGGTTTGCTATTTTAGTCAATTATTGTATTTAATGGCATTATTTAAAACTACAAATGTTTAGAGATAGAATATTTCAACTTTAAACAAAACACGCTTCTCCTACATATTTCTGACTATGCAGCGTCAAAATATATAATAATACTGCTAGTAAAATGATTCAGCATCCCCTGACTCTAGACTAGAGGTCTGCACGGGCCGGAATTTTCAGGTTCGGGCCCCGGCAGGTTTGTATTTACGCGGAACCAATGCAATCAGACCCGACTAAATTTCCACAGGAAAGCCGATTTTTCTTAACCTACATTTATGATATTTTTCTAGAATACTGCATACATATTTATGGGAAAACTTAACATTATAGATTACTATATGTTTTAGATTAGTTTATCTTCACAAGCCATAGAATGCACAATAGCATCAGTACCAGCAGGCTCAGTAGGGGAAAGTAGGGGAATGGCACTCACTTAAGGGAAAACATGAATAGCTAGTCAAATTTCGACAAAAAAAAAAAATCAAAATTTTATTAACGAAGTATAACTTCAAAGCATAAGGAACAGTTTGCAATTAACTAATTTTCATAAAAGTTTTAGGATTTTTTTTATATCGATTGAGCGGTAATGACCGACATGGTAGGGTAATTGCGCTCAGAGTTTGAATACAACATTTTAAGTAAGACAAAAGTCACATATGCAGTTGTGTGGGCTGTCCACACCACTGCAGACTTTTTGCAACCACTCTACACATATTGTGTTAGACATATAGTGGGCTACTTTTTATATATTTATGTTTTTTGATTTTCACCACTTTTTTTGAAATCGTAAAATTCTCCTTGTTTAATGACATATTAATAAAGGCGAAAACAGGGAAATTTTACTATTTCAAAAAAGTGGTGTCAATCAACAAATTTGAATTTAAAAAAAGTTCCCACTGGCAACACGTCCTCTGGAATTCCACGCGAGCGCCATTATCCGTTATCGCCATGTTGAGTTTTATTGGATTATAATTGGCGTAACAACGCACTACAAAAATAAATAAAAGCATGAAAGTACAGCTAAATGTATATATTTTGTAGACATAATGAGTAAATTAATATTTGAAAATAAAGTGTACACTTACCTTCAAGTTAGATGTTGTAGAATTTTATAATAAAACAATTTCAAACTAATAACGAGGACACAGTAACTGAGGACACAAAAATACTTTCCTCCCGACGAGCACTAAATCCTTACTGGGAACTTAGGATGAAGTTCGCTAGATGCCGGTACCGATCGCACGTTTTCAATTCTATTCTGTTTAGAGATATTGGGTGAGCGGGATTACCCTTCTAAGAGTCATTACCCTACTTTCCCTTAATGTAGAAAGAAAATGATAAGCCTGATCCTGGCCCGGACCAAGTCTGCTGAAATGGTTAAGCACCGGCTCAAACATGATGCAACTGCCAATGCCGATCTTTACGCTGGACATGTTACATTTCTGTACTGATGTTGCCAATCTAGCATCGGCTTGTGCAGCGTACTATTTAAGCTTAATCTCGCCTCAATCACGTCCATTGAAAACTGTTCACGTTTTATTGGCTTAGTTTGATCCTTTTAAATTTTTATATCGGGCAGAAATTTTTTTCCGCTCGGCTAGGCCCGATGGAAATTTTTCCTTTATTTTGTCGGGCTGGGTACGGGTCTCGCTCTAGACTACAGATAGTTAGGGGTTAGCGTGCTGCCCCCAAAATAAGGAGCAGCTTCGAAAAAAGAGCAGTCTGGAGTGAGGTGGCTGTGCAAGGGGATTTCTTTGTACGAAAAGCATAATTCGGGTGACTTTCCGTTCAAAAGTTCTTACTGTAGGCATCCCTGTTGTATGACGATACTATCAAAATCCTTTCTACTTCTCAAAATTAGTCATTGTGCAAAATTTCACCTCTGGTCCTGATAGATTTTGAGATGTGGTTTCACCTCGCCAACCCGTAACTTCAGCCCATGTCCCAAGATTCTTCATTATGCAAAATTTCAAATGTATTTAAAAAAAGAAAAAATTAAAACAGAATATCAAATAAAGTAGAATGAAAAAAAAATTAAAATATAATATTACAGAAAATAGAAAAATGCAAAACCTGAAAAGCAAAATCAAAGTGCATTTTGACCAGGGCTATAATGGAGTGTATGCAGTGATATATGCAGTAAGTCTTCTGGATTTTTTAAACAAAGTGAAGGTAGTTAACTCGGTTAAAAAGTTATTTAAGGTAAGAATCGCCCTATATAAATATCATTCTCGTAATTAATTGCTTTTAAAAAGAAGTTCCAGAATTTTCGAAATCTTACTGTTTCATCTTATCTTTTCATACTTCTAAGCATTTTATTACCGAACTGGTCCACTGTATTAAACACAGGTACACTATTTAGTTATTCACGATAGTATATATTAGTCTTAAAGCTTCCTCGGGGGCAAAGTTCCCTTTTTTAATCTCTCGTTTTTAGAGAAGCTAAACTAGAGTATAAATATCTAAATATTGCTTGCTCAGGATTTCTTAGCCTCAACAAACTGTGTGCTTCAGGGAATATTTCAAGGCTTATCAATTTTATCTTTATTCATGTTGTGGTTAAAGAACGTGTTTTTCTCCCAAGTAAAATAGAAAATATTGTGCACTATGAAAACAATGTTAAAAGCATAATATACGTGATTAGCTAAGCATATTTTCCTAGGAATTTTCTGAAAAGAAATTGATAGTGTAAACCAGGCTGTGTAAGGCTACGCCCTAAAATATCTTGTTACAAGCTTAAGGGCACGTGGAACATAAAATGGTTCAAATTTTTGAGTTTTTAATTATCGGCCTAAAAAATAGAGCTTAAAATAGTATGGTGATAAATGATTATGGACCTAAAAGATTATGGTGCTGGAAGGTTTTAAAATAATATATTTTAAGCAATGTGGGTGTGTATATAGCAGGGAACGGCAAGTAATTTTAAGTGGGGTCCGAACACTTTGAAAAATTTGATCGAGGTCCAGATGAAAATTTTTAATACACATAATTGAGGTGTCGTTCGTTATTTCTCGTGCCCGTCATATTTCCGGGCTGGAGATTTAATTGCTGGAAAAACGTCTGATACCAGAAAAATTTAACTGGCATTTCCGTGTGAAGTCTTTGAATATTTCTGTTTGGGAGAGATTTTCCATAAGAAAATATTGGTACCGAAGAATTTCTTATTCTGGAAATTCAAGGATCCGTACGAATCCTGATTTACTTTTATATAGTTACCAGTTATATAGGTACCAGTATTTTATCGTTTGGTTCACGTGGTGAACATCTAATGCGAAGAGTGTCTCCAACGCACAGGGGCGCCATTTCAGAATTTTCTTGGGGGGGGGGGGGGGGGCAAGGCTGTCTTTGAGGACAGTGGCATAGCCAAGGGTGGGGTGGGGTTCGGCGGCGGGGAGGGGGGGGGAGCCTGTACTCTCTCCCATCAAAACGAAAACCTATGAAAAAATCCGTTTTAAGGAGGGTTTTTTTTATCTTAGCAGGTATAATTTCAAGATAGTGACTAACATTTTTTCCGTTTAAGACAGTATTCTATTATAGACAGTTTCCCTTTTTACAAGTATTCTTAAAGGGATTTAAAACATCCTTTCTATAGTATACCTCTGAAGAGTATAGGTATATTACATTTATTGTAAAACTTGCGAATACGAAACCTGTCAAAAAAAGAATTGTTTCGTAAACGGAAAAAAAAATTAAGTTTCTATGAAGAAAGCACTATATAATTATTCTTGCTAAGAAGGGTACCTGTCTAAAACGGAGATTTTTTTTTTTTTTTTTTTTTGGACTTTGCAGGCTTTACGGACAGGACAGAAAGCCATTTAATAAGTTTCTTAGAGTGGGGAGAGGAGGCAAGATTTTGTTTGAGGGGAAGGGTTTGAAATAGCATGCCATTCTTAACATTTTCATAAGCATGGGATTCTTCAATAAATATTTGTAACACTTTCCAATGCAGTTGAAAAGTGAATTGGGTTTGTCTGCCCGTCTGGTCATGCTCTAACTCACGTAAATATACTCGGATTAACGCGTAATTGATATATGCTATTAATGTTTACAATGGAATGTTTGGTATTCAAAATGAAGTGTGTATCATTCATAGTTCATTTACAGGACGACTCAAAAGTATTCCGTTAGATTATGGTCTATCGGGTAAAATCATTTGCGGTATATTTTTTAATATTGTTGTATTACAGTATTTAAACATAATAACATTTATATACATTATTGGGGTGTACTAAAAGATGACTACTACATGTAATGTTATGTTTAGCACTTACAGTTCGCGTCCGGGAGAACTCACAAGTATCCCGTTATATTATAGTCTATGAAGAAAGAATATTTGTGACGTATTTTAATTATGTTACTCCGTTAAAAACATAATGAAACTGATAAAAATTTCTGAGATGTACTAATTAGAGATGAGTTCGGGCTCATTTTTCAGAGCCCGGGGCCAACAATTTTAAATCCGAATCCGAAAAAGTTTGTGCCATCAGAGCCCGATTCCGATACCGAAAGTATACACGGAAAAAAAGGTTTAACAAAAATGCATATTTAAAAGCTGTTCTAAATGTAATAGATCTCATTTTTTAACAGCTGTTAATCTCTAGCACATAATTAATTTTATGAAATTTACATTAAATCTTATCAAAAGAGACGTTTAGTGTCAAATAGAAATATATACTTCCCTAAAAAGATTTTTAAATTTTTCTCCCACAACAAGTAGGTATCTTTGATGGACACAATAACGAAGAGCATTTTATGTATAAATTAATGAAATTTGCAGAAATTATGATTTATATGACGAAGAATCGAACAGCGTTTTCTGTTTCCTATAAAAGGTGTACATCTTTCGCATTTATCATGGCTTTGAAAATAAGTTTAAATTATAAATTTGACACCGTTACCGAAAAGATCCGATGCTTTTATAGAAAAAGAGGAAACGCTGCTTGATTGCTTTCAATCGGGAATAACAACACATGCCAATTTTATGTACTTACGTATGAAAGTGATTGTATGAATATGAAGAACAGAGCCACAGAATGAGCAGACTTCAAGAAGAAGCATGAATAAAATCACCAACATTATTTTCATATAAAGAGCGATCACAATCGCAGACAATAGGAGACTAAAAATTTGCAAATCTTAGGCTAATGCTGATTGACATAAAAGAAAATATTTATTTCGCGTTAGATCTCTGAAAAAAGTAATAATAAATAAACATTCCAATTAAACAGTATCCTAATGGCGCCATATTCTGATTGCCGCCAACATCAATAGGTCATTACTCGCGTTAAACTACAGGCATAAATCATCAAATATCACAAGTTTTCTTTCAAAATAATGTTCGACAAATACTAAAAAAAAAAAAAAAAAAAAAGAAAGAAAAAAATCTAGTATTTCTCTTCCCTCCTGATCAAAATAGCATTAAAAAGACTTGTAATGGGATAATTGATTTTTAAGGGGTAAAAAAATTATTTTTTGTTTCTACACGAGTACGAGAATAAATAAAATTGCCAATTTGAGAAAGAATGGGCCCGAGCCCGAAGGCTGGTATAAAAATCAAACCCGTGTCAGTTGCGGGTTGAGTTCGTCTCATCTCTAGTGCTAATGAGAGTGCTACTTTCTGTAGAATATGGGGTGCGAAACATTCATCACTCATTTACAAGTATATGCAAAAGAGTTCGATTATATGATGTTCTACGGGTAAAAACTGTTCGCAGCGTATTTCAATTATGTTGCACTATTTCAAACATGATGAAACTGATATATATTACTGAAGCTAACAACAAAATGCTTGCAGTAAAATAGGATGGGGATTGCATTTATCATTCATTTACAGGGACACATAAAAGATTTCGGGAACAAATTCTGTATGCGAAGTTTGGCTATTAGGAATGATTGCTGCAAGTCCGTTTTCACTTATGGTATGATTTTTTAGTTTAACTAAATTTTTGAATGCTACATGGTGTACATAAATTCTATAGAACATATACAGAGCAATTTTTAAATTCGTAAGACACACAGAAAAATTCGTAAGCATTATTGAGAAAGAGCAGGAATTGCTTAAAGATGTTATTTTTAATTTGAATTATGCAGCTTCAAGTTGTCTTTCAAGCTCAACTACATTTAGTATAATATACTAAGGTAAGTTTGCTGCATATAAATACAATCATATACAGGAGTATGCAAAGAACTGGATATATAATCGCCTATGGATATTAACTCATGTAAGCGTAATTTAAGTAGGTTAAGCATTGCTTGTAAATTTCAGCATTAATATGTGGTGTGTATTAAAATCTGTATGTCATATACAGGGCTGTACAAAAGAATTTAAGTATGTTTCCCCCTATCGGTAGAAACTGCTGAAGGGGAATTTTTTACTATGTTATGCATTTTCTTACTAAACATAATTTAAGCACACTGTGGTTGACATATGTACAAATTTATAGATCATATACAGAGCTTCACAAAAGAACTGGATTACTTTTACGGTTATGGGCGGTAATTATTGAAATATGGTTTTTAAATGTGGTATAAGGACTGTTTCCTAGAAATCTGCACAAACTTTTCTTGACTTGAAAGTCATTAAAAAACGAGATAAAGAACTCAAATGGGCACTGTAAGGTGACTTCAATAACCACATTCCTCTGTAAAACTGTTGTCGGATTTCAATTAAACCGTTTCGTTTGACATTATCGATTTTACTTTTGGTAGTACTTGCTAGACATTGTACAGAATTTAAGTTCATAATTTTGAAACAATACTTGATTCGATTGATCAATTTCTGGATGTTACCTGCTTTCTAGCCTTTGGCATACACCTTTGACTTCAGATACTTTCAGAACCGCTCAATTGGTCAAATTTGGGGAACGCTAACCAGGTTGTCAGACTTCTTTATGAAAGTGAAGTTTTGCTGGCGGAAATGGCTGAGAACGATTTTGCAGAGATGACTGCTATCCAAGTCTGGCCAGATACCGTAATCACCGTCATTGTAGTTGCTACAGATGTAGGGGATAAGAAGACTGCGAATGCCCTTGTTCAAATGTCGTTGCCCATTGACAGCGAACCCAGACTTTCGGATGAACTGATGACTCAAACCTTTCGGACCCATTGCAATCCATACGAGGATCTTGTCTTGGAATTTTGCTTTAGTAGAAAATTTAATGATATCTTGGGTCGTAGAGACGTCAGATGTATAATAGCCACCGTTATAGTTAAACGTGGAACGCTTGAGTTTAAAATATGAGCCGTCACCGTCATCGAAGATGAATATTCTATCAGAGAATTTTCTGAACAAGTGACCACACTTCGTTTTCACGACAACCATTTGTTTTTCTGTTCATTCTGTTATGACCATTTCTTGTAATATTTGATGTTCAGGTTCTTAGTGATTGTCTTTTGTTGGTGGTTAGGTGAAACACTGTATTTCGAAGGGATGGGATGGATTAATACTCGGTCGTTTTCGTCAAACAGTCCTTTCAACTGCTCTAACTCTGGCTTGGAGATTTTTTTTTTTTTTTTTTTTTTTTTGCCTTCCTACCCGATCCCAGTTCTTTTTTGGCCGAGAGTCCCTCCTAGTAACATTCTAGAACATCATATGTAGTTCGTTTGGTGATTTTTCAGAAAATAAATAGTTCACGATGGACTTGCTCCTTGATGAATATTGCTTTCGTAAAACTTGTACACAATAATACATAGACACTCCTCTTGTGGCTCTATTCTCGGAAAACACAGATTATTTAATGATCTCTTGGCTAATGGCCATGCTCTTATATACCATAGCACAACACTTCACGTGCAAGTTTCACCTGATTCGGTTTCCTTTGCTATTTTACATAATTGCAAAGTTTGTGCAGATTTCTAGGAAAAAGTCCTTATGTTTTCTAAAATGTTTAATTAGATATATTATTTACCTTATTGAAAGGCTAAGTTTTGCTAAAGCATTTTTGATGTGTTGGAAAGTGTTTCATAATCTATGCTTGATGCATGATTTTTCTCTCTTGTTTAGTTTTCAAGGGAAGACCATGCTATTTTATTTATTTATTTGCTTATTTTTCTTGCAGAGCGACGCATAATCAATTCGTCAATTGACCGCAGAAAAAAAAAATGCGAAATTTGCAAATTAGACTTTGAAAAAATAGATAAATTGGCAAATTAGAAATTTTTTTTTTTATAATTATTAGTTTATATACCTAAAGTGTTTATTTATACGTGTTTTTATTGTAATAAAATTTGACAAGCTATTTTAGGTTTTGAGCAATTTTTTTGAGTTTGACCTGCGATGACAGATAAATTTTCTAAAATATCAAATTCCTTGGGGGGGGCTATGCCCCCCCCAGGCCCCCTCAAATGGCGCCCCTGCCAACGCAACCGGCCAGTCCTACCGGAGCGCATGCGCACCGTCGCCTTAGAGAACCTACAACTGGTAAAGGTTGTAGTTTCTCTACACTGCCTCCCACCGCCGCGCCTGCTCTCCAACGTATTTTTTTTTCCGTTTCACATCATAGCAACTATGCATCACTATTAAAAATTCAAATTCATCGCGCTGTTACTTATAAAATACGGTAAACTCTGTGTAAGGCGGACTCTGTGTGAGACGGAAATCTGTCTAACTCGGAAAGATTTTCAAGCCCCAGCAAATCCATTGACATAGAGTGAAATTTGTCTAAGGCGGAGTATTGTCTACCGCGGAAATTTTTTTCGGTCCCAATCGATTCCGTCTTAGACAGAGTTTACTGTATAAGAAAGATTGATAAGGCTATTGCTCAAAAGTATCTGTTATATGTAAATATTAATCAATTATTTATTCAAATTGAAAAATTTTGGAGGGCCAGGCTTCGACCTTCTGCGGTCCGCCTGTTGCCTACTGTGGGTATATAGTGTTTTAGCCTTTTTCTCGAAATGTGTTTTTTTTTATTCTTTGGTATGTTTTTCTAAAATTCTATTTTAGGTAAACGGTTGAAACTTTCTAAAATTGTGTGACTAACTTGTTTCTTTAAAAATACCTAACATTATAGATCGAAGTGAAAAAAAAATTTTAAATAATGAAAAATATGTTCTTAAAATTTTTAGGATTTTGAAAGTTTTTTAGTAAAATATTTTTAATTTTATTTCTTTTTAGCCAAAATGAAAATTGCTTCTTATTATTCTAAATTAGTATGTTTTCTGATACCATAACAAATTTTAAGGTGATATATTCAAGTTTTTTTAGAAAAGTTTACCGAACAAATATATTGTTCAAAAAATATGTAAAAAGTTAATTAGTTCTTGAAAACTAATTTATGCATGAAATTAATTTCTTTTGATTTATATATGGGCTATAATGTGTATATTTACTGTACAAAATAAAAAATATATTTCTATCTTCATTTTTAATAAAATACATGATGTTAATTAGATATTTCGCAAAAGCTGCTTCATTTTACTTGTCGAGATGTTCTTAAGAATGAAATAATAAGAATAAGTTCTTAAGAATAAGATGTGCCCTTAAGAATGAAAAAAAAAAATAAGAATGCTTTCCTTAAACCATCATCTTCTTATTATTATTGCTATAGACGTGATTAACGTTTCTGTTTGTTCCCCACTCACCCCCTGCAAAAATGTTTGAGACAGGTCCTTCTCGGAAACATGTACAATGAAACCTCCCTGTGCGACCACCTCCCTGAACGACCATTTTTTCAAGGAACGAAATTTATTCTCATAGGCTCAATACTAATTTTGCCTCTATTCAGAGACCATCTCACTTGAACTCCCTCCATGAGCGACCCATTTCTTTGAAGAAAATAAAACAAATTCCGTTTTTTCTTGGTCGCTTGAAGGTTTTATTAGAAAAATAATTCCGGAAAGCGCATTATTCATCAAACTTCTAAACTAAGTTTATAATTTTTTTTATTCCGGTAACTTGTAAGTGTTTAAACCCCTTTGTGCCTTTTTAGGCAATGGATTTAACTCTGATGACAAATTAAGAATGACGGTCAATAAACTCTATTCTGTCAGGAAACTCTCACAGAAATGGATAAATTAATGAAATCGTCATTATTTGTTCCCGTCCAAAAAAAATTTTATTTATTTACTGAACTTCGAAATAAAAGTTATAAAAGATAAAACCGTAAAATCAAAGCAAACGTTAGTTTATTCATTTTTTAAACTCTGCAGAAATTAACTTATGTAATTAACTTTTGTTTTGATACTTAAATTTTCATGTTTTTTCCTAATGTGAAAAATAAATTTGAGTAACATTATCACCTTATTTCAACAATTAAAATCTAGATTTAAACATGACCTCCATTAAGAGAGCGACTAACGAGTCTTTCGGAGCGACTAATTTTTATTGGAACGGAACGTGGTCGCTTTAGGGAGGTTTTACTGTAATTCTAAATGTACTATAATTTATGTTTTACTGCGATGCAAATCTATATTATAAAGCAAAAACATGCCTGTGATGTCTCGACAACCGAGGATGGCACCAGAAATTGGATATTAAAAGTTTATTAAACACAGAATCCTATTTACAAAATATTTACACTTGTCTAAAGATATATACACTTTGACTGCCATTTATAAATAATAATACTCCACCTAAACTACCCATATTACTCATCAAAACCAAACCTCGGATGCCTTCCCGCATCCTATACATACGACGAACACCACCACATCAGTGTTGCCAGATAGTCAAAAGTCAATTTCCCCAAAATTTCTGAAATTTTCCCCAAATCAGTGTTTTTTTTCCGAAAAAGTCCCCAACTCAGTTTTTACTCAAAAAGGGAATTTTTAAATTTTCAATTTACCTCTATAAAAAATATTTAAATAATTTAAGCTCAAAAAATTTCCCCAAATCAAGCCTTTTTTTGAAAAAATTCCCCATTTACAAAAAACAAACTTTTAAACTGGACTGAATGCATATTCTGTAGCTACATTATAAGATTGAGAGATATATTTTGCAGTGACAAGTTATTTTACATTTGTTTTTAAAAGTATTGTCTAACAATGTTGGACAATTGTTACATTTAGCTCCGTAGCAGACAATCTCTTATCAGTTGGAATTTGAATGAATCCGAGATGGTAGCTGTTTTAATTTTTTTGTCATCCCTATACTGAAGTTCATGATCATAATGAAAAGTATTTTCGCTGTATCAATCGATGTGCTTTTGTATATCATCAGAGAAAAATATCTGCTTTCCACATATTTAAATTAAAATTTTTTTTAAGTACGGCGAAAGAATTTTTCGTATAAGTCCTTCAGATTTAGTCACGTGCAGGTTTAAGCTGCTTAAGGCTTAAGCTTATAAAGAGTCTGATGCATCTATGATACGTGTGAACTGTAATGTAATAAACAACGAACACGACCACATCTGGGTGAATAATGATTGATATTTCCGATTTCTGGATTGTATTTTCGTTTTTCAAATCAAAATTGAGTTTAAGACAGATCAAGTTTTTCTACAGGACTACAAGAAATCTGTACAGAAAATAGTTTTAAAAAAAATCCCCAAGTTTTTCCCCAAAATTGTTTGTAGTCCCCAAAAATTTCCACACGAACTACTTGTCCCCAAAAAATTCCCCTAGAGGTACAAAATCCCCCAAAATGGGGACAAAATCCCCAATCTGGCAACACCACCACAACTGCCGGTTTCCCCTCTTCACTTCAATTCACTTACTGCGTCTCTTCACTTCACTTTACTTTAGAAGCTAGAACGAAGGTTGGTTACATGACAATGCCTGTGACATTAGTGCTGACAAGTGTCCCGCGTAAATCGGACTCCAAATGCTCTGGACATCAGTATTTAAAAGTAATTTTCTTAGTCTTATCTAATGGCATAATTATCTGTGATTAAAGATGGCAAAATAAACTATAAGAAATTAGTGGTGTCCAGAGCATTTAGAGAGACCTGATTTAAGCGGAACACCTGGCAAAATTATCTGTGAGTAACATCTGACCAATAAACTTCTGTTTAACTGTCATTAGTCCCGCTTGGAAAGATTTTCGCTCGGATTTTCGTCTAAAATAAAAAATCATTAAACACTGATTTTAGCTATGTTTAAGGTTATTATCACCCAAACCCGAATCGCGAGAGTCAATACCCAATCCGAAACAACATGACTCCACCCACAACAAAAAAAAGTACAGTCAACAAAAGAGACAGGCTGCTGTATTTCCACCCTTCTTTGCTACCATTTGATCAAAATAGGCCGGTTTCCACCAACTGTCATGTCTCATGAAATCAAGCTAGGCAAAAAAAAAAGTTGGAAATTTCAAGTCAAGCGTGTCAAATGAGATGCGTTCGTACTATAACTAGTTTTATAAATATTTTTTGCACCGGATGTTCTACTGAATGTATATTTTAGTGCACTTCATAAGTGCATATCTATTTCATTCTGTTCGAAAGGCTGTAACATCATTACAATGCACTCTAAATAATTTTTTCCCATTGGCCGTAATGTAACAAAAAACTTTTGACTATCCCTGTTATCATGGAAGACGGTAGTATTCCGAGTGACGCAGCCTTAAGCCTAAAATTGTATCGTATCGTATAGTTAAAATCGTATCGTATCGTAGAATTCGTAGATGGCGGAACTCATATATACAGCTAACTCGACATCAAAGAAAACGCGAAAAGCCGCCTTTTAATAACTCAGCAGATATAGGTCCTATTGTTCTGAATTTTCTAGAACAATCTTATATCTGCAGTCTATTCGTATACTGAAATTTTTACATTTCTACGTGCAGTACATTTTGAGATCTAAATAGCCATTTTTAAAGTGAAAATGTTGGTATAATATCGAGGAAGTTCCTAATTTGAAAATCTCGAAAACGGTTCTTACGATTATCTTTAAATTGATACATAATACAAATGTGATTAAGGCGAGGTGAATAAGATATATCTTTTATCTGGGAAAACTCATTTTATTTTTGACATTTTCGTTTCCGTTAATGCCCAGTCAACCATTAATCTCTGGTAATTTTCTCGTCTGTGATTAGTGAGTGCGAGGCTAACATTAGCCTCGTAATGAGTAGGTTTGACGTCATCACATCGCGCCAATGAGCGCGAAGGGCTGTGACTTTCAGAAGATAGATAAAGATAATCCATATCCATGTTTATTTGTGTACCGAGCAGAAATTACAAATTACGGTATAACGATGGATTTAGTGTTTTAAGTCGTTGTTTCCTCTCGGATTTGAAGTTAATTATTTTATATTTCCTTATTTACATTTAGTTATTCGCGTTTGTAACAAAAAACTCGCCCTCTAGCGATCTAAAGGGTACCACTGCTTCTTTCATCGCGTTAGCATTACCGGCATTACTTACCGTGAGTCAAATATCATTTGGGATTTTTAATTCTTAATAAATATGAATAAAACCGCAAAAAAAAAAGATAATACATGCTGCTATGTGCCCCAATGCAACTCTAGATAATCGAAAAATCCCGATTTAAGCTTTCATTCATTTCCAAATGAAAAAAATAAAATACCTGTCGTCTCTAAAAACGGCAACAAAACTTTGATCAGCAGAAAATCCGATGTCTCGTTGAGGCTGACAGTTTGTTCAAATTTAATCGTGATTTAAATCAGATTATTAAAAAAAAATAATGGATTAAAATATTTTTTTAATGATGTGAAAGTATATTAAAATAGATGTTACCAGGTTTAAAAAGCATTTCATTTAAAGCTTTAATTAAATCTGGTCATCGTCATAAAAACTTTCTTTGAATAATCAAATTATTCACTCTTTTATCGAAAATAAGCACAACAAATAAAATAATTTTTTCTAGATTAAATAAAATAAATAAATAAAAGATTCTTATTTGTTTTTTATAAATAAATACATAATAAATTTCAGGTACCTAAAAGAAAATTTCAGAATGATAACATCTGTTATACAGTTATAGTAAGAGAATGGAAAAAAGTAAAAAAAAAATCTAATTAGTATAAAAAATGTTTAGGAAGAACTACTTCAGTAAAAGGTTATAAAATATTTTCTACTTTTGGATTAGCACAACATATCAAAGAAAGCAATTGATAAAAGATGAAAAGTAACAAAATTTTTTTGCTTTTTAATTGGAAGAGCTACGTTCCAATCAAAGTTAATAAATATCACAATAATTTCAAAATGGTCAACATATCGATGATTATAAATATTTTCGGAGTCCATACAAATTAGAAATTGAAACATAATGCACTTAGCATGAAAACTAATATATTCTGTCTTTCTTCTTCTTTTTTTCTTTAATATTTTGGGTAGTTAATGTTGATAGAATGTATGACTAACCATTAATATGATTATATTTAGTCTCTGTATTATGTATGAATTAACAGATATTATTATTATTTTTGTTGTTAATGCACATATATCTGCATCAGCTTAGAATTATGCAACTGCAATAATTTTACAAATACATAAAGAACTGCCATGAAATTTCTTTTATTTGTTATATTCTAAGAATTCTATTAATTTCATGCATTAAATTACCTAATGAAGTTATTTATTTATCGTTTTTATTATTTATCCAATTACCATCTACAGTACAGGACCCATTATCCGGAATAACGAAATCCGGAAGGACCCGAAATCCGGAAGAAAAAAAAATTGAAAATTTTCTATAAATTTGTAAATTTTTACTAAAATTTTGCAATTTCTGAAATTTGTCGAAAATTTTACAGATTCCTAATTTTCTTTTTGGTCTATTGTGTTGCAATGTGTAACCACTAAAATATGTTACATCAGTGATGAGTTAACACGGTGCCCCCTCTCCCCCCCCCCCAAAAAAAAAAATAGAAAAAACTCTTTTTTCTGTCAAATTTTAGTTTAAAATTAATTTATATTACGATTTGTTTTAAAAAAAGATATTTCATACCCTCCCTATCATTTCGATAAAATATTATGACTACATAATTATGTTACTTGAATCAGGGGTAAAAAAAAAATATTCTGAAATTCACAGCAAATTTTTTGAAAGTTTACAGAAGAGGGGTGTTAGCTCTCGGCACTAATTATGCGTTTTTCCCGCGATCCTTTAATGAAATTCGCGCTTTTACGCGATCTTTTGACGAAATTAAGATAGTGTTTTGCGATCCTTTGAAGAATTTTTTTTTTTTTTTTTTTTTTTTTTTTTTTTTTTTTGCTATCTTTTGACGAAATTTGAGTTTTTTTTCCGCGAGATTTTGACGAAATTTGCGTTTTTCTTCCGCAATCCTTTAACTAAATTTGCGTTTTTTTTCGCGATTCTTTTACGAAATTTCTTTTTTTTTGCGATCTTTTGACGAAATTTGCGGTTTTTTCGCGATCTTTTGATGAAATTTGCTTTTTTTTCGCGATCTTTTGACGAAATTGCAGGAGGCTTTTTCGATCCTTTGAAGAAATTTGTTTTTTTTTCGCTATATTTTGACGTAATTTGAGATTTTTTTTGCGGTGCTTAGAAGAATTTTGTGTTTTTTCGCGATTCTTTGATGAAATTTACGTTTTTCCCGCGATTTTTTTGACGGAATTCGGGAGGACCCGAAATCCGGAAAATTCCAAAATCTGGAAAGCCTTCGGTCCCGAGGATTCCGGATAATAGGTCCTGTACTGTATTATTTTAATAATTAACGATAAAAATATTCTTTAATATCCTAATTACCGGTTTGGTTGTTTTAAAAACCTACAATTTTGACGGTGATTAACCCTTTATGTCCCAAATTATGAATTCATGAAAATTTCATCTTCTAAAGTATTTTTCGTGAATTTTTTTAAACTATATTAGAAGATTTACATAATCATATAATAAATTTTAAAAGGATTTTGCCAAATAAAATTAATTAAATTTGAATTTATTGAGATTTTGTGCAATATTTATAACTCCATTCAAATCTTTTATTTAAAAAATATTTTTTAGTATTTTGTAGAATTAGGAAATGTACAAATATAATGTTCTTACAATAGAAATATTTCCGAACTGAAACTACCCCCCTCCCTAATCTTTTAACGTCAAGAAAACTGAAAAGATGCAAAGGCAAAAGAAATCATTTTTTTTTTAAATATTTTTGTTTTGTGCAACCAATAATGATTTTGAAACAAGATAAAATAATGTATCTATAGCTGATTCTAAACTGTATTACTACTAATCGATGTATTAAATGAATTTTATGAAAAGTAATTTCAGTGGTACTTTAAAATATCGTCGGCACAAAAAAGGTTAACACAGAAAAACAATCATAAAAATCCATTTTTAATAATTATAATAAAAATACTTGTTTTTTTACACACTACATTACAAACATACTAAAGTAAGCTGATTTTCCATTAAGAGACTTTAAAAAGCTAAAAATTTATTCCACAAGTAACCAATTCACATGAGGCAAACACAAGACACAAGCGAAAGCCAGCAGTGATAACCGCATTCACGTAAACTGTTTACAAACATTAGCAGGTCTAAAAGCGCCACCTATCTTTGATTACAAACGTGAATTCCTGAGTGCGAAGTGCTGTCACTTTCAAGTGATAGATAATCTATATTTATTTGTGTACTTCTTGCGAGGAGATGGATTTGAAATTAATTATTTACATTTCCTTATTTACATTTGGTTATTCCTAATGCTCAGAAATTTTGTCAGTCTTCGCTTGGATGAACTTCTTGCATCATGATAATATATTAGCATAACTTGACCAGGTTGAAAGCTTAATCCAATTTGCTATGCTGTCAGATTTACATATGTCTCAGCAGGGCTGTACGAATGGTGCAGGCACGGAGGGGGCGCCAAATTTATACTACAAACCTCGTCTTTTTCTTCCTTAAAAAAAAAAAAAAATGCAGGGGTGCAGAATATGTCCGATCCGGCGATCTAGGATCGGGGGAAATTTTGCAGAAACATATACAATTGATTTCGGTTTTAACAACAAATTCCATAATTTCCTGAGATAGAAAAATTTCACTATAAATAAAAAGATCCGTATGGTGACCTTCACAAAATCAATCTCAGAATAATATGTACCATATATCGGGTGATTCTGTTCCCAATTTTCCAAAAAATTAAGGCATTCGGTTCCGAAAATTTAAAAAATCTTTCATCAATCTGAAAATTCGGACATAAAAATACCGCGAATTTTGTCCAAGAATTACGGAAAAAACGCAAATTTTGTCATAAGATCGCAAAATAACCGCAAATTTTGTCAAAAGATCGTGAAATAACCACAAATTTCGTCAAACGATCGCAAAACAACCGAGTTTCGTCAAAAGAGCGTGAAACAACCACAAATTTCGTCTAAAGGGGAGAAATGACCACGATTTTCGTCAAAACGTGGCGAAATAACAGCAAATTTCGTCAAAAGATCGCGAAAGAGCAAATTTCGCCAAACAATCGCAAAGAAACCGCGAATTTCGTCAAAAGAGCGCGAAGGGAACGGAAATTTCGTCAAACGATCGCAAAACAATTGAGTTTCGTCAAAAGATCGTGAAACAACTGCGAATTTCGTCTAAAAGGACAAAATTACCACGATTTTCGTCAAAGGAACGTGAAAAAACTAGGAAATTTTGTCAAATGTTCGGAAAATGAACGCAAATTTCATCAAAAGATTGCCAAAAAAAAAACGCATATTTGGTCAAAAGATCGCGAAAGAAGAGCAAATTTCGTCAAACAATCACAAAACAACTGCGAATTTCGTCAAAGTGCACGAAATGAACGCAAATTTCGTCAAAAGATCGCGAAACAACCACGTATTTCGTAGCAGGGCGAAATAAGCGCAAATTTTGTCAGAAGAGGGCGAAATAACTGCTAAACTCGTTAAAAGGAAGGCGAAATAAACGCATATTTCGTCAAAAGATCTCAAAAAAACTGCAAATTTTGTCAAAAGGGACAAAATAACCATGATTTTCGTCAAAACATAGCTAAATAATCGCGAATTTCGTCAGAAGAACGTGAAAAAACTCGCATATTTCATCAAAAGATCGCGAAACAACCATTTATTTCGTCAAAAGGGGTGAAATAACCACAAAACTCGTCGAAAAAAACACAGATTTCGTCGAAAGATCGCAAAACAACCGCAATTTTGTCAAAAGATCGTGAAACAACCGCAATTTTGTCAAACGATTGCAAAACAACCGCGAATTTCGTCAAAAGATGGCAAAACAACCGCCAATTTCGTCAAAAGAAAGGCGAAATAACCGCAAATTTCGTCAAAAGATCGCTACAAAACGCAACTTTCGTCAAAGGGCCGCGAAAAAAACATAGTGCTGGGAGTGGATCCCCCCCCCCCCCCATTTTCCTCCACTGTGCTGTAACCTTTCAGAAAATTTGCTGTTAATTTCAGAATTTTTGCTTTTCACTCAAAATCACCTCTGCTATATATACTCGCGCATAAGTTGAGAAATATTGGAACCTACGATAATAACAGCATTTACCTACAACATACTGTAAAATTTTCGGGAAATTTTCATGTGGATTGGGGGAAATGTTGGGAGTAGAAACATTTTCTGCACCCCTGAAAATATGTATATTTACATGTTGTTAATTTTTTTTTTCAGTGAAAGTACAAACATCTTTCGTTTCAAAGTTATTGCATTCTCCTTTACCTCATACCGACAGAGGCGTCTCTACAAGTGTGCGACAGGTGCAGCCGCAAAGGGCCTCGCACCCGAAAAACCGTCAACCAATATTTTATGAATATTAGGCAGTTTTTGTTTTTCTCTTGAAAAAAAATATTTTGTCCTTGTAGGAAGGTAGCCGCTGACAATTTCTTAATAGTCACTTTTTACCATTTAGTGTCCATATGGCAGGTGCGAATCCAGCAGGTCCCTATGGTAGGTGCAGGGGGAGGGGGGGGATAATCACGCTGATCCCCCCCTCCCCCCCTCCAAAAAAATATAAATCCAATTTTTTTATGGCAGTTTTTGCGGAAAATACAAACAAACGGAAACCCGGGGGGGGGGGGGCAAACGGCCCCGATCATCCTGCCCACCAAATAAATATATATATATTGGAAAAACGTGAATTTCAACGAAGGATAACGAAAAAACGCGAAGTTCGTCAAAGGACTCAGAAAAAAAACATGAATTTAGTCACTGCATCGTGGAAAACACGCGAATTTCATCAAAGAATCGCAGAAAAAAATGAATTTCGTTAAAGGATCGTGAAAAACGCGAATTTCGCCAAAAGATACAAAAGAAAACATGAATTTCGTCAAATGATCAAGAAAAAACGTAAATTTTGTCAGATTATTGTGAAAAAATGCGAATTTTGTCACAAGATCGAGGAAAAAGCGCGAATTTCACCACAGAATTGAGGATAAAACAATAATGTCGTTAAAAATGCAAAATTCGCCAAAGGATGACGAAATAAACACTAATTTCATCAAAGGATCGCGAAAAAACGCTTGTCACAGGATGGAGGAAAAAACACTTTTTGTCACACTATTGCAGAAAAAGTGCGTATTTTAGCCTCAAGATCGTGGATAAAACAATAATTTCACCAAAGGATCATAAAAAAATGCGAATTTCGCCAAAGGATCACGAAATAAATGCAAATTTCATCACAGGATCGCTGAAAAACACGAATTTTGTCAAAGGAATGCTGAAAAACAGGAATTTTGTCAATGCATTGGTTAAAAACGTGAATTTCGCCAAAGGATTGATTAAAAACACGGAAAAAAATGCAAATTTAGCCAAAGGCCGCAAAAAACTGGAATTTCGTCAATGGATTGCGGAAATAACACAAATTTTGTCAGATAATTGCGAAAAAACACAAATTTTGTCACAGCATGTTGAAAAAAGCACACATTTTGACACAAGATCGCAGATAAAACACTAACTTCGTTAAAGGATTGTAAAAAAACACGAATTTCATCAAAGGATCACGAGATAAATGTGAATTTCGTCAAAGGACCGCATTGTAGTAAAAGCATTGTTGCAGTAAAAGATCTTTTTAAAGCAATTCTCTGTATAACAGACAGCTTCTTTAATGTAAACAATGAATTTTACTCTTAAAAAGAGCCTGCAATCCATTTTGTAGAAATATTGCTACCCTCTAGAGCAGGGGTTCCCAAACTTTTAGGTCGACGTACCACTGAATAGAAGTTCATACTTCCGCATACCACCAAGTTACAAACTCCATGCTATTACAGAAAGACCTGTGTAAATGGAATATGTCTAAAACAAGGTATTTGTGCAGTCTTTTGTGCTCCGTCTAAGCAGATTTTACTGTATTTAATTGGATATTACTTTATTAAATTGGTATACTTAGATTGACTGCTTTATATTAACATTCAAGTAAAAAGTACTAGTATCATTATTACTATATTATTAATATGTACATTATCAAAATATAGTGTTTTGATTTAAAAAAAAGCTACAATACTTAATGGCATATTGGTGTAGATTGATACATATGCACAAGGATGACTATTAATTCTGTTGTATTGCTAATGATAAGGGTGATGCTTGCTTTACCAAACACATCTTCCTCATATCTGATTCAATCTTAGTTTTAGGCATAAATCAGATTCGATGTTTATGTTTATTCCTGTATTTGTTTTTCATATAAAGAAGTGACGAGAAAGCATTTAAAACAAATATATGTTGTGTTAAAAACAAGCAATAATTTTCAGGGTTGTAGTGGGTATCTGCCCGGGTACCCAACCAGCTACCAGCGTTAAATCTGCACATCATCACAGATGTAAACAATGAAACTTTCAGTTCAGATGTAAGGGCAAAATTTCAGATTTTTTTAATTTTATATCATTCCGTTTGTATTTCAGTATGTAATTAATTCTCTATAATATGACTGAACTCATGATTTTTTAGGAAGGAAGTACAATTTATTTCTGATTAAAAAAAAAAAAAAAAAAAAAAATTGTTAATCACAATCTTTTTATCAAATCTTTTTATGTATTTTAATCCAGATTTTTTGACTATTAAGACTGGCTAAACCTGAAATAAAACTTCCTTACTTTATAATTTTGATGCAAATTAATAGGTACCATTAGGAAGGAGGTAAGTTTCATTCAATAATTCAAGGAAAATGATTCTTATCTTTATAATGCAGATTTAATTATACATTATTATTTACTTGATATTTATCTTTAATAATTTAATCATTTTTTAAATTATCTTACTTCTTATCATTTTAGTTTATTACTGTAATTAATTATTTTAATATTTTACTATATTGCAAAGATATTTTATAACTTTGATTGCATAAATACATTCAAATGACTGTTTAAAAACTGTAAACAAAGCAAGGACCAGAAATCTGCGAAATTCTAAAATCTGCACAACCTCTGGTCCCAAGTTGAGTGGATTTGAGGGCGTCTACTGTATAATGATTTTGTTCAGAGGTACTGTTTGTTTTCGTAAAGCGAAACCTTCTGTGCTTTTGTGCATGCATCAGATCTGTTTTGATTTTATCAAAATAAGGATGATCGGAGGCTGTTTAGCTGAGTGACAACATACAACTGGAACTTCGGCAAATACCCATCTCAGCATTACCCCTTTGGATCTTAAAATTGTCTCAGAGTGTCAGGCACAGCTTTCGAAAACGAACTGTATTTTTGATGTGTTTATAAGGCATCATTTTGTTTACATTTTAAAACTTCACCTAAATAGTTGTAATTTTTCTAATAAATATGTTACATATAATGTATGGTAGTAATAATCAGTATATCTAATGAAAATTCAATTAATTTTTTAAAAATAAACTATATTTATTTAATGATTTTTTTTTTCCTCCCTATTACTGTATTTCATCAATAGTAGTTCGAGAGCCATAATTTTATATTGTAAAATTATTAAAGTATTCTGCAAGCAGTCCTTGTTCAATCACAAAAGCCTGCCACTAAAAAATTTTAATACAGAAGGTGCATATAATGTTTTTCTCAGATGTAAACAATAAATTTTGCAGTTAAGAAGCACATGTGTTTCACAAATATTGCTAATTTCTTGAAACACTAAATTTGATACATTGTCTTCTTTTAACGCATTATTTTGGAGCAATGAAAACAATATATTAAATTTTTTTGTAAATGAGTGTTATAATCGGTGGCAGCTCTTGACGGGGTCTTTTTTTTTTTTTTTAGGCACTAAATTCATGCCTTCCAAAAGTAATATTTTTTTAAAAAGAAATTTTTGCCTTATTTAATATAAGAAACTTCTGCCAAAAATAAGGCAAAGATTTCATTATTAAAAATAGTGAAAAAGGAATAAATTTGCCAGCCATGCATTTAGTGCACCCAAACTGTCAGTCACGAGCTAAAGGTAATTTAATAATGTGTGACATGATCTATCAGGGCCAAAACTAAGGGGGCTTGTGCCCCGGCGCCAAATGAAGGATTATACTTTTGGAATGGATCATTTTCTTCTGATGGATTGATGGCTTCCATTATTATGAAACAGTCATTATAAATGAAGTGTTAGGTGAAGATGAAAGAGCAGTCATAAAAAGTTAGAACTCTGATTTTCTGGTCAGAAGGGGGGGGCGGGGGGCAAGGAAAATAGCTTTTTTTTTACGGCTGCTTTTTCATCTTTACCTAATACTTCATTTATAATGGCTGTTTCATAAAAATGGAAGCCATCAATCCATCAGAAGAAAATAACTCAGTTAAGCAGGACTTCGATAATCGGGACTCTACTGTATATTTCATTTTAAAATGCTCTTTAGAAAATTTTTGTTGGTGTTCAGAGGAGAATCATGACCCCTGTGACCTCCCCTTTGGACCCGCCATTGTAGATTACGTAGTTCAGAATAACATGTCTTACGATTACATACTTTAAATTTTAAAATAAGTCGGCTATTAGAAAATTAATAAAATTATCTTTGTAAATATACTTTACAGAAGAGGGGGGGGGGGGGGGAGCGCCAAAATCCATGTTTGCCCCGGGTACAAAAAAGGCTAGTTTTGGCCCTGTGATCCTATTATGTATAGGTGCAGATTCACAGTCGCCATGTGACGACTAAATTTTTTGCTTCGGCTGCTAACTTTCATTGTCTCAGTCGCCATACGCTATACAGGGATGCTCCTTTTCTGCTAATGGTGGATTTCTACCTTTTTAAAAAGATGAAATCAGTGTATTTTCCTTCCTACAGTCCTGAATGATCTGTTTAACACAGAAAACTATTGTATTACATAGAAAAACAAATGTCTGAAGTGTGTTTTGATTTTTATAGCGCTAAATAATTTTTCACATTCACAAATTTTTTAATGTAATGTTATACGATAAAATCAAAATTAGAAATATTGTTATCCTAATATTTCCCACTACCATGATTGCTTAGCTTTACATTTTTTAAAAATGTATCTTGTCCAACTATATCTTCTGAATGAACATAGTTTAAGATTTCTATTAGACTTAATAATTAAAGAATTTTGTGATTAAATTAAACAAACCCATTTGATGTAATTAGTTTGTGTTTTCTTGTACATAGACATATGTATATATAAAATAAATTATTTTCCACTTTGAATTCAGTCCCTTACAAACACTAAATTCTTTTTATGTGTTTGTTTCATAATGAGACCACTGGACTTTTTGGGTTTAGGAGCCACTTTCTCCTTCCAGATATTGGGAATCTGCACCTATACTATTATGTAAAATTTTATAATTTTCACTATTTCTAGTTCCAAGGAATGTAATTTAAAGCACGTTTACAAGGTAAATTTAATGATGAATGAAATATGATCTATATAATGCAAAATTCTGTAATATGCAGAACTTCTCATCCCAAGGTGTGTTATAAAGATCTATCGTATTTATCTTCATATGTAATTCACTCACCAAAAACCCTAAAGATTTAATATCTGCGAGTGCTTTTTTTTTTTTTTTTATGCTGTGCAGTAGGGGGGGAGAGGAGAGGAGAAATGTACATTTGGGGAGTTAGGGCTTTATTTATTTATGTTAGTGAGCAACAAATATTGCAGATTTTTTTTTTTTTTTTTTCAAACTAAAGTTTGAAAGATTTCAATTATTTAGGTAAGCTGGACTGGAGAGATGGGTGAGAAGGGAGAAGTGAAATTTTTGGGGCTCAGGAGATTATTTTATATGATTTACTATTATTGCCAATAAAGAGCTTTAAAGAAGGATGGTGGAAATTTATATATATATATATATGTATGTTTAAAGAGCAATATTTCTTGCTATTTTTCTTAAGACAGTAAATTTTTTATTTAGTAAAATTTAACATAGCTTTTTATATCTCTGAAACAAACCAACAGAAATACCATCTAAACATGCATGCTGTGAATTACTTCCATATTTACCAATGAGTGGTTTAAAAAAATCTCATTGCACAGTGCTCTTTAAAATTGAAATATGAGGCATCTTTTTTTGCGGGGAGGGAGGGGGAGAGATTGAAGGTGAATAGAAATCCTGACTATGAATTCTTTGTCTGGTCTTTAATTTTTGTTGTTGTTGTTTTATTTTTTTTTATCATTAACTTAAAAAAAGTACTGATATCAATACAAAAACCCTTAACGGGTTAAAAGTTTGTGACGCAGCGCTTTATCTTATGCTCTAAGAATTTTAAATATGGAACTTAAAAATAATGATATCAAATTTTGAGTGACACTATGCTATTAATTATAATATCTATATACATTTATTTCATCATTTTATTTTTTTATAATTGCATGTGCAAAAATTATGTTCATTTTAAAAAGATGTATAAAAGTTTATTCATTGATGCATTATCATCCGTATCTCTCATAAATTCAAAATATGAGTTTTAAAAGATATGATATCAAAATTTAAGTGACGCCTTGATGTTGCTTAAAACGATTAGTTTTAAAATTCAATTTAAATTTTCTTTTGGCTAAATACATTTACACATCTAAACAATACTTTTCATTTTCCAATGCACTGTTGAATATATTACTTTCATTGAATCTATATAATGCACTGAAATGTATTCATTTGAATAAATTGATTTATCTTTTGTGCCACGCTATCCAAAAATCAAAAGTAAAATTTATGTAAATAGTTTTTGCGTCATTGTATCCAAACTAAGTTAAATGTATGCAAATGGATAATATGACGAAAGAAACTATTTACATAAATTTTACTTTTGATTTTTGGATAGCGTGGCACAAAAGATAAATCAATTTATTCAAATGAATACATTTCAGTGCATTATATAGATTCAATGAAAGTAATATATTCAACAGTGCATTGGAAAATGAAAAGTATTGTTTAGATGTGTAAATGTATTTAGCCAAAAGAAAATTTAAATTGAATTTTAAAACTAATCGTTTTAAGCAACATCAAGGCGTCACTTAAATTTTGATATCATATCTTTTAAAACTCATATTTTGAATTTATGAGAGATACGGATGATAATGCATCAATGAATAAACTTTTATACATCTTTTTAAAATGAACATAATTTTTGCACATGCAATTATAAAAAAATAAAATGATGAAATAAATGTATATAGATATTATAATTAATAGCATAGTGTCACTCAAAATTTGATATCATTATTTTTAAGTTCCATATTTAAAATTCTTAGAGCATAAGATAAAGCGCTGCGTCACAAACTTTTAACCCGTTAAGGGTTTTTGTATTGATTAAACTATACATCCGATTTTCATAAAATTTGAAAAGACTCGCCAAAATTTTGCAACAATCATATATTTAAAATTTCAGACCATTCTGTTGGGTGGTTTTTGTTCTATTATATGCGGACAGACGGACCGAACGACGACTATAGGTGCTACGTATTTATATAATTACAAACGCAATTAAAAAGCAGGCGAGATCGCTGGAGTACCGCGACATATCTCTTTCGACCTAACAGAAACACAACTCACCAAAAAATGAAAAAAAAAAGGGCCAACCCAATGAAAGATTCTAATACAAGATAAATGCAAAAGTTCTGCCACATTTTTGTGCATCTAGCGATATTTTAAAAGTTAATTTTAAACTAAATTTAATAAATAATACATCTGTGTGAAGATAATGTTTAGAAAAAAAAAGCGTGAAAACAACAGAATTATTATAACGGTTGAACTGTATGAAAATATGCAAAAGAAATTTTATAAAACTAATACACTATATGGCCAAATGTGACCAGTCACTTGCGATTTTAGACGTTTTATTAAATATCTAGAAAAATACATGAGGAATTAACCTGAAACTGCAGGTATGTAAGCAGTATAGTATAGGTCATATATTTCCGCGAAGATTTTTTTTCCCGAAACCCCATAGGGAACCGTCAACAAATTGAAAAAGAACGAATATCTTTTGGATAACCCCTTAAAAACTAATGTTGCAAAAGCGTTCAAACTCGAGATTATTAATGAGTGGCTTATTGTAATATACTGTGTTCATTTTTATGAGGATAGCATGTATACTCGTAGAGAGATTAAGGTTTTTATAAAAACAGTGTCAAATTTCGCTAAGTTTTTTGCTTATAATTTGCAGAGTTCTTAATAGTATAAAAAAAAATCCCTGCCGGCCCGGCCTACAGGCAGAGGTAGATTTCGAAGTTAAGTATACTAATTTCACCAACAAAAACAAATTCATTATTAGATATAAATCCACTTTAACAGTTTTATCTGTCTGCTTTTGACGAGTTTTTATTTTCTTTTTATAAAATAGCTGGTTTTATCAGAATCATGTTAAGGCGATATTAAAAAAAATATTTTTCCATACTCAACAACTCGAAATTTTTTGGTACATTTTCAGATTCATTTTTAATTAAAAAAAAAATATGAAACATGCTGACGTGATTTTTGAAAAGATTTATAAGCGACCTGTGTTTTTATTTTTCTTTCAATTAATTAAAACTTGATTAATAAACAATTATTTTCTCAGTAGGGCAATAGTTTTCGTTTCTAACAATCGCTTCGGGAAATTCTGCTCAAAATGCCCACTTTGACATCTTTTTTTGAAATATATTCTGCCTCTATCAAAAAAAACGACCATTACTGTACATTATATAGTTTCTGAATAAGAGAATCTAGCAATTGGATGCGTTTGAGAGCAAAAATGAATTTAAAAATGAGTAAGAAAATAGACAGTTTGGATTTGAATGCACCCTTAATAAGATGATTTTTTTCTTCAATCGCTATGTATTTTTAATTTGTTTTTGCTGTAAGAATTGGCCCTATCAAAAACTTCTCTGTATAAATATTGAAGACAATATTAAGAAGATATATGATAAATTCATGGAGATTTTATATCTTGTGAATTGACGGAGTTATTAAAATTTTTCTTCTTCAACCCCGCTTTTATGTTTTCGTTTTTAATTTTTTTTTTTTTTTTGGTACGAATTGGTCCTATTAAAAACTTGTGAATATAAAAGTTGTAGATAATATTAAGGAGATGTATAATAAAATTATTGGATTTTATATCTTGAGAATTGACGAAGTAAGGAATTTTTTTCTCCCAAAAACCCTATTTTTGCGCTCCTTGAGCCTATTTTAAATTTTATCAAAAATCTGTGATGCATGAATTTTTGGCGCTATTTTTAGAAGTAATAAAAACTTTAAACTGATTCGATATGTACAAAAATTAAGAAGTTATGGGGTTTTTTCGGTTTTCACAAAACCCCTCCCTATTTCCATCCCCTTTGTCCGCTTTTGCCCATTAACGAACTTGAGCGAGATTTTATGTCCCTTGATTTTATGTATCAGTTTGAAAGAGATTTGTGCAGAATTGCGGAAGTTATCGTATACAGAAGAAAGTGATAACACAATTGCTTCGGGAAATTCCGTTCAAAATGCGAATTTTGACATCATTTTTTGAAATATATTCTGCCTCTATCAAAAAATCGATCATTACTTTACATTATATAGTTTCTGAATAAGAGAATCTAGCAATTGGATGCGTTTGAGAGCAAAAATGAATTTAAAAATGAGTAACAAAATAAGCAGTTTGGATTTGAGTGCATCCTTAATGCAATGATTTTTCCAACACAATCCGCTTCGGGAAATTCGGTTCAAAATGCCCACTTTAACAGCATTTTTTTAAATATATTCTGCCTCTATCAAAAAATCGACCATTTCGGTACATTATATTGTTTCTGAGTAAGAAAACGTAACAATTGGAAGCCTTTGAGAGCAAAAATGAATTGTAAAATGAGTCAGAAAATAAGCAGTTTGAATACACCCTTACTTAGATGATTTTTTTCTTCAACCGCTATGTATTTTTAATTTTTTTTTTTTGCTGTAAGAATTGGTCCTATCCAAAACTTGTCTATACAGATGTTGTAGACAATATTAAGAAGATTATATGATAAATTCATGGGGATTTTATATCTTTTGAATTGACGGAGTTATGGATTTTTTACTTCTTCAAACCCCCTTTTTGTTTTCGTTTTTAATTTTTTTTTTTGCGGTACGAATTGGTCCTATCAAAAACTTGTGAATATAAAAGTTGTAGATAATATTAAGGAGATTTATAATAAAATTAATTGGAATTGATATCTTAAGAATTGACGAAGTTATGAATTTTTTTCTCCCAAAAACCCTATTTTTTGCGCCCCTTGAGCCCATTTTTAACTTTATCAAAAATCTGTGATACATGAAATTTTGGCCCTATTTTTAGAAGTAATAAAAACTTTAAACTGATTTGATATGTATAAAAATTAAGAAGTTATGGGGGGTTTTCGGTTTTCGCAAAACCCCTCCCTATTTCCATCCCCTTGGTCCGATTTTGCCCATTAACGAACTTGACCGAGATTTTATGCCCATTGATTTTATGTATCAGTTTGGAAGAGATTGGTGCAGAATTACGAAAGTTATCGTGTCCAGAAGAAAGTGATATATATATATATATAGATAGATAGATAGATATATAAAGTTTTTTACTGAGGGTGGTTTTGGGTTCTAGGGGTCATGATCGATGTAGATCTGCAAAAATTTTTCAGAAATTCCAACATGGGAACGATCCCAATAGGTAGTATTTCATACGAAATCTACCTAAAAGTTCTTTTCAGAAAATATGACAAACAACATTGTACACAATACTCTGCTATTAGAATTAAAAAATAATAAAAATTGGATGAAAAATGAGCAGGTTTACTAAAAAAATGTTTCACTGTGCATGCGCGAATGCAATCAAAATACAATACGCATAATGTATTAGCTAAGTATATAGAGCAACTTTTGTGAAAGTCTCAAAATCAAAGCTTGAAAATTCTGAAAATTATCGTCGATAGAATAAGCTCGAAATCCGTTGTTCCCAAAAAAGAAGCAAAAATATGAGGGGTTGTATCAAATATCTGTTGATTAGTGCCAAGATAGCGTACACAATATTGCACAATATATTTGGATACAACCCCTCATCTTTTTGCTTCCTTTTGGGAACAACGGATTTCGAGCTTATTCTATCGACGATAATTTTCAGAATTTTTAAGCTATGATTTTGAGACTTTCACAAAAGTTGCTCTATACACTTAGCTAATACATTATGCAGATTATATTTTGATTGCATTCGCGCATGCGCAGTGAAACATTTTTTAGTAAACCTGCTCATTACCTGCTCATTTTTCATCCAATTTTTATTATTTTTTTATTCTGATTGCAGAGTATTGTGTACAGTGTTGTTTGTCATATTTTCTGAAAAGAACTTTTTTTTATATATTAAGAACTCTGCAAATTATAAGCAAAAAACTTGGCGAAATTTGGAGCTGTTTTTATGAAAACCTTAATTTCTCTACGAGTATACAGGCTATCCTCATAAAAATGAACACAGCATATTGCAATAAGCCACTTATTAATAATCTCGAGTTTGAACGCTTTTGCTACATTATTTTTTACAGGGTTATCCTAAAGATATTCTTTCTTTTTCAATTTGTTGACGATCCCCTATGGGGTTTAGGGAAAAAATCTTCGCGGAAATATATGACCTATACTATATACTGTTTACACACCTGCAGTTTCAGGTTATTTCCTTATGTATTTTTCTAGATATTTAACAAAACGTCTAAAATCGCAACTGACCGGTTACCTTTGGCCATATAGTGTAATGTTGTAAAATCTATACTATAATGTTGTAAATTCTATACTATAAAGAACAGACGTGTACATGCGTAACGCTGCGCCATTTTGCGAATGGTAACTCTTGACGATGAAATTTCGGTTTTGCAATTTTTGCTATTGCAATTTTTTGAATTTCTAAACATCGCACATTTTCAATTTTTACACCGTCATATTAAAAAAAAAGTCTACTTTCAAATGCAATTTGTTGTTTGAAAACTGTATCCTAATTTACTGATTTATTATGGCTTTTAAAATAATTTTCAAGCATGAATTTTTTTAATCAATTTCCATCGCGTACAGGCTCCATTGCAAAATAACGCATTTACACTTAAAACAATATAAATAGTTCAGCATTTGTCTTTGGCTGATTTTTCACAACGAAATTAGAACTTCATCAATTCGTTTGTATTTCAAAGGTACTCCTCCTAGAACAGGAATGGCGAACTTATGGCACGCGTGCCGAACTTGCCACTTAAGAAAACTTCTCTGGCACGCTAAAAAACGTATAGATTATATTCAGTTTATGGAGAACAATTCAGGTTATTTATTTTATTTTTTACAAAAAGTATAGTTTTGTGTAACAGGTATATAATTTACTATAATCCTTTACTTTTGAATGAATTAAGATAAATTTTGATATAAAACCTCCCTGAAGCATCATTTTCTCGTCAACAATTCAACATGCAGTATTTTCCAAATCATTTTGCTTCTCTATCAAATTTCAAAGGTTCTATTTTTGAAAATGGAGTTTTAAGAGATAGTTTGCGCAGTAATTACAACTGACACGTTTTCTACTTCAGATTAGGTTTTATTTTATTCAGACTTATTGTTTTTATTCTATTTTAGGTTTTATTCTATTTAGGTTTTAATTTTGAAAATAGAATTTTAACTATTAGTGTAAATAATTATTTGCCCATTGAACTTGCGTTTGCCTGAAAAACTGAAAATGATCCGGTTCGGAAGTATACTGTACAATAAAATAAAAACTCATTTATAGATTATTAATACGGAATTCGATGCAACGTGGCTATGTTATTGAATAAATAAGCTAGGAATCGAATTTAATATAAGTTTTAAAAAATTTAAGTAAAATTTCTATAAAAATTAATTATTGGATTTTATCTAAGTTAAATTTTTTTTGGCACGTTAGAATGTTGCTACATAATAATTTTGAAATTTTTGGCACGCAATACTCAAAAAGGTTCACCATCCTTGTCCTAGAATACGCAACGCTCAGCGATCAAATTAAGAGGCTACTTCAGTCAAAGGAAAAGACCCGTTCGCTAATGCTAATCCTATGGAAGAAATTTATAAAGATATCTCGGTCGCATTTCAATATTTTTAAATAATTTCTTTTGCATTGAATAGTTGAGATTGATCTGTACAAAGGCCGTTGTTAACTTTGTCGATTTTGTTTACAGGTATTTCTTATGAGAACACTTTCATTTTCGGAACCGGTTTCGAAAGTAAAAGCATCCTCATAAAAAATATCTGCAGTCAAAATCGAAAAAGTAAAAAACGGCCTGCATACAAATCGATCTCAACTATTCAATAAAAGAAATCATTTAAAAATATTGAAATGCGACCGAGATATCTTTATAAATTTCTTAAATAGGATTAGCATTAGCGAATGTGTCTTTTCATTTGACTGAAGTAGCCTCTTAACACCAGTTATCATCCGAAAATGTCAAAAATGGCCTTAAAATTTTAAAATTTGAATTAGTTTTTGAGATATTGATTTCTTCATAATTTTTAATGACATTTCTGTAATGATGGCAACTAAATTACTCCATTTTTGTGGATAAAAGGAAGAAAAGGGAAAAAGATAGGGATGATTAGATTTCTTTGTGGGACATAATTTTCAAATTGAAATTAACTTTTATTTGAGCAGATAGTGGAAAAAATATTGTAATTCAATTGTATTGTTCAAAAAAAAAATTTCCAGAAATACAAATTTATTTTCAACTACTCAAGCTTCAGGAATCAGTTTATTTTAGAAAGCAAAAATTCGTCTGTTGACTGTAACATTATGATAAATTCCATTGACGTAAAAAGAAAAAAATCTATCGTCGCTTTTTTAATTTCATTTAAAGTAGAAAAGCGATTTTCACAAAGACGTTAAAAAAATGTTTTAGCGAGAAAAATTACATTTCTCTAAGAATTTATTTTAAATCATAAATATAAAGTGCTTTTGAATAAATTTGCCAAAACAAAGTAATTTTTGTATAAGTTCACCCAAACGAACGTCATTTCTACCACCTCCGAAATTAGAAGCCAAATCTTGGGAGAACGAAAAGCTTTTGGCAAATAAAGTTGTAGAATATGTGTATTTTTATTGGGAAAGTTTTTGACTTAAATTGTAAATATAATTTATTATTTGAAATGTTGTATTTAATAAAATTAATACTATAATTGCCTTCCAAATTTTCCATAAAATTAGATTTCATTTCCCCCCAAAAGAATCGAATGATCTCATGCAATTCAAAAGCAACACATCGGGTTGCCACACAACTAGTAATTTTTAAATTCAAAAGAAAATAATAATGTTAATTTACAAAATACCAAATATTTTATACTAATGACTAAGTTTTTATTCAAGTCTTAAATTTTACTAAAAAACTTATGAATTGTAAACGATTACTTTTTTGCATTAAAAAGAACCAGTATCGTCGAAAACATGGCTATGTGAATTTACACATCATTAGTTTTCAAGATATAGTGAAATATATCTTTGCGATGGTGTAACGGCCCCGTCTCCTGTTTATCATTTGGGTTGGGTTGATGTTTGACGGCCAATTATCTACACGAGGGATATAGGCCCGGGGTGAGTGCCCTCCGTGGGGGTCTTTCTAAGGGAACCTAATCCGTATTAACGCATGGAAGATCCACGGCTCGAAGAAAACCACGAAAACTCCGAACGATTAGGCCGACGGGCGCGATTGGGATCGAACCCAGCACCTCCCGCCTACCAGCTTCGAGAGCAGAACCTCTCGGCCACTGGTGGGGCCGTTTATCATTTGGATCCAAATGATTTTGTTTTTTCTAAATATTAAGTTAGCTTATTTTAGATTCCGATTTTTTATGCATTTTTTTTTTCGGTATATGAAATATTAAAAAATATTGCGTTTTCTTCTTATATTTACAAAAAGTACAGTAAAACCTCCCTAAAGTGACCACGTTCCGTTCCAATAAAAATGGGTCGCTCCGAGAGGTGCTCTCTTAATGTAGGTTATGTTTAAATCTAATTTTTAATTGTTAAAAAAAAGGTAACAATTAATATTACTAAAATTTATTTTTCACATTAGGAAAAAATAAATAAAAATTTAAGTATCAAAACAAAAGTTAATTACATAAGTTAATTACTGCAGAGTTAAAAAAAAATGAATACATTGACGTTTGCTTTGATTTTACGGTTTTGTCTTTTATAAATTTTATTTCCAAGTCCTTTCGAAATTCAATAAATAAATGCAATTTTTTTTTTTGACGTAGCAAATAATGACGATATTAATTTGTCTATTTCTTTGAGAGTTTCCCGGCTGAATTGGGCAGGGGAGTTTATTGACCGTCATTTTTAATGTGTCATCAGAGTTAACTTCATTGCCTAAAAAGGCACAAAGGGGTTTCAACACTTAAAAGTTACCAGAATAATAATAATAAAAAAATCTAAACTTAGTTTAGAAGTTTGATGAATAATGCGCCCTCTGGAATTATTTTTCTAATAAAACAATCTTCAAGCAACCAGGAAAAAACGAAATTATTTTCTTCAAAGAAATGGGTCACTTATGGAGGGAGTTCAACTGGGATGGTCTCTGAATGGAGGTAAAATTAGCATTGAGCCTATGGGAAAAAATTTCGTTCCATGAAAAAATGATCGTTCAGGGAGGGGGTTGCTTAATGAAGGTGGTCGCCAGGGAGGTTTCACTGTATATCTTAATATCTTAATGGAGTAATTGAACATAGCTATAATGCTTTCACGTACAAATTATTAATAGTCCTCAAAAAAGACCCAGCTGTTTTTATAGACGAGTTCGCGATATCCCTCTACTAACTTACTGAATCCAATATAGCTTTAATAGTATTCCTATTGATCAAAGGAACATCTGAAATCGAATTCTATTCTGCCATCTAAAAATCGGCCAAGTTGTCATGACAACCTCAAGTAGGTTAACACAAAACTAATACACTTTTGTTAGGTTTGTAGATTAGTCTATTTCCGAGTTAGACAAAATAGATTTTTTTCCTGACACACTATGAGTTTTACTTTCATCCTTTTACGGATACCCATTAAATACCTTCTTGTTGCAAATGTTTGTTTTTGTTATACATTTCCGGCGTGCAATGCCGGAAATATTCGTGAATGTTATGACACTCTTAAACAAACTGCGCGTGAAAGTTAAAGAATAATTTTATTTTCACTGAATTTTTGAGGCTTTTTAAATCGTCAGTCTTGCGATTTCTTCATTGAAGAGTCAAGCAGGGCGTGTAGCCGGCAAAAATTACCAGGGTCCGGTTACATTAAAGAGCCCGTCCGGAATCTTGTTTTTAAATGAAGTAGTAAAAAATAAATGCTTTTTTTTTTTACAAAAAATAAAACATTACAGTTAAGGGGCCGCTGCACTGAAACTCCCCGATTACGAAATCCCATGTTAACCTAGGGGAAAATTTTGAAGCGCGATGACTCGTTACTAATATAAATATTAAAATACCGTTTTCTCCATCAGAAAGTAAACGTCAGATGCCAATGATATGCGTTTTTAAAAAATGTGTACGAAATTTTAAGTATTTTTAAGAAGATGATAAAATTTAATCAAATGCAAATTTCAAAGTTTATAGGGATTTTTTACATACTTAAAATTTACGGAGATAATTTTTAAAACCGCACATCGTCGGCATCGGACGTCTACTTTCTGATGGTGAAAACGGTATTTTAAAAATAATATTAGG
The DNA here is from genome assembly GCA_963932465.1 of Maratus speciosus. NCBI lineage: Eukaryota > Metazoa > Arthropoda > Arachnida > Araneae > Salticidae > Maratus > Maratus speciosus. The sequence continues at coordinate 438,388,174 of OZ010792.1, read as the reverse complement.
TATAATAGTAATTGCGCTTCAAATTATCCCACAGGCTAACATGGGATTTCGCATTCGGGGAGTTTCAATGCAGCGGAGCCTTAAACTAAGTGACAAGCGACATTATTAACCTTTAACTGATGTTACGGGTCTCACAGACCGGTGCTTTTTTAAATTTTCATGGTTTAACTTGCAAATTTCAGTTTATCTACAACACTACTGAATTTTGTTTTGTTTGGAACTTTAATACTAACACCAGAGACTTTTGAATAGGTGAATTTTAATTATAAGACTCATGTACAAAAAATTTAGTACAAAACAACATCCGGTGAGTTAATCGCGGCTTTTAATCATCTTTTGATGGAGCGGTCTCACAGACCGCTTCACACTAGTTATGTGACAATTTATGTGACATCAGTTAAAGGTTAAACAGCTAAAACTTGAGCCGCATAAATTGTGCATGTGAAGGTTATTACAAAGCGCTAAGAAAAAGCAATTAAAATAAACATTTTGGTTTAAAAATAAATATTAGTATTAGTGCAAACGTAGAGCACCTAAGCAGGAGAAATACCTGGACCCACCCCCCACCCCTCGCCCTCACCAACACCAAAATCAGCTTCAGAGGGTCCAGTGCATCGCCAGCTGAAGAGGGTCATAGTAGAGGTCTGCACGGGCCGAAATTTCCAGGCCCGGGCCCGGTCCGACTCATAGAAAAAAAAATTCGGCCCGGTCCGGCCCGATACAAAAATTAAAAGTTTGGCCCGAGCCCGGCCCGGAAAAAAGTTAAAATTTTCATCCCGGCCCGAGTGAATTCCTTAAACATTGATTTTTACGTCGATTTGGTTAAAAATTTGTCTCGTACGAGGAGTTCTGATCAAAAATATTTATCTTACCTCTTTTTCATGTTTACAATCTTCATTTTTATAGAAGTGCAGCAGGGTGCGATATTTATTTTTTTAATGAATCTCTATTTCTTGTATGTAAATGTTTCAGTTATCATTAATATTGTTAATCCATATTCCATGTATTGAAGTGTTAAAAATCCGAAAAATGTTATGCAGTAAAATCTTCTAAGACTGAATTGCATAGAAAAGGGAAAAAAAATGCGTTATAGACAAGTTCACTTCTTAGCAACTGTAAATGTATTATATATTCTTTTCTTACGTATTAGTATATTAATTTTGCATGGGTCAACACGTTTTTCAGTTTAAAACAGGGTTCCTTCATAGGCGGGTTCTTTTCACATGTTTTACTAGATTTTAATTTAGGTATGGTATATTTTAATAAGCGTAGAAATCTTCTATTCTTTAAAAAGAATAAATTTTAATGTTTAAGTGTAGAATAATGGCGATTTAAAAATTCATGCATTTTTTGTAAACATTTTTGGGCCAGGCTTAATTTTACTGCCCTTTGAATGGACCAGGCCACGCTGAGATGAGACAATGATATTCATACTGGCTGGGTCAAAATCTGGAATGAAAATTTTCGGCCTTGAAGACTAGGGATGAAATACCAGTCCTGGCTCTGTACAGAAAAAATAAGTTAGGCCCGTCCCGGCCCGAGTGCCGTGACGGAAAATCGGCCCGAGCCCGGCTCATGCAGATCTCTAGGGCATAGGACCGACTGAAAGGATTTTCCCCATGAACACTAATTATTTTCTACATTTTATTCGTATAACGATGTTTAAAATTGAAGCAAATACGTCTGATTGTTTAAAAAGAAATTATTTGACAATTGCTTTTCTAATACAATAGTTAACTTTGCGGGTCCTTAACGTATAGTTAAGAACTCGTAGACTCTCTCTCTCTCTCTCTGCCGTTCAGGGTCAAAGGTAAAAGAGAGATAGAGAGATGACAATAGAAATAAATCTGTTAGCTTGAGAAGCTTACAATTATTTAGCAACCTTGGATTGAGGCAAATATGAAGGTAATCACACGCAAACACAATTGTAGATAAATACGTGTATAAATGGGGAAGAACGATGAATGCTCTTTGAAAAAACATAGTTGTCGATTGGTATAAAGGGAACAGAACAGTGAAAGTCGCTGTTCGTAAACGAAAAAAACGATGACTATTATCTATAAATAACTAAATAACTATTATCTATAAATAACTAAATAACTATTATGTATCATAACTAAATAACTATTATCAATCTGTGATGATCATTCCCCCCCCCCTCCCGTCCCTTCATCTCAGTTATATTTTTTAAAAAATTAAGGCTCTTTTTCTCACCCAACAACACGAAACTTTCTGACTCGTTCACGGAGTCGTTTTTAAACGTATAAGCATTAAGTTAGTAGTATAATTACTGAAGCTATTTAGAATCGGATAGCTTTTTACAATAAATGTATCTCAAATTTGTAATCGGTGCTCTCCGATGGCCTTTTTCTCTCTCAAAAATTGGCTTAAAACAATAAATTTGGCATTAACTTTCCAAAAGAGCCTTTACCTTAACAAGAAAAATAGAAACACTATTCGCCCTCTTAGTATCTGAGTAAAAATACCTTGAAATTCCGTGCATTTAAAAATAACAAGAAGGAAAAATCATGCATCAGATATAGATTATGAAAATTTTTCAAACACTATCAGGATATTCTTGAGCATACTCTTTTTTTTTTTTTTATACAGTCGGACCTCGTTATCACGACACCCGGTTTTCACGTCACTCCGCTTATAACGTCAGTTTTTCAAAGTCCCGATTTTCTGTAAATGATTTTTACGTAAATAAACTCCGGATTTTACGTCGTTGAATAATTTTCAACTCCGGATATCCCGACGGTTTCGGAAAATTGCCCATAATTCATCTTATAAGCACAGAAATTAAGCTGTAAGAAATGTCTTAGCCAAACTTTTCAAAAAAGTGTCTAAAATACCCATTGAGATAAATGAGAAATTTTACTTCAATCCTTTATCTGAATAAATAAACCCAAACACTATGAATGACCCACTTAAGCTCCTGATAGACGTGTTAGTCTACTCGCGGTTTTTTAGTTCTGGTCATGCGGCGCTTTCTTGTAGTTACACGGCGTTTTTCGTCCGACTAAAACCGAAGCATTGCATTGCATTGAAACGATCAGAAATTATTTAACATCCATTTCTGAAACAACGAATATTGATTATAATTTATTGTAGAAAAGAAAGAAAAAGAATTGTAGGAAGCACATCTAGGGATAAAGCAACCCTTAATTCAGCAATATTTCATGAAACAATAAAAAAACAAGTCATCATAAATCTGATTTTTATTCTTTTCAATTTTGTTTAATAATAATGTTTTATTGTTTAAAACTGCAAGAACCGTTATGAATTTACAATTGTCTTAAATTAATTAAAAATACAGTTTTTTATAAACCTTTTTTCCAACTCCGCTTACCGCGACACTCCGCTTATGACGACACTTTTTTCTGGTCATTGGAGTGTCGGGATAACGAGGTTCGACTGTACAATGAAATGAGGTATCTAAATAAACAATTTAAAAAACACATAACGCATACATACAAAATTCATTTTGTGCAATTACTGTCCATATCCGGTAATGCATGTAAATTCTTTCGTGCACCCTGTACATGACCTAAAAAATTGATGCACACCTCGTTATGGACTAAAAATTAGTTAAGGAATGTGCCTACCTTCGGGGCATTTTTTTTTTTTTTTTTTTTTTTTTTTTTGAAAAGTATGAAATCTATATATGTGTTTTTAGTTAAAACAGGGAATAAAACTATGAATTCATATATATTTTTTATAGAATTTTACTTAACTTTTCAAATTTAGGCAATACTTAGTCAAATTTTAGTAAAGAAAATGCGTTTATGCCAAACCTTCTCTAACGAAATCTATTCAATGTATTTCACTCTTTTTTTAAACAATATATTAGCAAACCACTTACCTGTGTTATGAAGCAAAAGATTTGCAATACCTCTTAAATTTACTAATATATACCAAATTTTGTATACAAAACATGATTTTTGAAAAAATAATTGTATTTTTCAATAAAAATTGCTCTTAAATTAATATATACCAGGGTTCGTACAGGTCCTTGGACTTCCACACTAAGAAATTCTTCGGTACCAGTATTTTCTTATGAAAAATCTCTCATTAAATAAGGCAAAATTTCGTCCATTTAAACTTGATTTATTTTTCTATAAAAAAAATTCTGATATATTGCCTTAAAAATAACGGTACCCAGAGTTGGGCAAAATACATCGAAAAATCATTTTCGATACAAAATACAAAATACATTAATTTTAGAACCTAAAATACAAAATACAAAATACTTTTCAAATTAAAAAAATTCCAAATGCAAAATACATGTATTTTCAAAATACATTTAAAATACAAAATACATCTGAAATTTTGAAAAAGTTTGTGTATAAGATTAGAGGTTTGCACGGGCCGTGCCCGGCACGGTCAGCTGTCTGGTTTAGGGCCAATTTTTATTCACGACACTCGGGCCGGGCCGGGTCGGACCTGCCCTTCAGTTGTTCCGGTATGGTCCGGCCCGGGTATCAGGTTTATTTTTTTCTGAAGGAAGGCTCAGATGGTCCTCGTCATCACTCATTCGGGTTCCGGGCTTTACATTTTTTTTCTGTAGACTGGGGCCGGGCCTGATTTATTCCTTTCAGACCGGACCGGAACTGGACTTCATTCTTCCTAGACGTTTGCATTAGCCAAAAATTTTAGTATTGGTCCCGAACCAGCCCTTATGAAAATCACTGACCCACACCGGCCCGGTCTGGCCTATTCAGAAATCAGTAAAATTTGGCCCGACTCAACAATTGTTTCCAAAAAACGTATGCATTTTTAAGTTGCTATGATTTTAAAATTAAAAATTTTAATTTTATTATTTTTAAAGAATAGTAAATATATTTATGGACAATAAAATTAAAGTACAGTAAAAAAAAACTCTGAAAATGAATCTGTCTATAAATCCTGTCTTAAACGGCAAATGTTTTGATTCATGCAAAATGAATTTAATAACAGGCGAAAAGAACATAATACATTTAGAACAAAGTATGTACGTGCTAAGAAGGGAACCTATGTATAATGGATTTTTTTTCTCCTATCCTGTGCGAATCCGTCTTAGAAGATTCTACAGTATAGCGTTTTTCAGATTTTTAAGTTTCCAAGGCATGAAGAGATTAATGATATTAATTATAATTAAAACATTTACATAAAAATAAAGATTAATTCAAAAAATAAATATCGCAGTCAAAGGTGCTTTTAAAGGAAGTCTATAAACATGAAAAAAAAAAAAGCTGAAATAAGTATTTTTGATCAGAAATCCTCGTACAAGACGATTTTTAACCATATCACCACAAAAATTTATCTTTTCTGGAAATTAGTTGGTCTGGCCTAATCGAGTTTTTGTACGAGCAGGGCCAGGTCGAACTTCTAGCTTTTATATCGGTCCGGGGTAATGCCGCGATTTCACTTTTTATACCGGACTGCAGCATAAATATGCAGCATAGAAGCGCTACCTGTTGGGGGATTTACACCAACACTGAATCCACATTCAACTGAATCTGAAGTTCGATGAAAATCCGTGCATTAGTACCTGAGATAGAGCTATTGGAGAAATCGTGAAAAATGTAGCATAGCAGCGCCACCTGTTACGCAATTTACACAAAAACTTAATCAGCAACAACTTGTGTCAACGTCTAACTGAATCTGAAGTTTGATGAAAATCCGTGCATTAGTTCTTGAGATAGAGTTTTTGCGGAAATCGTGAAAAATACAGCATAGCAGCGCCACCTGTTACGCGATTTACACTAAAACCTAATATACAACAACTTATGTCAACGTCTAACTGAATCTAAAGTTTTATTAAACTCTGTGCATTAGTTCTTGAGATAGAGCGCTCACAAAATTTGTGTCACACACAGACAAACTCACAGATAGGACATTTTCTAAAAACAGTCAAATGGGGTTCAGGACCTTCAAAAATATAAATCCGTCGAAAACCTGAAGTCAGATTTTTTCACGATTCCAATACTTTCTTCTTGTAAAGAAAGGGGAAAATAAAAAGTCCTTCCGGCCAGTGCCGGGAGGAAGAGGTAGCTTTCATATTCCTTATTTTAAAAAAGCCAATTTATATCATTCAAACACACGAAGCTCAATTTAGTGGAAACCGAATATAGGAGATTCAAAACTAATTTTTATCAATATAATGAATGAGAATTTCGCGAAATTAGTCAGCTTTATCCAAGCTGCTTTTCTTTAAAGTAACTTATATTTGGCTGCAAAATTCGGCGATTTCTTAAAGTGCCTGCCATTTTAAGACAACATGGTGGATGAGGCTAACCAGTGAACTTGGTCGAGATCTTAGTAATTGCTGTGCACATGCTCACTCACATCGGAATTGGTTGATATATACGAGTGCTGTCGCATGCAAAAAATCAGATTTTTCAAAATGTCACCCACGTTAGAAATTGAAACTGCTATATCTGAGCCATTTTTTAAGGTAAAGACAAATAAAAAATGCTCCTGAATCCTTATATCAAGGTCAAATACTTAAGAAAGAAACCTTTTTCAATTTCTAATTTTTTTGCACCTCACTTTAAATATATATATATATTTTTTATTTAATGGCCGCCATTTTGAAACAAGATGGCTGATGAATCTGGCCAGCGAACTCGAGGTATTGATGTATACTATCCACATGCCTTCTTACATCGAAATAGGCGAAAACGTGTGTTATCGCGTGACAAATACAAGATCGTTTCAAAATGTTAGCCATGCTAGAAATTCAAAGTGCTATAATTCAAACATTTTTTAAGATATAAACAAAAGAACAAATTTTCAGAAACAAAAACTGCTCCGGAATCTTTGTATCAAGGCCAAACACATAAAAAAAATCTTTTTCATTTCCAATTTTTTAATACCTCATTTTAAATTTTAAATTTAATTTATTTTTAAATGGCAACCCTTTTGAAACAAGATGGCGAATGAAGCTGGCCAACGAACTCGGTCGAGACATTGGTACGTACTATGTACAGACCAAGTTACATCCAAATCGGTTCATAAATACGCCTGTTATCGCGTGACATAAATCAGGTTGTTTTAAAATGTCAGCCATAATAGAAATTCAAAATGCAATTACTCAGCCATTTTTTTAGATATAGACGAAACAAAAACTGTTCCGGAATCTTTGTATTAAGGTCAAACACATACGAAAAAAATCTTTTTCATTTTCCAATTTTTTGGTATCTCATTTTAATTTTTTAATTTTTTAAATTTTTTTAAATGGCCGCCATTTTGAAACAAGATGGCGGATGAAGCTGGCCAACGAACTCGGTCGAGATATTTGTATGTACTATGTACACACCAAGGTACATCCAAATCGGTTCATAAATACGCCTGTTATTACGTGACAAAAATCAAGACGTTTCAAAATGTTAGCCACGCTAGAAATTCAAAATGCTATAACTCAGCCATTTCTTAAGATATAGACGAAACAAAAACTGCTCCCGAATCTTTTTATCAAGGTCAAACACATAAGAAGAAAATATTTTTTCAATTTTTTTATTTTTTGGTACCACATTTCAAATTAAAATTTTTCTTAAAAATTTAAATGGCCGCCATTTTTAAACAAGGTGGCGGATGAAGCTGGCCAACGAACTCGGTCGAGACATTGGTATGTACTATGTATAAACGAAGATACATCCAAATCGGTTCATAAATACGCCTTTTATCGCGTGACAAATTTCAGGACGTTTCAAAATGTCAGCCACGCTAGAAATTCAAAATGCTGCAACTCAGCCATTTTAGGTAGCTTTCTTTACAAAAAAGCTACCTATTGCAGCCGTTCGGAGGAAAGCGATTTCAAAAAATTTTGGTATATTTTCATCGATCATGACCCCCAGACCCCGAAACCACCCTCCGTTCAAAATTGATATATATATATATATATATATATATATATATATATATATCTGACCTATGTCACACTGTAACTCCCGTAATTATGAACCGATTTCGATGTAATTCGGTGTGTACATAGTACATACCAATGTCTCGACCGAGTTCGTTGGCCAGCTTCATCCGCCGTTTTGTTTCAAAATGGCGGCCATTTAAAATTTTTAAAATAATTTAAAACTTGAAATGTGGTACCAAAAAATTAAAAATGGAAAAATATTTTTTTCTTATGTATTTGACCTTTATACAAAGATTCCGGAGCAGTTTTTGTTTCGTCTATATCTTAAAAAATGGCTGAGTTATAGCATTTTGAATTTCTAGCGTGGCTGACATTTTGAAACGTCCTCAATTTTGTCATGCGATAAAAGGCGTATTTATGAACCGATTTGGATGTAATTCGGTGTGTACATAGTACATACCAATGTCTCGACCGAGTTCGTTGGCCAGCTACATGCGCCATTTTGTTTCAAAATGGCGGCCATTTAAAAAATTTTTAAAAATTTAAAATTTGAAATGTGGTACCAAAAAATTGAAAATGGAAAAATATTTTTTTCTTATGTATTTGACCTTTATACAAAGATTTCGGAGCAGTTTTTGTTTCGTCTATATCTTAAAAAATGGCTGAGTTATAGCATTTTGAATTTCTAGCGTGGCTGACATTTTGAAACGTCCTGATTTTTCTCACGTAATAACAGGCGTATTTATGAACCGACTTGGATGTACCTTGGTGTGTACATAGTACATACAAGTATCTCGACCGAGTTCGTTGGCCAGCTTCATCCGCCATCTTGTTTCAAAATGGTGGCCAATTAAAAAAATAAAAAAATAAAAAAATTTAAATGAGATACCAAAAAATTGGAAAATGAAAAAGATTTTTTTTTGTATGTGTTTGACCTTAATACAAAGATTCCGGAACAGTTTTTCTTTCGCTAATATCTAAAAAAAAACGGCTGAGTAATAGCATTTTGAATTTCTCTTGTGGCTGACATTTTAAAACGACCTGATTTTTGTCACGCGATAACAGGCGTATTTATGAACCTATTTGGATGTAACTTGGTCTGTACATAGTACATACCAATGTCTCGACCGAGTTCGTTGGCCAGCTTCATTCGCCATCTTGTTTCAAAAGGGTTGCCATTAAAAAAAAATTAAATTTAAAATTCAAAATGAGGTGTTTAAAAATTGGAAAATGAAAAAGATTTTTTTTATGTGTTTGGCCTTGATACAAAGATTCCGGAGCAGTTTTTGTTTCTGAAAATTTGTTCTTTTGTTGATATCTTAAAAAATGGTTGATTTATAGCACTTTGAATTTCTAGCATGGCTAACATTTTGAAACGATCTTGTATTTGTCACGCGATAACACACGTTTTCGCCTATTTCGATGTAAGAAGGCATGTGGATAGTATACATCAACACCTCGACCAAGTTCGCTGGCCAGATTAATCAGCCATCTTGTTTCAAAATGGCGGCCATTAAATTAAAAAATATATATATATTTAAAGTGAGGTGCAAAAAAATTAGAAATTGAAAAAGGTTTCTTTCTTAAGTATTTGATCTTGATATAAGGATTCAGGAGCATTTTTTGTTTGTCTTTACCTTAAAAAATGGCTCAGATATAGCAGTTTCAATTTCTATTGTGGGTGACATTTTGAAAAATCTGATTTTTTGCATGCGACAGCACTCCTATATATTAACCGTTTCCGATGTGAGTGAGCATGTGCACAGCAATTACTAAGGTCTCGACCAAGTTCACTGCTTAGCCTCATCCACCATGTTGTCTTAAAATGACAGGCACTTTAAGAAATTGCCGAATTTGGCAGCCAAATATAAGTTACTTTAAAGAAAAGCAGCTTGGATAAAGCTGACTAATTTCGCGAAATTCTCATTCATTATATTGATAAAAATTAGTATTGAATCTCCTATATTCGGTTTCCACTAAATTGAGCTTCGTGTGTTTGCATGGTATAAGTTGGCTTTTTTAAAATAAGGATTATGAAAGCTACCTCTTCCTCCCGGCACTGGCCGGAAGGACTTTTTTAAGATATAAACGAAACAAAAACTCCTCCGAAATTTTTGTATAAAGGTCAAATACATAAGAAAAAAATATTTTTCCATTTTCAATTTTTTGGTACCACATTTCAAATTTTAAATTTTTTTTTAAATTTTAAATGGCCGCCATTTTGAAACAAAATGGCGGATGAAGCTGGGCAACGAACTCGGTCGAGACATTGGTATGTACTATGTACGCACCGAATTACATCGAAATCGGTTCATAAATACGCCTTTTATCGCGTGACAAAATTCAGGACGTTTCAAAATGCCAGCCACACTAGAAATTCAAAATGCTATAACTCAGCCATTTTTTAAGATATAGATGAAACAAAAACTGCTCCAGAATCTTTGTATAAAGGTCAAATACATAAGAAAAAAATATTTTTCCATTTTTAATTTTTTGGTACCACATTTCAAATTTCAAATTTTTTTTAAAATTTTAAATGGCCGCCAATTTGAAACAAAACGGCGGATGAAGCTGGCCAACGAACTCGGTCGAGACATTGGTATGTACTATGTACACACCGAATTACATCGAAATCGGTTCATAATTATGAGATTTAGAGTGTGACATAGGTCATATATATATATATATATATATATATATATATATATATATATATATATATATATAAATTTTGAACGGAGGGTGGTTTCGTGGTCTGGGGGTCATGATCGATGAAAATATAACAAAATTTTTTGAAATCGCTTTCCTCCGAACGGCTGCAATAGGTAGCTTTTTGTAATGAAAGCTACCTAAAAGAGAGAAAGTCGAAGCGTGAGTTTAATAGTTATTCTTGGACGTATACATTATAAACACATATATAAAAGAATTGTATAATTTCCTTCGTTGGAAGTTGGTTAAAAAGTATACATAATTCGTTAAGGCCTCGATCACTACAATACTAATATGAGTATGCTTCCCATGAATAAAAAAAAAAGAAATAATTTAAAAAGGAATATTAAATAAATAACATGTTAATGTTTTCGTTTAAATCCTGGCAATATCATAATGTGTAGAAATACGACGTTCGGGGTATCATGATACCAAATAACTTTTTTTTTTTTTTTAGTAATGTTTTTTAGTTTTTAATAAATAATAAGTGTCTTCTATCAATGCATCGTTCTTCCTCATGGTCTGTTTTAAAGACCCTTCAATCTTGAATAAGTCATGGTATTAAAATTACTTTAAATACTCATAACGTACTCTCCATCATTTATATTGTAAAACTGAATTTAAACATGTAGAAGTGTATTCAGTCAGAAGACGAACAAAGGAACTGTCTCTGTTCAAATGCACACATATTTAATTATAAATTTCTAGGCTATCGTTAAAATACAAACACTTAAGGATTCTTGGCTATAAAAATTATAATGTATACAGGAACACAACATTAAAACATTCAAAAAAGAAAATCGAAGCACGGATCTAGTTAGATTCCGTCAAATAAAATAAAAGCGGGCAACGCCCGATTCAAGATCAGCTAGGAGAGAGCACCGCTCTCTTCCAACGCAGAAAACCATCTCCCCCAAATCCAGCGCTCGGCCTTCCGTTTTTTGCTAGCTCATCAACTTCTCGTGAGAAATGGACTTTCACTTCTCCCGACATCTGGTCTGGGCTATTGCTTCGCTACTACATTCGTCCATCCTGACCATTCTGTGTCCTCACAGATCATCCACCATATAGACTGGACTGGTACCGTCTGACTTTCATGGAACCTGAAAAATACTGGAAAAACACACACAAAAACAAACAACATGACAAATAATTGCAATATCAAACTACGTATACAGACGAACACAGTCTTTCCGTCAAAAAAAAGAAAAAAAACACAGTTTCAGTTCTTTTTTGCTAAATATAGTCCAAAAAACAATGCGCAGGTGAGTTCATCACGTGGGTACAGTCCTATGAACAGTTTTTAAACAGAGAGATTTTTTTTCTTGTATAAAACAGTCAAAAAAGAAATATGTTCAGATGACAGCACAGTCACTTTTGATAAACACAGTAAAATAAAGAAAAGATGAGACGATGCAAAAAAACATAAATATATCAACTTGAATTAGCACTATATTTTTCTCTTTAGGTTGAAGAAGCCCACGGCTTCATGTGATCGGCTGCAGTAGAGGTCACTCTTGGACCCTCTTGAGAGCCCACTTTTTCGACATCGTATCGATCATTGCGCTTCACTTTGATCACTTTGTATGGACCAAGGAATTTCGGTCGTAGCTTCATACCGACCCCGAACTGGGTTCGTTGGATTGCAACTAAATCACCAATTTTATAACATTTCGCTTTTTTGCGTTTACGGTTGAAAGTTTTGCGATTTTCCTCCTGAATTTTTAATATATGTTGTTTCCCGATATTTCTGCTATTCTGTCTTTCTTCGACAAATACGTTTTCATGTTCCTCATCAAGAATTTGTTTTATTCTTAAATCTTCCCTATTTCTAATTTTTACTCCCGTTAGAAGCTCAAAGGGTGTGTATTGAGTGCTTCGGGAAACCGTACTATTCATTATTCGCTGAACAGCCGGTACATGTTTATACCACTTCGACGGGTCATCGATACTCAATTTAGCAAGGATTGATATGAGAGTCTCCTGTTGTCGTTCTACCTGTCCGTTTCCTCTGGGTATTCCCGTTGTAATTAGAACATGCTCAATATTTTCGTCTTCGAGATACTTTTTAAATTCACTAGAAATGAAGGCGGCACCTCGGTCGCTGATTATTCTCTCAGGGTTCCCGAATGTAGCTTGTTGAATTTTTAATTTAGAAATTGCCTCCTTTGCAGATGTAGTCTTGACTGGATAGAACCACACGAATTTGGTAAAAGCGTCCACTACAGAGAATATAAAATTATAGTTTTTGTTGGTCGAGGACATTGGGCCTAAGTGGTCGACGTGATAAGTTTGGAGAGGGGAATCATGTTTAGGAATGGGATTTAGCAATCCTTCACCTTTCCCTCGCTTTCGGTTGTATAGGATGCACTCTACACAATTTCCTTTAACACTTTCAACTTGTTTTCGAAGATTAGGGATATAATAATCCTGCTTTATTATCGCTTCGGTCTTGGCTACAGCGTAATGTCCTTTATTATGAATTTCCCGAATAATTTCTTTCTGCATAATTTCGGGTACCATAATTAATTCTCTACCATCTTCATATTCGTACACCATATTTTTCCTAACAAAATAATCTTTACTTTCATTTTTCTCAACTAGTGTTTTGATAGTTTTAATGTAATCGTCTTCGTTTTGTGCTTTGGTTAATTTTGTTGTAATTTCATCATGCGAACGTGTTGTGACTAATACGGTGTTACGACTCAACGCATCAACGTGTTTCATTTGACTTCCGGGCCTGTGGACAATTTGATAATCGAATTCTTGTAGGAATAATGCCCACCTTGCTACTTTTGGCGTAAGATCTTTCTTCTCTAATATTTTTTGAAATGCGGAACAGTCAGTTACTATTTTAAATTTATTCCCTAACAGGTATGTCCGGAATTTCTTTAATGCTTCAATCACAGCCAGCGCTTCAAGCTCGTAACTACTATATTTGGCTTGGGCGGGTGTTGTTTTCTTACTCATGAAATGAACGGGGTGTAAGTTTCCATAATCGTCTTTTTGTAACAAAACTGCTCCAAAACCTAAGCTGCTAGCATCCGTGTGTAACTCTGTCTCTGTCCCTTGTCTAAATATGTGCAACACCGATTTATCAGATAATTTAATTTTCAATGTTTGGAAAGCTTCCTTTTGACTCGCTCCAAAATTAAATTCGTTCTCCGTTTTCAGGAGATCACTTAAGGGTTTACCGATTCTAGCATAATTCGCTATATATTTTCTAAAATATCCAGTTAACCCTCTGGAGTTGTTTCTTATTTTGTGGCTCAGGGAATTTCTCAACGGCTAACGTTTGTGTTTCTGAAGGGCGAATTGTTCCGTTTTCCACTATGTATCCTAAAAATTCGATCGTTCTTTTCAAAAACTGGCATTTAGAAAAATTGAATTCGAGACCATACTCTGATGCTACCTGAAACACGCGTTTCAGTTTAGAAAGCGCCTCTTCTTCAGTCTTCGCAGGGACGATTATATCGTCTAAGTACACGGAAATCGTTTTGTCTCTTATTAACTCTCTGAGGCATGCATATATGTAGCGTTGGAAAAACTGCGGTGCGGAGCTTAAGCCAAAAGGCATTACATTATACTCGAACTGGGAATTATTTGTAACAAAAGAAGTAAATTGTTTACTGTCCTCATCGATTTCTACGTGGAAAAAAACATTCTTTAAGTCTAATGTGCTAAAAACTTTATTTTGCCCGATATCGTCTAAAATATCATCTATTACCGGAAGGGGGTAATTATCCCTAATTATCTTTCGGTTAAGCTTTCTATAATCAATGCACAATCTATAATTGCCATTTTTCTTTTTGGCTAAAACAATAGGCGCGGCGTAACTCGAACAACTTTCTCGTATAATGCCTTTATCAAGCCATTCCTGGATTTGTTTATCAACAAACGCTTGTTCTGCAAATGCTAATCTCCTGGGTCGGTGCGTAATCGGTATTTCATCGCTCAATATTATTTTAACTTTCAAGTTAGCACTTTTTATTTTTTCAGGCTTGTAATTCTCAATTAAGTTAATTAATTCCTTTTTTAAACCGCAGTCAGTTATGTGAGTAAAATCAATTTCGTTTATATTAACCGAATTTACCATTTCTGCTAAGTAAACAGATTCATACTTAGGAGTGTCAGTTAAGCATTCTTCAATCATGGGGGTGTCTATGGAATTTGACCGCAAGCCTGGGATGGTCATGGGAATGTTTACAACATCCGACTGCAAGACTGACTTGGCCATGGGAATGTTTACAACATCTGAAGGAGTGTCTAACTTCGGAATTTTTAAGGAAACCGTAGTTATCATATTAACAGTATAATTTTTTTCCTTATTTCGCTTACTCATAACTTTAAGGCCATTACCAGATATTTCAAAATTTAATTTACTTAAACAATTATTTCCGAGGATCATATCATATTGTAAATCATTTAAAACGTAAACATCACAATTCGTACCAATATTATCAATTGAAATGTCGGTATTGAAAAAACCCTTCGGACTCACTCCTTTTCCGCTAATTCCTGTCAGTTTCACATCGTTTTCATTTAATTTAAGGCATCCTAAACTCTTATAGATGTTATCATTAACCATTGTCACATCAGATCCACAATCCACCACAGAATTTATTTTTTTCCCCATAATCTCAATAACTTTGAGGATTTTATCCGATGGGCAGGAATTTTTGTTCGTAGTGTTAACTGATTTATTATTATGGAAGTTACTTTGCTCAGCCCTGTGTTCTGTTTCTTTGCCTCTAAAATAAGCTGGCCCTTCTTTTCTTCTGGGACATTGATTTGATTTATGGGAAGTGTATTCATTACAATAAAAGCATCTAATTTTGAAAGGGTTAGCGTTATTCCTCGTGTTAAGATAATTTTTTTCATATTTGCTACTCTGCGGAATGTCATTTCTGTTAAAACTTTTGTTTTCAACATTTTGAGTAAAACGCTTTTTAACATCATTATTCGGACTTCTCGGTTCGGAGTTTTTCTTGATAACATTGCGAGCTGCCTCATAATCATCAAGCTTACTTATAAAATCTGAGACCTTCGTAAACTTAGGCAAGTCACCAATAAAATGTTCCCTTATCTCAAACGGTAATCTCTTCCTTATTTGGTCAATAACCAAAATGTTTTTTAAATCATCAAAAGACGAAATGTTAAGACCCGTAAGCCACTGTTCCAAAAAATTAGTAATTTCAAATGAAAAATCTCGCCACGAGGCCGAATTTTCCTTTCTATGGGAAAAGAATTTTTGTCGAAATTGTTCTGGACTCAGTTTGAATCTCTTCAGTAATAACTGTTTCACGTAATCGTAATCATTGGAGAGTTTCTCCTTTTCGCGACCTATTATATTAACTATTTCCAACGGTAACAGACCTAGTAAATAGGTTACCCAATTTTCCTTTTCTACGCCCAAACGCTTGTTTTGGCGTTCAAACAATGTAAGGTAAATACTAAAAAAAAATACACCGTGAGCCAGTAACTATCACATCACTCGCGAGAAAAAAACAAAAAAACAGACTCACACAAAAAAAAAAACTGTGAGTCGTTCACACCCGGGGGATCCTTCGTCCCGTGAAATTAAAAAAACACTACGAGCATTCGTTGCACACAGGGTTTTTGAAGCGACGCACCTCCTTCCTTTTCCGAAAAAACCGAAGTTCTTTTCCAGATTCTTTCGAAGCAACTCAACAGCTTAAAACAAATCCTTCGGATCCGAGTCGTAGATTCAGATTCCATTCGGCGTTCGGATGTCCAAGTTGTAGATTCAGATTCCGTTCGGATGTCAAAGTTGTAGATTCAGATTACGTTCGGATGTCCAGGGGAAAAATTGTTGAGTCCGGTAGTTCAGTTCATATCCAGGCCGGGCCCACAAAAAATTTGTAGAAGTGTATTCAGTCAGAAGACGAAAAAAGGAACTGTCTCTGTTCAAATGCACACATATTTAATTATAAATTTCTAGGCTATCGTTAAAATATAAACACTTAAGTTTTCTTGGCTATAAAAATTATAATGTATACAGGAACACAACATTAAAACATTCAAAAAGGAAAATCGAAGCACAGATCTAGTTAGATTCCGTCAAATAAAATAAAAGCGGGCAACGCCCAATTCAAGATCAGCTAGGAGAAGAGCACCGCTCTCCTCCAACGCAGAAAACCATCTCCCCCAAATCCAGCGCTCGGCCTTCCGTTTTTTGCTAGTTCATCAACTTCTCGTGAGAAATGGACTTTCACTTCTCCCGACATCTGGTCTGGGCTATTGCTACGCTACTACAAACATATGCATACTATACTTGTAATAATGATTGCAAGTTAAATATTGCTATTTATTTTCTTTAGGTATGAATACACTACTTATTCTATTAAAGAATCCTTTATTGATATTTTTTTTGATTAATTTGCAAGCCAAATGTTAAAAATTTTGAAACTCTCTGTACAATGAACATTGATCTCGGTTGATACATAAATAATCTCGGGATACATAAATAACTACACAATTAATAATGTATAAATTTCTATGCTTATAAATCCGTACAAAATAATATTTCATTAATCTTTTTTTTAATTTTATTCTAAACAAATATATGCGCATACCTGCACATTCAAAATCATAAATATTATTCTAAAGGGGGATGTTTTTGTAATTAACCAAATTAATATTCTTATTGATATTAAAATTCTCATCTGAGAAACATTTGTTTACGATCTAAACTCAAAAAAGGATCAAACTTCGGTTTCGGACAGCAACTTTCATTTCGGTCGAACACCAGTTTATTCACTGAGCTATTTTTTTTTTTTTTTATAAACACTATAAAATAAAACATGAAATGAGTCAAAAAAATTTAATTGCGAAGTCACGCTACATAAACATGTACCTCCAGTAAGAGCAGGTCTATAACCAAAAATCCAACATTTAATATACTCAATCGTAAATACAATTAATGAAAATCTGAATTCTATATCAATAAATATAACGATTTATGTAGTAAAATTCGCTCTCAATTAAATGAATATAACGGGTGGCTTAAAATATACCTGAATTTTGATAAAACGGATACAAAGGAACTAGAAAAAAATGTTTCAATCAATATATAACGGTATAAAACTAAAAATCTTACCTTTAAATGTGTTTTAAAGTTAGTTGTTGCTTCAAAAGTTCCACTTATAACGGTAGATCTTGTTTTACATATTTGGCATGCAGCCTTAACTTTACCGTTATTATCAACAGAAATTATTTAAAAAAATTTCCCATCTAGTATAGCGCAACGTGTACTATCGCAATTCATTAATTCACTTGATATATTATTATCCGGAACTGTAGAAATATCAGCCATTCTTTCACGAGACTTAAACATACATTACATTTCTTTCTATGGTTCTTTAAACAGTACTATGCACAGCAAAACTCTAAATGATTCTTCCTGTTTATCACACTTCACACAGTAGATTTTGTCGTTCTCATAGCAACATTATAATTATAAAAGCTAAAACGTTAGAATTGTAACAATTCAGAAAAATGCTTAATTAAAACAGAAGCATTCATTCTAATCCTTATTATATCAGCAGCTGAAAAAGTTAGTTTACATTAACTTCCAAAAATGAACCCTATAAGACAAAACAAAACAGACAGGCACGTATTTTGCTTTTGTGAATCTTACATTTGCGGTTTAAAAGACGGTTCTTGTGTTTCTGTAGAAGCAGATTGAAATCTACAGAAATGTATTTTGAGTATTTTCAAAATACAAAATACATGATAAAATCATTTCAAAATACATTACCAAAATACTTTCGTTTAATCGGCTTAAAATACAAATGTATTTTGAAAATGTATTTCAAATACATGTATTTTCGATACTGCCCATCTCTGACGGTACCCATACGAACACAGTATACAAAGTTACAAGCTATACTTTGCTTCATAACATACCAACAGATAAGCAGAACCTTGCTACAAAATTTTATTGCAACACATTGTATCTTAACACATTGTATGCGGGCAATTTTTCAAAAATGAGCACAAAATTCACGTTCACAAATGTCACTGTAAATTAAAACCTGCTCAGAACCAATAAGAAGCAAGCATTCTTGGATTACACCTTCTTTTTTCGTCCGTACAAAATTTCCGGTACCAGTAATAATTTCTGTCCCCAAACCACAAAAACGTACTAGTACGTGTCCCGCAAACAATGTGTTAAAAAGTTTTTAAGAAATGATGTTTATCGTTACACAATGAAAAACGCAGTTTTCCAGAAAACGCAAATTAAGATTTTGATATAGCACACAAAATTATGTATAAAATTTACAACTTTAAAATCCATCATATTTGTAGGTGTTTATGTATTTGTGTATATGGAGCATTCTCGCAATCTTTTGACTTTTATGTCCCTGAATAATAATTTTTATTTTAGTACATATTCTTGTGGTTTTTTTTTTTTCCATATACTGGGGAACATTCCATTGCATGATTGCATAACAATATTAACGAGATAAATAAGTTTTTACGATGTTGGGGGTCCAAATACCAGGAAAACTCCTATACCGTCCCGTGTCCCTGATGCTGATTTTTAAGTTTAGAGCTGTCTGTATAAAATTGTTTCAATAAAAGTAATTCGATGTAATTTTTTTTGCGAAACTGGGACATTGTTTTATATTAATATGTAGCAAAAAATTAACCTGCACACATTTTTACGATTAATATTATTTTTTTAACTCTGTCCCTGGGTTTTAGACTCCTTACCATCCCTCTTGCTAAACTTATATAGAAAATCACTTCAGATGCAGCCACAGAATTTTTTTCAAGTTTTTTCTCATGCAGAAGTATGCTACAGAAAGAATGTCTAAAATTATTTGACAGGAAATTTACTGCAGAATTTAAATCAGCATTTAAATATCAATTTCAAGCATCGTGACTTTATTGGTAGCCTTACCATCCCCAAGGTTTATTCCTGCATTTTTCGAGGTAAAGTATTTTTTTTTTAATTTAATACAATGTAAATAATTGTTTCTAAAAATCAATTAACATTGTGGCTATCATTTACTCTTAACATGATTTGCCTAAAAATAGTGGTAATTTTCCTTACCGTCCCATCCTTACCATCCTCTTTTTTTTCCTTATACCATCCCTTTTTCCCCCCTTCCGTCCCTTCTTTAACACCCCTTTAAGACAATGTTATAACAAAATTTTGTACTAAAAATACTACATTGTTATTATTTCTTATTTGAATGTCCTGTGGGTACTACACAAATTCATTATAAGTAAAAATTTAGAAGAAAATAGAAAGTTATAGTGGTAAAATGGTAAGGAAAGTTAAACTCGCAAGTTTAACTTAAACCTCAGTTAAATAAAAAAAACTTCGCTGCGACCATTTTTTCTTTATTTTGAATCATTAAGGCATTCGTCTATCAGATTAAAATGTTATTTTAACAAGCTTAATTTCACCAGATTTTTATTCCCGAAGGTCAAAAGATTGTGAGAATGCCCCATATATAATATATTACATATTTGTGTATTAAAATGTATTGTTTATCTTTCTGTGGTTCTTTAAACGGTCACTTCCGTTTTCAGAAAGTTCATTTCCGGTTTATATTTTGGGCTATAACTTTGCTTCTAATTATCGCTGAACCAAAAGTAAGGCCTTTTTGGAATCCTAAATGTTTAAACTTTAATTTAAAATAATAATAATAATAATAATAAATCGAAAATTTTCGCAAAAACAGCGATTTAAGGGTAGGCACATACCTTTAGTTTAAAAATATGACAGCCGAAAAGCACCTTCCAGCAATTATCGACAACAAGGGG
Organism: Maratus speciosus; assembly: GCA_963932465.1. Taxonomy (NCBI): domain Eukaryota; kingdom Metazoa; phylum Arthropoda; class Arachnida; order Araneae; family Salticidae; genus Maratus; species Maratus speciosus. Next base: position 438,367,812 of record OZ010792.1, on the reverse strand, counting down.
ATATACTCAGGCTTCCCGGGTACAGAATACAGGTGAGGACATTTTTTTTTTTATTGATAACTCTACTAGATTTTTTATATTTAATATATTTTTTAGAATGCGCACTAACAATACCAAAAATCATACTTATAAGAAAAATAGCAATTATGCTCCTAAATAAAGTTTCGAAATTTATTAAAAGCGACACTTTCGTATTGGCTTCGTGCCAGGAGTTAACAGCCGAAGAAATCGCCAAAGGTCACTATTTACAATCAGCCTTTTTGATGCTGATCATTTCAGTAGCTTAAGTCCATAGTTTAATCACATGTCTTAAGTTTGTGTTTTTACGCATGAGGAATATTTTACTTACAGTATTCCACAAAAGTGATGGTACAGGAAGTATTTTTCGGAAAATATCCAAAATTAGCTATGATGAGACAAATAAAATTGAATTAACAAATCAGAATTATTTAATAACAGTTTTTGCTATATTATATAAGAAAAATTTAATAATAATTTCCTTTAAAAACTTTCAAAATAAAAATAAACAAAATATAAGTTCAAAAATGTTTCCACAAAAGCCATGGTACACCTGGAAATTTTTAAAAATTATTAAAGAAAAACCTTTTCTAATATTTAGTTGCACATTTTTTCATCTTCAGGATTGCTTTAAGTCTGTTTATCATTGATTTTATCAGATTTTCTGTAACATTTTTCTTAATTTTATTCCATTCTGCAAGTTACACTTTTAAATTAGTATTTTTATTTCTAATATCATAATTGTTCACTTGCTTCTGTAAGTACCTATAAATGTTTAATGGGATTTAAGTCTGAAATTTCTGAATGGGTAGCAAGTGTGTGGGGGGCAATGTCGAGCAGCCATAATCGGACAATGTGAGAAGTGTGCTTGGGATCATAATCTTATTGGAAGTAAAAGTCCTGTGAGACACCAAACTTTAATGCACTGTCCTCCAAATTTTATTTAAAATATTTAACTGCTCAAATATGTCCATGATAGTTTCCGTGAAATCTAAATTTCATACTCCTGAAACTGTCAAACAGCCCCAAATGATTACAACAGCTCCAACACGCTTTGTATTTTTTGTCATATATCTGGGATTCAGTGCATCATCCTTTCCCCTCCAAAGTCTAATTCGTCCATTTATGCTGAAAATATTAAACTTAGACTCATGTGAAAAAAAAATTATATGTTTCAGAAATGCATATAAATATTTTCTGTCAAACTCTATTCTTTTCTTTCTGTTGATAGGAGAGATATGGTTTCCTCCTTTCAGCTTTTGATCTAAACTCATCATCATTAATGACCCTGTTGATACTTTCTTTATGTATTATTTAATTGACATACTTTTACAATTCTTCTGTTATATTTCTAGTACTAATTGAGGGATTTTCAGAAATGCAGAGTACTATTATTCAGCATGTAGGGGAGACCGGGGGAATGCCGCCACCCCACCTAGTTTAAAAACTAAGGGCAGTTTGAGATAGTGAATGTGCACTATAGCGGCACTATAGCACTGTAGCCTGCACTATAGCTGCCAACAATATAAACAGTGCCTAAAGTGAGAGTGACTTTGCTGTACCTCGTTCGTTTGTTCTAGTGAAAAATGTAGTTTTCATCTAGTTGCTTATTATTTTGGAGCTCAAATGAGTAGAGATAAGCACCTTTTATTGTAACATTAGGTATTTAAGATAATATGACCCGTAATCTACATGCATTCGTCGACATTTTGATGCAATGTGTTGAACAAGTTCGGTTCTTCTTTCGGCTTTGCTTGGGGATTTACGCCATATTGTCCTCTCGGGGTAATGCCGCCGCCATGCAAATCGGGTGAGAAATGGCATCATTTTAATGCAGTGGAGTCGATTCAGCAGGGTGACTTTTGCAATATGAAGTAAATTGTAAGTTTAACCATTATTCTGCTCAATTACATTGCTTTCTAACTACTTTCAGTAGGTTGTGTGTTTCCTAGTATCCATTTGATGCATGTACTAGGTCATTAAAGAGTGGCGGCATTACCCCGGTACAGTGGCGGAATAACCCCAGTGTCCTGAGTAATCCCGCCACTGTGCAGAGGTTTAAAAAATATTTTTTTTATGTATGCTTACTTTACAGTTATGATTACGGTTAAATTTATACAGATACTAAAGATAATGATTCAGCTTTAGATTTTTTACTATTAAAAAATAAACATTTTTTCAAGGTGAAAAAATTTAAATTCCCTTAAGGTGTCGCCATTCCCCCGGTCTCCCCTACTATTAACATCTCCCACTGTTAATTCTTAGAAAGGCCGTTTAAAGCTTTATTTGCAATCCCATCCCCCTTTTTTTTGTCTTTTTTACCTATTAATTACCTTTATTATGTTGGAATGGCTTCGAGACATTATTTCAGCTATCTTACTATAAGATTTATCCTTTTTTATACGAAGATTAACGATTAATTTTGTTTCCTTAACTGTAAGTTCTTTCTGCGTCATTTTTAAAATTTATATGGGATTTCTTCTGTTGAGATAACAACAAATACATTTATATGTGCTTTGTGGATTCTGCGGGAGAATGACTATGCTCGGTAAAATATGCAAACGAGTGAAAATTTTGAAAATTTTACAAATGTATCATGATTTTTGTGGAAGTATTTCTGAACTTAAATAATGTTATAATATTTTTTCAGTATGTTCAAGAGAAATTTCTATTAACATTTGATTGTATAATGTAACAAAGGCTGCTAATTAATTATTTCAATTTATTAAAAAATTTTATTTTTATTCACCACGGAGAAATTTGCATATTTTTCAAGAAGTACTCTCTGTACCATAACTTTTGTGGAACACTGTATTTATTTATTTATTTAATGTTTTAATTTCGTTGTGGGATATAAACTGGGAACAAATGCTGAGCTATTTAAATTAATTTAAGCGCAAACTGATTAAATTTTCCTAATCGTCTGCACACGATAGAGATTGGTTTTAAAAAATTCACACTTGAAAATTATTTTTAAAAACAATAAAAAATTAGTAAATGGCAATATATTCTTGAAACAAATTGCGATACAGTTTTCAAACATATTACATTTAAAAGTAGACTTTTTTCGGTGTAAAAATTAAAAATGTGCGTTGTTTAGAAGTTTAAAAAATTGCAGTAAAAGCTCAATTTAATCGTCTGCTGTTGCCACCGTCAAAATGACGTCAGCTTTACGCACAGATACATTTGTCCTTTAAAATATTCTTTAAGAAAGTATTTGCCTTTCTCATAAAATAGAAAACGCTATTCGATTTCACAGTTTCAGTTAAAAATAAATTCAAGAATGTGTCAGAAACAATCAGTTTGGATTTGAGTTGGAGTCTATGCTAGTAACGCGAAAGTACTAGCAAATGTTATAGTCCAAGAGCTGTTAAACATTTTTGGGAAGGTACTTGAGGCAACCTTAAAATTGGTGCAACACTTCTTTTGTAATGGCTGAATACAAAATCGAATGTCTGGCTGAAGGATCGTGGCCCAAAAACTGTGCCAGACACGTGTCAAGTGCCATTTTTTGACTACCCAATAAAAAGGTATTTGAGGCACGCTGAGATTGAGACAGAATAATATTTATACTTAGAAAAAAATATTTTGAAAACGACAGACACTTTAGTCGGCCCAAAAACTGTGCCAGACACGTGTCAAGTGCCATTTTTTGACTACCCAAAAAAGGTATTTGAGGCACGCTGAGATTGAGGCAAAATGATATTTATGCTTAGAAAAAAATATTTTGAAAATGACACACTTTAGTCGGCACAAAAACTGTGCCAGACACGTGTCATGTGCCAAATGGCACTTGACACGTGTCTGGCACAGTTTTTGGGCCATGATCCTTCAGCCAGACATTCGATTTTGTATTCAGGTATTACAAAGGAAGTGTTGCACAAATTTTCAGGGTGCCTCAAATACCTACTCAAAAATGTTCAACAGCTCTCCTACTATTAAACCAATGGCAGCATTCTTCTCAAATTTATCTTTTGCATTTCAATATTTTTAAATGACTTTTTTTTTTTTTTTTCGCATCAGATATCTGACGCAACGACTATGTTCCGTAACTGAAATTGCTCTAAAAACTGCAAATAAAATCCAAAAAGCACGAAGATATTCGGTTAGACATCGACCTCAGATATCTTATGCAAAACAAATCCAGGGGCGCCATTTGGGCGAGGCTAGGGCGGGGGCAATTGACCCCTCAAGGAATTTGATATTTCAAAATGTATCAGTCATCATGCGTTGATAATATTTTTTTTTCTGAAATTGCACAAAACTCAAAATAACATAAGATTTTACGAAAGAAAAAGTTATCCATAACCCTTTAAGACCCAACCCGCACGATCTTGCGGGTTAGACATTCATTTAAATTTTTGTTTCTGAGTCGTATGTAATAAAAACTCAAATCGAACGATGGTTCTGGTTTGCAGATAGAGTAAACTATCATTTTTTATCGACAGGTAGCGGTTGCAGCCCATGTTTTACTTTTTACAGGCATGACTAGCTTTGTTTACAAATACATGGGTCTTAAAGGGTTAAAAAAGTACTTTAAACACAGAAATTGACAATTGTGAATAATATTTTCTAAAATATTGTTATTGAAAGATTCTCAAAGTGAGATGCACTTTTTATTAATGAGTTGAGTACTTTGGTTAATTTTTAAAAGATGTGTGATAATCCAATGGTATCAATAATGCTTCGCTTCAATAATGCAGTGTATAGTGCTCCTCAGATATACTCAACAAAATCCAAAAAATTTTTGCCCCCCCTCAAGAAATTTCTGAAATGGCGCCCCTGATACAAGTCAATTAAAAATATTAAAATGCAAAGGAGAAATTTGAAAAGAACGCTACCATTGGTTAAATAGTAGCTTGCGAGTGTCTACAGAGTAGGCTCTTAACCCGTAAGCGCACACGCTGGGATAAATCTCATCCCAAACACATTTTTTCTTCGAAAGAAAGGATAAATTTTTTGAGGATGCTTCTGAACTGCCTTGTACCTGATGTGACAGAAATTGTCACATAACTTATGTGAAGCGGTCTGTGAGGCCGCTCTATCGAAAGATGAATAAAATGCGCGGTTAACTCATAGGATGGTGTTTTTGTACTAAACTTGTTATACAGTATTGTTATAATTAAAATTCACCTATGCTAAAGTCTCTGGTGATGGTGATAGTACTAAAGTTCCAAACGAAACAAAATTTCGGTAGTTAACCCGTAACCGCTGTTAGCATTAACCGCCGACTGCTGCATTTTTCAATTTTCAGTTTAACTATAGATACTTGTTAAATTTTGTTTTATTTGAAGTCCTTTTACTTTCACCAGAGACTTTTCAATAGCTGAATTTTAAATATAATAGTCCTGTACGTGAAGTTTAGTACAGAAGTAGTATTTTGAGAGTTAATGTAGCATTTTATTCATCTTTAGATTAAGCGGTCTGACAGACCGCTCACGGCAGTTATGCGACAATATTTGTCACTCCGGCTACGGGTTAAACTGAAAGTTTGAAGTTAAACTATAAAAATTGAAAAAAGTGACCGGTGCGAGACCGGTAACATCAGTTAAAGGTTAACATTTTAAGCACAGAAATGAATAATTATCAATAATATTTGTTAGACTTGTTATTCCAACATTTTCAAAGTGAGATATTTATCATTAATGAGAATTTAGACTAATTTTGAAAAATATTAAAGCCCCCTTCCCCCTCCCATCCTCAAAGAAAATTTTGCTCTCCAGCAAGCATGTTTTGAAATGGAATTCTTGAATATGTAATATGAGAAATATGGGGCACCCACTATATCACTTTCAATTAAAATTGTTCACCTTAAAGCATACTCCTGTCTTTGGTGTTGAAAAAGCGGATTTGATACTTTTTAAAGTTACATAAACATTCCCATGTGCAAAAAGTCAGGTTGGCTTTTTTCCAGATTTAACCTGGTTTCTTTTCACTTCAGTTTAAAAATAGATTCAATTCTCTTATGATGTAATCATGTTGGCATCGTTGAGTAAACGACATCAAGGCGCCCCTAACCTAGAGCAGGTGACTATTTTTAAAAATATTACATTCCGTCCTTACTATAAATTTAGACCACTTACCTTTTGTTGTGTCTGGCGTCTTCCAATTTACAATTAACTTTTATAAATATAAAAAGGGTTGCTATTTTAGTCATTTATTGTATTTAATGACATTATTTAAAACTAGAAATGTTTACAGATAGAATATTTCAACTTTAGACAAAAGACACATCTACATATATTTTGAGAAAATTTTGTCTGTGCAGCTTCAAAATGTAGTGAGTTTTATATAAAAAGTTTAGATATATAGTTTTTAAAAATTTATGGTAATTAACAAAACTCTTTGACAACTGATTTTTTAATTATTAAACATTTTAGACAAAAACTATACATTTATTGTATCTTTGTCCCTCTCTGGTTAAGAAGTTACATGGAGTAATGCAAAATAACGAGTGTAGGGGAGACCGGGGGAATGGCGACATCTTAAGGGAATTTAAATTTTTTCACCTCGAAAAAATGTTTATTTTTTAATAGTAAAAATTCTAAAGCTGAATCATGATCTTTAGTATCTGTATAAATTTAACCGTAATCATAACTGTAAAGTAAGCATACATAAAAAAAATATTTTTTAAACCTCTGCACAGTGGCGGGATTACCCAGGACACTGGGGTAATTCCGCCACTGTACCGGGGTAATGCCGCCACTCTTTAATGACCTAGTACATGCATCAAATGGATACTAGGAAACACACAACTTACTGAAAATAGTTAGAAAGCAATGTAATTGAGCAAAATAATGGTTAAGCTTACAATTTACTTCATATTGCAAAAGTCACTCTGCTGAATCGGCTCCACAACATTAAAATGAGGCCATTTCTCACCCGATTTGCATGGTGGCGGCATTACCCCGAGAGGACAATATGGCGGAAATCCTCAAGCAAAGCCGAAACAAGAACCGAACTTGTTCAACACATTACATCAAAATGTCGGCGAATGCATATAGTTTACGGGTCATATTATCTTAAATACCTAATGTTACAATAAAAGGTGCTTATCTCTACTCATTTGAAGCTCCAAAATAACAAGCAACTAGATGAAAACTACATTTTTCACTAGAACAAAAGAACGACGTATAGCAAAGTCACTCTCACTTTAGGCATTGTTTATATTGTTGGCCGCTATAGTGCAGGCACATTCACTATCTCAAACTGCCCTTAGTTTTTAAACTAGGTGGGGTGGCGGCATAACCCGGGTTGCGGCATTCCCCCGGTCTCCCCTATATTCCTTTAGAATTTTACATTTCCTTTGAAATTCTCTTAGCGAATTTATGGTAATCAATGATATTTGTATCAAAGTACAACTATTTATAAAAGATTTCATGTTTAAATAATATCTATGTTTGTACGTTTTGGATAGGAAGAAATACTTCCTTTGTAGTTCAAATTTAAGCATGAATCAATAAGATTCAGGTAAAAATAATAAAGTATATAAGTTATATACTTATTGATTTATTCAACTGATAAATATAGTCATGTAAAAATATCATTGTTTTCATCAAAATTCATTTTATTTGTTTTGTTACCCGACTGAAAAGAAGGGTTATGTGTTTCACGCGTATCTGAGTATGTGGATTTCTTTATATCCTCGAAACATCCCAACGGCTGGATGGATTTTAATGAATGAGGTCTCTATCAATTCGTCTTAACGGCCCGATGGTTATAGGCTAGGTTTTGTTTTCATAAATTCAAAAAGGCGGCCGTAAAATACCAAAATGGCGGTAGAGACGAAAAAAAAAATTACGCACCCTATTGAGTGGCATATCACTGGATAGGTCTTTCAAAATGAAGACGATGTTTCATTGACTATTTTACAGTCAGAAGCTCCGTTAAAATATCATACAACCTGGAACTTGTGTATGTAGGATCTCTAGCTTTACTGCAACTCTAACCATCATAGGCAGTTATAGACCTCATCAAAACAGTGTTTATGATATTCAGGAGAGACCTCTTTGAATATTATATATTCTAATATATCATTTTCTCAAAATTAGAAAAAAGAGATAAGGAATTTCTCTTACCTCAGAATGTCGCAGGGTCCGCCCCGATCCTTGGTTGAACTTCTTCAGTGAAGACATCTGCATATTTCACAAGAAAAATACCTATAGTGTTATAAATAGAAAGTTGGACTATGTGTTGCTTATTATTTTTCTTTTGAATCACTAGTGTGCATGGTTGAACCACAAAAGCAGATTTCTTTTCCTTTAAATGATTTAATAAATTTCTAGGTTAAATGTAATTAATAACAGAAAATGGAGGGACAGGAAAAAAAACCACCTCTTCCTTTCCGAAAGAAACATGATAGAAGAACGCGCGAAAAGACGATACAGATACGTTGGGCAAAGTCCACATACATGCCCAATGTAGGAACATCAACCGGGCAGAAATTCTGGGTTGGGCACGAACACGTACATCAAAGAACCCTTAAATGAAAGTAACAGAAAATGAATTAAAAGAAAAGTCATTAAAAGTCTGGGATATTATAAGAGTTTTTTTTTTGTTTGTTTCAAAGATTCTTACACGTAACAGTTTATAGGTAGGAACTAACAACCAAACACAACTTAAAAGTCTAATACAAGCTAATACAAGTAAATAAATAAAAAAATAGGTAAGTAATATAAACAAGTAATATAATTTAAAAAAAAATTAAGTCAATTCCTACTTAGGTCAATAAGAGAATTTTTTTTCTGCCATTCTTCTTTCCTCTTGAGTGGCGCTTAAAATGCCTTGATCAAGAAGAGGGCTCTCCCGGTCTTAAAATAACTTGATCAAGAAGAGGGCTCTCTCGATTATTGAAAATTAATTAGTTTAATTAATGAATTAATATTTGAAAAAAAAACTGGATTAACATAAAGTGTCCTCCACTACAAGTTTTAAAAAATTTATTTGAGCTTGATTGGATGAATAATAAGTATTTTATTAACGATTGACAATTTGAACAAGATTTATATAGCGAGAGTGTGAGCTAATAGTAGGAATTGAAAAAAATAGTTTCAATTTGATGAGAAATAATTAATTAGCTCGCTTTTTATGCAGTGAGGTTTTTTGATTTTTTAAATTTAATTGTTTATTTATAGTATAAGTTATAATACTAGTAGACATGAGTAGCTTGACCTCGAGTACGAGCTCGGGCTAGAGGTCTAGTCCGGGCTAGAGATCTGCACGGGCGGCCCGACCGAAAGCTATCTTGGCCCGGCCCGTACAGAAATCAGTGAAAACAGGCCCCGGCCCGATCTGGCCCGATCAATTTCTACAAAACAAAAAAATCAGATTTTTCTTAACATATAATTAAGATTCCTTTAAAAAATACTGCATAAGTATATTTTTAAATTACGGCATGTTCGCAAGATAGAAAATACACAATGGTAACATTAATGCATACTTGCCAATTTTCCCTTAAACTTCCTTAAAATGTGAGTTAAATTGACCCAGGCTAAGCCCGTTTCGAACCAGAAATTTACTAAAGAAATTAATTCAAATAGATTTCATAGAGGAAAATGATTTTAAATGTATAATGATGCATCAAATAAATTTTCCGGTTAATAACGCGTATAAGTTGGGTCAATTTAACTCACATTTTACGGAAGTTTAATTGAATGTTGGCAAGTATGTTAATGATTACTTAGATTCTTAGACGTTTCAACATTTAAATAAGGATTCGTTAAAAAATTAATGTAGTTTAGAATAAAAGAGAAAAATGAGGGTTAAAAACATCGTAACTTTTGAAGCTGTGTAATAAAAAGTACATTTGTTAAAAAGTGTCTATATCATTTATTAAGGTTTTTCTCAAAACCAAAGGGGCTACTTTCTGAGACATTTCTGAATTAATTTCTTTTCCGAAATGCATAAGGTTGGCGGGTATTCTTATTCAGAAACTATGCAATCGAATGGCGTTATCCATTTTTTGATAAAGGCTCTTTGAGGCTAAAGATATCTTTGAGAAAATACTGTCAAATTTAGCGTTTTGAATAGAATTTCCGGAAGTGACAGGACGGTAAAGGAGAAAAATTTGCAGCCATGAGACATGAATCTCTTATATCTCGACAAGCAATTTACTATTTATCAAAAATGGAAAACGCTATTCGATTCCAAATCCCTTTAATAATCAGGCTTGTCAATTTTATGCCTTTTACAGTTAAAAATTAGTCAGAAAATGTGTCAAAGTTTCGCGTTGTTGAGCAGTGAATTTGAGAACCACCTTAAGGTATATTTCCAAAGATTACGTAAACAGAAGTTCATTATCGCTATTAATATTTTTACAAACCATATTGCCTGAACTACACATCCTGAGAACAAAGTCCATTTCCGGCCCGGGTCGATTATGTAGAAAAGAAATGCAAGCCTGGTCTCGGCCCGGCACGAGTCTGCTGAAAAAACTGAGTCAGAGTCAAACACCATGTAACTGTGCTACGCTGGCCATATTACATTTCTGTATTGATGTTGTCAAACTAGCATCGGCTCGTGACGCACATTTATACTTTTTCTCGCGAAAGTCATATTCCTTGAAAATAGCTCATATTTTATCGGCTTCGTTTAAATTTTTATATCGGACCAGTAGGCCCGCTAAGTTTTTTTTTTATCGGCCCGGCCCGTTGAAAAAATTGTCCTAATTCTGCCGGCCCGGCCCATTTAAAAATTCTCGATCATTTCGCGCCGGATACGGGTCTCGTGCCGAGCCCGGGCCCGTGCAGACCTCTAGCTTGAGCTTAAAGTGAAAATTTTATTAATTCACAAATTTGATAAATAAATAAGTGAATAAAAAAAGTCCTTCCAGCCAGTGCCGGGAGGAAGAGGTAGCTTTCATATTCCTTACTTTTTAAAATCCAGCTTATATTATTCAAACACATGGAACTCAAATTAGTGGAACCCGATTATAGAAGATTAAATACTAATTTTTGTCAATACTGAATATGAATGAGAATTTTGCAAAATTAGTCAGCATTATCAAAGCTGGTTTTATTTAAAGTGATTTATATTTGGTCGCTAAATTCGGTGATATTTTGAAGTTCCCGCCATTTTAAAACAACATAATAGGTGCAACAAAGCTAACCAATGAACTTGGTCGAGACCTTAGTAATTCCTGTGCGCATGCTCACTCACATCTAAATCGGTTGATATATACGAGTGCTGTCGCAGGCAAAAAATCAGATTTTTCAAAATGTCACCCACATTAGAAATTCAAACTGCTATATCTCAGCCATTTTCTAAGATAAAGACAAAACAAAAAATGCTCCGGAATCTTTGTATCAATCTAAAACACATTAAGAAAACATCTTTTTCAATTTCTAAATGCTCCCTTTAAAATACCTTCTTTTTAAATTTTAAATTTTTTTAAAATTTTTAAATGGCCGCCATTTTGAAACAAGATGGCGGATGAAGTTGGCAAACGAACTCGGGCGGAAGATTGCTATGTACTATGCTCATGCCTTGTCACATCCGAATCAGTTCATAAATACGCGTATTATCGCGTGACAAAAATCAGATGGTTTCAAAATGTCAGCCGTGCTAGAAATTCAAAGTGCTATAACTCAGCCATTTTTTAAGATATAGACGAAGCGAAAAATGCTCCGAAATCTTTGTATCAAAGTCAAACACATAAGAAAAAAATCTTTTTCAATTTCTGATTTTTTTGTACCTCATTTTAAATTAAAATTTAAAAAAAATTAAATGGCCGCCATTTTGAAACAAGATGGCATATGAAACTGTCCAACGAATTCGGTCGAGACATTGCTATGTACTATGCACATGCCTTGTCAAATCCAAATCAGTTCATAAATACGTGTATTATCGCGTGACAAAAATCAGATCGTTTCAAAATGTCAGCCATGCTAGAAATTCAAAGTGTTATGACTGAGCCATTTTTTGAGATATAGACGAAACAAAAAATGCTAAGGAATCTTTGTATCAAGCTCAAACACATAAGAAAAAATCTTTTTAAATTTCTAATTTTTTGTACCACATTTTAAATTAAAAATTTTTAACATTTTTTAAATGGCCACCATTTTTAAACAAGATGACGGATGAAGCTGGCCAACGAACTGGGGTGAGACATTGGTATGTACTATGTACACACCAAATTATATCCAAATCGGTTCATAAATATGAGAGTTACAGTATGACAAAGATCATATATATATATTCGATGGTTATTTGTATGTTTTGTCTTTAATAGGTTACTGTATCAAAATTTGGTGGGTTTTGATATGTTTTATATGGATTAATCGTCCGCAATGTGCTGTGAATTAGTGGTATTGTGCTTGATTTTGTATTACAAGTTAAAGGTTCCATATTTATTTTGTATAATGTCAGCGATATGTATTGAAGCTAAATTTATTAATTTAATTTTAGTAATTGGAAATAGACGATGAATTGTAATTATATAATGGTTATATATATATATATCACATTTGAACGGAGAGTGATTTCGGGGTCTGGGGGTCATGATCGATGAAAATATACCAAAATTTTTAAGAATCGTTTTCTTCCGAACGGCTGTTTGTAATGAAAGCTACCTAAAACTTGCTATTTCAGAAACAAGAATGCAATGTAAATTTACTTTAGTGTTTTACAATACTTTAAAAATCAATTTGAAAGGAAACTGAATTGTTATTGGTAGGATATGAGGAGAAATCTTCTACCTGATTTCTGAAGCATTGGCACGGTTAGTGATAGTAACATAAATAAGCTGTGGGATATGCCTTGTCTGTTTTCATTTTCTTTTTGAATACCTTTTCCAGAATTACTGGAAAAAAGAAATATATTTCTGTCATAGTTTTACTATGATATTATAAAATAATAAGAATTGTTACTTTTTCATATTTTTGCCACTGGCCGGATATAAATAAAAATTTCCTATTTTAAACAGATTTTCAGGGACATGAAAATCAGGAAACATTGTCATTACACAGCATATAGTTTTATATTTATTTTATGTTTTTACTTTCTTCTATCTTTACAAGAAGTATTGGATTCGTCAAAATTTTCGACTTTCGGTTTTCGCCGGATTTACACGTTTTAGGGGTCAGAGATTCCGAAAATCATGTTTTTACAATATGTCTGTCTGTGAGTTTGCGAGTCTCTCTGTCTGTCTGCATGCGACACAAATTTTGTGGGCACTCTATCTCAAGAACTAATGCACGGAATTTAATAAAATTTATATTCAATTAGTCCGTGATATAAATTGGTGCGAATTAGTTTTTGCTGTAAATCGCTCAACAGGTGGCGCTGTTATGCAGCATCTTTCACGATTTCCACAATAGCTCAATCTTCAGGACTAATGCACGGATTTTCATCAAACTTTAGATTCAGTTAGTCCTTGACATGAAATGATATTTTATAGATGTTGGTGTAAATTGTTCAACAGGTGGCGCTGCTATGCTGTATTTTTTGCAATTTCCGCAATAGCTCTATCTGAAAAACTAATGCTTGGATTATCAACAAACTTCAGATTCATGTATACCTTGATATGAATTAGTGCTGTTTATGTTTTGGTGCAAATCGCTCAACAGGTGGCGCTGCTATGCTGCATTTTTCAGAATTTCCACCATAGCTCTATCTCAATAACTAATGCACGAATTTTCGTCAAACTTCAGATTCAGGTATACCTTGATATCAATTAGTGCTGTTTATGTTTAAGTGTAAATCGCTCAACAGGTGGCGCTGCTATGCTACATTTTTCCGAATTTCCGCTATAGCTCTATCTCAAGAACTAATGCAAGAATTTTCATCAAACTTCAAATTCAGATATATTTTGATATGAATTGGTGCTAAATTGATGTAATTTCTTCTCCTATTTAAATGATTTAATTGACGTGATTTATATGGAAAAAAGTTTTGTGATGGCCACAACATACTAGTTTTCATTTTAAAACTACGTGATTCATTCATCCGGCAATTAACACAAAAAGAAAAGAAGAAGCCGACGTAAATCCACTCACGTCAATTTAACACATTTAATCTTAAGTTGCGCTATTACAAGATTTAAAATGCTTAATAATGCCACACTTTAAATGATATACTGGCTATACTTTTTTAGCAAGTTGTAAGACACGTTTCTTAATGCTTATTTATGAGCTGCAAATCCTCTTTTCCACTAGGTCACTCGATCGATTGAATTAGCCTTGACGGACGCTCACGTGATTAGGATTGTGGACACTACCAGCATCCTGTGCATAGCATTTGTTTGTTTGTTTATTTATTTATTCAACTGTTGCGTAGTTGTGCATTCAAGGTCCATTGTCGTTTGAATATGAAAATGGAAACGATCGAATTTAATGAGCAGAAACCTCTAGAAATATAAGAATGCCTTGAAATATAAGACTATCAGAAACGCCTCGCTGTGTAAAAAGGAAAAAAAACGCAAGATAGCAGACATCGGTCATTCGTCAATTAACTATTCTTTGCACCTATTCCTGTGCCCCCATTTTTTATTAGAAAAAAATAAATAAATACGTTTTAAATTTATTAACGGTATAATTTATTCATCCGACGAATAACTGGAACACTGACTGCGAACCTTTTCACACCCATGTGCCAATTTTCGTTCAAAAAAGATTTTAGGTGGCCATGACGTGCCAACGAAGGGGAAAGAATGAATGGATCAAAATTGCTTGAATTTTTATTTATTAGGATTACAAAATATGGGGTAACAATGATGTAGGTACTATACTCTAAAATATATATAGTAATAACAGTTATATTTCAGAAAGTAATAAAGGAAGTAAATGAAAATTTTGTAACGGAATAGTAGATGGATTTGTGTCATTTGACATATGGTTTGTATTTGAATTTTTCATATCGTTCATTTTCCAAAATAATTACTCGCAAGTGCAGGAGGAAATTGTCGAAATAGCAAATTTCATACAAAGTCGCTCTAATTACAACGCTGGCGTTTTTCCTTATAATGCCTAAAATTCTTCATTTAGATATTCTTCAAATTTGATAAATTACATAGCCCATATTAAAATAGATCGGAATTCAATAAGTTGCATTTCAATTTCTTCCATCATTTCAGAAATTCTTAAAATCAGCTTTTTAAATTTATGTGTTTTGTTTTAGATCCTCAATAAACGTAATGTAAAGAATGAATTTTTTCCGTTAAAAGTAGGATTCCGATATAGATGAGTTCCTTCTTCACAGGTTTTACTGTACTACGGTGCACAAAAACATGTTTACAGTAGCAATTAACGTTCGTGTATACAGGAACAAATAAAAAAGTTTGTATATGCTAAGGTCTTGTGGCTATAATTTCAGTGATGTTTTTATGTTTCAAACAAAATTAAACCGATGTATGATACTGAAATTGAACATGGTTCCTAATGGAAATGATGTTTTAAATATTTATAGCTATTTTACTTGGGCATGCAAAAGGATTCGAATACAGTACCCTACCGGATAAATATAGATCGGTAAATACAAGGAATCCGCTTCCAATTCTGTTATGCGTTTTCCAGATGAATTAAATTTAAGCATACAATAGGGTATGTGTAGAATAACTATTCGTAACAGAGCCGCAAAAAAGTATTCGAATATATTGCGATCTATGGGTACTTTATTATTTGAAATACTTTTCAGGAATTTGTCCTAACGAAATTTTACTTAGGATGTAAAATGTCAAAATTGGTTTCTTGCACATTACTGTATAGGAGAAGTTTCACAAGCATAATGTGAATAATAATGTAACACAGAAGTCAGCATTGGCAGCAAACTTGATCACTTGATCACTCCACCTGGGTGCCAGCCAAATATGGCATAGGCATGAACATCCCGGGTGAAAATCCCCTCCACTCAGCCACGGCAACAGACAAAGCAAAAACAGTAGATGCCCTGGCAACCGAAAATTAAATAAAAGCTTAATGCTGTTCTTAACTGCTCTGCTCAAGAAGCGCAAAATGCTTTCATACATTTACAAATTCATTTTTTAACAGAAAGATATAAAATTGGGAAGCCTGGTCATGGAAGCGATTTGGAATTGAACTGTGTTTTCCATTTTTTGATCCATCAATTACCTATTGAGTTATAAGCGATTTTGATCACGTGACAAACACGTTTTTCGCCCGCTCTTGAGTGGTTATTCTACTTTCACGCGAAAATTCGGTTCTAAACGTCCACTTTGACACTACTTTCTGAAAGATCTATTGTGTTTGCAAAAATATGGAAAAAACAGCTCGATTACATAGTTTCTGAGAAACAACACCAGCTAGTTTCATGCATTTTCGACCAAAAATAAATTAAAACTTATGTCAGAAAGTTGCCCTTTTGGATTTGCCCTTAACCAATGTTAGAGACAACTACACATATGTCTTGGAGCAAAAAAGTCACAGGATTTAAGACAACTGCAGATTTGTCTGTAAAAATATGAAATAGAATTATAAACATTTACTAATATGTGTATGTACACAGCGAACTTAGCGAATTAAATGATAAAATCTTTTGACAATTGCCTAACACTTAGTTGAAGAATTTCCAAAATCAATTATCTACTACATACAGGAACTAACTTAATGAGAATGATTTCAGGCAACTCAAGTTGCAAAATGTTCAGTGTTATTGCTAGCAAACTGAAACAGAGAAATCTGAAGATCCTACAACGATATTCTCGCTATGTTGCAAAGTAGGGGAGACAGGGGGAATGGCACCACTCGGGGTTATGCCGCCACCCCGTCTAGTTTCAAAACTAACGGCAGTTTGAGATAGTGATTGCGCCTGTACTGTAGCGGCCAACAATAGAAACAGTGCCTAGAGTGAGAATGGTTTTGTTGTAAGTCGTTCACTTGTTCTTAAGTACTTAAGATAATATTACCCGTAATCTACATGCATTCGCCGACATTTTGATGCAATTTGTTGAACAAGTTCGGTTCTTCTCTCGGCTTTGCTGGGGGTTTTCCACTATATTGTCCTCTCGGGGTAATGCCGCCACCATGGCAAAGGGTGACTTTTCCAATTTGAGTTAAATTGTAACTTAGCACCAGGGGCGCCATTTGAGGGGGGCTTGGGGGGGCAATAGCCCCCCCCCCTTCCCCCAAGGAATTTGATATTTCAGAAAATTTATCAACCATCAAATGTAAGGATGCACCGAATAGTGATTTTGGCTGAATGCCGAATATTTGGCCTGCTGGTAAACCGAATACCGAATATTCGGCCAGCCGAATAGTAACTGTTACGCTGAATACCGAATATTAGGCCAGCCGAATAGTATCTATTCGGCCGAATACCGTATATTCGGCTGGCCAAATACTTTTATATCTCAGTGTTTAACGTTAAAAAGTTAAATTTTAAACAATTTTTTATAATATTTAGCACAGATACTTCCATTTTGATAAACAAGACTATTTTTATAAGTAAATTTTGTGCTAAAAAAAGTATGTTTTGAGTTATTATTTAAGAAGAGGATGGTTCAAAAAATTTTTAATAACAAAATTTAAATTCCATGACTTCAATTAATTCAAACAAATGAAAAGAATTTTCTCATATTGAACAAGAAGCAACGTATCATTTCACTTCTTTCATCAAAAATGAAAGGTGTACAAGCCGTAGCAGAATTTTCGTTTATAACTGTATAAAAATTAAGATATTTTAGCGAAATTTGCTTGCATAGAATGTGATGATATCCTTGGAAGAGACTGGATTTTGGCCAGTGGTACAGTATAAGTATTGTTAGATGCATTCGTAATAAAATAATGTCTAGCTTAGTGCTGTTTAGATATGAATGGTTTCTATTTCCAGCACTTCTCGTCATGTTATCATATTTCACAGAAATTAAAGTAACTCTGTTGACAATATAGTTACAATACCTTCATTATTGTTAAAGTAACAAAAGAAAATTAAAGTTTGGGGATATATACTGTATTTCTGACTGTATAAGTGAATTGCGATCCTGATTTACTGGACAAAAAAAATTGCCTGTTTTTATGCTTATTATTACCCCTGAAATTTTCTACTATTTTGTTTAGAAACACCCTGTTTGCGAAAAAGCAAGAAACGCATTATTTACCAGACAATACTCAGTAACTTGCATTTCCACATTTATTAATTCCCATGAACAAATGATATGTCATTAATGGTTAATTTTTTTAAGTGACATTTTTAAAACAACAAATAACATAAAATCATTCTCTTTTCCTTAAAGATTCTAATTATTCTGAATATCTTTATTAATTGACAGTTAAAAGTAGAACTTGTGTAACGTTTAAAAAAATATTTTGAAGAGGTTTTTTAAGTATTCGGGAAACCGAATAGTTTGATATTCGGCCTAACTGAATATTCGGTAGTATGGCCGAATAGCGAATAGATACCGAATATTCGGTGAATCCCTAATCAAATATCAGATTCAAACAAATATTAGAAAATTGCTGAAACTCTAAAATAACTCATCAGATTTTATTGCAATAAAAACATATGCATTAAATAAATGCTTATGCATAAAAATTAATAATTATCAAAAAAATTTCCTAAAGCCTTACTATTCGAACTCCCTGAAGGTGAGACATATATCTTTAATTAGTACTTTGAATAATTTTAAAAATACATGTGAGAATTTTTTTTATCAGTTGCTTCTCAGCTGTGTGCAAATTGATCCTGGGAAAACTCGTCAAAATCATTGACGAGTTTTTCTAATCACAATAGTTTTCTTCTAGCCAATTCTCAAATAAGCACAAAGAAAATAATAACATTTAAATCCCACTGATGACGGTCTTCTGATGACTGAAAATGTTATGGGGTTTTCTAATGTATTTTAAATAATTTTAAATTATATGTATGCGCATAAAAGTAATTCTTGTACATTTATTTGTGCTTTTTATATGAGTATTAATTAAAAATTTTACCTTTTCTGTAGAAAAATAAAGATATATACATAGTATTCATTAATGTTCAAATATGTAGTTTTTTATCGGAAAAAAATCAGAATTTCTTTGAAAAATCGGATTAACATGAAACTATCTCATAATAAGGAAAACACAATCCGAAAAAATTAACGCTTTACCTTCACTTGCAGAAAATCACTGACGAAAATTTTTTCATACTTACAGATCACAAAATTTGCAAATTTCGTGACCTATTCATGACGTTCGTTGACTGATTATCTCATGACTGATTGAATTTCATGATTTTTTTTTCGCGATCATCTGACAAAATTTGCGACTTTTTCCGCGATCGATTTACGGAATTCACGATTTTTTTCTGAAAGCTTTATACGAAATGGATTTTTTTTTTTTTTTTCGCGCGAGCACTTGCCAAATTTCACAATATTTTTCCGCGACTAACTGACGAAATTAGATATTTGTTTTCGTGATTTTTTTGACAAAATTCACGATTCCTTATCACTATCATTTATTGAAATCGTGATTTTGTTTCTACTACCGACTAATAATATTTGTGATTTGTTTGCGCGAGAGTTAGACAAAATTTTGGACCTTATTACAAGATCGTTTGACGAATTTCTCCTCGATTGTTCGACTAAATTTTCGTGAATTTTTGCGCAATCTTTTGACGAAATTCGCTATTTTTTCGGCAATCCTTTTACGAAATTCGCGATTTTTTTTACAATCCTTTTACAAAATTCAAGATTTCTGTTTGTGCAATCATTTGACGAAATCTGTATTTCTTTTGGCGATCTCTGATGAAATTAGGATATTTTCCATGGTCGTTTGAAGAAATTAGCGATTTTTTAAGCGACCATTTTGAGATTTTTTTTTTCAAAATTTTCAAGATTCGCGATTTTTTTCTGCGATCCATTGACGAATTGATTTTGCGGATTTTGAAAGAAAGAAAAATAGCGGAAAAATTGTGGAATAATCACATGCTTGTGAAAGGGCAATGAGAAGGGCATGGAGACAAAATCACGTAGAGCATGTTTTATTGTGCGGTATTTTTTTTTTTCTGTGTGATTTGTGCAGTTCTGCAAGTTGTGCAATTTTCCACGTTCCCTGTTCCTCAAAGAAAAATTTTCCTTGTCCTTCGTCAGGAAACTCATGAAATGGCGCCCCTATAGGTAAAACTTCGAAAGGGACTAGAAAAAAGCTCCATTTAAACAGGTTTTAGTCTTAGCAAGTATAATTGTATAATGTTTTTTCAACGAAATTTGATTTTTTTTTCCTTCTAGAAAGAAATCTGTTATAGACAGGTTTCGTTTTCACAAGTTTTACTCTAATACATCTCTTTTCAGAGCTATACTATAGAGCGGATGGTTTAACAGTCAGTGAGGGTACCTGTAAAAATGAAACCTGTCTATAATAGAATCCTGTCTAAAAAAGAAAAAAATCATGTCTAATATATTAAAATTTTATCTTCTAAGACGGAAACCTGTCTAAAACGAAATATTTCATTGGTTCTGAGTTTCCGTATTCAAAGTTTTTACTGTTATTGTAAGCATAAGTCAGTAAACGTTTCTCATACGGGGGGGGGAAGTTAGACCCCCCCCTGGATCCTACCTTTAGCTATATAGCATCCGTCAAAAAATGTTTGCCCCCCCCCCCACCCCAAGAAAATTCTGAAATGGCGCCCCTGCTTAGCACCTTAATAAAGCTAGCTTAAGGAACATTGTAATTATTTATTATTTTGATAAATTATTGCTTTCTAAACATTTTTAGTAGGTTATGTGTTTCCTAGTATCCATTTTATGTATTTACAAGGTCATTATAGAGTGGTGTCATTACCCCGATACAGTGGCGGAATTACCCCAGTGTCCTGGGTAATCCCGCCACTGTACAGAGGTTGAAAGAAATTTTTTTTATTTGTGCTATTTTTACAATTATGATTACGGTTAAATTTATACAGATACTAAAGATAATGATTCAGCTTTAGAATTTTTACTATTGAAAAATAAACATTTTTTTGAGGTGAAAAAAATTAAATTCCCTTAAGGTGTCGCCATACCCCCGGTCTCCCCTAACCGTGTCCTGTCTAACCCGCGACACAGTTGCTGTTTTAAATGCGGCTCGGTGAATTTCCTTAAATTATTCCAATTTCAATGTACTTATTAAAATTTATCAGTTCCATGATACATTTATTGAATAAATTGCTACAAGATTAAATTAAATGCACCTATAGCGGTCCACTAATTTTTTAAATTTAAAAACAAGCCCAAAATGCATTTCTGAAAAACGACTAAAAGAAATCTGATTGACGAACATCCTTAATTGGTAACTTTCCATAAACTGTTTGGAACAATTGTGTTTTTTTTTTTTTTTTTTTTTTTTTTTCTGTTGGTACATTTGTTTATTTTCTAGAGTGTCTTCAAAAACAGATTTTTTGGCAGATTCTTAGAGATTTCATTAAGAGATAAGTTTTATTTCAAACATTGTTTCTTTAATATTATGTTTTATTTTAACCTTTAACTGATGTGACAGAAATTGTCACATAACTACTGTGAAGCTATCTGTAAGACCCCTTCATCGAAAGATGAATAAAAGGCGCGATTAACTCACAGGATCGAGTTTTTGTACTAAACCTTTTGTACAGGACTGTTATAATTAAAATTCACCTATTCAAAACTCTCTGGTGATGGTATTAAAGTTCCAAACGCAACAAAATTTCGGTAGTGTTTGTAGTTAAACTGAAAGTTGCAAGTTAAACTATAAAAATTTAAATAAAAAAGAAAAGTGCCCAGTTAAACAGATGGCATTGAGCTCACAGTCTATTCACATTAATAGTACATTAGATTCTTACTTCAAAGAATAATGCCTTCCGAAAAATAAATTAAGGAGCGGATTACCCTCCCCCCCACCGCTGTTTCACATCTTTATATTTAACCAATGAGCTTCCAAATCTCATCAGGAAAGAGCCTTATCAGAATAAACCGTATACCAAAATTGAAGCAAATCGGATAGAAAAAACGATTTATCTAAATTAAGGGGGTATTAGCCCTCCCCTTCCCCTTCATTTATACTTAACAAATGAACCTTCAAATCTAATCAGGAAAGCGTCTTATCATAATAAACTGGTATACCAAATTTGAAGCAAATCGGATAAGAAAACCCATTTATCTAAATTAAGGGGGTATTCCCCTCCAGATCCCCCCTTTATATTTAAACAATGAACCTCCAAATCTAATCAGAGAAGCGCCTTATCAGAATTAACCGGTATACCAAAATTGAAGCAAATCTGATATTTCTGCATGAAAAACCCATTTATCTAAGTTAAGAGGGGCGTACCCCCTTTATATTTAACCAATGAACTCCCAAAACTAATCAGGGAAGCGCCTTGTGAAAATGAACCTAGAAAATAAATTTCAAACAAATCCGATATTTCTATCAAGAGTTATCGCGTTACGTACGTATGTACGTACATACATACATACGTGCGTACATACAGAACCTGCGGGCACATAATATCTCAGTCTTTGATAGCCTTTGAGCTAAAAAGCAGGGATTGTTGAGACAACATCAGTTAAAGGTTAAATTAACTGCTGCTGATATACTCTATTACATTGTAGGGGAAAGTAGGGGAATGGCGCTCACTTAAGGGAAAGCATGAATATCTAGTCAAATTTAGATTAAAAAAATCAATATTTTATTAACGAAGTACAACTCCAAAGCATAAGGAACAGTTTGCAATCAACTAATTTTCATAAACGTTTTAGAATTTTTTTTTTTTTTTTTTTTATCTTTTTATTTAAATAACCATCGATTGAGCAGCGGTAATGCCCAACATGGTAGGGTAATTGCGCTCAGAGTTTGAATACAACATTTAAGTAAGATAAAAGTCACATATGAAGTTGTGTGGTCTGTTCACACCACTGCAGACTTTTTGCAACCACTTTACACATATTGTGTTAGACATATAGTGGGTTACTTTTTTTATATTTAGGTTTTTTGATTTTCACCACTTTTTTGAAATCATAAAATTCTCCTTGTTTAATGACATATTAATTAAGGCGAAAACAGGGGAATTTTACCATTTCAAGAAAGTGGTGTAAAAAAATTTGAATGTAAAAAAAGTTGCCCACTGGCAACACTTCTCTGGAATTCCATGCGAGCGCATTACCCGCTAACGCCATGTTGAGTTTAAATGCATTATAATTGGCGTAACAACGCACTACAAAAACAAATAAAAGCAAGAAAGTACAGCTAAATGTATATATTTGGTAGACATAATGAGTGAATTAATATTTGAAAATAAGAGTATACACTTACCATCAAGTTAGTTGTTATAGAATTTTATAATAAAACAACTTCAAACTAATAATGTGAGGACACAAAAATACTTTCCTCCCGACGGGCACTAAATCCTTACTGGGAACTTAGAGTGAAGTTCGCTAGGTACCGGTAACGATCGCACGTTTTCAATTCTATTCTGTTTAGAGATATTGGGTGAGCGGGATTACCCTTCTGAGCGTCATTACCCTACTTTCCCCTAAATAATTTGTTGGATATGCCGAAAACTTAAAGATTCATGAGTGAGAAATTTACTTAGGACTAGGCTAAAAATATATATCTTCTGGAATTCACTAACACTTCAATAATAATTAGATAAACGTCCTTAAGTGGCCTACTACTACTGCGTTTACATTGCGCCAGTATAAATGTATTGTTGAAAGAAAATTTTCAATGCAAATTCATAGTAATCCTTGTAGGTTCAAACGAGAGGTCCTTGTTGGCATATAAATTCACATGACAAGTTATGAGAGGCATATAAGTGATCATTAATATAATATAATCATTTTGTCTTCAGATCTAATAGTAAAGACTTGTGATTAGATAACAGTTGGTAGTTCGTCCGGCTCAGAGTGAGTAAATTGCCAATACAAGGAAGGCTTCTTAGATTTTTTGTCTGATTTTTCGTGTCTTTGAAAATTAACAGAATAAATTAAAACCAATTTTAGCCGCAACAGCACTTGGCAACCACAATTCATGGAATTTGTCATAATATTCCGGCTGTAGTGCACAATAATTGTAAAAGCATTTCTAAAAGAAAGAAAGTTCCTACGACATTCACTCATTTTTATCGCATTGGATATTATACAGTTTCTACTATTTTTGTTTAGCTTCTATCGTTAGCATTAGTAGAGTACACGTGCAGCCCGAAACAAAATTTCACCCTCAAATGTGGTCCGTGAAAGCTAAAAGGTTTAGATGTTTTTCTTATATCAGAAAGGAGGGAGAGTTCGAAAATATTACCTGGAAAGAGTGCCTGCAAAGAAGTCTTTTAACACTTTCCAACAAAGTTGAAAAGTATTTATGAATTCGGTTTGTATGCCCTTCTGGTCGCGCTGTAGCTCATGCAAATATAGTCAGGGCTTGATTAATGCACAGGCGTTCGGGGCCTCGGCCCTGGGCCCACCAATTTCAGGGGCCCACAAATTTGTGTGTATTTTCTCATAACTTAAGTTTTCCCACTGTTTGCATTTTATATTTTGGTCCCTGACGTAAAAACAAAGTTTTACTGTAATAAAAAGCCTCCATATTTAATTTCTCTGTAAAAGTCCTTTTCAATTTGAGAGTACCTATAATTTTCAAAACTTGCCGTATCCAGAAAATCAAATTTGGGGAAAATGCCAAAAACTGCATACTGTGTCTGTTGGTTTCAATATAAACGAGGATTTTACAATGTCAGAATTATAGTTTAAAATGATTACTAGACTGTTAGGGAAAACACAGTTTTTATAATTTTGGATAAGGCGAGTGTTTTGAAAAAGACTTCCTCATTTATTCTGCAACATAAACTGTGGATCATAGATGTTTGTGAATTATACAAATGCTTATTTGAGAAAATGGACGGTAATTCATTTTCTTGATTATTCTTGTAAGTTTTTTTTTTTCTTGTAATCTTGAAACTTTCACCCAAACAACTTTGTCAACTCATCAAATAAACCTACTTTTTTTCTGAAAGTGTCGCCGGGAATGGGGAAGTAGGGAGGGGCCCAACTTTTTAACAGGTCCTGAGCCCAACTTCAGCTTGATCGGGCTCTGAATATAGCCGGATTGCCAGGTTATTGAGATCCACCATGGCATGCACGGCATTGAAAATGAAGTGCGTAGCATTTATATTTCATTTAGAGGAGCACACGAAAATAAATGCCGTTACATTATGATGTACGGATTCACTAACACTTCAATAATAATTAGATAAACGTCCTTAAGTGGCCTACTACTACCACTATGTTTGCAGTGCATTTTAAGTGCATTTTAATGATGTTACACCATTTCAAACATATTAAAATTGATATACATCACTGAGGTGCACCACAAGATGCTTACTATAGAATAGGGTGAGAGAATACCATTTATCGTTCATTTACAGGGACATACAAAATAATTCGGTCATAGTACTGTCTGTGAACAATAATTGCAGAAAGTGCGTTTTCAGTTGTGGTATGCGATTTTAAATTTAACTCTTTTTTGCATATTACTTGGTACGTTTAAATTATATAGATCGTATATAGAGATGCACAAAAGAATTCGAGTAAATTTTCGTTTATTGAAGGAAATTGCTAAAGGAAAATGTTCCACTGTTATGTGTTTTCCTAACTGAACTAAATTTTTGCATATTACAATGTAGTATACTGTTATATATACAAAATTACAGAATTGAACAAAAGAATTCGGATATTTTTCCGGCTGCAGAGGGTAATTGCTGAAATCGGGTTTTCAAATGTGTTATGTGTTTTCCAAATTGTTTACTTAAGGGAGATTCTCAAAAGGTGGGATCATTAAACGTTAACTATATGTAATTTTTAAAATTTTCAAATTTAAGGCCAAATTTTTTTAATGGTATAGTATTTTGTCTATTAACATAATATATAAATATTTTAATAGTATATCTACATAATTATACACACACACAAGCATTAAAAGACAGCAACTATTCTGGAGAATTAATGATTAAAGCATTTAAATAGCAGTTGTGTACGTTGCAAATTTTGGACATTTGCAGATTTTGGACGTTGCTCTTAGTATCTAAAAAATTCTTAAGACTAAAAATGTAGTAAATGTGTCTGTATACATATATATGTGTATAATTAACTTTTTGTTATCCAGTAATAATAATAATAAAATCAAATGCTTTGTTACGTACGTTACTTTCGGACATAACAAAATACAGAAAAATGCTTTATAGAAAAGTCCTTCTATCTTCAAAAAAGCAATAAATCAGCCTGCCATCTCTTAACGAAATTATCAAAAAATCATCCGTTTCCTTTATGCATTCGTTGTTTACCATTAGAACCACCTGGAAAAAAGTTAAAACTCTTTTTCTTGGTGGTACATTGGAGCAGTTAACGTTATGAATGTACGAAATTGGCCTCTTTAGCATAAAACAATAAAATTTTAAGATATTTATACAAAGCTTTTACAATACATTATGTCATTTTCTATCTCTGAATAGAATTAAAAACTCAGTGAAAAAAAAAATAAAATCAATGATAATTAAAGTTATGTTTGAAAGGCTTAAAGTTATGACTTGTGTCCAGTGCCCACCTTTTGAGAATCGCCCTTAAACGTCATCTATATATCTATAACCTTATTAAACGGTGAGGTTTTGTTACCAGTGCGTTCTGAATGTGTTGGAAAATGTTTTATAATGTATGCCTGACGCATGATTTTTCTTTTTTTTTTTTCTTTGGGAGTGCGGAAGGTGGGGGTTCAGAGGACCCTCTGACGAAAGATTATCTTTTTAAGCCACTTTGGAAGAATAAATTTAACTGGTTTAATCACATGCTTTCTTTTAACTTACATTTATGTTTGTATGTGGCCTCAAATCTTGTGACTCAATTTTTACACACTTCCTGCAGACACAGAGCTTTGAAATTTTAAATATACAGTGAAACCTCCCTGAGCGACCACCTTCCTGAATGACCATTTTTTCATGGAACGGAATTTATTCCCATAGGCTCAATACTAATTTTACCTCCATTCAGAGACCATCTCAGTGTAACTCTCTCCATGAGCGACCCATTTCTTTGAAGAAAATGAAACAAATTTCGTTTTTTCTTGGTCGCTCGAAGAAGATTTTATTAGAAAAATAATTCCGGAGAGCGCATTTTTCGTCAAGCTTCTAAACTGAGTTTATATATATATTTTATTCCGATAACCCCTTTGTGCCTTTTAAGGCAACGAATTTAACTCTGATGACAAATTAAAAATGATGGTCGATAAACTCCCCTGCCCTATTCTGTCAGGAAACTCTCAAAGAAATA
The DNA here is from genome assembly GCA_963932465.1 of Maratus speciosus. NCBI lineage: Eukaryota > Metazoa > Arthropoda > Arachnida > Araneae > Salticidae > Maratus > Maratus speciosus. The sequence continues at coordinate 438,340,604 of OZ010792.1, read as the reverse complement.
GATAAATTAATAAACTCGTCATTATTTGTTTCCGTCCAAAATAAATTGCATTTATTTACTGAACTTTGAAAGGACTTGGAAATAAAAGTTATAAAAGATAACACCGTAAAATCAAAGCAAACGTCAATGTATTCATTTTTTAAACTCTGCAGTAATTAACTTATGTAATTAACTCATGTAATTAACTTTTGTTTTGGTACTTAAATTTTTACATTTTTTACTAATGTGAAAAATAAATTTTAGCAACATTAATTGTTACCTTTTTTCAACAATTAAAATCTAGATTTAAACATGACCTCCATTAAGAGACCACCTCTCGGAGCGACCACTTTTTATTGGAACGGAACTTGGTCGCTTTAGGGAGGTTCTACTATACGTGTATTCCTGAGGGCAATACATAAATTGGAAATTGATTTTTTTTTATTCGATCCCTAAGGGGTGGTGGCAACGGGGGTAACTTTACTTAATAGTTACTGAATTATAGTTTGATTTCCTATGGAGAAACCAGTATCAGCTGCAACAATGAGTATTTGTTGAAAAGTACTAATGACTGGGTTAGCACAATAGCGTCAAATTTTGGCCAACTTTGGCGACAAAAATAACTTATCATATATGAAGCCAACTTGGCGATAGCTGGCTAATTTAACGAAATTCCCATTTAAATCCATTAATCTTCCATACTCGAGCACACCTCAATTTAACTTAAACTTTGCGCATTTAAGTTTTTTTCACGACTTTCCTACTTTTTAGTCCATTTAAAATACATATACGTATATATATATATTCTGCACTTTTGCAAATTTTAATGAAAGCATTTTTTTTTATTTATTTTTTTTACATAAAAATTTATTTTTTCTCAACTCAGAGATAAAGAAAATTTATTTAATTACATTTCAAATTTAGAGAGTGGCAATGTCCCTCCCAACTTGCCTGTGCCTATGATATCAATATTGGATTGCATATCACTAAGTTTTTAAAACATATAACACTTCCTTTCCAAGAAAATTTTATTAATGGCATGAAATACCTTTAATGCACTCTTTCTTGTGGTCCGAAACGGCGGAATTTTAGTGCGTTCTGAATATGTTGGAAAATGTTTCATAATCTATGTTTAACGCATGATTTTTTTTTCTTTGGGGTTGCGGAAGAGGGAGAATGGCTGACTTATAGGATCCTCTGACGAAAGATCGTCTTTTTAAGCCACTTGAAAAGATTTTACTGGGTTTTTTTTTAATTCATCAGAGATAAAGAAAATTTATTTAATTAAATTTCAGATGTAGAGAGTGACAATATCCCTCCCCCTTGCCGGTGCCCATGCTATCAATATTGGATTCTATATCACTAACGTCTGAGTTTTAAAATATATAAGACTTCCTTTCCAAAATTTTTTTATTAATGGCATGAAACACCTTTAATGCACTCTTTCTTGGGGTTTGAAAAAACGGAATTACAGTGCATTCTGAATGTGTTGGAAAATGTTTCATAATCTATGCTGGGCGCATGATTTTTCTATTTTTTTTCTTTGAGGGACGGAAGATGGGGATGGGGAAGGATGGCCTGAGTTCAGAGGATCCCCTGACGAAAGATTATCTTTTTAAACTACTTGAGAAGAATAGATTTTACTGTTTTTTTTTTCTAAACTCGTCAGAGATAAAGAAAATTTATTTAAATTAAATTTCAAAACCAGGGAGTGGCAATATCCCTTCCCCTTTCCAATGCCCATGGCACCAATATTGGATTCCATATCACTAACGTCTGAGCTTCTAAAACATATAAGACTTTCTTTACAAAAAATTTTAATTAATGCCATATAGCGCCTTTAATGCACTCTTTCTTGTGGTTTGAAACGGCGGAATTATAGTGCGTTCTGAATATGTTGGAAAATGTTTCATAATCTATGTTTGACGCATGATTTTTCTCTCTTTTTTTCTTTGGGAGGGGGTGGGGGAAGGGCGAGATGGCCTGACTTTCAGAGGATCCTCTGACGAAAGATTATCTTTTTAAGCCACTTGAGAAGAATAGATTTTACTGTTTTTTTCTAAACTCGTCAGAGATAAAGAAAATTTATTTAACCCTTTCGGGTCTGGTGTACTATTAGTAGTATATGTCTTTTCATCGAGTATTATTTTGTCTTAACTATTACTTTTGTTACTATCTTCATGTAGTAATGATAGTATATAACTATGCATTTCTTATTATGACTTCTTTCATGTTTTGTTATTTAGTAATAACAATAACAATAAAAGTTTGCTTAATTCTCTTTGCACCGTTGGCAATTCCTGCATTTTATACACATATTTCACTCTTTAAATTTAAAATACAGGTTACTTTTCTGAACGAATTATGTGTGATAAAACGCAAAAGACATTAGGAAGTTATAATATCTGTTAAATCCTGTTGCAATACGTTATTTTCAAAACGTCCCCAAAAACTCTTCCTTAACCTCTTGGGGACGAGCGACACGTATACGTGCCGCATGACGCGCTCAGAATCCTTGTTTTTCCTCACCAGTAAAATTTTGCTGTAAAATTTGCCTTGTTTAATCAGCGCATTTTCTCGATTCAAGAAGACACAAATTCCTGTTTTTTAAAAACTGTCAGAAAAAATTGAAATTTTCGTAAAAGGCTCCTATGGGCGCATATATGCACCCTCAAAAAGAATATACCGAATTTGTTTTAGGCACCAGTAAAAAAGAAAAGTAATATTTAGTTTCTTGGATTTGAGCATTTTCGTGATTGTTTAAGTAAAAATAATTTTTTTAATAAAAGTGGTGCCAACCGAATAAAATTTGTGTCGCCGGTCCCGAAGGGGTTAACCTTACCTATTATCATATAAATATGAATTGAATAATATACAAAATAAGTACATTCGTTAGATTTCAGACAGTGAGATAATCTTTAACCCTTTATTTACTGAATTATGAATTCATGAAGATTTTATCTTCTAAAGCATTTTTCGTGAATTGTTTAAACTACATTAGAAGATTTACATAATCATTTGATAAATTTTAGAAGGATTGAAGGATTTAGAAGGATTAATTAAATTTATAGAGATTTTGTGCAATATTTATAACCCACTCAAATCTTTTATTTTAAATATTTTTCTTAGTATTTTGTAGAATTAGGAAATGTACAAATATAATTTTCTTACATTAGAAATATAAAAATATTTCCGAATTGGAAAATCCCCCACCCACCCCCACCCCCGAATGCCGAAAAAAACTGCAAAGAAAAGATGATGCAAAAAAAAAAAAAGAAAAAAAGAAAGAAAAAAAGATGCAAAGGCAAAATAAATCATCCTTTTAAAAATATTTTAGTTTTGTGTAACCAATAATGCTTTTGGAACAAGATAAAGTAATGTATCTAAAACTCATTCTAAACTCTATTACAACTAACCGATGTATTACATGAATTTTATAACAAGTTATTTTAATGGTACTTATAAGTACCGTCAGTAAATAAAGGGTTAAATTTCAGTAAATCTATTTGGGTAGGTATGATTAAAATTATTAAAGTAAAAGTAATTTTGTTATCAAAATTGAAAAAAAAATCTAATCCGAAAGGGTTAAATTAAATTTCAAAACCAGGGAGTGGCAATACCCCTTCTCCCTCTCCGGTGCCCATGGCACCAATATTGGATTCATATCACTAACGTCTGAGTTTTTAAAACATATAAGACTTCCTTTCCAAAAAAATTGTTTTAATGCCATGTAACATCTTTAATGCACTCTTTCTTGTGGTTTGAAAAGGCGGAATTAGTGGAGAGTGCGTGACATGTCAGCACGACATTATACAAGAGAGATGGCGTCGTAAAAAGAACCTTCGTAAGTTAATCGAAGTAGCAGACCTGTACAACTAATAACGAAGATTTTTTTTTTTCGTTTTCTTTATAACTGCGCAACATCATAATCCTTCGATAAGATGCTTTACTATTAGACTGTTATAAGTGGCGTAGCAGTTTAAAAATTATTTGAGGGATTTAATTTATTCTTAAATAAATTGAACAAAAAGAATTTTCAATAATTAAGGGGGGGGGGGTTGCTTTTTTTCGGTTAAAAAAATCGATTTTTTTTAATTATTTATTTATTTATTTATTTATTTTACATTTTTCTGTTCTCTATACTCTGTAAGTTATTCCTCTGAAACCATTTGCCCGAATTCGAAGTTCTTTCGTAGTTACCGTATATACTCGTGTATAAGTCGAAGCAGTGTTGATTTCAGGGGGTGGCCCGGGGGGGGAGCACATTCCCCCAGGAGCAATGAAATGACCCCCTCCGGAATTTTTGAGATTTTGGGTTTTCAATGGTCAAAAAGTGCAATCCCCCCCCCCCCCCAAAAAAAAAAACCCACAGAAATCCCTCCCGGAGAAAAGTGTCTGAATTCAACGCTGAGTCGAAGAATTTTAGACAAAATTTTGGTGTTGAAAATGGGGGGGGGGGGGGGAGGTCGACTTATACACGAGGTAATAATAATAATAATAATAATAATAATAATATATTATTCGCAGATAATCGGCGAATGGACAAGTCTTTTAAGTAATCAGATAGGGTCTAGGTTGGCGAGAAAGGTAAAAGCGGACAATGGTCATTTCCCTGCAGAGCCGTCCTTAGGAGTGTGCGATGCGGCCTCCAGGGCCTCGCGGCAAAGAAGGCCTCTCGCCCGAAAAAAAAAAAAAAAAAAAAATAGTACAAAATAGCTAAAAATGTATTATTCATTTTATTGAGTTTTTTTTTTATTTCATAATAAAAATAAATGCTTATTTATAAAATGTAAAACGTTTTTACCAATAAAATGTTCGGTGCAAACTGTAGACGCTCGGAAATGTATTGTTTGTGACTTATATTCATTCTGTAGGCAGTGTTATGTTCTAACCGAGACAGCACCAGGTGCACAACAAATTTGGGCAAACGCTTTAATTGAATGTTAAAAGGTCGTTGCTGATGAGGATTTTGACAAACTACTCACCGTTATTTTAACCTTTAACTGATGTCACAGAAATTGTCACATAACTAGTGTGAAGCGGTCAGAAGCAGAAAGATGAATAAAAGGCACGTTTAACTCATAGGATGATGTTTTTGTACTAAACTTTTTGCACAGGACTGTTATAATTAAAATTCACGTATTCAAAAGTCTCTGGTGACAGTACTAAAGTTCCAAACGGAACAAAATTTCAGTAGTGTTTGTAGTTAAACTAAAAATTTCAAGTTAAACTATAAAAATGGAAAAAAGCCGCGGCCTGAGAGCGGCCTGATCAATTAAAGGTTAATGATTAAACTGACCACTAATATTTTAATGTCTATTTTTAATGTAACAACACAGATTTGCGTGTCTCTTTGTGTAATCAAGTTTTTCTTTCAATTATACTAATATCAATGTTCTTGTTTGCACACATACGTATGTCCTGTCGCGTAAAGACGCCACTGGCAAGTGAGCTGAAAACCCCCTAAAGATTTAAAGTCTTCCAAAAATTATGAAAGGTTAATATTTTTAAAGTTTGTTAGAAAAAGCAAAAGTTTGAGAAATATTGATTTTGTTTAAGATTTTTTTCCTATTTTTTAAATTCTCTTATTGAATTAAAAATATTAACATGTTTAATATTTGCTAATAAAATAAAATAAATATGTTACAGTTAAAGAAAGAATAGAGATAATAAGTTAAACATTTCATCTTTATCACACTCATTACTTCAGAAAATGAAGTAGACTGAAAAGTAATTCAATCAATTAATGCTTCGACTAGGAATTTATTTTTTATTTGAAATTGCTGCAAACTGGCGACTAGTTTTTTTTTTGTTGTTGTTCTATCCAGGGGTAGAAATTTTTCAAAAGGTTACCTTTGTTGCACATTTCTATGACAATTTTTAAACAAAAACTACCACAAAGAATTTTTTCTTCTTTTGTAAATAGTAATACTGAAGGCGAAATAAATTTTAAAATATTCGATTGTAATTATCACAAAGAAAATAACAATTTTCTCCACCAAATTCTTTTAAAACTTGCTCAGTTTTGCATAATTTTAATCGACTTTTGGCTGATCACAGATCTCCTGTTTACGAATGTCACAATAATATACCAGAGGTCTGCATGAGTCGAAATTTTCACACTCAGGTCTTGGAAAACTGCTTTGGTATAGTGTAAAAGCTAACAGCTCGGTCCGGACTTGAGCCGAACAAAATTCCTTAAAATCAGGCCCGAACCGACTGAAATTTTACAAAAATTTTCGTGTTTGTTAGCCAGCACTATCCAACATTTATAATTTTTTAACGCTAGAACGTTTGGAAATTTTTTTTTTTGAATCTTTATAAAAATATTTGACAACAGAATTTTTATTTAAAACCATTAAACTAGAAGACATTCTACGTAGTTTATGTTTAACCTATTTTATGATGAAACTTCTGTACCGACATTTAAGCATTTGGACGGAGTCGAACCTACTCCTGCTGAATGTTCTAGTTTTAAAATAATATTGGATACATATTTAAGCAAGCATTTTAAAATACAGCATTTTTCAGATTATTTGTCCTCAAGCCATGATATACGGGATTGCAAGACAATTTATATTGAACTGAAGATTGTTAAAATTCAATTAACTTAGAAAGAAAGAAAAGGATGATTAAAAAGGTTTATAATTTTGAAGAACATTAGAGGAAAAAGCAAAATTTAAAAAAATGTATATTTGCCTTAAATTTATTAAGCTAAAATAAATTTCTGAAAATTTTGTTAACAAATGTAGAATGTTCAATACAGAAAGAGTACACCTCATAGTTTATAATCGCCAAGTTGTCGCGTAGAGATGCGAGTGGTACTTTTCGATTTGGAATTTTGTGTACCTTTCAAAATATGGATGTAAATTTTGAGACAACGGTTTTCTACATATTAAATGTTGTGTTAACTTGAAATTTTCAGATAACATCCACTTTTGACACCTATTTCAGTTCTTTGAATCAGGGCGGCCCGAAAAAAATAGTGCTTATACCCTAAAAAAGTATGCAGCATTTTTTTGTGTAAAAGTATAATATTTTTTCGGTTTCTCACAAACATTTTCTTTTCTGTGTATACTTTAATAACAGCGGACAGTCGCTTTAGGCTATCTCGAAAACTAATTATTGGAATCAGAGGTACACTTACATATATATATATATATATATTTATGGGGGTGAGACTCCATACATAACTCACAACTCACTTTTAGGACGAACACTGACATTTATTGAGACGAATACACAAACAAAAAATACAGATATAAACACTCTTCTCGTTCTTTAATTAGCTTAAAGTCTATAATTCAGTACGTCGTTGAATATTTCTCAGATTTTCTTACGTCGTGTAAATATTCAATCTTATTTCAACGTAATATGTTCTGTTCTTTTTTAACAAAACCCTCGCGTCGTGAAAAACTCATTTCGTTCTCTTTACTTCTTCCGCATTTCCACTTCACACAGCTTCGTTAAGGCTCGTTTCCTTTTTAATCTCGAAGCGGAAAATACGGGGACACGCAGTCTGATGCAAGTGTTGCTTGCGAAATCTCCACAAGCGGCCGTCCTGACATCTGGAGCTGCCGCAGCGACATGTGGTAAAATAGAATCTGAAAAAACAAAAAACCAGTAACTGTTCTTAGGAGGAAAAGAGAAAGAAAAAAAATCTGCACGTCATAGTTGAAGTAGCGTAACATCATATGGGTTGACTTATAAAATTGTTACAAACGCATAAGAAGAAAAGATTTAAAAAAAATGTTTTTGAAGTTTCAGTTATCGTCAGGCCAAGGTTTCATGTATTCAGCACAGGAGCTAGTATTTATCGGTCCTTCAGTAGATGAGATTTTCGTTACGTCGTAGGTGTCGTTAGACTTCACTTTGATTACTTTATACGGACCTAAGAATTTAGATTTCAACTTTAAACCTGGTCATTGCTGGGTTCTCTTAATTGCTACAAGGTCACCAAGCTTGTACTTACGGGGTTTCTTACGTCGTAAATTATAGTGCTTGCGGTTTTCTTGTTGAATTTCCAGAATATTCTTCTTGGCTTCTTTACGGAGCTCTTCTCTGTCTTTCATAAATTGTTCTTCGACTGCACTGTTTAAGAGGTCAATAATTTGCACATCTTCTTTCTGTTTCATTTTTGTACCAAATAATATTTCAAACGGTGTTCTCTTAACCCTCTGTCTACCAGAAGGGTCCAATGGACCCGACATGTATATTCAAAATATCTATTCAAACCAGAAAATTTCTTCAAAACAAACTAAATGTATAAATCAGACAATAATAAGTTAAATAAACAAATTAAATAGTTTTAAGTAAAAATTCTGGTGTAGAATGTTTTTATAAAACTTGAGTAAAATTTCCGGTAGTTCTAGGGTTAATGCTTCTTTGGTAAGTTGAATTAATGACTTGTTGAACTTTAGGAACATGTTTAAACCATTTGGTCGGTTCGTCTTTGGACATTTTAGAGATTACAGAAATTATGGTGGAATTAAGTCGCTCTACTTGACCATTGGCACGGGGAAGGCCAGTTGTAACTGTCTCGTGCTTTATATTTTCATCTTGACAATAATCAGCAAATTCTTTGCTTGTAAATGCAGGACCTATCGCTAATGATAATGGAAGGATTGTCAAAAGTATGACTTTGTTGTCGTAGTTTTGATATAACTTCGGTAACAGAAGTACTTTTACATGGATACAACCAGACGAATTTAGTAAATGCGTCTATTAAAGACAAAATATGTTTATAATTTTTGTTGGTTGTTTCAAGAGGGCCTAAATGATCAATGTGGTAGGTTTGGAGAGGAGTCTCTTCTTTGGGTAAGGGATGTAATTCACCTTCTTGTTTGCCACGTTTGCGATTATACAAAAGGCATGTTACACAATTCGCTATAATTTTATCAATTTTATTTGACATATTAGGGATGAGAAATTCTTCGTTAAGGAGTTCTTCACAGCGTTTACGGCCAAAATGTCCTTTGTCATGAACGTCTTTAATGACATTTAGCTGCATTTCATCCGGCACAACTATCAGATCGATACCTTTATGATTTTTATAGAGAACGTTATTTTTAAGGAAATAGTTGTCATATGGCTTTGTTTTCAAAATTTCTTTGATGGCCTGTATATGTTCGTCAGTGTTCTGTGATTGTTTGATTTTGGTAGTAAAACTATCTTGAATGACCATACATATTGGATTTCTACTTAAAGCGTCGACATGGCGCATGCGTGTACCTTGTCTGTGTTCGATTGTATAGTTATAGTCAGCTAACATTAAAGCCCATCGAGCAATCTTGGTGCAAAGATCTTTTTTATTCATAGTAAGGGCGAATGCGTTGCAATCTGTGACTATCTTGAAAGAAATACCTAGAATGTAAACGCGAAATTTTTTAAGGGCTTCTATGACAGCTAAAACTTCTAATTCATAACTCGAATATTTACGTTCGGCATCTGTGGTTTTTTTGCTCATAAAATAGACAGGGTGAAATTGATTGTCAATAGAAGACTTTTGAAGGAGGACTGCTCCGTAACCGTCAATAGATGCATCACAGTGAACTTCTGTTTCGTTACTAGGGTTATAAATGCTTAAAACAGGACCTGAAGAAAGGATGTGTTTCAGCTGATTAAATGCATTTCGTTGCTGGTCGCCAAAGTGAAATTTAGTGTCCTTTCTAAGAAGATCTGTTAAAGGCTTAGCTATTAAAGAGTAATCTTGAATGAATTTACGAAAATATGAAGTTAATCCGACAAATGAATGTACATTTTTTATACTTTTAGGTTCTGGGAAATTAAGGACAGCTTTAGTTTTTAAGGGGGATGGGTGCAGTTGACCATTTTTAATGTGGTAACCCAAAAAATCAATTTCTCGTTGTAGAAAGTGGCATTTTTTAAGATTCAGTTCTAAACCATATTCGGATGCAGTTGTAAGGACGCGTTGTAATTTCTGGAGTCCTTCGACTTCGTTTTCAGCTGGTATTATGAAGTCATCCATATAGACAATAAGTACTTTTTCATTAATGAGGTCTCGAAAAACGTTATAAATATATCTTTGAAACACTAACGGTGCATCGCTAAGGCCATAATTCATATATAAGAATTCAAATTGACCAGAATGTGTTACGAAAGAAGTATATTTTATACTATTTTCTTCTACTTCGACATGAAAAAAAGCATTTTTAAGGTCAAGAGTAGTAAATACTTTTGCAGAATGCAACTGATCAATAATGTCATCAATTACTGGGAGGGGAAAACGTTGTTTATGTGTTTTAGAATTTAACTTCCTATAGTCAACACACAATCTATATGAACCATCTTTCTTTTTTACTAGGACAATAGGTGATGAAAAATTACTGGTGCTTTTACGAATAATTCCTTTTTCGAGCCACTCAGAAATTTGTTTTTCGACGAAGTTTTTCTCTATTTGCGCCAAGCGCCTGGGAGGACAAGTAACGGGTTCTTCGTTTTCCAGATGAACTGATAATTTAACATCAGTTGTCTTTATTTTTTTTAGGAGAATAATTTTGAATAAGTTCTGAAATTTTTGAACGTATTGTTTCATCGGTAATATGAGATAAATCAAGATTAAGATCGTCTAACACATGAGCAATATTAATCAAAAAATTATTGGACGTATCGTCATTTTTCTCGATTTTTTGCATCGAAATATTATTTCCAGAAATTGTTAAAATACTTTGTTGAATGATATCTGTACCAATAATAAGATCAAAAGATATGGAATAATCTGGGACTACATAAACATTAGTTGTATAATTAAAATCATCTATCATAATGTTCGTAGAGAAAAAACCTAGGGGTTTGATTATAGTATTTCCTAATCCAGTTAATGTGATAGTTGAATGTTCAAGGTTCGAAATTGTAGGGAGTTTGCGATAAATACTTTCCTTTAGTAAACTTCTTTCACTACCTGTGTCTACCAATGATGTAACATTTACAGACGAAATAATGACTTGTTTGGTCATGAAAGTGTTCGACGTGACAGTGGAAACATTGGAGGGTTCTGACTTAACTCTAGGCCTCCTTGGTTGATCACATTGAGCCGATTTATGGCCAAAATTCGAACAATTAAAACAACGAGGGCCTTTATCTTTATGTCTGCATTGGCTACTTTTATGATTCGACAAACCACAATTAAAGCAAAAAAGATCAGATTTTGGTCGAAAGGATTTCTCTTTCACTGGCATTTCAGGTTTGACTTTACGAAATTTAGTGTTCTCAAAGTCATGTCGAATTTTGTCATAAATTTTGAGCTTTTGCTTGAATTCTACAATGGATTGGCATCCATATAACATTGATTTTCTGAAAACGGGGTCGGGTATGCCGTTTATGATGTATTGCATTAATGCGGAATCCTCGATTTTACCACGCGAGCATATTTGTTTCATGATAAGAAAATATTCTTCTATTGATTCATTTTCTTTCAATTTTCGTTTATTTAATATATCATGTAACTCGGCAGAATTATAAGTGGTGCTAAATTCTGATATTAAGAGTTGTTTAAGTTTGTCATATGAATTGATATGAAATTCTGTTTGTGTTAATAACTGGGCTTTTCCTCGTAATGATCTTTTACAAAATATGAATTTATGAAAGTCAGATAAATTAAACATATTAGTAACATCCTCAAAATTATTAAACCATATGTTTATATCACTAAAAGAACTACCATCGAAAGGAGGTATTACACTTTCAATATCAGTAAAATTCATAGACGATGGCATAAAACTTTGAACTGGAAATTGCTGTTGTTTGTCAAAATTTGATAATTCAGTGTTATTACTTGAAGTCATATTATATGAAGGCAGTTCGGGTTCCGAGTCAGTGTCACTTTCATTTTGTATAATATTATTTTGTAGTAAGGTCAAATCTGAAAGGTATGTAACTAATCGGGTTGCGAGATCGTTTAAAGATCCCTCATTATCAATACAAAGTAGATTGCACACTGTAATCAGGTCATTTAATGAAAAATCAGTTTGAACCTTAGTTATTTTATTTTTGAATTCGATGCTGTCGGTTTGAAAACCGAAACCAGTAAAATCACGTATTCTCTTTCTATTAGAGCGATCACCGTCAGCATCAAATAGGAATTTATGCAGCAATTTAATTTTATGCGTTCGTTCGTTTTTAAATGCAACTTCCAGTTCAGGTATCTCAACTAACTTCATAATCAAAATAATAATAATGAACTCACCGTTAGAATAATATCCGGCTTGAATATGTAGGATGAATAACTCTAATTAATCATATTGGTGGGTTAACTGTCACTTCTGACGCCAATTTATGGGGGTGAGACTCCATACATAACTCACAACTCACTTTTAGGACGAACACTGACATTTATTGAGACGAATACACAAACAAAAAATACAGATATAAACACTCTTCTCGTTCTTTAATTACCTTAAAGTCTATAATTCAGTACGTTGTTCAATATTTCTCAGATTTTCTTACGTCGTGTAAATATTCAATCTTATTTCACCGTAATATGTTCTGTTCTTTTTTAACAAAACCCTCGCGTCGTAAAAAACTCATTTCGTTCTCTTTACTTCTTCCGCATTTCCACTTCACACAGCTTCGTTAAGGCTCGTTTCCTTTTTAATCTCGAAGCGGAAAATACGGGGACACGCAGTCTGATGCAAGTGTTGCTTGCGAAATCTCCACATATATATATATTACAGTTGTAGTTCATCTTCTGTGAAAATTAATGTCGATCCTAATTCATAATTTTTTAAACAATAATTTATGAATAATTTTCTTTATTCAAAGTTTGTTTTTGAATTGAAAAAGAAAAGGCGGCCTAAAACACCTTTGGGCCTTTGTATTGTATTAAAAAATTAATCGACTGATTTTTTTAGAAGATAAAAGACTTTCCCTGAATTAATATTAGCATCCTCAAACTTAAACATATAATTCGGCAGTATCCAATGGTATATGTGGAAAAAGTATGGAATCGGTACCTATTTTTGGACTACTTTGTTCAAAAGAACTAAAATACTGTGTCAAAAATGTGTGTTACCATTGAAAAATTCAAAGTCGATACAGTTTTTAATATGCATGTGATCTTTATTATAAAATTTGTATTCAAATTTGCAAAATGGACACGATTCCCAGTCAAATATGAGTGACTCGGACATGACATGGTAGAGGTCTGCACGGGCCCAGGTTTGGCTCGAGGCGCGTACCTGGCACGGCAAGACACAGGAAAATTTTCAAACGGGCCGAACTTGCAGAATTAGAACATCTTTTCAACGGGAAGGTAAACAATATGAACAGGCCGGGCCGACAAAAAAATTTAACGGACCTGCCGCGCCAAGCCGATAAGAAAAAAAAACAAGTGGGCAAGTGTGATCACAGATCGCACAGAGGGTTTCGTTTAATATTCCTTTCAAAACACTTTATCCTTTTGAAATATCTGTTAGTTCCACATTTCACAACCAAGGGGCGCACTTGATTATAAACAAACCTGTATCCGAACGAAAATCCGTTTTACATACTATCCGTAGATATATTAATCGAGGGGATTGGGCCCATACCACCCGAGATAAGTAGGCGCACCTGGCGGAAAAAATGGAACTAAAATATATAAGGCTATGGTGCATAATATGAAAGAATGGTCAAAGGGGTGTCGGCAAAAGTTGGAAAATTTCTCCCCGGGTTAAAAGGGCGGAGGTTAGAAAAATTGCTTAAAATACACAAGTTAGAGCCCAGAGGGGTAAATAATAAAAGACTTTTTGAAAATTTTATGATTTGTCGTGTGGTCTGAGGCATTCAGCTATACATATGCAAAATTTCATGTCACCAACTTAATTAGGAAAGAATTATCTCTTAGAAAGAATTGCTTCAAATACATATGTGGTAGCTCAAAAGGTTAAACGTAAGACTTTTTCAAGATTTTATGATTTGTCGCCTGGCCTCAGGTGTTCTGCAATAAGTATGCAAAATTCCAAATCTCCAATTTAATTAGGGGCTCGGTTAGAAAGAATGGCTTAAAATACACAAACTGGAGTTGAAAGGGTTAAACATAAAACTTTTTCAAAATTTATTATTTGACGTGAGATCGGAGGTGTTGAGCTATAAGTATGCAAAATTTCACGCCTCCAACCTAAATAGGGGCTCACTTAGAAAGAATTGTTTAAAATGCACATGTGGGAGCACAAAGGGTTAAATGTACGACATTTTCAAAATTTTATCATTTGTCGTATGATGTGAGGTGTTCAGCTATAAGTACCCAAAATTTCATGTCTCCAACTTAATTAGGGGCTCACTTAGAAAGAATTGTTTAAAATACACGTGTGGGACCCCAAAGGGTTAAATGCACGACTTTTTCAAAATTTTATGATTTGTCGTTGGATGTGAGGTGTTCAGCTATAAGTATGCAAAATTTCACCCCTCCAACCTAATTAGGAGCTCACTTAGAAAGAATTGTTTAAAATACACGTGGGACCCCAAAGGGTTAAACGTACGACATTTTCAAAATTTTATGATTTGTCGTTTGATGTGAGGTGTTCAGCTATAAGTATACAAAATTTCACGCCTCCAACCTAATTAGGGGCTCACTTAGAAAGAATTGTTTAAAATACACATGTGGGACCCCAAAGGGTTAAACGTACGACATTTTCAAAATGTTATGATTTGTCATTTGATGTGAGGTGTTCAACTATAAGTATGCAAAATTTCACGCCTCCAAATTAATTAGGAGCTCACTTAGAAAGGATTGTTTAAAATACACATACGTGAGCTCAAAGGGTTAAATGTACGACTTTTTCAAAATTTTATCATTTGTCGTATGATGTGAGGTGTTCAGCTATAAGTTCCCAAAATGTCATGTCTCGAACATAATTAGGGGCTCACTTAGAAAGAATTGTTTAAAATGCACATGTGGGACCCCAAAGGGTTAAACTTACGACATTTTTAAAATTTTATGATTTGTCGTTTGATGTGAGGTGTTCAGCTATAAGTATGCAAAATTTCACGCCTCCAAATTAATTAGGAGCTCACTTAGAAAGGATTGTTTAAAATACACATACGGGAGCTCAAAGGGTTAAATGTACGACTTTTTCAAAATTTTATCATTTGTCGTATGATGTGAGGTGTTCAGCTATAAGTACCCAAAATTTCATGTCTACAACATAATTAGGAGCTCACTTAGAAAGAATTGTTTAAAATACACATGCGGGAGCCCAAAGGGTTAAATGTACGACTTTTTCAAAATTTTATGATTTGTCGTATGATGTGAGGTGTTCAGCTATAAGTACCCAAAATTTCATGTCTCCAACATGTATAGTTTCTGAGAACGGGCTCTGTGACGGACAGACAGACAGACAGAGGAGCGAGACGAATAGGGTTTCGTCAGATGAACGAAACCCTAAAAAAGCTAGCCGACCGGCGATTTGATCATAAGGACAATTGGGGGGCCAACGAAAAATCAAAGAAAATTAATATTGTTTGGGATATCCCTGTAAAATAAAACATCAACAAACAATAAATTGACTTGGCTGACACACTGCCGTGTGTCTAGATACACCAAATGATCTATTGCCATAGCTTACTATGGTGAAGAAAATTATCAATTTGAAATGGAGAGAGTTTTTGTACCAAGCTGTGGAATCGTACATATATGATTAACTCACATTTTGCGTTAAGACCGCAAAGGCTCCAATCCTGAAAAGTGAGAGAATACTGAAAAATCAAATACTCAATAATTCACAGTTCGACTCCATGGAATGGAAAGACTTTTATTTGATGAGTAAGATGAGGTGGCCCCCCGCCAGAATTGCTAATTACGACTTCTCAGGTGAAGGAATAGTGACGCTTACACAGCCAGAAAACATTTTCCAAATCGACAATCGAGTCATGGTGCGCCAACTGTTCGGACCTTGTGCGCATGCCGAACGAGCTCCGCGGCTTTGCGGTCATGTGACCCAGTTCAGTTGTTCTTTAGCTGCCATTGCGGCACGTTGTGTATTCGAGCGGGTCTTATCCCCAAGTATAGTATGTTGTTCTTGAGTTGCCATTGTGGCACGTTATGTTATAGCGGGTCTTATCCCCAATTATTCTGTTTCTTAGCAAGAGTATTCCCCAAAAATATGTTTTATGAACGTCACTTGTTCTAACAGCGAGTTATTACCCCAACGTCACTTCAACATTCTATGTTCTTCAGTGTTCGTGATTGTTTGTAACATTTGCGTGCTGTGTGTTATAAAAAATGTGAAAAAGAAACCTATTCGTCTTCATTTCTAAAGTTACGCACGGTATTCACATACACCAACTAAAATTTACGTTACGAAGAAATGCATTCTAAAATTTAAAACAAAAACTGCCAAGGGTCAACCAGAATTGGCGACGTCATCATTAACCAACATATTGGGCAGTCCTAAATTAAAGTAGTTGAAGACATCGCAGATATGTCATAATAACTATATTTATTGCCTTTGTTGGTATGATAACTGCAATACGTTACGCAGGCATTATAAGTGAAACTTAAGATAATCTAAAAAGTAATTTCCTTTCATGATTACAAACCCCATAAATCTATCAAATTGATTTTCCAAAATGAGTTAAATTAACACATCTGCTTCAAAGAATGACCTTTTAACTTGGAATAAAAATAGAGTAAAATATATTGAATTTTGACAGAGCAAAAGCGTGTTTTCGCTAAAATAAAAAGACTGAAGGAATAAACATTAAAAGAGAGGGGATTTAATTACTTTTTAATACATTTAAATTAATAAATTAGGCCAAATATATGATTACATCATACTTACGAATATATAGATATTGTACAATAGAGTATACTCTCGATTATCCGTTCGCGGGTTATCCGGTTTGATGATTATCCGTGCTCATTCCGGACTCACAAAAAAATTAAAGAGAAACATTTTCACGCTTATCATGCATGTAAAATCGGTGTTGATGTGAATTAGAATCTTGTCTGGTTTAGCTGATAGTATTCTGAAGTGCGTAGATGTAAAATCGAACGCTCTGGAACCTGTTTGACGGGTAGGATTAAATTTGATTTATGATGTTAAAACACTACCATATTTTTGGAAGAAATATTCGTTATTGCATGAAGTTTATGGAATATAAGCAGCATGGTATTTTTGCTCTCAAACTCATCAAACTGGCAAATTCTCTTATTTAGAAACTACATAATGTTCCGTGCTTGTCGACTTTTTGATAAATGCAGAAAGTATTGTAAAAAATGCTGTCAAAGTTGGCGTTTTGAACTGAATTTCCCGAAGCGGGAGGTCTGGGAATGAAATAAATGGTCATACTGAGAAAACAATTGTTTAAAAATCAAATTCTAATTAATTGAGCGAAAAATGAAATCACACGGCCTCTTATACATCTCTTCAAAAATACCTTTAGCAAGTTTCGTGTTTGTACTTTTAAAAATGAGTCTGAAAATGTCTCAGAAAATTTCGAGCTGCTGAGGGTGGAAAAATATTTTTTCGGATACACCCTTAATGAACAATCTTCTTCAGATATTCAAGAGGGATATGAAAACAGTAGTATTCTTGAACAAGCAAAGGAATTATAAGGTTTCGAAATCTTGATGAAAAAAATTTAAGAGATTAGTTTTAAAAGGATGCATGTGAGAAAAGGCTTCCAGTATTTGACAGATGAAGACATTGTTTCTAACTGTGTTGTTAAATATAATAGGGATGATAGTACTGATGCAGAAGATGTACTAAATGAGAGAAATACAATTTCTCATTCTACTGCTCGACAATCTGTAGAAACTTTGTTAGACTATATGGGACACATAAGATTTTATTACGGTGTCGTTATTGCGGTTCGTAATGTATGTACCGATATAAGACAAGAGATGAACAAACAACAGAAGCAAAGATGCATTTCAGA
The DNA here is from genome assembly GCA_963932465.1 of Maratus speciosus. NCBI lineage: Eukaryota > Metazoa > Arthropoda > Arachnida > Araneae > Salticidae > Maratus > Maratus speciosus. Next base: position 438,322,748 of record OZ010792.1, on the reverse strand, counting down.
TTTTTTTCTAATTTTTATATTTTTGTACTGATGTTGATTGTTTCTTTAATAAAGAGGAATTTCCGGATTATCCGTGTTTTTCGATTGTCCATGCGACCTCTCCCGGTGATTAACTCGGATAATCGAGAGTGCATTGTATATGTATTCCTTTGTGGAAGAATAGAACGTATATTCATGGAGATATATCGATTTTTTTTTTTTTTAAGTTCAAAAATTTTTTTCATGTTTTTTGTTTGTATCATGCAAACATCATCATGGTGACACATCATGAACATCATCATCAAGTCATCATGGTTTTTTACCAAATTTAACGCCAGTTTAAAAAAATTTGACAAAATGTAGTAGAAATAATAATGGTGTAATTGCAATGTAAATCGGCAATATAGTGAACGAATTTTTGCTGCTCTATAAAAGCTGCTGGGGGGATTTTCCACAAATTCCCATTTTTTATTATCTGCCTTTCAACAAAGGAGTTTGTACTTAATGAATGTCAAAGAGTATATTTAGAAGAAATGCTTAGATTGTGATACTTTTTTTCCTTGGAATAGACTCGTTCTGCTGATTTTCCAAGAAGAACTAAAGCACCCACAAAAAATTAAAATTAAAAAAAGTAAAAATTAAAAACTATAATTTATGGAAAACCCTTTATCATATAGGTGTTTTTAGAGAACAGCTAAAAATCAGCTCAGTCTATTGCCGATATCTTTCTGAATTTTCCCAATATTTGAATGGCTTTTTTTTTTATGAGCCGCACCATAGAGTTGACTAAGATCATGAAAAGAAATATTTTTTATCGTGCGCACATGTGCAGATAAAAAATATTTCATTCAACTGCTCATATTTCATCAAATATTTAATATATTTACATTCCAATTACACCATATTATTTCTACTACATTTTGTAAAATTTTCTGAAACTGCCGTTAAATTTAATAAAAAACCTGCATGGTATAAACAAAAAACATGAAAAAATATTTTGAACTTAAAAAAAAATCGATATATCTCCATGAATATACGTTCTATTCTTCCACAAATGAATACATATATTGTACAATATCCATATATTCGTAAGCTACAGCGATAGATCATTTCACGCATTTTATTTTACAGGGTGACTCAAACATTATTCTTTTTCTTTGATTGGCCACCAATTGTCCATCTTATCAAACCGCCTTTGCTAAGGGGGCTGGTCACTCAGCTTCGGAATTCTCCTCCGTAATGTTAAGTCTATGGACTTCTGATGCATTCGTATATTTAAAATATCTGCTCGGGAAATTAATATTTTTAACATCTTTTTTCTGTGTACTTTTCTTAATGGATCTGTTTTTTTTCTTAGTTTTCAAAATATTTCTAAAATCTATGCTGAATTTAATATTTTATGTGTTAAAAGCGGGTGAACTGTGAGTAAGATTGGTCTATACTTTAGAAATATTTTGAGAACTAAGAAAAAAAATAGACGTCATTTAGGAAGTGTACACAAACAAGTAATATAAAAATTTTGTTTTTAAAGTCAATTCCTACTTAGGTCATCAAAGAAAAAATTAATATAATCCCTTAAGCTAATATTAGTTTTTGTTGCATTAAAATATCTCAATATATTGATTTTCTATATGCAAGTAGGTTTACAGTGGAAGTCTATGGGAATTTGGCGATTAGAAATAAAGTCTACTTTTAAATGATGTACATAAGATGTGCTTAGGGGGGCATCTACATATTAAAACGAACCAAAACTTCATTTTTTTCAATGGCAATACCCAATTTTAACAAATTTCAAATCTTCGGTTCAAACTATGCCTAGACACCAAATTTCAAGTCATTTGAATGATAAGTTTTTGAATTATAAACATTTAAAATTTAGTGTTTCTAATGTTAAATTACATTTTCATATTTTTATTAATATCTCCTGAAATGATACTCCTAATGTACTCATTTTTTGTGTAGCAATAATACTAAAATACCCAAACATAAATACGTTGAATTTGCTATTTTTATAATATGAATTATGATATGAATTATGAAATTAATATTCGAAAAAATTATGAATTGCAACCTACAATTTTTTTGATAGATTTAGAGTTATTAAGTCCTGCTTTATGAAAATCCACAATTTCACATTTTTCCTCCAAGTAGTTTTCAAATTATGCTTAAAATGATGGTTTAGGGGGCCGTTTATGATAAAAGTGACTAGATATTTTGAAATTTCTTATGCTATCCTGTAATCTAGCAGTCTTCAAAGACTGCTTGAGTAGCATTTAAGATGCCTTGATCAAGAAGGGGGCTCTCTCGATCAAAAATAGAGTACTAAACTTCAGTTTCGATACAGCCCCTAAAATACGCTCGTTTTAGAATGATTAATTTATTGGAAACTTATCGCACGAATTGCATAAAAATTTATTTTTAGGCTAAATTGAAGGGTATAGAGTTCATTTATGCTGTCAGAATTGTGTGCTGCTATTGAAAAAAACAAAGTTATGGTTCGTTTTAATGTGTAGTGACACCCTAAGCAAATTTTATATACATCATTTAAAAGCAGACTTTATTACCAATCGTGTGGTACTAGTAACTTTCTTCTACGATAACTTTTTGCAGAGTTAGTAAGGGGCGTTTACTTTTTTTTTTCCACGACTGTACATACTATATATACACATGAAAAGGATAAGAAGTAAAATCCTTTTAAAGGTCAAAATTAAAATTAAATTTCAAAAAATTTAAATTAAAATCTTTAAGTTCTTTTTCCTAACCTTAAATCTTACATTCTAAAATACGTTTTACCCCTTGTAACTTTGTTTCTCAGCTCAACATTTATTACGTTCACTATTAAATTCAGAGAGTAAACTAACAAGGGAACCACTTTTGGTGTTGCTCGCACCTAGCATCGAGACCTGGTGCGTTTTGTAGCCCTATACATAAAAGTTAGAGAACCGAAAAAATTTCTCTGTTAAAATAATATTTTATATACTTTTTTATACTTTTAATTTTTTATTATTACATATTTATTTGTTTATTTCACGCCAAAAGTGAGTTAAGTCGCCAAATATGGGGCTACAATTTTTCCGCCCGCTTTATCCAAAGAGAAAATGTACAGAGCGTATTACTAGAATTATATCAGATTGCGATTTTTTTTTTTTTTTTAAATAATTGATAGCATACGAAACAAATATAAGGTTTTTATTTATTTTCCTATGCAGACGATAAATATATAAGTAATAAATATAATTCTATAAAAGCTTCGAAGATCATTGAAAACTATTTTTTAGTGAAATACAAAATAAGCAAATTATTTTCTTTTGAAATCGAATGAAATAAAGTTTCGAATGTTTAAAATGAAATGTTGCTGTATTAAATGATCCTTCGGTAAAAGTAATCATAAAGTAAATTAATATTTTTACACAATTTAGAAAAATTACTGTGGCGAAATAGGTCGGACATTGCAATTTTTAGCTATTACAAATTCAGCTATGACATTTGGCTAGGGTTGACGGAAAGCTCTGCTTTTGAAAATAAATGTCAACTGTTTCCTCACCAAAAATATGAATATAAAGTTGCAATTTTTCAAAATCAAATTCGTGGGTTTTTGAAGGAATTTTCAAACTTTTTTCAATATTTTATACTTATTATTAACTAATTTTTATTTTTAAGTGCTTTTCTTTAAAAAAATTCAATGTTAATAGTCCGATAAGTGGTCTCGAAAATTGCATTTTCAGAAAGTTATGCTGCTGTATAATCAAGAAATATTATTTTAACAGAAAAATTTTATCGATTCTCAAACTTCATAATATAGGGCTTTAAAATGCACCAGGTCTCAATGCTAGGTGCGAGCAACACCAAAAGTGGTTCCCTTGTAAGATTGGATTTAAGTATATATAGTCAGTAGGGGTAATTATGACCACTTTTTACATTTTCAACTTTGCTATTTTTTTTTTTTTTTTTTTTTTTTTTTTTTTTTTGCTTATTTCTATTTGGAAAAGTGCTGTTTTTAGTACCTAGGAAGTAACTTTGATCCTTTAAGAACACATTTTAAAAGTTTTAATTATCATAGCTGCTTTTCTTTTAAAGTTAAAAGGGTGGTTATAATTACCCCATCAAAAACTCACAATCACATAAGTTTGGGGGCAATTAAGACCACTAGTGGGGAAATTATGACCACTATATCTTCTCTTTATACTTGCCAATACACATATGTTTGGGGTAATTATGACCACTTTGAACTCCAAAGTAACAAATCCGTTTATCAAAAATTTTATAGACTTAGTTTCAAATTGCTATTTTGATCTCAAAAAGGCTTCAGACTAGTAATAAAGAATACCTAAGATGAAATATACATTATGAGGTTAATATCTAAGCTTGAAACAAAATTTTACCATCACAGTTATCTCCAGTATGACGGCGGTCATAATTAGCCCCTGGTCATAATTACCCCATCTGACCCTATCAAATATATTTAACGTTTAAAACGATAAAAACAGCCATTCGTACTGGTCGTACTAGGAAGACTGAAAAGTCCTACTTTCTCTTTTATACGATTTAAGAAGGGAAAATTTGGGGATAGGTCGCCCACATTTTATTATTTGTACTTTCTCCATGCCAATTCGACGGAAAAATGGAATTTCCAATAAGGAAGAAACATTATATTTACTTGTTGTTCTTCCAGCTAAATCCATTTTGCATTGGTTCACAGAAGTCACCGTTACACGAAAATATTCATATGGAATGAAGAACGCAAAAATCAGCGTAAAAACCAATCTATGTGTGTGTTTGTGTGACGGAGATAGATAGAAATATCTACCGCACGTGCAAGTCTGAAAATCTGTGTGAGGGTAGTCCAAGGCAGGTCCTGATGCACATGAAGCTAAGATTTTTAATTTTTTGATAATTAGCCGACAATAGTAATTAAAAATTTCATCAAAAGCGCGTTTTTTTTTTCCACAAAATGGCAAAATCGAGCTCACATCTGAACCTGATTCCACAGCCGAAATGGAAGAAATTAAGAATTTTCACTAATCAGAAAAAAATAAGAAAACTAATTAAGACATCGATTTGAAAATTTCAGAGCACGCGTAGAAAAACATTGTACTTCTGCGTATAAAATTTTTGAATGAGTTTTTTTTCAGCCGACGACTCCATTAATTTCCGAAAATCGATGAATCGGAGATTATATGACATGTGGGCAATCGACTTAATTATTAATCGTTGCCAAATACTAAAAACATAATTTAAAAGCATTTTATTAATTTAATCGAATGTTATTAGTGTGTTCTGTGGCAAGAGTCCCATGATATGAGTTAAAAGTTCGCCCACAAGGGTTTCTCCTTTTTATTTGCATTTAAATGTATGCTTTCCAATGTATATACGTACTTCTTTTACCTCAATTATCGAACATTAACAGTGCATTCTTTTTTAGGATTCTATGGTCCATATTTCAGCGGGAATCGATTTATTCAACTTAAATTACGATTTTCTTGCAGTTTTTAGCTCCACCTCCAGTACAGGGGGCGCATTCTTATCTAGGGTTCTATGGGCTCAATTTCAACTGGGTTTTGCTCATTCCACTTGGTTTTAGATTGTCTTACAGTTTTCAGTTGTGCCTTTCACGGCCAAGGGGCATTTTTGTCTCTGGTTTCATGGGACCGATTTTTGCGGAATTTTTTTCTTTCAGCTCATCTTACGATTGTCTTCAGATTTTCAGCTCGTGCGCTGCACGCCTGCTATACGGGAACGTATGCAGAGCGGACCCATGCCGGAGATTCATTTTGAAATAAATAAATTTGAATGGAGGTTTTTAGTGGTTAGAGATGCGGGCGTAGCACTCCCGGTCTACGCTGCCGAAGATAGTTGGGATCCATCCCAGAAGTGTTCTTTTGACACCAGAAATGTCACTCCAAGTCTCAAACAGAAATTTTCACTGATTTCGGTTTTGGTGGTGGTGGTGGGGGGGGGGGGGCTTATTTGAGCCCTCTAAGCGCCAAGGCTGTTGGCTCGATTGTTTTCACTGATAAACTGGAGGCTAGACAGTTAGAAAACTCCATCAGCGATTGACAATTATCGATCTCTCCATCCTCCCCCCCCCCCCCGCCTTCAACGATTTTCTTCAAAACATTCATACAGACACACACAAAAAAATAAAAGGTCAACAATTCTTATTTATTGTCAAAATATGTGAAATAATTCCGGTTTAAACCTCCTCTGAATGTGGCGCTACCTATTTAATCTTTTTGCGCCTCAATTCAAGTACATAATTATATTAGGTACCAAGTGTGTTGAGCCATCCCTAGAAACATTTTCAGAAGCTTTTTCTATCTTCATTATTTGGATATAACAAAATATCTTACTGAAGAAAACATTCACACACAGAAAAAAAAATCAACAATTCTTTTTATTGTCAAAATATGTGAAATAATTTCGGTTTAAATCTCCCTTCAATTTGGCGCCCCCTATTTAATCTTTTTGTGCCTCAATTCAGATACATAATTATCTTAGGTACCAAGTGTGTTGAGTCATCCTTATAAACATTTACAGAAGCTTTCTCTTTCTTCGTTATTTGGAGATAACAAAATCCTTACTAAAGTTAACATTCACACACATACACACAAAAAAATTCTACAATTCTTATTTATTGTCAAAATACGTAAAAAAATTTCAGTTTAAACCTATCTCAATTTGGCGCCCCTTGGCCTCGGCGCCCGGGGCGGCCGCCCCCCTTGCACTCCCCCCCTCTAGCTACGCCATTGCTCCCCTAAATGTTGTATTCAAATTTTGAGCGCCATTACCCTACCATGTCGGGCATTTACCACTCAGTGCATGGTTAATTATATAAAACGGTAAAAAAAATTCCTAAAACTTTTATGCAAATTAGTTCGTTGCAAATTGTTCCTTATGCTTTGGACTTATTCTGTGTTAATAAAATAGTGATTTTTTGTATAAATTTAACTAGCTATTCATGTTTTCCCTTAAGTGACATTACCCTACTTCCCTCTACTAATTTTCTAATGCTTTTTGTTATGCCGCACTTATTTAATTGTATCCCAGCAGATGCAATATAAGGGGGGATCACGGTATTTATTTAACCCATGTCTTCGGTATCAAGTGTAAATTGGTTGAATCTTTTGGCAAAATCTGAAAATAGTGAAGTAGTGACTTGAAAAGTAGTTTGTAATCTCTACTTTTTAAAATAAGTAGTTGTAGTTGTAATTAACTACATTTCCCATAAAGTAGTTGTGATGGTAGAGGGCCGAAACTAGCCGTTTTTGCACCCGGGGCAAACATGGATTTTGATGCCCCCCCCCCACACACACACACCACCACTCCCAAACACACACACACATCTTTTCCTCCGCAAAGTATATTTACAAAGAGAATTTTACTAATTTTCTAATAGCCAACTTAATTTACAATTCAAAATATGTTATACTGAACTACGTAATCTGCTTTGTCAAGTATTGATTCATTAAAATCTTGAAAACGGAATCGAAAAGAATTGAAAAAAAAATCCGCTTTATGCAGGATACTTATGCCATGTCCAGTGCTGTAGTCGTAAAAAAAAAAAAAAAAAAAAAAAAAAAAAAAAAAAAAAAAAAAAAACCCAAGGGTATACGCTATCGGCAGAGGGTATACGCTAGAATCATGAAGTTCATGGCTAGAGTATACGCTATAGCTTTATTTGAGAAACAAAGGGTATACGTCTTTAAGAAATCCAGAAGGTATACGCCGTATACCTCCGTATACCCTCCACTACATCCCTGACCATGTCATCCTTAGATTCTTCTATGCTTTGGCATACCCCAGACAGGACGATTTTAACAATACCGCGCTAAACATAGACGTGAGAAAAATCGACAAACAAAATCTTCATTTTGGAGCTCTTTCGTTCTGGCGCCCGGGGCACATGTCCCCCCCCCCACCCCTTAGTTTCGGCCCTGATGTAGTTCTCTACAGTAAAAAAGTAGTTTTTCCGACCCTTGCTTCCAGTTATGAATTATATATTTACTTGATATCGTAAAACTTTCCCATTAAAGCATGTTTAACCGAATGAAGTTTTTTTCCCGCTTAAATAAATATTAATAACTGCGAAAGTGATTTTCATTCAAATGAAAATAAGAATGATGGTTGAAAGTTGGATTAATTAATGAAAGTTGGACTCTTTCCAAAAAGATATACTGGACTGGCTACGCCACTGTATTGTGCAAGAAAAGGGAAAACGCGGAAAAGTTAAGGAATTTTATCCTTTCCGGAAAGAGTGTAAGTAAAACAAAATCCAGGGAGGAACAAGGTTTTGGGACAGATGTGCCTGCCCATAGATCGTGGGCCCTGGTAATAATTCCAATACAGGACCCCACCATATGTATGATACAATAAAATCTGATTAGACGGAAACGCAAAGGATTAGTGTTTTCATATTAGAAAGTATAATTGAATAATATTTTGGGGTGTCTGAATCATGATTTTTTCCGTTTACAGTAGGGTTCCGTTATAAATAGGCTTTACTCTGTTAGAAAATTAATTTGCTTGATAGTACCTTAAAAAAAAAAAAATCTGTGTAGTATTTGCTTATAGAATGTTATTCTTCTTTTATAGCATTACAGTTTATGATGCATTTGTAGGACTTTTTCATCTAATATAATCATCTAAATAAAATAATATAATTCAATCTAAATAAAGATTTAAAATATTTAATATGTAAATAAATTTTATTTGATTTCATCAATTATTTTTGAACGAAAAAGTTTAAAGTATGAAAAGAAATAAAATGCGAAACCTTAACCTGTGACCTTACCCAGCTTTCCACCTGATTCCTGTTCGCGCTTTTGAAATGATCCGCATCATTAAAACAGGAGAGTCATTTCAAATATTTCTTGATATCAAACCAACTTTCAAATGTATATACACAGGAGTACGGGCCCTGAGCCCGGCCCATAAAGACATTCTAGCAAATTCTGACTTTTGAATTTTGTTATTTGTTTTAATTTAAAATTTTAACGGAAAAAGAACGAGTCTTTTCTTTCGTTTTTTTTTTTTTTTTTTACCAGAGCCAAAGCCGAGCCCTGATAATCTGTACCGACTCTACCCACCTCTGTACGGGCCTGTGTGCCCCTAGTTAATTTTTTTGTTGTTTTTTAGGGTTCCGTACTTAAAAAGTAAAAACGGAACCATTATAAGATCACTCCTGTGTCTGTCTGTCACAGCCATTTTACTCGTAAACTATGGAACGTGGAAGGTTCAAATTGAGGAAGTAATAAAGACTATTGGCCCACATACTTACAGATTATTAAACATTCACAAATATATTTAGTAAAAATGTAGAAGGGTTAATAAAGTTACTTGAAAAAAAAAATCTTTTCTTTGTATATCGTGTGAAAGCTGTCGTAACGCTGAACTCAAAAATATAATACATTTATTTTAATTTTAGGTATATTTTCAGAGATATCTTCGAAAATGTAGTGCAAAAATATGTCCCCCCCCTCTATTTCCGAATCTACTGAAACTAAAAATATGAAAAAATTAGAGGTAGTAGACGTTAATGTAAACCTTGCAGGAAAACTATAGCGATTACCCTAGGTGACATAGTTTTTGAGAAAAGCGCATTTTTCCGTTACACACAAATGTCGATTTGCGGGCATTCAACACAGGTGTTGAGGAATGTTGGAGGTACCTATTGTAGTAGAAGTATAAAAGCTATGTTGATAACGATTTAAAAAAAAATATCGTCCATAATTAGCCGAGATATTAACCCTTCAAAACACGGACGGTTTGGACATACATAATGGCAGGGGCGGCGTACTCTATGGCGACGTACTATCGGCTTTTAAAGCCTAGGTAACAACTTTTAATGATATATTTGTGTAATGCAATGCAAGCAGTATAAAAGCAATAAACGTCAAATTGTTAAAAACAGACTAATTTAATTAGACTTAATCACATAAATACCATGGGATTCACGGCCAGTTGCATTGAATAGATCTCTGAATACGCCTTCCGTGTCTTTAAACACTAGTTAAAAACCTATCTGGAAAAACGCGGCACGGTCCAAGGCGTCATTGCAATTTTGCGACATCCTTTCGAAGCGCGCTTAGCACGCAACGCCAAGTGTAAACTTTGAACAAGAGTTTTTTTTAGCTACACTGTAAAAAGAATATTATTACTACGCTAAACTTAGTTTTATGAAAGGTCAAATGAAGCTTAAATATTACTACTTTTATTGTGAGTACCGAATTTAGTTAATCGGTAGCAGATTACGATAACACTAAAAAAAGAGCTATTATACAGAATAGAAATATTTGATATTATTTAGGATTCATATCTCTTTGAACTTTTATGGTATAACCATTCATACTTTTCTAATAAATACAGCTTATCCAACCCTAATGTTGTATAGTTTTTTACAAAGTCTTATTATTCTCTTAGCAATGACTTGTTTTTTTAAGGCCCTACTTCAGTCACGCGAAAAGACCCGTTCGTTAATGCTATTCCTATGGAAGAAATTTATAAAGATATCTCGGTCGCATTTCAATATTTTTAGATGATTTTTTTTGCAGTGGCTAGCTGAGGTCGATCTGTATGCAGGCCGTTTTCTACTTTTTCAATTTCGTTTACAGGTATTATTAATCAGGACACTTTCATTTTCAGAACCGGTTCCTAAAATGAAAGCATCCTATTGAAAAAAATCCCCAATGAAAATCGAAAAAGTAAAAAACGGCCTTTGTACAGATCGACCTCAGCTACCCACTGCAAAAAAATCATCTAAAAATATTGAAATGCGACCGAGATATCTTTATAAATTTCTTCCATAGGAATAGCATTAGCGAACGGGTCTTTTCGCGTGACTGAAGTAGTCCGTTAATAATACAGTTAATAATACATATATTTATTGTACGGAACCCTCTGAGCCCGAGTGATACTCGCACTTGACCATTTATTTAAAATGGAAATTATAAACATAAAAATAAACTAAACTAAGAATATTTTGTCATAACGCCACGTGCAAGACATTTTTTACACAGATCAATATACAAACAATATAGAAATGTAACAAATAGGACTTATTAGAAATCCAAGATTTCAAGTAATTTCAAGACGGGCCCGCTTCACGGAAACTCATCGATCGCTAAATCCCAGTTTAACCTACGGAAAAACTTAAAAGCGCGATTAGTCATTACCAAATATAATTATCGAAATACTGTTTTCGCCATCGGAAAGTAGATATCGGATGCCAACGATGTGGGTCTTTAAAAATTGATTTAAGATGATAAAATTTCATCGAGTGGAAATTTCAAACTTTATAGGGAATTTAAATATTTAGAATTTAAGGAGCCAATTTTAAAAACGCACCTCCTCGCATCGGACGACTACTTTCTAATAGAAAATACCGTATTACAATAATTATATTAGGTAATAAGTAATCGCGTTTTTAACACTTTCCAACATAGTTGAAAAGTGTTTATTAATTCAGTTTGTCTGTCCGTCCGTGCTTTAATTCGCGCAAATATAGTCCGATTGTCATGAAATTGTTATATGTTATTGGTGTTTATTGTGGCATGTTCGGTATTGAAAATGAAATGTGTAGCCTCAACGGTTCATTTACAGGAACACTCAAAAGAATTCCGTTAGATTACGGCCTATGGGGGGGGGGGGAATTCATTTGCGGTACATTTTAATGATATTACACTATTTCAGATATATTGGAATTTATATATATCACTGAGGTGTACTACAAAATGCTTACTATAGAATCTGGTGTGCATATAATTTAACTATCACTTACAGGGGCACACTAAAGTATTTGGCTATACAGTACTGCCTAATATGAAGAATAATTGCTGTAAACGCGTTTTCAGTTGTGGTGCACGGGGACCTCTCTTCTTTTCCTTATAAAAACTAACAGGTCCGATTTTTTACTTTCTTCTATCTTTACAAGAAGAAAGTATTGGATTCATGAAAATTTTCGAATTCCGGTTTTCGACGGATTGACACGTTTTAGGAATCAGAGATTCCAAAAAACATGTTTTTACAAAATGTCTGTCTGTGATTCTGTGAGTCTGTCTGTCTGTCTGTGTGCATGTGACACAAATTTTGTGGGCGCTCTATCTCAAGAACTAATGCACGGAATTTAATAAAAATTGATATTCAGTTAGTCCCTAATACAAATTGATGCTGATTAGTTTTTGGTGTAAATCGCTCAAAAGGTGGCGCTGCTATGCTGCATTTTTCACGATTTTCGCAATAGCTCTATCTCAAGAACTAATGCTCGGATTTCGATCAAACTTCAGATTTAGTCCTTGATATGAAGTAATGATTATTACGTTTTGGTGTAAATCGCCCAACAGGTGGCGCTGTTATGATGAATTTTGCAGGATTTACACGATTTCCCCAATAGCTCTATTTTAAGAACTAAAGCACGGATTTTCATCAAACTTCAGATTCAGTTAGTCCTTGATATGACTTGCTACTGATTATGTGTTGGTGTAAATCGCCCAACAGGTGGCGCTTCTCTGCTGGCTTTTTCACGATTGCCTCAATAGCTCTATCAATAGAACTAATGGACGAATTTTCATCTAACTTCAGATTTAGTTGTATGTTGACACAAGTTGTTGTTAATTAGGTTTTGGTGTTAATCACCCAATAGGTGGCGCTGCTATGCAGGAATTTTCACGATTTTCGTTATTGCTCTATCTCAAAAACTAATGTACGGATTTTCTCCAAACTTCAGATTCAGTCAGACGTTGACATAAATTGTTGCTGATTAGGATTTGGTATAAATCACCCAATAGGTGGCGCTGCTAGGCAGCATTTTTCTGAATTTAGACGATTTCAGCGATAGTCATATCTCAAGAACTAACGCACGGAATTTCATATAGTTAGAATTCTCATGAGATGCATAGATTGCCATTTAATTTTGGCAGTGTGATAGCGGATTTTGAAGTATTAACATGTATGAGATAGAAGAAAATTTTGGGATTGGTACATCCGACTAGTTACATTTTCGCATCACTACTTAACCCTTAACCGGAAACGTACGTCTGTGAGATCTTTGCGTCTACATATCTGCCCTTAATATTTTCTCTCTCCGACATTCCAAACTAATTTTTATGATGTTATATTAAAAAATTGGTCCTGTTAATGCATTATTAATAAAGATTAAATGTTTAAGTTCATTATTTGGTAAACTGTTAAGTGTTCTGTTTGTGCACGGGGTTTTCACGTTTCCGATTAAGGGTTAATAGCTGGATGTTTTTTTGCGTTCAAAGCAAACGAATAAATGGAAGCATCTAAGCTGATTCCCACATAAAATAAATGTTATTTTCATCTGAGTTTGCAAAATGTCTAAAAAGGCCCAAAAGACAGTACGACCAAGAAAGTGAGAAATTTTCATAAGTATTTAACTTAAATCTTTTTCAATAAAAATTTTTGAGGATTTGTAGATTATTTACTTTTTTAAAGCTCTTAAATTTGTGATTGCGTTAATTTAGGATAATTTGTTATTAAATGATGTTTTTAAGGGGGGGCGGGGGTTAGTTTTAGATCCCTATTTTTGAACCTAAATTACTAAGCGCCTAAAGGATCCATTTCAGAAAAGATATTTTTTCTGTCATTTACGATGTCATTTTGTTTGGAAAAAAACAATGAATAAGCATTTGTATTATTATTTTAGCTTCGGAACTGAAGAGGATGTACAAGGTTACACAAAAGTTCTGAAGTGCATTTCCATTCATTGACGGAAATTGCTGAATGGAAAATTTCAAGTGCACTATGCGTTTAATCGAACTAATTTTTAGCATACTATGTAATATACATATGAATCTATGGATCCTATACAGGACTTCACAAATAATTCGGATATATTTCGTACTATCCATGGTAATTTCATAAATTGGGCTTTCAAACGCGTTATGCATTTTCTAAAGTGTTTAGTTAGACATCTTTCACCTTAATAAATTGTAAAGTTTTGTGACTGTATTCCGAATGCGTTGGAAAGTGTTTCATAATCTATGTTGGACGCATGAATTTTTCATTCTTGTTAAATTTTCTCATAGGTTAACATGGGATCGAGTGATCGGGGACCCTTAAGAATTGTAACAGGAAATACGATTACATACACACGTCCAGAGGCGTCACGAGGGGGGGTTACCCCCCCCCCCCCCAATTTATGTGAACTTGGGAAATTTGAGCTCAGAGTTGGGAAATTATAGATTTTTGAAACACTTTTTCTTTAAAAAAAAAAAAAAAAAAAAAAAGAATTTTTTAGTGTTTTGCTGACTACTTTTCTGAGTTCTGTAAAATAGTTTGACTGCTTTCTGTATTTCTTTTGAAAGTTTGACTCAATTTCTCATTATGTTTCTCTGTGCTACGAAAATGTCACGAACATATCATACATCTACCAGACCTGAATTTATCTACTGTTCTCCATTAACAGTGTCTCATTTCCAATACATTTCCACCAAAACTTTGTTCCTTTCTCAAAAATCTTAAAATATGAAGCTATTTTCTTATGAAGTACGATTATGACTTGTACACAATTAAAGACAAAAACTTTCATTAAATGAACCAATAATTATAATTTTTATGTTTTTAGTTTCAGCACTTTTCTTTGGAAAGAATTTTTATTTTTTATTTTTTTTTGCGTGTACGTATCATTATCATTAAGCACACATTGAACATATCATTTTAGTTGGAAAATAGAGCAATTTTTTTCACGTTGGGAAATTTTTTAATTATAAGTCGGGAAAATTTTGAACTCCTCCTCCCACCGAAAAAATTTTTTTAGCTACGCCCCTGCTCACATCTCTAACACTGTTTATTTTCTCTGAAAACTGACGTGGACTCAGTCAGTCCCGCTCCAACTGCTCTGCCTTCCGCTGTCTCAATAATTTCATAATCGTAATGCTCTAGAGCAGTGGTTCCAAAACTTTTAAATTTCATAATCGTAATGCTCTAGAGCAGTGGTTCCCAACCTTTTATTGGCCATGCCCCATCAAAGCTTTTGTAAAGTCATTATGTCCCCCACCCCTTATTTTGTAAATTATGTATCTTAATGCAGTAAAACCTCCCTAAAGCGACCACGTTCCGTTCCAATAAAAATTGGTCGCTCAGAGAGGTGGTCTCTTAATGGAGGTTATGTTTAAATCTAAATTTTAATTGTTGAAAAAAGGTAACAATTAGTGTTACTAAAATTTATTTTTCACATTAGGAAAAAATATGAAAATTCAAGTATCAAAACAAAAGTTAATTACGTAAGTTAATTACTGCAGAGTTTAAAAAATGAATGCATTGACGTTTGTTGTGATTTTACGGTTTTATCTTTTATAACTTTTATTTCCAAGTCCTTTCGAAGTTCGGTATAAAAATGCAATTTTTTTTGGACGGAAAATAATGACGATTTCATTAATTTATCAATTTCTTTGACAATTTTGTGCTCTCGATAGGTAGACGGGAGGTGCTGGGTTCGAACCCAATCGCGCCCGTCGGCCTAATCGTTCGGAGTTTTCGTGGTTTCTTCTAACCGTGGATTTCCATGCGTAAATACGGGTTAGGTACCCTCAGAAAGACCCCCACGGAGGGCACCCCCAGTTAGGGCCTATATCCCTCGTATTGATAATTGGCCGCCATAAACACAACTAACCAACTCTTTGACAGTTTCCTGACAGAATAGATCAGGGGAGTTTATTGACCTTCATTCTTAATTTGTCATCAGAGTTAAATTCATTGCCTAAAAAGGCACAAAGAGGTTTAAACACTTAAAAGTTATCGGAATAAAAAAAAAGAAAAAAATCTAAACTTAGTTTAGAAGTTTGATGAATAATGCGCTCTCCGGAAATATTTTTCTAATAAAACCTTCTTCAAGCGACCACGAAAAAACGGAATTTGTTTCATTTTCTTCAAAGAAATGGGTCGCTCATGGAGGGAGTTCAACTGGGATGGTCTCTGAAGGAAGGTAAAATTAGTATTGAGCCTATAGGAATAAATTTCTTTCCATTAAAAAATGGTCGTTCAGGGAGGTGGTCGCACAGGGAGGTTTCACTGTATTTAAAATGTGAAATCTATTCGCACGGTGGAAGCGTAGAGCTTTAACAATAACGATTGATTTCACATTTTTAACTTATCAAAGTGGTGATAAATCTTCTGTCAGAAAATGTCTTTTTAACATAATTTTATAAATGCAATGAGGTTATACATCTTCGCCTTTGTGCCAAAAAGTGTTTTATCAATGTTATCAATGTACTTACCTCAATGTTAAAGGTTTAAAAAAAAATCTTGAAGAGAGACTTGCATTTAACATTAAAATTGATAACATTCACACATTTTATAACTTATTCACACATTTTATAACTTATAACACATTTTATTTCATTTTTCTAACTTATTAATAGATGGTGGAAAAACTTTGGAAACTACATTTTCTGTCTATGGATAACACAAAAAGCATTTCAAGATTCTCATTTTTATCAAATTTAAGAAACCGTTATTCCTCATCAGAACACATTTTCTCTGTTTTGCCTTTCTCAGTATGGTTAATTGTCTTCCATGTGGGGGAGACCGGGGAATGGCGACACCTTAATTTAAATTTTTTCACCTCAAAAAAATGTTATTTTTTAATAGTAAAAATTCAAAAGCTGAACCATGATCTTTAGTATCTATATAAATTTAACCGTAATCATAACTGTAAAGTAAGTATACATAAAAAAATAAAAAAATCTTTCAACCTCTGCACAGTGGCGGGATTACCCAAGATACTGGGGTAATTCCGCCACTGTATCGGGATAATGACGCCACTCTTTAATGACCTAGTAAATACATAAAATGGATACTAGGAAACACATAACCTACTGAAAATATTTAGAAAGCAATAATTTACCAAAATAATGAACAATTACAATGTTCCTTAAGATAGATTTTTTAATGTACTAAGCTTACAATTTAACTCAAATTGGAAAAGTCACGCTTTGCCATGGTGGCGGCATTACCCCGAGAGGACACTATAGCGGAAATCCCCCAGCAAAGCGAAAGAAGAACCGATCTTGTTCAACAAATTACATCAAAATGTCGGCGAATGCATTTAGATCACGGGTAATATTATCTTGAGTTCCTAATGTTACAATAAAAGGCGTTTACCTCTACTCATTTGAAGCTCCAAAATAAGAAGCAACTAGATGAAAACCAAATTTTTCACTAGAATAAGCGAACCGACGTACAACAAAATCCTTCTCACTCTAGGCACTGTTTTTATTATTGGCCACTATTATTATTAGTGCAGACACATTCAATATCTCAAACTGCCATTAGTTTTTAAACTAGGCGGGGTGGCGGCATAACCCCGAGTATCGCCATTTCCCCGGTCTCCCCTACTATTATCTGATTTTAAATTTTAAAATGTACATGTCATCATGTGAATTTATTTACTGCATTAGGATGCCTGCACTAGAGCCATAGATATTTAGTATCTACTCATTTCCCTTGCTAATGCTATTTAAGTTTTATGAAATTAATAGTATCTCGATCAGATATTTCATATATTTTTTAGGTTAAATATGTTCAAGACAGTCAGATTTAAGTGTATACTTTTAAGGAGTTTCACGGGTCGTGAGAAATATAGCAGAACGAATAGAAGTAGAAAGCTCATTAAATAAATAATCGAAAATGCTACAAACAATTATAAAACGCATTAGCAGGAACAATAAGGATGTAAAACTATTTTAAAAGATTATTTGTATAATTATTCTGGTATTAAATCTATTTTAAACTTTTGATTGGGAAGATTTTTAAAATTTAATTAAAAAAACTGATTTTTTAATTTTTGCTTCTATTTCATTTCTTTTCATCGTACAACATTACTTTTTTTTGCGTACGTCCCACGTTGGAAATCACTGCTCTAGAGTTTAGTATCTTAAATTTTCTATGTATAATAATTAAAATGTTGATTTTGTAATACTGACATTAATTAGTTTGAATTATTCTCATAAATATTTCCTTAATTATTGATAATCTTAATTGTTCAATATTTTTAAAATTTACTGCTTGTGTTCCCCCGATAATTTTTGAATTGCTACGCCACGGTTTCCGCACACTCATTTTTCAAACGATTAACATATCTGTAGAATTTGAATTTAGATAGCATCATTTATTTCATTTATGACGGTGGTGATCGGCAAATTAACTAACTCTCTGGTACTTGTTATTGTCTATGATTTCAACGCATCACGCATGACAGATCAAAGCAAAATTCACGGATCACGAGCACAAACGCAATGACTTTCGACTTTGAAAATCAGAAAAGAAAGTCTCTTATTTTTGGCCACTCATGGAGCATTGACATGAAAGAGGTCAGTAAAGCAGCTGGCTCTGCTAGCCCTAATGGAATGTTCTATAGATATTTTTTAAACTACTGTTTTTAAGTATTAATGTAAGCAATGTTTTTAAGTATTAAGTAAGCAAAAGGCTAGTTATAGCGCATTGTAAAACTAAGTGTCTTCAAGACATTAAAGTCGCGTTCGTATTATTTCAGTATTAACAGCATTCTGTAATATCAATAAACTAATGTAAACATATACAGTAAACTCTGTCCAAGGCGGAATCGATCGGGACCGAGAAATTTTTCCGTAGTAGACAATATTCCGCCTTAGACAAATTTTACTCTATGTTTATGGATTCGCAGGGACTTGAAAATATTTCCGAGTTAGACAGATTTCCGTCTTACACAGAGTCCGTCTTACAGAGAGTTTACTGTAATTACTATACCCTACTACATATAATTATGAAATGGATAAAAGTTTTCGACATTACGCCACTGTCTGAGTACAGGCGTACTATGACCCAATTCCCCGACACCACAACACATCGATCGTCTGCAGTGGCGGTGGGAGGTTCCTCACCCATCAACCAAACAACAAAAAAAAAGTAATCAATACTCCGTTGCCCGGGTAACTACGTCTGGCGGTAAAGGCGGGAAATCTCCTAAGGTCAAGAGCACATCGAATGCGTCTAAATTTAGATTATGCATCACGGATGAAATGCCAACACATTTGGAATCTATTTTCGGGATTTCTTATGTATTTTCTCTTGATGCGTATATTCATACCCCAGTGTGTCGTATTTCTGTATTGACTTTACTTTTAGAATCAGTGGCGCAGAAATAAAAAAGATATGGGAAGGAGCTCAAGAAATTAAATTCAAGTAAATAGAACAACTGAGATTATCATCAGACACCCATCGAAATTCGGCGGAAAAAAAAGTTGTGCAAAGAACAAGTAGATGAACTTATAACAAACGTATAAAAATAATTCAAAACCTATAAAAAATAATTCCAATTATACTTGAATAGATTGTGACGTTCAATGTCCAATCATTTTTTAAATGTATGTAATTTTTTTTAAGTTTTTTATTTTTTATTTTTACTTATTTAAATTAAAAATTTCATTACCTGAATAGAGATTTTTAATTCATAGTTTGAAATAATCAATAGCTGTTTTTATCTACTGTTGCGAGATTTAAAAAAATCCAAATAATATTTCCAAACATTTTTCAATTGAAAAATATAGTTGCACGAAAATATTAAATAGAGAATGAAAACTTTAAAATAATTATAAATTACTACGTGGGAAAATTACGCCATATTTAAAACAATGCATTTAAAATGTCATACTTAAAACGATTTTCTTATAGCCTCTAAATAAAAACTTTCTTCAAGACGTTATAAAATACCTTGAGGCAGCCAGGGCCGAAACTAGCCTTTTTTGGGCAAACATGGATTTTAGCGCCCCCCCCCCCCCCTCATTCGCAAAATATATTTACAAAGAGAATTTTACTTATTTTCTAATAGCCGACTTATTTTAAAATTTAAGATATGTAATACTGAACTACGTAATCTGCTTTGTCAAATATTGATTCATTGAAATCTTCGAAACAGAATGGAAAAAAATTTCGCTTTATACAGGATCCTTATGCCATAGCTTCCTTAGATTCTTCTAGGCTTTGGCATACCCCAGAGAAGACGAATTTAACGATATTGTGCTAATTCGCTTTTAAAGACCCCCCCCCCCACACACACACACACAGCCTCTCCGTACCCAGGGTGAAAGACACCAAGTTTCAAAAAATCATCTCAATCTGTTGTTTATATTCTGAGGTTAACCCTGTGTATTATTATCAGACTTATTTAATATGTGATTTGTAAAAAGGTGCGCTTTTTTCCGGGGCGCTTTTTTCCGCGATTCCACATCAAGACGTCATTTGAACTTTAATATCATATCTTTTAAAACTCATATTTTGAATTTATGAGAGATGTGAATGAAAACGCATCAGCGAATAAACTTCTATACATCTTTTCATATTGAACATAAATTTGCATCTGCGATTACAAATAGAAAAAAAAAAGGATTAAATAAATAATGCATATATACATATTAATTAATAGGAAACATAGACGTGAGAAAAAACGACAAACAAAATCTTCATTTGGCGCCCCTTCGTTCTGGCGCCCGGGACACATACCCCTCTGCCCCCCACCCCCCTAGTTTCGGCCCTGGAGGCAAAGACATGCTGTACTTATCCATTTTGCACAAGCTTATTTTCAAATGTGCAATTAATCTTAATTAATCAATCAATCATAAAAACAGCCCTCAGCCGTCACCACAGCGGTGAATGCGGCTTTGCAACTGAAAATCCCCCCCCCCTCCCCCAGCCAAAGGGAAAAGAATGACAACACGATTACAGAAGATCGTCACGCGTCATTCAATCTTCTGCAATCGGGTAATCGTTTTAAAACAGAGCAAATTAACGTGTTTTTAGAGCCTGGTGGATCTGGACAGGAATTGACGAGCGTAGTTCGTAATTGTGAAAGCCTCCTACTATTTTATAAAATAGTGATGGCTCATCCTCAAATAAACAGTTTTATATTAAAAAATAATTATTAAAATTGGTTCAATAGAAAATTCAGAGCAGATAATGATAAAAACAGACTTGTATTTTAGCCCATTTATGCCTAGCGTTCCATTTTTGGGACGCTTCGAATTTTAACCAATTTGTATAATTTTCTTCTTTATAACATGAAAATCGAATGAAATAAGTAACTATAAATGTCTTTATCTGTTGCCAAAAGATGACAGCATAAGATGGATATTTATTTGCTTAAAATGAAGGCTTTTTTCGGAGTTTATAGATTTTTCATTTTTCAAGATGGCGAAATGTAAAAAGTAAGTTTATCTGTGTTTTTTCTACCAAGGTTCCAAATAAATAAGTTATAATATTAGCTTATAGACTTCTTTGAAACATATATTTTTTTAAATTGTGAAATTATGTGTTCAAGACGACTTTTTTATGCATTTTTGTAACGTATAAAATATAGGGCGCTAGGCCAGAATGGATATATATTTTTATTAGCCATTTAGGGGACAGTTATTTATGTAAAGTGCTTTTCCAGATGATTATGAAACAAATTGTTTTTAAACCTCGAATACGATTATTCTTAGTTTATTATTACGAATACTTATAATGTTATTTTATAGTAAAGAAATAAATATATATTTTTTAGTAATTCATAAAAATATTAATTATAGTATATAATATACAATTTAAAAGCTTATTTTATAAAAATTTAGACAAAACATATGATTATGCATATTATATTATTACAAATATTATGGATATTCCCATATTTACTAAGTTTACATTTTATCAAATAAATACCAAAGTTCCTTTTTAGTGTTTTTTCAGTTCCTTTTGCAACATTTTAAAGTGATTTTACCATCAAATTTGAGAAAACAAAAATTGAGGCACAAATGGATTAAATACAATAAACTTTGTCTAAGGCGGATTCTATCGGGACCGAGAAAATTTTCCGTACTAAACAATATTCCGCCTTAGGGGTGATCCATAAATGATGTCACACTTTTTTTCAATATTTTTTACCCCCTCCTCCCCTTTGTCACAAAATGTCACACTTCACCATAACCCCTCCCCTCCTCTTGTCACATGTCACGCTATATTACGTAAACATATACCTGGTGTCCCAAAAAGGACTGACTGATTTTAAAATTCAATAACTTCCAAACGGTGACAGATATTAAAAAAATTCTTGCAGGAGGGTTATGCATAAAGCCAAAAGTTTTTTTTACAGTGATTTTCGATTTTAGTTCGAATTACAAACAATAGATGGCGCTGCGATCAATAGAGGCTAAATTCAGGCTCGATTTTTGGTACTTCGTGGCCCGGATAATACATTTCCATCTCCTTTTTCTGCATGGAACAACAGAAAGGACCAAAAATCGAGCCTGTATTTAGCGACTATTGCTTACAGCGCCATCTATTGTTTGTAATTCGAACTAAAATCGAAAATCACTGTAATAAAACTTTTGACTTTATGCATAACCCTCCTGCAAGAATTTTTTTAATATCTGTCACCGTTTGGAAGTTATTGAATTTTAAAATCAGTCAGTCCTTTTTGGGACACCCGGTACTTGCAGTTCAGAAACAAAGCACTATGTTATAGGTCATATTTCAATTTTTATTTTTGAACTTTAACTATATTTTAATGACATGTGTGAGCATAACAATAAAAATGGTTCGTGTACTTATTTTGTATAAAATAAGATTAAGGTTTACAATAAAAAACATAATTAATATACAATATTAATATGAAAGAGCAATTGAAAACAGTAGTATTTTAGAATTTGAAATGGAATTTAATATATTTGGTTTTTAAATCTTATATTTACTTTATGAACACAAAATACTTTAAAACAGATTGATTTTGAAGAAGAAGAAGCCTCAATATTAGTTTTAATTAAATGGAATGGCCATCACATTTCATTTATCACATTAATATGAACATTTATAAAATTATATATTAAATCATAAAATAGAAATTACTCTGAATCCTTTACTATTACGGCTCTTCCTCCCTTGGAGAAGATATATGCTCGTCCATAGAGTACACAGGCATTTTGACATCACTCTCATCCTCGGCGATAGTAAGCCCTCTAATGTCAATGCAATGATAGTAAGCCCTCTAATGTTTAACCAAAATGTGTGATGTCACATTTCTTCTTACCCCCTCCCACCACCTTGTCACAAACTGTCACAATTTCACGAACCCCCTCCCCCCCCCCCCTCCAAGCGTGACATCATTTCTGGATCGCCCCTTAGACAAATTTTAATCTATGTCTATGGATTCGCAGGGACTTGAAAATCTTTCCGAGCTAGACAGATTTCCGTCTTAAACAGAGTCCGCCTTACAGAGATGCTGTATATACACTTTTGAGAATAACGACTCGTTCAAACAAATTATCCATGCTATTATCACAAGATCAATATTTTAATTACCGGGTGTTCAAAAATGACTGATGGATTTTAAAATTCAATAACTTGTAAGGAGTGATAAATATTTAAAAAATTCTTGCAGGGGGGTTATGTATGATTTTGGAAGTTTCTTTACCGTGATTCTTGATTTTAGTTCCAATTTTAAACAATAGATGGCGCTGAGAGCAATAGGTGTTCAATCCAGACCCGATTTTTGGTACTTCGGAATCCATTCAATACATTTTAATCTCCTTTTTTCGCATGGAAGAAGAAAAAGGACGAAAAATCGAGCCTTTATTTAGCGGTTATTGCTTGCAGTGCCATCTATCGATGCTATTTGTAACTAAAACTGAGAATCGCAGCATAAAAACTCCTGACATAACCAGTGGCGTAGCCAGGATTTCGTTTCGGGGGGGGGGGGGTCCAGAATTTTTCCATCAGGTTATATATATAGTAAAACCTGTCAAGATCAAATCGTAAATATTGCTGAAAAATTCCGTTTTACACAGGTTTTCGTGTTATCAGGTGTATTTGTATAGTATTATTTTCCGTAGCATGGAACATTTCTGTTTAAGACAGAATTCCGTCATAGGCAGGTTCCATTTTTACAAGTTTTGTGTATTTATATAAATATACTTATTTATGTCATATGAATAGAATAAAACTTGTCAAAATAGTAATTGTCTATAACAGAATCCTGTCTTTAACGGAAGCGTTACATGGTCTTAATATGAATTGCGATACAATTAAATTTGTTGAAAACCTGTCTGATAGGGGACTTTCATTGTTCTTTAGTGGAACACAGTGAAACCTGTGTGTGCGGAATCTGTCTATAACGGAATCCTGTCTGAAACGGAAGAGTTTCAGTATACCTGCGAAACGAACAATAGATCTTATTGAAGTAGTGTATCTTAGAAGCATAATTAATTACACTTCTTTCTATGGAAGCCTGTCTAAAATGGAACTTTTTACCAGTCCCTTTGAATCTTGTCTTGACTGTGTATGTATAATAGAAGTATTTCGAGTAACTTTAAGAATTTAGGTATATCCTTATTTAATTTTTTAATTTAAAAAAAAAAGCATAGATAAAAAATATAAGTCCAATCTCTATAACTGCAACTAATAATACATTGAAGTTACATTAATATTTACCAATGAAAAAGATTCACTATGATGTAAAAAGCTGAGCGCATACTGAAGAGTTAAATTTAATTAACTCATTCGCGAGTATACTCGTGACTTTAATTTATTAATTACTTTGTCACCACTATTTTAGAATTAAAAAAATTGCCTCATTTATTGGCAGAAATTTCGCTGTATTAGTAAAGCGAAATTTGCCTTTCTGAATTTGTGGTACCAAACGACTTTTAACAAAAAATTTGAAAATTATTACTTTATAGTTTTGGCAGGGAATGGGTTAAATCAAGTTTCATATTACATAACATTTGCCTACAATAAAGTTAGGGTCAAGTGGTTAAGTTTAAAACAGCAATTTCCATGTTTAATTTCTTGCCATTGAATTAAAAACTTGTGTTGTAATAGATATTGGATAATGATTTCGCATAAGTGTCAATCGCATGAGCTGTTCATGCGATCCGCCGCGCTCTCCATGGGAGTTTTTGAGATAACTCACGTAGCATGAACATTAGCAGCAAGTTTTATTTTTTCTGATATTATCTTGCCGTAACAAATTTGAATTGAGAAATTCGCAGCAAATCTCCCGCAAGATATACTACCACCCACTTGCATGAGTAGTTTGTTGTGAAACTGATGCAAGACTGCCTTTAATTCACGAAAGTGACAAAAGCAAAAAATCTCTCTGTTCAGAGAATAGACAATCAGCACATACACAGAAATTACAGAAATTTTTTTCGGTAGGCACCGCTTTTTCTACGCGCGATACTTATTAAATACCAAAAAATGCTCGAAATGAATAGTACAAATATTACCTAAACTTGTTTATGGCGATAAAACCGATGCATGCACCTTCTGACGGCGCTTTCACATCAATAGACTTGATGAGGTCTATGGTCCCCTTCGAAGGGATTAAACTTATAGTGTGACATGGAAAGATTACTACTTTGCAGTAAGTTTGCAGTATTTTTGATAACTTGTTTGCCATTAGTTTGCAATAAATTTGATACAGTATGAATTTAACTTGCACGATAAGTTAGCTGCAAATTCAAAGTGTGGTGACTTCGGCGTTTGCGTTATCTTGCTGCAGTCTTGTTATGAACTTTCAGTCTTGTCATGCTGAGCTTACTGCAACTTTGCAGGTTTTGAAAGCAAAACTGTTGCAAATTTTCTGCAAACTAAAAATGCTATGTGGGAAGGTTTTAACTTTAAGAAAAAGATCTTGCATTTTCAGCTACAGAAACTAGTAATGTAAGAAGCACACACATCAAATATAGTTCATGCTGGAAAAAGCAGTTTTGTTACAATTGTCTTATTCAGCCATAATTCTTTTGGGTTTCCATGTTTCATGTCTCGCCACTTTTGATACCATATTCGATCTAATAGTTGCTTCCGATATCTGGTCGTCGTTAAGGAAGTTAAATTTTTGTAATAAGTTTATTTGTGATGGATTAGCACTATTTTGGAAGTATTAGAATGCGTAAAAAATGGTTTATGGGGGTTTCTGTTTTTGTACTTCCCAGCCAATTTATTTTAGATGGTTCGAAACAGTTTTAGAACATTCTCCAAGTTCAGAAGTAAGCTTCGGACGGGTCAGATTTATGCAGCTCTAGAGGGGACACTTAGGAGTTCCGTGGAAGGGAGTACCCTAGTAGCAAATTGTGTCTGGCCCTTGAATGGCCTCTCATCGAAATCCGATTACACGATAAGTGGCCGATTATCGTATTCTCATCGGACAGGGATGATTTTCATCGGCAATTACTCAGAAATGTCTCATTGGCCTAGATCTATGGATGATCGCAACCTGATGAATTTTAGAAAAAAATATGATGAATCCCCGAGGAGTACGATTTCATGACGATGAATGTCCGATGACTTTTAGATGAGTTATCAAGCAAATTTTGATGAGAAAGCGATGAATTATAGATTGGTTGGTTGGGTGTATAAATGAAAGCGATTTCAGAATATTTATTTTCAGATTTTGCGAAATATACATACATTAAAATTTTAGGAGTTAGAAATTTAAATATGCTCACTTTTAATTTCTATTAGCTTTACTACAATCATTTGAAACAAAATATTTAAACAAAAATATCCAAATTTTGTTTTATTTTTTGAGGGAGGAGGGGGGCTGAATTAAAGTTCCATATTTTCTTAGTTTATTTCTGAACAAATACTACTCCTTCATTTAAATAATCCTATTAAATTCTATTATTTATCCTCTTCCTAGAGCCTTTTATTTTAAATAAAGTTTGCTTGCTGAACTCAAACTGATTTATTAAAAAAAAAAAAAGAGGCTCTAAAAAAGGGATTTTCCAATATTATAATACTTAAAAAAGGGATTTTTTATGTATTAATATTGGACTAACAATTACCACTGTTATTGTTTATCATTTTGTTTGATAGAAATATTTTAAAAGAATTTTGTTAATTCTAAATTATTGTTCTGCTTTGATAAGTTTTTGCCCTTTAAATTTTTCATTTTAAAATGTGAAAGGTTATTTCTTTCATTTTATTCGACTTTAAGAGATGAAAAATGCATTGGGCCTTTTTTCTACCAAGGTACATATGAATAATTCAGTAAGTTATACTATTGTATAAACACTCATAACTCACAAGAGTGCATATTTTTAAATAAGCATTTTTTGGAGGGGGGGAGGGTTAAGGTGGGATTCAGGTGTCTAATTAGGTACAATTTAGGTCTGTTCGGAGATCCTTGACAAGAGGCATACAAAAGAAAAAGGCCCTCACACCCTCCTCGTTTAAATAAAGACCATTTTTTATCACACAAACTGTCCCAAACACATACCCATATTTGCCAATAAGCCGTTTTTCCCAAAAATAAATACTTTGAACCAGAAAATTTATTTAATTAAATGTGTCTTGCCTCTATGTGGTAGAGATTTGAAATATACTTTATTTCATTAAATAAAATTTCTGGTTTAAAGTTTTTTTCTTCTTTCATTACGTGGGAAGGTGGTAATAAGTATGCTTATATTTTTTTTTCTTAAATATTTCATAATTCATATCTGTAAAGTATAAAAAATAAAACTCTTGAAGAAGCACACCGTAATAACAGATTATATTTCTAAAACAAATGTATGAATTAGGTTCAGCTTTGCAAGTCCCATTTTTAATTCAAATCCATTTCATTTAACCCCTTGAGAAAGTGATTGTGTTCCTGTAATGTTAAATTCACACCGGATCTTTGAAAATTTTTGTTTCAAAATAAGGAAAAGCAATTTTACAAGTTTTTTCAATCAAAGTTACAAAAATAAAATTTATTTAAAAGTTTCCGGTGCAAATCTTGATTAAACTTAGGTGAGATAAAATATATCCCATCGCCTCTCAAGGGGTTAATATTCACAACTTTCACGTCTACGGTTAATTTCTTTTCTATTAGTACTACCTAGATGTTTAAGGAAAAATCTTATGTCACGCTGATACTTCAAGACTGTATTGTTTGTGAAAACTTCTGTAAAGTAGGTCTTTTCCCCTCTGAAATATTTGTATCTTTAATATGATTTAAGAAAAATAGATAGAAAAACTATTTTAATTAATATTTTAATAATTATTGATCAATCTAATTGTCCAATTTATTTGAAAATAACTTTTTGAGCCTTTCTGATAATTTTTTTCCGAAAACACTGCTGCGATGATTTTTTTCATTCAAAAACTTTACATAAATTTATATTCATTATGAAATTGGGCTTCATTAGCACAGGATCAACATTCTCTGGAAGTGTAGGAAAAAAATTTTCAACACCTAAACTTACGCATCCAGATGCATAGGTCACAATAGTTGAATGCGAACAAATCCACACAACGTGGAATAAGGAAAGGCTTTAATGCTCGTGATATTATTTAAAATATTTAACTGTTTTTGTTTATTAATCCATAAATTTCATGACTGAAACAAAATTTAAAATACTACTGTAGTAGTTATACAGTCAAACCTCGTTAACATAAATTTCAAGGCAAATTAAAAGTTTTTCCCTCATGTTATCATCAATAGTTTATATTATTAGTAACAAAATTGTTGTATTAATTTTGACAGGCATTGTAGGAACAATTCATATTAAAAGTATACCAGGTTAATTTTGTACATGTTAATGAGGTTTGAATGTACTTTTTGTTGTTTAATAGCAACATCCATCTCCTGTTAGTTTCTGTTTCATAGCTGCCAACTTGTACGTATTTTTCTTACCACTAAAATTTTATAGAATTTTTTTATTTATTTAAACGTTAAAATTGCTTGAATTGCGGTGATTAAATTAACTAAAATTTTCTGTTACATTTTAGTGGTATGAAAAATCCGTACAAGTTGGCAGCTATGCTGTTTAGATATTAGGGCAGATGACTGAAAAAATACATTATCTTAATTCTTTTTTTTTTTCAGTTTTATATCTCTATGCCTACACAAAACATCCCATTAATGTTAGCTATTTTATCTTATTGTTTCTAAACTTGAAGTGTTGTTTTAAGAATCTACATATACTATCTGCATTTTTTAATTACTACATTAATAAAATACCCCAATTTCTAGTGCATACTCTGCTGATCAAACAAACATGTTTAGATCCAGAAATGTTAATAAATAAGATTTATCTTATTTCTATTTTCTACATATTATGCAACATATTTAAAGAAACTTTCTTGATGTAAAATTTATTGGATCGGCTGCAAACTATGTACATCTGAAATTAGAGTACACAAAAAGTACTTAAATTCTGATCAATTAACTTGCTCATTTCATATAAATGTACTATTTGAAAGTTTTATTAAGGTTAAACAATGGCAGAAAAAAAAAATTGTTGCTTCTTCCCGTAACTCTTCATAGAAATCTAAACACAAATCTTCTAAGTTAAATAAGTTTCTGAAGCAATTTATTGTCACAGAATGATTCAAACGTGGCTGTGTACATTCACATCCCATAAAAAAATAGAAGTAATAAAATATTTATTGAATATTCATGCATAAGAATTAAATGAGGACGTCAGTTTCAAAACTTGTCTTATCTAAAAGTTAAAAAATCGAGTTTTCTCTGTCATTCTATTCTACTGGTACTAGTGGACATGAATTGAGAAAACAATACAATCTGCAAAACACTAGCTTTACTGTGTATTTCTGGCATTGTAAAATCTTGGTTTAGAATGAAGACCAATGGACGTGATCAGAGGTTTTTCACGATTTCTGAAAATTTGATTTTCTGGATGAGGCGAATTTTGAAACTCATGTCCTCAAATATAGCTAATAATTTCAAAAGCAAACTTTAATTAACTCTGATATAAATTTAAGATTTATTTATTTTTAAATAACACATAATATAACATACACATCAAAAGAAATTCAAGGTAAGTTTAAATATATAAGTGCATCAATTACACTGTTTATAATTAATGTTCCAACAGGAACAAACAAAAACTAATGCATTTAAAATAACTTCGGAAAAAAAAATTGCAAGGGAAGGTTGATCTGTATTTTCTATTTGAAGTCTGTCATCTGGGTAATTAGATGAAGTATCTTGTTTTAGAAGTGTTCTAGCCAAATTATCAGGACGGAATGCCATCTTTTCTTAAATGTAGCTAACAAAACTGCTGACAATATTTCATTTTCTGCAGTGTAGAGAGGGGATATCATCAATGTCATCAGATGTAAAATGCAGTTCACAAAGCTAGACAAAAAGAGAAAAAAATAGTAAATTTTTGTGCATAATGATGTGTTGTGTATATACATATAAAACTGTGGTTTATTTCAGTAAGCTTTATTTAGTACCCTTGTATTTTATTTCAATGAGAGATATATGGGGTCATTCAAAAAAGTCCATTTTGAAATTTTTAAGAAAGAAAAAATATCTTTTGAAAAGGATTGAATACTTATTCAAAAAAGAAACTGAAGGTGAATTTGGGATTTTGGCCCCAGCTTAGTATTTTTTTTTTTTTTTTAATCTTGGATTTTTTGGGTCTGCACAATTTGAAATAACAGCAAAATTGTAAAAAATTTTAAGCCAAGATAGAATTTGTTAAGGCCAAACCTGAAAATTTTAGTCTGTGCAGACCTTTAATGTCTACTGTTATTTCAGTTAATTTTTCTATATACAAGTTAAAATTAACAAACATAAAACTTTCCAAATAGGAACCAGCAAATTTGCAAAGAAAAAAAAATTAAGACTTCATATACAAAATTACACTTTGTTTCTATAAACAGTTTCAGTGTTTAAATAACCATTTTACAAAGAGCCAATTTTGGAGATTTCCTTCAGATTGAAACCTGGTACTTATCAAGTATACCCTACAGATTTCACCCAAAATCTTATTTCAAACAACAAAAACCAGCTTTTTGCTATGAAGAAAAGGTGGTTTTATGATTTCATGGAATCCTCTATAATTTTCTTTAAAGGCAGGATACCATTCATTGAGCCGAAAAAGTAGGTCGATTTTATCCTCCCCCCCATAGAAAGAATAAAGTACCACAAAAACTGAATTTAACCAGTTATTATTCATAGTTTGTAGTATAACAGATATTTTTTATTATACAACAACCCCAGTAGCAGAAAATTCTCCATGTGCCTGTGACAGATA
This sequence comes from Maratus speciosus, assembly GCA_963932465.1. NCBI lineage: Eukaryota > Metazoa > Arthropoda > Arachnida > Araneae > Salticidae > Maratus > Maratus speciosus. The sequence goes on along the minus strand of OZ010792.1, from coordinate 438,291,753 downwards.
CTTCAGGGACAAAAAATAATCTGCAGGTAAAATATTTTTACAATTGAAGCGTTAATTAATCAAACAATCACTTACATGTAACGTTTTTAGACATTTTAAAATATTTTATTAATAACAATATTAACTTTTTGTATTAAGTAATAAAGAAAGAGCTAAACATAATACTATGAAGCAAAATAAAGGTCTGACGAAGAAGAATCTGCAAAAGAGAAAAGAAAATCTGCGAAGCTCGTCTCCTGTTTCAAACATTCTGCTACCGGGACAACAACTATTAAAACTGATGGCAATATTGTCAGTTGCATATACAACATTTTTAGCATGACATGTAAAATACAGTTTAAATGGATCACCCAATCATGTTTTTCTTTTTGGAAATAGCAGAATATTTTGCGGGCCCATCAGCCTTTTACATATGTAATTATAATATATTCTTTGAGCTACACTAAAGTTAAGAGATAAAAGTTTTCAGAAAAAAGATGACACTTTTTTTCTGAAAACAATTTCGCCCCCCCCCCCCCAAAAAAAAAAAAAAATTAAATTTCAATGAACTGCTGTAAAATTTGTAAAAAGTTTACACCACCATCGTTATTTTATGTCACACAGACCTTTCGATTTGAGACAGACTGCATGCAGATTGAAGAGAAAATTTACCATTTTGGCTTTATTTTCAGTCACACAGATAATTTTACAACATCTGTTTTATTTCAGGTCCAAGGTGCATAAAACCAAGCAAAAAAAAAAAAAAAATACAATTTTGTATAATTTTTATTCTTGGAAACCCGAAGAGAAAAAAAAAGCCAAATTTTCACAATTGGGGGGGGGGGAGTTTCTAATTTCGAAATTATTTATGTTTCCACAGACATGAGGGAGAAGAGGGGAAAAAAAGGGAGGGGTGAAAAAAAATAACAACAATTTAAAAAACAATTTATAAGAATTCAACGTTTATCTTTAAAAATAACACCTTTCAAAATAGTGATGCAACGAATAGTGGTTTGGCCGAATAACCGAATACCGAATATTCGGCCAAGTTGCAGCCGAATAATGAACTTATTTTGGAACTTGGCCGAATATTCGGTATTCGGTTATTTGGCCAAAACCAATATTCGTATGCATCACTATTTTGAAAGGTGTTCACTTTTAAAGATAAACGTTGAATTCTTATAAATTTTTTTAAATTTTTATTTTTTTATTTCTCTGAAAAAATATTCCATGTCTGTTAAATAATTTCGTAATAGAAACTCCCCCCCCCCCAAAAAAAAAAAAAAAAAAATTCTTAGCAAAAGTTCCTCATCAGGTACTGTCTAGTTACATTTTAATAGATATTATATGTGTTGTTGCTACATTTTAAAATAATGACAAAATTTTAAAAGTACTAGGAAACATAAGTTTCAGCTTTCAGATGAAATAAAATAAAAAATAAGAAATCTTAATATCTTAAGAAAAACCACTGATAGAAAGGATGAAAGGAATATCCTCTAAAATGGTGGAAAGAAATCACTATAGACTTTATTATTAAGCTCACAATTAACAAAATTTTTATTTATCTTTATTATTATTTTTTTTTTATTATTTGCTGTCAGCAGTGAAGCCTCTTTAGAAAGTGCGCCTCAATGTGAAGAGTAAAAGAAATTAGTAATTTTCTTTTCCAGCCACTACTAGAAAGACAACAGCGTCCTTTGGGGTGGTGGGCAAAAAATTCGGAAGACTTTCTAAATGTTTCACAATTAGCCAAAAAGTACCTTTCTGCACCAGGAAGTACCATATATAGTGAGAGGTTTTTTCAGAAACAGGTAACATTTTACGGGAAAAAAAAAAAAGAAAGACTATCATCTGAGAATGCTGATTATTATTATTTCTGCATCACAATCTACGTTTATTGAAAACATTTTAACTGTTTTTTAAGGCATTACAATGCTATTCTTGAAAAAAATATCTAAACGTAAATGCATACTAATTAAAAGAATTTAGTATTTACATTTCTTTCATTATTTAATAAGAAATAGTAACAGACTTAAAAAAAATCACTTAAATTATATTTCACTTTTATGCGTATTTTACTAAAACAAACAAACAAAAAAAAACAAAAAAAAAACAACAAAAAAAAAACCCCTTAACTATTGCAACATATACGACTTAAATATCTTATACATATAATACATCTATATCTAATCAATCATATATTTATGTTCTTTATAGGTATAATTCAAAATATTATTGAAAGAAATATTTTTTTATGTAACAAGGGTTAAATGTTAAACTTCCCATTATGATAAAAAAAAAAAAAAAAAAAAAAAAAAAAAAAAAAATGAATTAGCTTGTTACAGCTGTATTAAAACAATTTTGAATAGATTAATTTTAAATTTAACAGATTATGTTAGCTTATTACAGATACTTTTTGTACTTACTGATACAGCATAATTTTTTTTTTAACATGATTCCTAAATTAGCCTCTTATATAAAAATGGGTAGATAAAATCCATTCGGAGTATGAAAGTTAACGGGAAAAAAAGTGATAGTTAATTTCAAATAAAATTTTCATTATATATGATGAATATAAATTGTCAAATTAAAAAGTTATACTGTGTAAATATAAAAACATTTATTACAGTGTATTATTCGGCCAAGGCCGAATAATGGACTTGATATTCGGCCGAAGCCGAATATTCGGCAGACAGGCCGAATGGGCCGAATATTCGTTGCATCTCTATTTCAAAACTGCAAGTTTATGTAGTTAAAAAAATTTTTCATTACAACACGTTAATTTGGCATGGGCCCGATTATTGAAAATTCATCCTTTTGATTGACACTTGGATAAAAAACATGAAATGGTCCTTAAAAATAGACTTCTACACGGTTTTCTTGATGTGTAATCATAATTATATTTATTAAACCATTTGAAAATTTTAAATGATAAAAAGAGTAGGCATATAAATTTTTAAATACATTATTTTTTTTATCTTTTCTACTTTTTAGTGTTTAAATATTTTGTTGTTGCAGATTCACAGTCAGTTGGCATATTTTCGAAGAAATGATTTGACACATTATCTTCATTGTTTTTGTACTCATAAACAATTATAACTACTGCTGGAATGATATATACATGCTAAAATATATCCATAACTTTAATACATTGCAACACGGGTAATGAGGTTGATTAATATAAATTTAAAAAGAGGAGATTAATTTTTATGATTCTTACTATTCGTACAGTGATAGCACCAAATGACTCTAGGTAAACGATGTAATTAACAATTCCCTTCGGGGAAATCCAAAGAAAATTTAATATATTAAATTTTAAAATTATAATTAAACAATGTGCTGTGTTATTTTTTTCGGAGATCGTTTACCTTCTAAGTCTGTAATTTCTTTTATATAATAAATTTTTTTAGTAAATTATATAGATAAATAGATTATTTATTTTACATTCCCACATCTATAAGAGAAAAATATTAATTAAGAATTAAAATAAAGAAAAAATTACTCATATTCAAACTTGATTACATTTTATTATAGGAGAAAATTTACAATAAAAAAGGTTATTTACATATTGTGGGTTATATATTTTAATAGTAATGCTGATGCACATCATTATATATATATTTAACTATTTCAATTAATCAATCTATTTAATTAATTTTATAACACGTGAAATATCACCATAGCCCGTTACTTTCATAGGTAATGCTTATTACTGGTAAAAACAATGGAATAAAATCATAATGGACTACCTGATCCACTGCCCCCGGCAGCATGTAGAATTCTCGTTGCTCCGAGAATGTCCCACAGGTAGGCACTAAAGGTCTCCAAAAAAAAATGTTGACACAAAATATTAATCCTTAATCGGGCATCACATGTATTTTTAAGCCAATGTTGGGGTAACTTATTTTTATATATATATATATATATTATATGTTATTCATGGTACAGCATCTGCTAAAATCCAACCGCAGCATCTTATTTTTTTTGCTGCCATCAGCATTGAGATAAAATTTGCAAGTGAAGTCTGTCTCTTACTTACACTGAAAAAAAACAAAAAAACGGACATTGTCCTGTTTACATTATTTATGCAAACATAAAATTATACTATATAGCTAGAAAATTTGCATACAGAGTTGCCACCCATCATTACAGGCGAATATCATTGGTCGACTCTGAATTTATGTGGCGCAACCTTATAGGTTGAGTTTTTGCTGTACCCAGTTATATTTATTTTTACTTTATTCCGTGTGTGTGGTCCTTCTGGTCAAAGGTCAGCTGTAAATTTCGTTGTTATGCCCTCATGATGTCCTACACAACTATAAATCGTAATTTCGATGACTTTTGTAGATTTATTAGTATCGTAAATTTTATCTGTACGATACTTTACCAAGACATGCCCTTAACCTAGTTCAGGTTCCATTATAGACATACGAATGCTTCTTTTTATATGCTGCCTCGTATATAATAACATCATAGTTTATAGATAAAAGTTAAAGTTTGTTGGAAAGACATATTCTTTCCATCAACTACACTTCTTCTAAACTATTTACTCAATGTGTAATCATAATTAATATTAAACTATTTGAAAATTTGAAATGATAAAAAAGTAATATTTTTAAATACATTTTTTATTTATTTATATTTTCTACTTTTTAGTGCTTAAAATATTTTGTTACTGCAGATTCACAGTCAGTTGGCATATTTTGGCAGAAATCATTTGACACATTATCTTCGTTGTTTTTGTACTCATAAATAATTACAACTGCAAAAATTATTTGGCAATTTATCAACATTTTCAAAATCACTTTGTGGCAACCTTTATTTACATTTTAAAAACATTCACAGATTGAAATATCTTTATAAAATAGTTATCAATGTATCAAACGCACAAACAATTATTTGTTTTATATTGATACCATCTAATATACACATTAAAAAACTATTAGTTTAATTTATGCATAAATAAAACATAACAATTAATACAATATATATATATATATATAATAAGAAATAAGCCATACATAGTTAGACATTTTTTATTGGTCGCAATTTCACTTTCACGACAGTTTATAATATTTGCCAAGAAATCACACTTTCTTAATCTTAACTCGGTCATGACTGAATTATGTCATAGCCCCTATAATAAAGAAGTATTTGTTACGTTAGTGTATAACTTAACATACTCTTTGAAGTAGCAAGAGACGTCAAATTACGTCTGGTAACTCAAAAACATTAATGTTTAACATGGATCAGTTTATACCAACCAAAACACGAATTTTCTGCTTAAAATCAATACGAATCCAACAACAAAAAAATTCTACAAACTGAAGAGAAAGGAAAGTAATACATATTTTAATACAATTATGGAAAAAAGTCTATAATTAAATGTTTCATATAAATACTGTCTTTTTTGCTTTGAACAGTTTGAACACATACAAATTTATTAATATTTAAATACAGTAGAACCTCGATCCATCGTTTTTCAAGGTGTGTGTGGAAAAAACGATAAATGCAGGAAAACGATGAATGTGGTTTAACGTCAAAACACGGGGGAAAAAAAAAAAAAAAAAAAAAAAAAAAAACAAAGTTTAAGCATTACTTACTAATACATGCAATGTATACAGTATATTAATAAATACTAATTTGTTACAGACCAAACTGTAAAATAAATAAATCAAAGTTGTAGAAAATGGATATTTATTCTAAAAATGAGTAATTTTATATTCAGTTTTTCGTTCATTTTTTAAATTAAACAACAAATTTTCAGGATGTACAACATATTTCTGGTCATTTTCTGTAATTTCATGTAGTACATATAAAAAAGTTCGTATAGTTTCAAATGCCGTAATTAAATCAGACAGACTTTGCGCTGGTGTAGGCTTAGCTTCATCGGCATGAACATTATCCTCTGCTTCTTCGCCATTATTTTCATTTTTTGCATCATCACACATTTCTTCTATGCTTAGGACACCACATGTCGCAACATCTCGATCAATAGAAATATATCGTTAAATTTTGTAACAGAGACATCCTCTTTTACACGCAACCACTCTTCATTTGTATTATCGTCAGCATATTCATTATTTTCTTTCCCTTCTGTTGAGCATTCTTCATGAGTTTTTCGCAAAAAAACAGCATTTCACGAAACACTTCTGGATGGAATGAAGAAGTTACTCCATGCCAAGCTGAAAGTACAAAATGAATAGCCTGCAGAAGCTCTATTTTTGGAGTACGTTCTTTTGCTTATTCCACGAAACAAAGATATTTCACTAGCTTTCTCCTGTAAAATTGCTTAAAACAATTGATTATTCTGGCATCAAGAAGATGTAGATAAAGTTAAAAAATGCTATAAAAAGTGATAGAAAATCTTTATTAAGATTGACGATCGTTTCGTCGCACCAACGGCGACATTTTCAAAATCATTTATGATAGAAAATACTTTCGCAAAATATTTTAAAACAATAAACCTAGTAAACAATGTCACGAGACATGATGCATAATGAAAAATATTGCAACCATAAAATTAAATTAAAATTAAATTAGCTATTTGTGAGCGTGGATTAATTTTCATATAATTTAACAAAACAATAACATGGTAAAACAATGTCACGAGACAACATGCATAATGAAAAGCATTGCAAAATATAAAATAAAATATTATTATCTTGGCTATTTGCGAGCGTGGATTAATTTTTACTATTGTTACTTTGTCAAGTCAATTGAGTCAAGCCAACTATCAGGAGTATACGAAATACCTTTCACCAAAGAAGATGGAACCAAGCAGTTTTATATAGGTATGACAACTAGAAAACTTAAAACTAGAATCAAAGAACATATAGCAGACATCAAATACAACAGAAGAACCACAGCTTTGGCCAGATTATCCAGCGAAGAGCCTTTACAGGATCAGGATCACTCTGCCAGGGAGCCAACCAAAAATGGCATAGGCATGAACCCCTGACAGAAAAGTACCCTCTGCGACCTGCAAAACCACAGCTGGGGAATAGCCCAAGAAATACAATGACAAATAAAAAAAAAAAAAGTAAAACTTACAAAGAGCGCCCTGGCGCAGGAAAAGTGGTTAAAATAAAACAAAGATTAAAAATCAAAATTTATATTTTATAAACGAAAAATGCTTATTTAGTTCGTTGTAAATAAGTCTGAGTCTGTGATAATTTGATTTCGAGAGCAGTATGTTACGCATGTTCCAGCTAAGTGTCCGGTTACGGATAAAGTTAAATGGAGTAGGCATCAATGGACATTTACCAAACAGATAATGTTTGACATCACCGATGTTTCCACATAGGCATTTATCACTCTGGCGTTTTCCCCTTTTATAAAGATAACTAGGAAATGCCCCATGTGCAGATATAAAATAGGCATGGACTTGCGAGAAACACAAAAATGAGGTATCCACTTTTTTAATAATACTATGCGTGTCTCTACCCTTATCGCTGTAAGACCAATCGTTCTGCCAAATTTTAATAATATTGCTTTTGTAGAACTGCTTCACAAACGAAACAGGGATAGGAATGTTTATTTCAGCATCAAATGTACCAGTCTCAGTGACTGATTTGGCAAGGTAGTCTGCGCGCTCATTTCCGACGAAACCAACGTGGGATTTAATCCAGCCTATATTAATAGTTTTATTATGCAATAGTCGTAAATTCGTATAAATATTAAAAAGAATTTCGTCCGTTGGAAAAAGATTTTGAAGCGCTTGAACTGAGGACAAGCTGTCTGTATAAATGTGGAATACACTGTATGAGGAGTCTCTACACCACTCAATTGCGGAATCTAAGGCGGTAAGTTCAGCCTGGTATACCGTATTAAATAATTTAAGTCTAATTCTCTTCTCAAAGATAATATCTTCTTTCAAAAATACCACAAAAGCCGCTCCAACGCCCGTAGGCATCTTAGAACCATCTGTATATAAAACTGGGTGGTTGTACAAAGGGACCTTCTCAGTAATAGCACGTACGAAATTGACATGATGATCATAATAAAAGTAGGGATAGTGAAAAGTATAAACTTTTTTCATCAAACGATCTGTTGAAACATAAACATCTTCTATCCATTCTGAACCATCATTATTCTGAACTTCAAAACATAAAGCCAGTTGTTTTAATTCTACTTCGATTGGAGGAACTCCTGAAAGTACACAAAGTGCCTGTGTTGATATTGACCGATATGCGCGAATGATAGATAAGAGACATAGCCTTTGGCATGAGGATAAACGCTTAATTCCATGGCTCCGTAAATCATTAAACCAAATTTCGTAACCGTAAGTAATCTGTTTCTTTAGCACTGAATTGTACCAAATTTTTAGAAACTCAAGTGGTAATCCTTTATCACGAATTCTTGTCTTTTGGATAGTACAAGTAAAATCTTTTATTTTATCGCGGGCCATATCGAGATGTTCCAACCAATGGAATCTACTGTCAAGATAAAATCCCAAGTACAGCAAATTATCCTTAACAGATATGCTCCTACCCTGGAGTTTAAAAATAGGTCGACGCTTTCTTGATATATATTTTCCAAAAAGCATTGAAGCAGATTTTTCAACACTAATTGACAGATGTAAACCACTACAGGCTGCAGCAAAGTGGGAAATGCTAGCATTGATGGTATTCTCAAGTGCAGGTCTTGTATCACTGCCTTCAACAATAACAGAGTCATCAGCATAAGAAATAATTTTTTGACTGTGTCGCTTATAAGTTTTGATAATCTTATCAGCAACAATGGTCCAAAGCAGGGGTCCTAAACAGGAACCCTGCGGGCAGCCCCGGAAGATTCTAAACCATCTTATGCCTCTAACAAACTTGAATCCTATGAGACGATGACTGATATAATTCTTTAAAGTCGTTTTTAAATACTCATAAATCGGAAGTTCATCAATTAATTCAGCCAAGATAAACCAATCCATCTCATCAAAGGCTCCAACCACATCAAAAGAGATGAGTGAACAATATTTGAATTCTGAAAGTGTTTCCTTAATTATTTTCTTTAGAGCTGCAAGAGCTGAAATTGTGCTGCGTGATTCTCTAAAACCATGCTGTCCATCATCCAAATATGACATAGATTCCAACATTGTAACGGTTCGGATTTTAATTATTCTTTCAAAAACCTTTGCAATGATAGGAAGAAGTGTTATTGGTCTATAAGATTTCGGTAACTTGGGATCACGGTTACGTTTGCGAAAAAATATTATAATGCCTTTCTTCCAGCATTTCGGGAAGTGACCAAACTTCAAACAGGTATTGAATAAAGAAATCATAAAAGCTGTAAAATTTTTACAAAGGTTCTTGATAATCAGCGCATCTATCTCATCGTAACCGGGAGCCTTATTATTTCCTTGTCGACTAATAGCAAAAAATAATTCTCTTTTAGTAATTGGAACAAAATCATCAGAATCTTCAAAATTAACATTACAGATATATTCAAATGTATTCAGAGGAGGATTATTTACCTCAAAGTGCTCTGACATAAGATTTTCCGCAATATCATCATATGAATCAAAGACTTGAGAGTTTTCAAGAGTGGTAAAAATTAAATCATTCTTAGATAAAGATTTTTTTGAAATAAATTTGTATAGACTTCCGTAAACATTGTCTGTCTTCTCACAAAAACCTACCCAGGCAGAACGCTTAGCTTTTCTCAGATTTTGTTTATACATTCTTCTGGCAGCTATATACTTTTGTTTATACTGTAAATTATCAATGTTTTTCATATACCGTTTGTACAAGGCATTAACCCTATTACGTTCTTTTCTAAGAGAACTGTCATACCAGTTTACAGTAGGAGTATGTTGTATAACACCACGCTTAAAACACTTCATCATAAGTACTTGTAATAAATCATTAAAATCCTCCATCCAAACATCTAATGAAGAAGAATTTAAAATTCTTGCTAATGAATGTGAAAGAACTGACAATTTGTCTGCAAAAAGGCTATTAAATTTCTTCATATTCTTATTTTTTGTTTTAAATCTGCCATGACTAATCTGTAACGGAGTAGAAGAGAGGGTAAATCGGATATAACGATGATCACTGTACGAAAAGTTTTTATCATCAACTGTCCAATTATCAAGTAACGAGAGAACGTCCAAACCCGCCAGGGTCAAATCCGGACGACCCTTCCTGTTATCTTGTACATAAGTATGTTCTGAATCAGGAGAGTTCATAATTGATAGATTAGTAATCATCAAGTACTCCAGAAGGACCTCCGCGCGGTCGGACAGCCTTTACAGGATCAGGATCAGGATCACTCTGCCAGGGAGCCAACCAAAAATGGCATAGGCATGAACCCCTGACAGAAAAGTACCCTCTGCGACCTGCAAAGCCACAGCTGGGGAAAAGCCCAAGAAATACAATGACAAAAAATAAATAAATAAATAAATAAATAAAAAATAAAAGTAAAACTCACAAAGAGCGCCCTGGCGCTTGAAAAGTGGTTAAAATAAAACAAAGATTAAAAATCAAAATTTATATTTTATAAACGAAAAATGTTTATTTAGTTCGTTGTAAATAAGACTGAGTCTGTGATAATTTGATTTCGAGAACAGTATGTTACGCATGTTCCAGCTAAGTGTCCGGTTACGGATAAAGTTAAATGAAGTAGGCATCAATGGACATTTACCAAACAGATAATGTTTGACATCACCGATGTTTCCACATAGGCATTTATCACTCTGGCGTTTTCCCCTTTTATAAAGATAACTAGGAAATGCCCCATGTGCAGATATAAAATAGGCATGGACTTGCGAGGAACACAAAAATGAGGTATCCACTTCTTTAATAATACTATGCGTGTCTCTTCCCTTATCGCTATAAGACCATTCGTTCTGCCAAATTTTAGTAATATTGCTTTTGTAGAACTGCTTCACAAACGAAACAGGGATTGGAATGTTTATTTCAACATCAAATGTACCAGTCTCAGTTACTGATTTGGCAAGGTAGTCTGCGCGCTCATTTCCGACGAAACCAACGTGGGATTTAATCCAGCCTATATTAATAGTTTTATTATGCAATAGTCGTAAATTCGTATAAATATTAAAAAGAATTTCGTCCGTTGGAAAAAGATTTTGAAGTGCTTGAACTGAGGACAAGCTGTCTGTATAAATGTGGAATACACTGTATGAGGAGTCTCTACACCACTCAATTGCGGAATCTAAGGCAGTAAGTTCAGCCTGGTATACCGTATTAAATAATTTAAGTCTAATTCTCTTCTCAAAGATAATATCTTCTTTCAAAAATACCACAAAAGCAGCTCCGACGCCCGTAGGCATCTTAGAACCATCTGTATATAAAACTGGGTGGTTGTACAAAGGGACCTTCTCAGTAATAGCACGTACGAAATTGACATGATGATCATAATAAAAGTAGGGATAGTGAAAAGTATAAACTTTTTTTATCAAACGATCTGTTGAAACATAAACATCTTCTATCCAATCTGAACCATCATTATTCTGAACTTCAAAACATAAAGCCAGTTGTTTTAATTCTACTTCGATTGGAGGAACTCCTGAAAGTACACAAAGTGCCTGTGTTGATATTGTCCGATATGCGCGAATGATAGATAAGAGACATAGCCTTTGGCATGAGGATAAACGCTTAATTCCATGGCTCCGTAAATCATTAAACCAAATTTCGTAACCGTAAGTAATCTGTTTCTTTAGCACTGAATTGTACCAAATTTTTAGAAACTCAAGTGGTAATCCTTTATCACGAATTCTTGTCTTTTGGATATTACAAGTAAAATCTTTTATTTTATCGCGGACCATATCGAGATGCTCCAACCAATGGAATCTACTGTCAAGATAAAATCCCAAGTACAGCAAATTATCCTTAACAGAAATGCTCCTCCCCTGGAGTTTAAAGATAGGTCGACGCTTTCTTGATATATATTTTCCAAAAAGCATTGAAGCAGATTTTTCAACACTAATTGACAGATGTAAACCACTACAGGCTGCAGCAAAGTGGGAAATGCTAGCATTGATGGTATTCTCAAGTGCAGGTCTTGTATCACTGCCTTCAACAATAACAGAGTCATCAGCATAAGAAATAATTTTTTGACTGTGTCGCTTATAAGTTTTGATAATCTTATCAGCAACAATGGTCCAAAGCATGGGTCCTAAACAGGAACCCTGCGGGCAGCCCCGGAAGATTCTAAACCATCTTATGCCTCTAACAAACTTGAATCCTATGAGACGATGACTGATATAATTCTTTAAAGTTGTTTTTAAATACTCATAAATCGGAAGTTCATCAATTAATTCAGCCAAGATAGACCAATCCATCTCATCAAAGGCTCCAACCACGTCAAAAGAGATGAGCGAACAATATTTGAATTCTGAAAGTGTTTCTTTAATTATTTTCTTTACAGCTGCAAGAGCTGAAATTGTGCTGCGTGATTCTCTAAAACCATGCTGTCCATCATCCAAATATGACATAGATTCCAACATTGTAACGGTACGGATCTTAACTATTCTTTCAAAAACCTTTGCAATGATAGGAAGAAGTGTTATTGGTCTATAAGATTTCGGTAACTTGGGATCACGGTTACGCTTGCGAAAAAATATTATAATGCCTTTCTTCCAGCATTTCGGGAAGTGACCAAACTTCAGACAGGTATTGAATAAAGAAATCATAAAAGCTGTAAAATTTTTACAAAGGTTCTTGATAATCAGCGCATCTATCTCATCGTAGCCGGGACAGCCTTTACAGTTCGATTTTAAAAATAGCAAGTTAATTTATACATCAAGATTTTATTTACCATCAATAATCCGAGAATCAATAGAGATATTTTTACGCAACAAGAATATTTGCAATGATTCAGTGTCCATAGAATTACCTAAAATTTGGAAAGAGATGCTATGTAATTTTAGTAACAATAGTAAAAATTAATCCACGCTCGCAAATAGCCAAGATAATAATATTTTATTTTATATTTTGCAATGCTTTTCATTATGCATGTTGTCTCGTGACATTGTTTTACCATGTTATTGTTTTGTTAAATTATATGAAAATTAATCCACGCTCACAAATAGCTAATTTAATTTTAATTTAATTTTATGGTTGCAATATTTTTCATTATGCATCATGTCTCGTGACATTGTTTACTAGGTTTATTGTTTTAAAATATTTTGCGAAAGTATTTTCTATCATAAATGATTTTGAAAATGTCGCCGTTGGTGCGACGAAACGATCGTCAATCTTAATAAAGATTTTCTATCACTTTTTATAGCATTTTTTAACTTTATCTGTTTATAAGTGATTATTATACATGTGTTTATATCAAGAAGATGTACGACCTCTTGATAATCTCTGTCCCCCCGCCCCCTCCCGAAACAGCTCAAATGAGTTATTTTAGGATAAAAGAAGTAATTCCAGTTTGTATGTCATATGGATCCGCTTGACCTTCAATTTCATTTCGGTGGGGAGAAAAATTTTACAACGATGAATGCGGGAAAAAGATTTCTTGACGAACGATGAATGCGGGTTTCGTTAACATTATTTAAGTATAATTTGTGCAGGGACCATAGAAGTAAAACGATCAATGTGGGAAAACGATGGATGCTGGAACGATAGATCGGGGGTTTCACTGTATAGTATAGATGCTGCTTAATGTGATTACTTCGGGACCACAAGTTTTTGATAACAATATACAGGGTTTTAAAACACCCAGCACACTGGTCTAAAACTCGGGGTTTTCTTAAAAAAAAAAAAAAAAGGTGGGGGGGGGGGACTTTATTGAGTTTTTTTGCAGAACACTTTAAACTTCTACATAATACATATACATTTATCAGTGAAACCTGGGTATAATTTTGCATTAATTAAGTATGATTTAGCAAAATATATATATAAAAAATTAAGTTAATTTAAAAAGTACATTTGTATCTCATGGGACTGGTTTGCTGCATTAAGAATATATTGAACCAACTACAACTGAATTTTTTTATATAATTCTTAATATAATTCAAAATATTTTTCACACAAAGCGATGCTTTTAGCATGATGCCTTAGGTCGAGACATGATGATTTTGAAAACACTAACAGGCTGATATTACACATAATCACATTAAGCAGCATCTACTGCAAAAAGTAGTTTCTTTAGCATAAACATAATTATAATTACCGTTAAACAGATTTCTCTACAAAGTCACGCTGCAAGGGGAACACTGTTTGCATTCTCAGAGTGGACTCTCAGGAATTCTAGGTATATCCTAAGGATTAAAAAAAAAAAAAGTAATTGAAGTGTAAAAAAAATATTGGATTTCATTAAAGTACTGATACACAAAAACAAGTTGGAAATTGCACGTCAAACGTAGCTAATGAGGTGCGTTCGTACTATAGCTAGTTTTATAAATATTTTTTGCACCGCATATTGTACTCACTGAATGTATATTTTAGTACGGTTCAATAAGTGCATATCCATTTCATTCTGTTCGAAAGGCTGTAACATCATTAAAATGCACTTGAATTTTTTTTTTTTCCCATTGGCCGTAATGTAATGGAAAACTTTAGACTATCCCTGTCATTAAACTATAGATCTGATTTTCATAAAATTTGAAATGACTCAACAAAATATTGCAATAATTATATATTTAAAATTTCAGAACATTCGGTTGGGTAGTTTTTCCTCAGTTATATGCAGAGTGACAGACAGATAGACGTACTGACTGAATGACAACTATAGCTACATATTTATATAATTACGAATGCACCTAAAAAGGAATTTTGGTAATGTAAAAATAGTATTGACTATGGGCTTATTTGTCAGGGCATAAAGCCCGGCGGCCCTACTACTAACTACTTTATGCACCCAGGGGTCCTTACTGCTTTTTTTGATTCACCCTTTTATTTAATTTAATCAAAAAATACATCAATCAGCTGCAAAAAAAAATCTGAATTTCACTAATTGGCCGAAGGAGAAAAAAACCCAGCTAAATTCATCGAATAGGCAAGGGAAATGCAAAATTTGTTAATTGATTGTAAAGAGGGGGGAAAAAATCAAGAAATATGTCAACTCCACACAAGAAAAAAACTGCGAAATCTTTTAATTGTGATCGATTAATGGGGAAAAATATCAAATTGTTTACTCATCTCAGAAAAAAAACATGCAATTTTTCAATTCAACAGAGGAAAAACAGAGTAAATTTTATCAATCAATCGTAAAATGAAATGGCAGGATTTATCAATCGTCGCAAAAATTTTATAACCACTGAAGACAGGGCTTGAAATTCAATTTTTAGGGTTTCGTTCATCTGATGAAACCCTATTCGTCTCGCTCCTCTGTCAGTCTGTCACAGAGCCCGTTCTAGTCTTTTCTGCGAACCATTCACAAAATTTGAACTTTTCCGTGCCCTATGATGAAATTTGCATCCCCCCCCCCCCATGATCCTTCGATGAAATTCACGATTTTTCAGCAGCCATTCGACGAAATTTGAGTTTTCGCGATCCTTCGAAGAAATTGGAGTTTTCGCGATCCTTCGAAGAAATTGGAGTTTTCGCGATCCTTCGAAGAAATTGGAGTTTTCGCGATCCTTCGAAGAAATTGGAGTTTTCGCGATCCTTCGAAGAAATTGGAGTTTTCGCGATCCTTCGAAGAAATTGGAGTTTTCGCGATCCTTCGAAGAAATTGGAGTTTTTGTGATCCTTCGAAGAAATTGGAGTTTTTGTGATCCTTCGAAGAAATTGGAGTTTTTGCGAACCTTCGAAAAAATTGGAGTTTTCGCGAACCTTCGAAGAAATTGAGTTTTCGCAATCCTTCCAAGAAATTGGAGTTTTTGTGATCCTACGAAGAAATTGAGTTTTCACGATCCTTCGAAGAAATTGAGTTTTCACGATCCTTCGAAGAAATTGGGTTTTCACGATCCTTCGAAGAAATTGGAGTTTTCACGATCCTTCGAAGAAATTGGAGTTTTCACGATCCTTCGAAGAAATGCGAGTTTTCACGATCCTTCGAAGAAATGCAAGTTTTCACGATCCTTGGAAGAAATGAGAGTTTTCATGATGCTTCGAAGAAATGAGAGTTTTCACGATGCTTCGAAGAAATTGGAGTTTTCGCGAACCTTCGAAGAAATTGAGTTTTCGCCATCCTTCCAAGAAATTGGAGTTTTCGTGATCCTATGAAGAAATTGAGTTTTCATGATCCTTCAAAGAAATTGAGTTTTTGTGATCCTTCAAAGAAATTGAGTTTTTGTGATCCTTCGAAGAAATTTGAGTTCTCGCGATCCTTCGACGAAATTCGAGTTTTTAGCGATCCTTTGACGAAATTTACACTTCTTTCGCGATCTCTTGACAAAATTAGCGGCATTTTTCATGATTTTTTGATGAAATTTGAGTTTTTTTTTTTTTTTTTTTTTTACAAAATCCTGCATTTGACCGGTTCCTTCCATATTTTTAGTCGCCAGTCTTTCAAGTTTAATCGCCGGGTGGCGAGTGCTTATTTTCATCTTTACGACAAAACCCTTTTGATTTTCATAAAATAAAAATAAAATTATATACAGTCGACTCTGTGAAATCTGCACACTTAGGGACAGAGGGTTTTGCAGATTACACATTTTTGCAGATTATAGATCATCCATTTGTTTACATTTTACTTTTTAGAGTCTGGCAATAAATTAGAAACAACTGCACACAAATTATAATTACAATGTAAAAGAAAAACATAATGCATTATTATTTTACTAATTGTATTAATTTTTTTAAACGTTGACACAACATAATGGTAATTTCAGTTTTGCTTTGTTGTCAATAATTTTTTTCTATAGTGTATGAACAATCATTACTTTTCGCGCTGAGATAAAATTTTGTTGCCCTGGAAAATTTAAACATTTATGTCCAATTTATATTTAAATATTTATTCATTGGAGAATTGATAACTTATGAAAAAAAAAAACCAAATTTAACTTTATCTAAGAGTTTAACTGTTAATGGAATTTTCATTGTTTACATTCCAACATGTAGTCCGGATAATAGACATTGGCGGATTATACATCAGCGGATTTCACAGAGTTGACTGTATTTAATAGTTCACTTATATATTATATTAAAAAAAAAGAAAAAAAAAAGAAAAAAAAGTCGCCAAACAATGTGATTTAAGACCATAAAGTTCATAAGTGTAATATGGTCACATTTGTTACATGTTTATCATTTTTGAACCACAGTCAAATATGTTGTCTGTGTATTTTAATTATAGAAGATTGCTAAGAAAGTATGGCAACAACCAATCAAGACTGCAGTGAAGATAACCAAACTATGGCTGTCAGAATGATTGGTACAAAATTGCATTTTTTTTTTTTTTTTTTTGCTTATTTCTACTATTATATATATATCCCCCAATCTTTATGTTTCGAGCTAAATTTGCTGTGTCAGAACTGATTAATAAAAAGTCACTGGTCTCAAGGACTCAAACATTAGAATTTACTGGTCTACAACATAAAATTCTATTAAGCACCTTTAACCCTTTGAGCCCTCTCCCCTCCCCAGAATATAAACCAAACTCACTTTTCAGTTATCCAAAATTTTCAGCATTAATAAAATGTGAAATTTTAATTTGTTAAAAATAAAATAAAACTGTGATTTGCGATCGGGAGGGCAGAAAAGTTACTGGTTCTGCGGACAACTAAATTTTTCAAATTAGGGGCTGCCCACAACTAATGTCATGCTTGGAGTAGGGTTCGTGAAATTGTGACAAGGGGATGGGAGGGGGTAAGAAGAAATGTGACATCACACATTTTGGTTAAAATAAAAGCATTAAAAATCAGCAGATTAAATTTTGAAGTTATTTTGAAATTAAAATCAGGGGTCGATCCATGCAAAATTTGGGGCCTATTTAGGGCCCTTTCACAAAAATCTATTTAATAAAATAGGCCCCTTCACAAAATTCCTTTTAATAAACAGATAATAGATAAGAAAATAAATCCTTTTAATAAATAAAAACCCCTTTCATAACATTCTTTTTCATAAAAACTGTTTTAAAATGTGTAATTTGTAAATAAAACCAGATCACGAAAAACAAAAAATTTAGCAAGGGGATTTAAAGAAGTTTTTGTTTATAAATTCTTGGTTCGAATGAGTAACTGGATTTCCACTTTCGTTACAAAATGCTATTTTTCACAAAAATATTATAAAATTCACAAAAATAACTTACTTTTCACAAAATGGGCCCCAAGAATAAAAACCTGCATCGATCCTTGAAAGTATTTTATACTCATAAAGTAAGGATAGTATTGAGTTGACTCTAAGCCGCTTTTTAGCAGGGCGCAGCGCTAGGCGACCCTTTTTATTTCTTTTTTTGCGCCCGGCAGCTCTTTTAAACCCTCCCGATACGCCCAGCTGCCCTTTTCAACATTTCCTATGTGCCTCGTGGCAATCCAATTGATCCCAAAAAAATATCACAAATTCTAGGCGCTCTAAACAAACCAGTTCAAAATATTTTTGTGAACAAGGTTTAAGTGTCTCTTTTTTTTTAAAAAAAAAATGTGCTTTTTTTAGAACAAGGTTTCCTTTTTGAAGAAATGTACCCTTTTTTTAGAATAGTGTTCCCTTTTTGAAAAATTACCGCCCGGCGGCCCTTTTTTTCTAGAGTCAACACTAAAGGATAAGATTTAAAGCCAAATATATTAAATTCCATTTCAAATTCCAAAATACTACTGTTTTCAAATGCTCTTTCATATTAATATTTTATGACTATTGCATATTAATTTATGTTTTTTGTCGTAAACCTTAATATTATTTCATACAAAATAAATACACAAATCATATTTTATAGTTATGCTCACAAATGTCTTGAAAACAAATAGTTAAAGTTAATATGAAAGTTTAATTATAAAGTTAAAATTTTAAATATGATCTATAAAGCAGTGCTTTGTTTCTGAACTGCAAGTATATGTTATGTAATATAGCATGACATGCGACAAGAGGGGAGGGCAAGAGGTAAGGTGAAGTGTGACAAAGGGGGGGGGGAGGGGCCAAAAAGTGTGACATCATTTATGGACTGTCCCTTAGTGGTCAGGTTGAATTTTCAGTGGTCGCGGACCAGCAGAACACCAAGGATTCTGAATGTTGATTTGTAAATGTAGAACGAATATTTATGTGGAGCAATATTAATTTATAAACTGCCTAATTTAGAAGACAATGAGTTACTTATAGTTTCATTAGAAAGAATATTTTCTCGTTTTCATTTAATTTAGTTTAAAAAGGTTAGGCAATAAAAATACAGGCATGCTAACATTTGCATTCAAATTCTTCAGTAAAAAATATATTTTGTTCTGTGTATAAAAATTCCCTTGATAGTGAATGTTTGTTTTTTGTGAAAAGCAAATTGTTTCTGTTTTCAATTAGTTGACTGTCAATTTTGGTGTAAATAGAAAGAAAAAGATTGTGTTCTTTTTAGGTGCAATATATTTTAGTTTCCAATTTATATTAAATCTCAAAATATTTATAATCAGCAATAAGTATTTGACTATTTTGCAGCGTTCGAAATCCTTGGTGGTCCGCTGGTCCGAGACCACTAAAAATTCAATTGGACCACTAATTTAAAAAATTTAGTGGTCCGAAGGACCAGTAACTTTTTCCCCTTTCTGACAGGTAAACGTAAATTTTCCCGTGCCTGAGAAAACTGCAACCAAACATTACAATAAGCATAAAATTTGCATAAAAACTTAGTTAAAATAAATAGACGGAAATAAAAAACATAATAATTTCAGTTTTTGTTTATGTACTATTTAATTTTTAGCAAAATATAATTTTACATTTTATTATGCCGAAAATTTTGGGTAACTGAAAGGAAGTTTAATTTATATTCTCGGAGGAGGAGAGGGGGGGGGGGGAGTGTCACTCAAAGGGTTAAGGTACTTATATAATTTTATGTAGCGGGCCAGTGACGATGTCTGCGGACCAGTAAACTCTGATGTTTACTGTTCCTTGTGATCAGTGATTTTTTTTTAATCAATTCTACCGCTGAAAATAGTCAGGGTTGCAAAATCGCTAAAAAAATGTTGGTCATAACAAAAAAGATGACAGACGATCAAGGGAGAATATGCAAGGGATATACAAAAACTCATTCAATTTCATTATAAAAATTAACATAAGGTTAACAGATGATAAGATTAAAAATTCAAAACAATATTCTTGTATTTAATAACATTTGTTATAATACTTGTCCCCAAGCAGCAATAGCGATAAATACAAAATATTATTTTGTCTTCAAAAACATCGGTAAATTAGAAAAATTTTGGTTAAAAAAAAAAAAAAAGATCTATTCAATCTATCTTTTAACATGCTTTTACAAACAAAATATCAAAGTTCTCCAAATGTTATTTATGAAAAAGGAGAGAGAGAGAGAGAGATGGGGGGGGGTGTCACTCAAAGGGTTAAAAGTACTTAATATAATTTTATGTAGAGGGCCAGTGACGATGTCTGCGGACCAGTAAACTCTGATGTTTACTGGTCCTTGGGACCAGTGACTTTTTTTTAATCATTTCTACCGCTGTTTTGATATTTGCGAACCCTGCAAAAATTTATTTTTTATCATAAGCGATAAAAATAAGAGTATTTTATGAACTTTTTTGTATTTTAATATCACCCCCCCCCCCCCTCTGCCTGTTTTTTTTTCTTTTTAAATATCCCAGCAGTAGGGGTTGTTTTGTGTGTTAATAAACGAAAGCGTTAAAAGATGTTTTTTGTTTAGTATCCTTAAATCTTGACTGAATGATACTAAAGCATTTTGGATTTTGGCTGCCAAACTGCTTGGTTTCAGAAACAAAATACTACTACATACTAGGGTGTAAAAAAATCATGATTTTTTGGAACAGATGTCATATTCGCCCCATATTGGCGCGATTTTTTTCTGCCGCCAATATCATATAGGCAACAGGTACTTAACTTGTGCCAAAGTGCTTGATGTGGTAACCCGGATTATGTTGTTTATGCTGTTGATGTTTTCGCCAAATTGGCAAGCGAAAAAAATCGCGCCAATATGGGCCAAATATGACATCTGTACCGATTTTTTTTTTTAAATCAGATTTTTTTTATTTTTTTCCCTGTGTTAAAATATTAAACATTTACCAAGAATTAAGCATTTCAAAAATGAACAACCCTTCAGTTACTAACATAATCTATGTTTTTTTGCTTTAATTAATAAAATTTTAATTATGCAATTATAGAATTTACAAAAAACTGCAAATTAAAAATTTCTTTAGTAACATACAACATTATGTGCATTAATATTTTGTAATAATTATGTAAACCAATATTAAATACTGCTTACATTTTAAAGTTATTGATAAATTGCATTTAATTTTAAATTGATGATACAGATTAAATTTTGTAATTATTAAACAATTAACTTTTTAAGAACACAATCTACATTTTTGAAAAAGTGATTGAAAAAAGGTGATAAATAATAGTTTGATAAATACATAAAGCAGCCAGTAATTTTACACAGGTTCTAAAGCGTATGTATATCAAATCGATCAAAAATTGTAGCAATGTATACAGCAAATTCACACATAATTTAAAAATAGATTACAAAAATTGTATTTTTGAAACTTAAATCAGATTTTTTCCCCATAACATTAAAATATTTGAATAGCTACTAAATATTATAATGTTTTGAAGTTATTTAACATTTAGTTAGATGTTTTTTTTTAAATGTATAATGCTTCTTTTTACACAGTTTAATATTTTTATAATTAACAATAACAAATATTACATTTTTTACAAGTGATTTAGTGATCATTTTCATTACTGATTATAATGCTTTTTCACACTATTTTAAAAAATCAGAAAATATGTGATTTTATCATCTGATTCAAATCAATTGATTAAAATCATTGACACTCTATTGCTATGTTTATTGTATAGTATAAAAGAATGAATGACTTGATTATTAAAAGGAAATTATGGCATTGTAAATTGTATTAGATTGAAATATCATTTTAAAATTAAATGCTTTTTATGTTTGTTAGATAAAAACCATGCTTTTAACAAACTTACTGTACTTAAATTTTCACAATACTCAGGAATTATGCTTAGAAACAATTATTTAAAGCTTTGTTTTGTGTATTCATAAGTCACAATACCTGTAGAAACTTTCCAAATTATGTTCATCTTAGATTTGAATACTTTTTACGTCATTTTAAACATTTGGAATTTTTTTGATTTTAATCAATGATTTTTTTAAAAAAATCACTTGATTAAAATCATGATTTAAATCGCTGATTTAAATCAACTGATTTAAGTCGTTGACACCCTACTACATACAGACTTGCCAAGCTCCGAAATCCAAAAATCAGAAATGAAATCAATTTTTTTTTTCAGTTTTAAATTGCGCTTTGTTGTCATATAAGATTAAATATAAACAATTACACAGACTATTAAAAAAGGTGCATTACAATCAAGAGCACGGGAAAACGTGTGTAAATCAGAAGCATTGTCAAATGAAAAAGGTAATAACATCAGAAAGAATGAAATTATGAAATAGGTACTTACATATTTCCGGAAAAAATGTATTTATTCCAAGGATAATGCGGTGTAGCAATGGCGACCGCTTCCTTCTTCCTGGCGAACGGCCGTCAACAACAACATCGTCTTCATCCGGGATCTTCGTAGCTCTCGTGTTTCAACCAATCAGATTCACGCTTCCAGAAAAACTGTGTTTTCTAGCTTATTTCACCGTGATTTGATATCGCGCCGTTATCTGTTTCACATGACTATGCGATTAGCACATATTCCTCGGTAATTATGCTCATAATGATACCTTTTAATCGAGGAAATTGTGCCCATCGAAAACCGGTTCTCAGGTACTGCTCGCAAGGATATACCTGTGTTATTACTCGAGCACATTTCGAGGAATTGATGAAAGGCCGAGAAAATTACGATCTGTCGATGCTACTAGGGTAGCGCCCTTCTAGACCATTAATAATCATAAAATTCCGAATCTTCCGATTGCACCCTTAACCAACATGACAGGAGCATCAAGAATCTCATCTCTGTATATTTCAGCATTCACAGTTGCACTGGCAAAAATGTGTCGGTCACTGCGGCCATTCAAAATGATGTCCGTCCATACCATGATTCCACGACCTTTGTATTGATGCCTTTCACGGATGTTTGCAGCCTTATTGCGTGTGATTTTCTCCCTCCATATGGTAACACGTCTGCAGTAACTCTCAACAAAATCGGGATTCATCGGTAAAGAAAACTCGGCTCCAGTCCGTGGTACTCCAATGACGATGATCTCTGCACAACTTTAACCGGGCGCATTTCGCTACCGGAGTTAGTGGAACACAAATCATGGGTTTCCTTGCATGCAGCCTGTCACTCACGGTAAACCAGGATAGTCGAGTTCTTGTTGCTGCAGCAAGCTCCCTGCAATCTGAACTGACTTCAATTGCCTATTTCTTTTAGCAATCGTTGGCAAATTACAGTCCTGAGAGCCTGTTGTGGTGCGTTTTCTACCTTGACCTGGTTGTCTGTGGACATTATACCAGTGTCTTTAAACCGTTTCCAGATTTCTTGACGTGACGCTTTTGGCTATTTACAAGTCTTTATAGACCCCTAAGAGTGTCTGTCCTGCTTCCATTCTCCCTATCGCACGCAATTTCTCAAAATCGGTCAAATGTCTTCTGGACGACATATTTCACCTACTAGAAGCGAAAGTTTTACCTAATTACACGTACAATCCTTAAAATTAGACTTCAGATTACCCACGTGCGCTCCTTTTCACACGTGAACCGAAAGAACGGTCTGAGGCTGAAAAATTTGCATATATTTCTGTAGCGAATGTTAATCCCATTGGACTACTTGATAACGTTGACATTGAGTTACCTTTCTGGAAGTTCCCTTAATAGAATTAACATAAAGCACCTTTTTACGGTTATTCCTTTAATTTTTCTCGCCAGTGTATTTTGAAAGTGGTAACAAATAACCAGTCCAAAAATAAAGTTACTTTTATTAATTGCAGGCAGCAGATTTAAAGTAATTGTTAATATTGTCTATGTAAAGTGAACAAAGATCAGAGTCACGAAACTCAACCAATGTACCGTTATTGTGTTCGTATGAACTCGTTCTTTCCCATAAGTGTCGACAACAGAACCCCATCGAAGTCCAAGATAAAGAAGTTTTACGTTTAATCTAGTTACAGTGAATTTGTGTAAACGGAATAGCAGGTATACTTGTATAGTTCTCTTTCCGTCTCGGGACATTAAAATGTTTTTGTTTATGAGAGGATTCCGTGTTTTCAGAAAACCTGCCAAGAAGGATTCACAATTGGAACAAGTTTCATTTCAGATTGGTTTCAAACGTCAGCAAGCACAAATATATAGTGTTGTTTTCGTCGAACCTTGAATAGTTTTCCTTTGAGATAGGTCATCTTCACAGATTTTTCCGTAATAGATTTATGCTCTTCAGAGGTGGTGTTATAGCAGCGGTTTCCAACCTGGGGTAGCGTAACCCTAGGGGTACGCTGTGGGTCTGCCGGGGGTATGTGCAAATAATATCGGTAATGGCGGAAGTCACAAAAATGTTAGGAATACCAATGTAATTTGCATCGATTTATTATATGGTTGTGTTAAGAAGATTACTAATGCAAAAAGTCCTTCCGGCCAGTGCCGGGAGGAAGAGGTAGCTTTCATATTCCTTATTTTAAAAAAAGCCAACTTATATCATTCAAACACACGAAGCTCAATTTAGTGGAAACCGAATATAGGAGATTCAATACTAATTTTTATCAATATAATGAATGAGAATTTCGCGAAATTAGTCAGCTTTATCCAAGCTGCCTTTTCTTTAAAGTAACTTATATTTGGCTGCCAAATTCGGCGATTTCTTAAAGTGCCTGCCATTTTCAGACAACATGGTGGATGAGGCTAACCAGTGAACTTGGTCGAGACCTTAGTAATTGCTGTGCACATGCTCACTCACATCGGAATCGGTTGATATATACGAGTGTTGTCGCATGCAAAAAATCAGATTTTTCAAAATGTCACCCACAATAGAAATTGAAACTGCTATAACTGAGCCATTTTTTAAGGTAAAGACAAACAAAAAATGCTCCTGAATCCTTTTCAAGGTCAAATACTTAAGAAAGAAACCTTTTTCAATTTCTAATTTTTTTTGCACCTCACTTTAAATATATTTTTTTTCTTAATTTAATGGCCGCCATTTTGAAACAAGATGGCTGATGAATCTGGCCAGCGAACTTGGTCGAGGTATTGATGTATACTATCCACATGCCTTCTTACATCGAAATAGGCGAATACGTGTGTTATCGCGTGACAAATACAAGACCGTTTCAAAATGTTAACCATGCTAGAAACTCAAAGTGCTATAATTCAATTATTTTTTAAGATATAAACAAAAGAACAAATTTTCAAAAACAAAAACTGCTCCGGAATCTTTGTATCAAGGCCAAACACATTAAAAATTTTTTTTTATCATTTTCCAATTTTTTAATACCTCATTTTAAATTTTAAATTAATTTTTTTTAAATGGCAACCCTTTTGAAACAAGATGGCGAATGAAGCTGGCCAACGAACTCGGTCGAGACATTGGTATGTACTATGTACAGACCAAGTTACATCCAAATCGGTTCATAAATACGCCTGTTATTGCGTGACAAAAATCAGGTCGTTTTAAAATGTCAGCCACAATAGAAATTCAAAATGCTATTACTCAGCCATTTTTTTAGATATAGACGAAACAAAAACTGTTCCGGAATCTTTGTATTAAGGTCAAATACATACAAAAAAAATCTTTTTCATTTTCCAATTTTTTGGTATCTCATTTTAATTTTTTTATTTTTTAATTTTTTTAAATGGCCGCCATTTTGAAACAAGATGGCGGATGAAGCTGGCCAACGAACTCGGTCGAGACATTAGTATGTACTATGTATAAACGAAGTTACATCCAAATCGGTTCATAAATACGCCTTTTATCGCGTGACAAAATTCAGGACGTTTCAAAATGTCATCCGCGCTAGAAATTCAAAATGCTGCAAGTCAGCCAGTTTTTAAGATACAGACGAAACAAAAACTGCTCCGAAATCTTTGTATAAAGGTCAAATACATAAGAAAAAAATATTTTTCCATTTCCAATTTTTTGGTACCACATTTCAAATTTTAAATTTTTTTTTAAATTTTAAATGGCCGCCATTTTGAAACAAAATGGCGGAGGAAGCTGGCCAACGAACTCGGTCGAGACATTGGTATGTACTATGTACACACCGAATTATATCGAAATCGGTTCATAAATACGCCTTGTATCGCGTGACAAAATTCAGGATGTTTCAAAATATCAGCCACGCTAGAAATTCAAAATGCTATAACTCAGCCATTTTTTAAGATATAGACGAAACAAAAACTGCTCCGGAATCTTTGTATAAAGGTCAAATACATAACAAAATAATATTTTTCCATTTTTAATTTTTTGGTACCACATTTCAAATTTCAAATCTTTTTAAAAATTTTAAATGGCCGCCATTTTGAAACAAAACGGCGGATGAAGCTGGCCAACGAACTCGGTCGAGACATTGGTATGTACTATGTACACACCGAATTACATCGAAATAGGTTCATAATTACGAGAGTTACAGTGTGACATATGTCAGATATATATATATATATATATATATATCAATTTTGAACGGAGGGTGGTTTCGGGGTCTGGGGGTCATGATCGATGAAAATATACCAAATTTTTTTGAAATAGCATTCCTCCGAACGGCTGCAATAGGTAGCTTTTTGTAATGAAAGCTACCTAAGAAGCATGTTTTCGTTATCTCCTAGAGCGGAGGGGGGAAAGGGGGCGTGTTTATGAGAAATGGGGGCACTCCGAAATGAAAAACCTAAGAAAGGGGTACGTGAAAGAAAAAAGTTTGGGAAGTGAGTACGTTTTAGAAGTTTTAAGGGATACTGTGAAAATGGAAAGTGTTTATAACGGAAACCTGTCTAAAACGAAAAAGTTCATAGTCCCGAAGAAAGACATACTTTTGAATTATACCTTCTAAGACGAACACCTCTCTAAAGCGGAAATTTTTATTGATCCTTTGTGATTCTGTCTTAGCAGTTTTTTCTGTTGTATTTGTATCCATGATTCAGTAAACCAGGTCTACTTTCGGGGGGGGTGGTGTCCGGACCCCCTGGACCCCCCTCCTTGGCTACGCCACTGGACATAACCCTCCTGCAAGAATTTTTTTTTAATATCTGTCACCGTTTGCAAGTTATTGAATTTTAAAATCCATCAGTCCTTTTTGGGACACCCGGTATTTTATTAGATAAAAATTTCCTTTTATTGAAATTTAAATATGAGGATTTGAGTTTCAAAACTCGCCTTACCCAGAATATCAAATTTTGGGAAATCGCGAAATACCTCTAACTGAGTCCATTGGTTTTCATTGTAAACCATGATTTTACAATGGTAGAAATACAGCATTAAAGCTAGGTTTTTTTTTTTTTTTTTTTCAGATTATTGTGTTGTGGATTTGTCCTCGGAAGAGGTTGCAAGATTGGGAGAAGGATATTTCGATGAAGTTACAAGAGGAAATCTGCCGAAAGATGGAAGATTCTATTTTTATTTATTTCATCTAGCTGACCCGCCCGGCGTTGCCCGGGAGCAATTAATCAGTTTGTAAATAAAAAAAAAAAAAAAAAAAAAATCACTTAGGATTTCGATGTGAAAAAAATGAATGGTTATGCTTAAGTCAGAGATTTCTACAGTTAATTATCAAATTTTTGGTACGAAAATTAAGCAGTCGTCAGAAATATATCCCCCCCCCCCTCCCTCGTTTCACGTGGCAGTTATCTCGAGCTTTTTTACCGATAAATATCAGGTTTTATTTTGTTTTTTAAACCTATTTTTCTCACAGCCAGCAAGCGCGTGGTGTCAGACAAAATCGAGTTAGGTAGATATATAAAATCATTACAAGTTTAAGGTCCATTTAAGAATCCTATCATGGGCACGGGCAAAGCCGGTCAGTTTGTTTATGGTAAAAGAATAGTGATCATGAAAATATTAGGTTGAGCAAAAAGTTCTAGGAAATTTTTAATCTAGTAGTTACCAGAATTTGTATCGTATATAGGAGTACTAGTGGTATATTTATTGGAGTTCAGGAACTTTGGCTCCAAAATGCCTATTGTATGATTTGCGTGTGTTGACCCGGCATTATTAGAGAAAAGGCTTAACGATTCTGAAAGCCGTCGATGAGATTAATGAGGATGAAGGTGCTGGTAACGGCGACAATCTTAGCCAGTAAATCCGGAATCTGGCAGAAAGGTGGCAAAAAGTCTCGGACTATGATGGTCTCTACTTTAAAGAATAGCCCTTGTTGCTTTTGTTGTTAATTTGCGCATAACAACGCAACTTTCACAAATTTCCCAGAACTTTTTGCCCAACCTAGTAATTTATCGTTGCGTTGTGGGGGCGATTTTATTGCTGATCATTTCTGTATCTATTCGTCTAATGCTACCATCATTTTTATCAGCCTGGGTAGATTTACTAACTTTAGTTAATACAAGATTATGGAAGAGCAGTCATTAGTCACTATTACTTTCATTTGTTGAAATAAAGTTTGTTATATCTATATTGTATATATTTAGATAATGGATTAAGTATGGAATGGAATGTTTATTATTCTTAATGGTTCATCTATTAATTACGAGATAAATTTTCGGGTCCTCTCCCTATGTCACAGCACTGTCACACTCGAATGATACCGTGCCCCTCAGTTATCAAGTCGCATTCTCTGAAATGTGCAAATATTAATTTAGATCTAATTTTATAAAGTTAACCGTCTTCTGGTGTAAATACTATAAAACCATTAAGATCTTGCGTTTTTTTTTTTTTTTTTTTTACTGCAAGCCGTTCAAATTCAAATGAAAAAGGAATAATTTATCTATACTTGAATAAAAATACACATATTTTTAAGAACTTTATTATGGTGTTGCAAATAACACTTACCCAATTGTTTTAATATTTTTAGTATGAAATTGCACAATGTTTTAACCAACCTCCTCCACCTATTTTATTTATGGTTCTTAATCGTCTTTCTGGCAACAATTAAAGTGTCACCCCTAAAAAGTAACGTTACGTTACCTAAGCCATCCGTAAAACGAAACAGATGTATCATTGTACGGTTAAATACTGGTTATCTTTACTGCAATTTTTAAAACTTCAAAGCGCCGCACATTTTTAATTTTTACACCTTCGTACAGGGGGAAAAAGTACATTTAACTGCAATTTGTTTGAAAACTGCATCTCAGTCTATTTTTTTGAGATATTAATTTTTTTTGTAGTTTTTAATGCCGTTTCTTTAATGATGGCAACTGAAGTACTCCATTTCTGTAGAGAGTAAAGGGAAAATAGAAGATTACTGTATATCCTTTTTGTTGTCATTTTCTCATAACAACTGAAATTTTTTTTTTAATTAAAATATGTGCTATTTTGAGAAAATATAAATGAGTGATTTCTGATAAAACAAGGAATCTATTGAAAACTATATTTAATTGTAAGCATTCATATTAATGTAACCAACAAATGGAGGCATATGAATCATTAGATACCTGATTTTTTTGTTTAGTTTATTTAATGACATCATCGCTTTTTGCTGGGTTTGTGTATTATTCCGCGATAGTGACGTCATATGCATACTTTTCTACAGATGTTGTTTAAGATTGGATCGTAAATGCGGAATTTTTCAGCGGATGCAAATGACGTCATTTTATGTAAAAATAAAAGAGTGTATTTTAAGTCTTAAAACTGAAATATGCTTTGTACTATCTTATATTTATATATATATTTTTTTTTCATCGGGGGCGACACTAAATTCTAAAAAAGCAGAATTCCCGTTTTTTAGTTTAACTTCCTTTTTTTAGGAAAAATTTCCAGAGTGAAACATTTTAACTGGGACAATGGAAAATTTATTACGGAAAATATTTACGGAAATTATCGGTAAGTTAGTAGGCATGCAGTAGGAAAAACGTATAATCAGAAACAGTAATTTTCTGTAAAAATTTCGGAGATTTCATTATTTTTTCAAACTGTACTTTGGGATTTTGAGTGATAGCAGGCGATAAAGTTCTTTGCATGTTGTGGGCGTAACATTAGGTGGAAAATAAGCTGTATTTGTAGAATTGAGTAACAGCGGTAACGTTCAAGGTCTTCGATTTTTTTCTCCCCATTCATTTAAAAAACTTCCTCTACCGTATTTTTTTTCTTTTGAATGAAACATCCCACGCTGCTTTATATCATAGTAAAGGGATTTTTTTTTCATAATTGTAATTGACACTTAACCTTTATCAGTGACATAGCAAAATAATGACAGAGACCTTTTCAAATATATTTTGAGACTCCGCGGCATTTTTCAAAGTAAAAAAAACTTCGGTTGTAAAATTGTAATTGACACTTAACCTTTATCAGTGACATAGCAATTCAAAAATAATGAAAGAGACTTTTTCAAATATGAGGAAAATTTTGGGGCTCTACGGTTTTTTTTTTTTCTTTCTCAAATTTAAACAAGTTAGAAACTGCACATCAAACGTGGCAAAAGAGATGCGTTCGTACTGTAACTAGCTTTATAAATATTTTCTGCACCGCATAGTGTACTGAATGTATATTTTAGTGCACTTCATAAGCGCATATCAATTTTATTATGTTCGGAAGGCTGTAACATCATTAAAATGCACTTGAAATCATTTTTCGCATTGCCCTTAATGTAACGGAAAATTTTTGACTGTCCCTGTAACTAAACTATGCATCCGATTTTCATAAAATTTGAAATGACTCGACAAAATTTTGTAACAATTATATATTTAAAATTTCAGACGATTCGGTCGGGTAGTTTTTGCTCTGTTATATGCGGACGGACAGACAGACGGACCGACCGAACGACGACTATAGGTGCTACGTATTTACATAATTACGAACGCACCTAAAAACTATGTCCGGGTGCTTCTGATTCCCTCATTATAAGAGGTGGTAACGTGAGGGGGTGGTGGACAGATGCAAATCTTTATGGGGTTAGATTTTTTTTCTTTCAAAAGGTTAAAATAAGTAATAAAAGTAATTATTTTTTTAATACGTTCTTTTGTAAGCATTTAATGTTTATTAAATAATTAAATCCATTGTTGCTGTAATTCGTATGCAATTGTAACCATAAAGAATATTTGGCGATTAAAGAATATGTGGCGGGCTAAAAGAAAAATGCCTTAAAATTAAAGTATTAATTAATTAAGTTCTAAAAATATTAAAATGTTGTATTGTTGTCGGAAACGCACCTTTATACATAATTTTTAAATTATCGCATATCAGGAAGTGAATTATCGATTACAAAAAACAAGTTGAGTGTAAAAAGGGGCTTTCCGTTTCGTTGAGGACAGTGTTGAATTTAGACATTTTTCAACAGGAGAAATGTCTGAGGCTCCGGGAAGGGGTATAGGCATTATAGCGTTTCGGATGGGAATTTATACTTCTAGAATCTATCTAGACCTGTCAAAGCAGAAAATCTCAAATCATAAGGAAAAGGGATTTTGATGTGCCGGTGGTGAATGCTTTCCTCCGGGGCACTCTCTGAATTTATTACTGTTTGGGAAGCCTTAATAAGCTCGGGGAGGAGCTGTTAAGGCTGTTCTCAACTGCTCTGTTCTACAAGCGCAGAACGTTTTTACAAATTCATTTTTAAACGGCATGATATAAATTCGGAAGGCCTGACTATGGAAGTGATTTGGAACCGAATTGTGTTTTCCATTTTTTGATCAATAAATTACCTACTGAGTTACAAGCGATTTTGATCACGTGACAAGATGTTTTCTCCCTTCGCTGAGTGGTTTGTCTGCTTTCTTCGGGAACTTCGGTTCAAAACGTTCACTTTGACACTATTTTCTGAAAGATCTATTGTGTTTGGAAAAAACCCGGAAAAAACAGTTGGATTACATAGTTTCTGAACAACAACACTTGCTAGTTCCATGGCATTTCCGAACAAAAATGAATTAAAACTTATGTCGTAAAGTTGCCCTTTGGGATTTGAGAACAGCCTTAAATGTTTTCTGCTGTTTCACATGAATTCCATGTGTACTTTACGGGCACATCGCTAATTGTACTACGATACTATAGGTATGTGTGTATGCAAGATTCTCGCTGTCGATCGAAATTGCGTCAAATCGCGAAAAAATGCCTCATTTGGCGAGAAAAGGAATGATCGAAGTAATGAAATTGCAAAAGATGAATTTCCTCTGTTTTTACCCTGTGTACCTAGAAAACCTACAACTGGTAACCAAAGGTTGTAGTTTCTCTATGTGTACCGTGGTACAGGCGACACACTTTATTGACGCTGCTGAACGATTGACATTGCTTATCCCGTACAATCGTACTATGCTATTTATATCACTCCAGTTCTGATGAGAATATCCCGCATTTCGGCGGGCTTCCACTTTTCAAAAAAATTTCATCGAAATCCTTCACCCCCCCCCCCCCACCCCCAAATTTTTTCGAAAATCTTCGTTTTCCTACTCGCAGTACACACACAAAGTCAAAAATCTTCAATATTTTTCATATTTAAAATTTTTTTTCTTCCCTATTGTTTTTATTTTATTATAGTAACAAATAATTAATCACCTGAATACCCTCTGAAATCATCACTTGCTCTTTTTTAGTTTCCTCACCAGGCAGTCAAAGTTAAAAATATTTAAAACGCTCTCATTTTCAATTGTTTTCTGGTTTATTGTTTAAAAAAAAAATAATAATAATCACTCATCTAAATAATTCCCTCCCTCGAAAAGTTCTACTTCTACCCATTGGCTCATCCCAGTTCTCAAATTTTAAAATATTTAAAACTATTTACATTTTAATTTTTATCTGCTACATTTGTTGCTTTGTTAAAACAATAAATAACTTGATTTTCCTGCACCAGCTCCCAAAATCTTCGACTTTTCTCTTGTTGCTCCTCCTGTCCGCACAAAACTTTTAAACCATTGTAACTTTTCGCTTATTTAAAAACAAGAACGATAAATCATGCGTACAGCATAGATTAAGAAACACTTTCGAACACATTCAGAATACTATAGCAAAATTTCACAGTTTACCAAGGTGAAAGCTGATATCTAAATGAACAATTTGAAAAACGCATAACGCATTTGAAAACTCGATTTCTGCTATCACCATGAATAGTCATTAAAATATCAATTTTTTTGTGCAGCCTTGTATATGAGCTACAGATATCACTGTAAAAAAAAAAAAAATGGAAATACTACTGGCAATCTAGACGCCAGTACTATTTCCGTTTTTTTACGGGAATTTTTACCCATAAATTACAGAAAAATTTTCGTTTTCAATCAGAAAAACGGGAAAATTTCTGTAATTTATGGGTAAAAATTCCCGTAAAAAAACGGAAATAGTACTGGCGTCTAGATTGCCAGTAGTATTTCCGTTTTTTAGTCCGTTTTTTTTTATTTGCAGTGATGTATGCATACTACATAGTATGCTAAAAGTTAATTCAGTTAAACGCAATAGCACCAGAAAAATTTCACTGAACAATTTCTGCCAATAGACGGATGTTTTTGAGAACGTTTGTGACAACCCTGTATATGATCTATACAATGTATACACACCAAATAATATTTAAAAAATAGTTAAATTTAAAAAAAGCATACCACAACTGAAAACGCACTTCCAGCAATTATTGTTCGTAGGCTTCAATAGTTCAATTATTGCTCATTTTCTTCTGTAGCCAAATTTTTTTGTGTGTCCCTATAAATGAGCGATACGTTCTATGCACACCATATTCTATAGTACGCACCTCGTAGTCCTCCTCAGTGATGTATATAAATTTCAATATGTTTAAAATAGTGTAATATCATTAAAATACACGGCAAACGTCCCCCCCCCCCCCATAGACCGTAATGTAACGGAATTCTTGTGAGTGGACCGAAAATGCTACACACTTCATTTTCAATACTAAACTTGCCATAGTAAACCCCAATAACATATATCAGTTTCATGGCAATCGGACTATATTTACGCGAGTTAGAACACGGACAGACAGACAGACCCGACTCATAAACAATTTTCGACTATGTTGGAAAGTGTTAAAAATCTTGCATGGATGAAAGCGTTCGTTTCTTTTGAACATGAGGTCATTTTTGCCAGTGGAAACGTTTCACCTTTGTAAAATTAAATTATGTTTATTTATTTTTATATTGGATATTATTTGTTTAAACGCACAGTATTCTTTGTTAGTTGTCCAATCTTTTAAGCGTCGTGTATGTGTGGTAAAGGTCACAGAGGTTCTTCGAGAAAAAGTCTTCGAAGTCATTCATAGTATTCTGCAAAATTGTAAAGTCGGACCTCGGAGTCGCTCCAAATTTTTTGAGTCCCTTTTTACACTTACGGTATGGTGAATGAAATTAGAAACCTTTTTAACTCTTTATGCTCCGGCGGTACTTTAAAGTACCATTAAAGTAACCTGCTACAAAATTCATTTAATACATCAATTAGTAGTAATACAGTTTAGAATGAGTTATAGAGACTTTACTTTATCTTGCTCCAAAAGCATTATTGGCCTGCCAAAACGAAAATATTTTTAAAAGGATGATCAGCTTTTTTTCTTTTTCAGCTTTCTTGACGTTGAAAGATGGTGAAGGAGGGGGGGGGGTGGTGGGGGGGTCAGTTCGGAAATATTTCTATACCTCTATTGTAAGAACATTATATTTGTACATTTCTTAATTCTACAGAATACTAAAAAAAAAAAAATCTTGTAAACAAAAAAATTGAGTGGAGTTATAAAATTGCATAAATTCTCTATGAATTCATTGGTTTTAATTGGCAAAATCCTTCTAAAATTTATTAAATGATTGTGTAAATCTAATGTAGTTTCAAAAATTCACGAAAAATGTTTTAGAAGAAGAAATTTTCATAAATTCATAATTTGGGACATAAAGGGTAAAGCTTCCTATGTTTGTTTTACTTCTGATCATTACAAGTTAGGATGAATAATTATAGAGAAATTATTTCACTTTTTATATTCCTTTCACTTTTCTATAATGAAGCCCAATCTCTTGCAATCTCATAATCCGTGAGAAAAGTGCATGGATCATCTTGACAAGTGATTACTTTTCATTGGAAATACTACAAAATGAAGGCCTGTTTGAAGTAGGTTACTGTAACAGGTCCTTGCCGTATTTCAGCAATGTGAATAAGGTCGAGCAGCATTTTCTGAATTCTAGATTGTGAAAGATTTCTGCATAATTTAAATAATTTTCATAAGAGCAGTCCACCATCGTCTGTTACAGTATAAGTAAACAAAATATTAGTATTTTCACCTTAAGTAAATTCTTTTGTATACATAGGTATATGTATGTGTGTGTGAGAGAGAGGGGGGGGGGGAGCAATAATATATCGTCATTTGTTTTATAATCAGAAAAGGAAAAAAAGAGAAAATAGATTTGTTTTTAACTACAGGGGAAAATAAATAAAATTTCTTCATAATCCATATTCTAAATAAATTTTAATTTAATTTAATCATACGTGAAAAGGGTTCATCTATTAATTACGTCACTCACCCTTTAGAACGAGTGTCATTTAAAGGCATTTTTAATTTTTATACCAGTAATTCCGTACAGTATTTTTCGCTTCACTGTTGTAATCATATAATAATAGAATTTAGAATAAAAAAATTTAATAAATAAAAATAATGTTTTATTAAGGGCTTTACTTAGAGAGATATTTGTTTGCATTATTTTGTTTTATGTTTTTTGTCTGCTGTAATATTAATTTATTTTTTTATACATACAGGCTCGATGCATGCAGATATGTTGTGCAGTTTTCTTTTTCTAGTTCACTGCTGAAGATTAATATCCACTCAACTTTGATGTAACGGTGCATTTTTTGTTCACCCATTTCAATCTGTTAAAGGTCACGAATCTAAAATACTTGTTCTCCGAAGTAAGATGGATAAATGAAGAAAAATGATTTTAATGTAAATTAAGTTTTATTGCGCTGCTAGATTGTTTTAAGTGGAATAAAACCTTTTTATCTCTTATGTTTAAAAAAATTTCTTTTGCGTCTAAGAAGTCTCAAGTGTACAGTCTCTCAACATATTCGCTCTTCAAAACTGCTGTGCATTTCAGAATGTGCATAAAGGAGCTTGACTTAATCACTTATACTAGATCATTAACTCGTCATATAACTAGTAAAAGTAACTAATCGAGCAGTCAATAACGTCTCTAAAAGGGAGAGGTTTGTCCAAAAATAATAAAGTTAAGGTTGAAAAAATATGAAAAAACAAAAATAAAACTCAATATTAAATTTTGAAATTCTTTCATTTCTCTAATTTTAGCCTATATCTTACCCTCATTCTTTTCAAACAAAGTGCATGTTTATGGTATATATTGACTAAAAAGTTTGCACTTTTAAAAGATTCACAGGATTGCAGTTGAACAATTTTACGTAAAAATCTTCCATAAAAAATTAAAAAATATCATTTACTATGTTTTACACCCGAGTATTTAACTGCCAAATTGTACTGATTTTTCTCACCACTAAAATTTAATACTAAATTTCAACTAAAACAATCGCCGAAATCTAGCAATTTCTAAGGATGAAAGAAGACAAAATTTTCTGTTAAATTTTAGTGGTAACAAAAATCCGTACAAGTTGGCAGCTATGCGAGTACTTCATACAGAGAAAATGCACAAATTGCACGGTTTTGAATTTAGACTAGCTGAGTTTTTCTGAATTCGATTGGTACAAATTGATAAACTGAAATGAGACCTAATGAATCCCAATATAGCTCAATATTGGGATTTATGAGGTCGCTTCAAGCCGCTGGAATCATCCCTTCAAATTAATATTCATATAGTCCATCATGAGCAAATTGCACTGTTTTAATTTAGACTAGCTAAACCTTTCTGAATTCGAATGGTACAAATTGATAAACTGAAATGCGACCTAATGAATCCCAATATAGCTCAATATTGGGATTTATGAGGTCGCTTCAAGCCGCTGGAATCATCCCTTCAAATTAATATTCATATAGTCCATCATGAGCAAATTGCACTGTTTTAATTTAGACTAGCTAAACCTTTCTGAATTCGAATGGTACAAATTGATAAACTGAAATGCGACCTAATGAATCCCAATATAGCTCAATATTGGGATTTATGAGGTCGCTTCAAACCGCTGGTATCATCTCGTCAAGTTAGTATTCATTAAGTCGGATTAAGTTTCATATAGTCCATCGTGAGCAAATTGCACTGTTTTGAATTTAGACTATCTAAACCTTTCTGAATTCGAATGGTACAAATTGATAAACTGAAATGCGACCCAATGAATTCCAATATAGCTCAATATTGGGATTTATGAGGTCGCTTCAAACCACTGGAATCATCTCTTCAAATTAGTATGCATTAAGTCGCATTAAGCTTCATATAGTCCATCATGAGCAAATTGCACGGTTTTGAATTTAGACTAGCTGAGTTTTTCTGGATTCGATTGGTACAAATTAATAAACTGAAATGCGACCTAATGAATCCAATATAGCTCAATATCGGGATTTATGAGGTCGCTTCAAACTGCTGGTATCATCTCTTCAAGTTAGTATTCATTAAGTCGCATTAAGCTTCATATAGTCCATCATGAGCAAATTGCACGGTTTTGAATTTAGACTAGTAAACCTTTCTGAATTCGAATGGTACAAATTGATAAACTGAAATACGACCTAATGAATCCCAATGTAGCTCAATATTGGGATTTATGAGGTAGCTACAAACCGCTGGAATCATCTCTTCAAATTAGTATTCATTAAGTCACATTAAGCTTCATATAGTCCATCATGAGCAAATTGTACTGTTTTGAATTTAGACTAGCTGAGTCTTTCTGAATTCGATTGGTACAGATTGATAAACTGAAATGCGACCCAATGAATCCCTATATAGTTCAATATTGGGATTTATGAGGTCGCTCCAAACCACTGGAATCATCCCTTCAAATTAGTATTCAGAAAACCGCAGTAAGCTTCATATAGTCCATCATGAACAAATTGTACTGTTTTGAATTTAGACTAGGCGAGTTTTCTCTGAATTCAATTGGTTGCCGTTGTATGCAGATTGAAGTGAATGAAATACAACTTAATGAATGAAAATCTGATGGCAATAAATTGCACTCTTGTTGTCACGGTTCGAAAATATCATGATATTTTCGAAAATACACAAACTATCCGATATTTTCAAAATAGTCAACTTATTGATAATTATAAGTATTTTCAGACTTCATAAATTACAAACTAAAATATATTGCAATTAGCAAGAAATCTTAATAAAACAATATATTAAATGTGGGGTTTTTGTTGTTGTTGTTTTTTACTTAAGGAACAAAATTAACTATCAACTAATTAAAAACAGACGAAATTTTGTTTTTTACACTCACAAATAAACAAACTATAGGATTTAGTATCAAGTTTTAATACAGTTTTATGTATTTTAAAACAAAATTGGAAATACAAAATAATTTGCTTTTATTAAAAATTTGAACATAAATGTAAGCTTATTTGCTATTCTTTTCCCCAATCTGTTGCAGTTTAAACTGAACTAAGCCAAAACAAGAAAAGTTTTTTTCTAATGTAGATGTAAATACAGTCGGACCTCTATTTAACGAAGTCGCTAAATCCCGAAAAAAAGTTCGTTATATGGAAAATTCGTTAAATAGAGAGTCACCTTTTAAAATACTTTAAACTACATAAAACATATTTTAAGTCCATAAACACTAAATATAATTAAAAAAAGTAATTAGTCACACTTTTTTTTATAAATTATATCTATTTGTTTTATTTATTTTACCCATCAAAAAGAAATCTGCAAGGGAAATAAGAATGAAACAAAACATTGTATTTTCAGTTTAAAAAAATTAATCACGATTTTTTAAAGATTTTTTGATAAGCTGTTTGGAGGAATACCAAATTTTAAAGCAGTATTTTTTTTCTTCACGTCTTTATCCACCTCATCAAGAATAATTTTTTTCTTCTTTGATGCTCAAGCACTTCCGCTTTGACATTTTTGAGCTGCAAGAACCGAAATTACCAACTCGATTGGTCATGATCAACAATCTAGAAAACGGGAAGCTATAGTTTAAGGACACGGGGCAGCTCCATTGAGGGTTAAAAGGGGATATTGAAAGTTTGCACTTCTTAGATGGAAAGCAAAGAATCACAGCGATTTTACTGCTCTCGGGGAGTTAGGTACCTGGTAAGACTTGTTCATGTTCATTGATCATCATAAAATGTGTTAAAAGAAAGAATAAGTTTGAAATGCCCAGTAATATTTTAAGAAATAGGGAGAAAAAAATTTAGATCCCAACGAAAAGTTCGTTAAATAGAGAATGCACTTCGCTATTTGGAGGTTATTTTATGAAGAAATTTGCAAAATGTTCTCGATTCCAAGTAAAAGTTCGCGAAATAGAGAAATTCTCAAAATAGAGGTTCGTTAAATAGAGGTCCGGCTGTAACTTATATAAATTAAACAATTATTATTAAAAGGGTGTTCTAACGTTCGAAGTAATATTGTTCAACATTGGTTCGACATTTAAAATTTCAACTTGAAACTTAAAGCTTGAAAAAGATTTTTTTCTTTTTCTCTTTTTTTTTGGGGGGGGGGGGGGGAAGCAAAGTTACTGTCAGAGCAATACTTCCTTATTTACATTTGTTTTGAAAATATCAAAAATAACATACAAAATGATATTTTGCAATTAAATATGAAATACATAAAAATATCAAAAATATCATGATTGATATTTTTGAAAATAGATATCGGATATATATCCATTGATATATAACCATTGATTATATGTCACCAAACCTTGCTTGTTTATACAGTAGAACCTCTTTTATCCGAAACTCTCGATAACCCGAAATTCAATTTTAAAGTTTTTTACATTCAGATTTCTTGTGTGCAAAATCCATTTTGAAATCTTTTTTTTAACTATCATGTTCCTTGTGTGCAAGCGGTCCTTTCCGAACCACGAGTGCATATAAGGGTGAATATCACATAATGTGAGATTTTGAAAACGAAAATTTTGAAAATTTAAATTATTTCAAAGCTTCTGATTTTTTTTATTTTTTTTTATTTTATTTATTTATTTATTTATTTTAATGTTGGTTGAAGAGCTGAATAAAAGAATTTATATGTAAAATTGTTAAAGTTTGAAGAGTTTAAGCTCATTTTTATGTAATTATAATTATGTGTCATTAGGGTTTCGTTCATCTGACGAAACCCTATTCGTCTCGCTCCACTGTCTGTCCGTCTGTCACAGAGCCCGTTCTCAGAAACTATATATGTTGGAGACTTGAAATTTTGCAAACTTATAGCTGGACATCTCAGATCAAACGACAAATCATAAAATTTTGAAAAAGTTGTACATTTAACCCTTTGGGCTCCTACATGTGTATTTTAAACAATTCTTTCTATGTGAGCCTCTAAATAGGTTGGAGGCGTGAAATTTTGCATACTTATAGCTGAACACCTCACATCAAACGACAAATCATATAATTTTGAAAAAGTTGTAAATTTAACACTTTGGGGTCTCACATGTGTATTTTAAACTATCCTTTCTAAGTGAACCCCTAATTAGGTTGGAAGCGTGAAATTTTACATACTCATAGCTGAACACCTCACATAAAACGAAAAACTATAAAATTATCAAAAAGTCGTACATTTAATCCTTTGGGCTCCCACATTTGTATTTTAAACAATGCTTTCTAAGTCAGCCCCTAATTAGGTTGGAGGAGTGAAATTTTGCACACTTATAGCTGAACACCATCATGCGACAAATCATAAAATTTTGAAAAAGTCGTACACTTAACCCTTTGGGCTCCCACATGCGTATTTTAAGCAATTCTTTCAAACTGAGCCCTTATTAAATTGGATATTTGAAATTTTGCATACTTATAACAGAACACCTGAGGCCAGGCGGCAAATCATAAAATCTTGAAAAAGTCTTACGTTTAACTCTTTGAGCTAACACATACCGTATTCCCTCGCATTAGCCGGCATGCCGCAAAATTCGAGGGAGACCAGATTTTTGAATATTAATCCCTGGTCTTTCCCAGCATGCCGGAAAAAGCGAGGATAGTAATTTCAACAAATATCTTAAATCCTTGCTAGTAAATTTTTTTTTAGGGGGCGCGATCAAATATTTAAATCCGTTCCGTTTTCTACCGTTTTAGATGCGGATTTTCGATAGAGTCCTGGGATAAATATTACTTATTTAAAATTTAATATAAAATTTCAAAAGTGTACATACTACTATTTTCGAATAGTAATTTCAACAAATATCTTAAATTCTTGCTTAAGTCCGCCACCCCCTTGACTAATACATCTACAGGTAGGTTGTTTAACGGAATTTTGTTCAAAAACAGTTTTATTAAGAATATAGTCCACCCCCTGGTGGTGGAATGTGGAACTAAAAGATTGGAGAATTTTATTTTATTTTTTGGCAAGTTTTTGCAGTGCGTGAGCAGAACGCTTGCTAAACGGTACTGTAGGCAGTGGGGACCCGTTTCAAGGTTCGTTCGGTTCGAGATTGGATCTTTTTATGAGATTTTGCAGTACAAATTTCAGGTTCATTTTAGCATATTAATTACGGGCCCGGTCAACGCCGGGCGGCTTAGCCAGTAAGATAAATAGAATTTAATATTCAAATAAATATAAAGGAATATATATATATATATATATATATATAGAGAGAGAGAGAGAGAGAGAGAAATAATAATAATAATAAGTATTTATTTTTTACCTTAAAAGGAAAAATGTTGTTAGAAAAACCAAAATAAATCAGCCGCCCGTCCTCCAGTAGCGAAACCTCATATTTTCCGGCACGCCGGTAAATAAGAGTTTTTCCGGCATGCTGGTGTACCTCGATTTTTTCCGGCATGCCGGCTAATGCGGGGGAGTACGGTATGTATTTTAAGCAATTCTTTCTAAGTGAGCCCCTAATTAGGTTGGAGGCGTGAAATTTGCATACTTATAGCTGAACACCTCACATCAAACGAAAAATCATAAAATTTTGAAAAAGTCGTACATTTAACCCTTTGGGCTCCCCCATGTGTATTTTAAACAATTCTTTCAAAGTGAGCCCCTAATTAGGTTAGAGGCGTGAAATTTTGCATACTTATAGCTGAAAAACTCACATCAAACGACAAATAATAATTTTTTCAAAAAGTCGTACATTTAACCCTTTGGGCTCCCACATGTGTATTTTAGACAATTCTTTCTAAGTGAGGCCCTATTTAGGTTGGAGGCGTAAAATTTTGCATACTTATAGTTTAACACCTCACATCAAATTACAAACCATACAATTTTGAAAAAGTCGTACATTTAACCCTTTGGGCTCACACATGTGTATTTTAAACAATTCTTTCTAAGTGATCCCCTAATTAGGTTGGAGGCGTGAAATTTTGCATACTTATAGCTGAACACTTCACATCAAATGACAAACCATAAAATTTTGAAAAAGTCGTACATTTAACCGTTTGGGCTCCCACATGTGTGTTTTAAACAATTCTTTCTAAGTGAGCCCCTAATTAGGTTGGAGGCGTGAAATATTGCATACTTATAGCTGAACACCATCATGCGACAAACCATAAAATTTTGAAAAAGCCGTACGTTTAACTCTTTGGGCTCCCACATGCGTATTTTAAGCAATTCTTTCTAACTGAGCCCTTTATTAAATTGGAGATTTGAAATTTTGCATACTTATAGCAGAACACCTGAGGCCAGGCGACAAATCATAAAATCTTGAAAAAGTTTTACGTTTAACCCTTTGAGCTACCACATATGTATTTTAAGCAATTCTTTTCAAGAGAGCCCCTAATTAAGTTGGAGACATGGATTTTTGCATACGTATAGCTGAATACCCCAGACCGCACGACAAATCATAAACTTTTAAAAAAGTCTTATATTATTTACTCCTCCGGGCTGTAACTTGTGTATTTTAAGCAATTTTTCTAACCTCCGCCCTTTTCACCGGGGAGCAGCTTTCCAACTTTTGCCGACACCCCTTTGACCATTCTTTCATATTATGCACCATAGCCTTACATATTTTAGTTCCAGTTTTTACCGCCAGGGGCGCCTACTTATCTCGGGTGCTATGGGCCCAATCCCCTCGACTAATATATCTATGGATAGTATGTAAAACGGAGTTTCGTTCGAATAGAGGTTTGTTTAGAGAGTGCGCCCCTGGTTGCAAAATGTGGAACTAACAGATTTTTCAAAAGGATAAAGTGTTTTGAAAGAAATATTAAACGAAACCCTCTGTGCGATCTGTGATCACACTTACCCACTTGTTTTCTTGGCATATGTATGCCAGGATAATGACAATTTCATTCTAAAATATTTTTCACATTCTTTTTTTTTTAGGGTT
The DNA here is from genome assembly GCA_963932465.1 of Maratus speciosus. NCBI lineage: Eukaryota > Metazoa > Arthropoda > Arachnida > Araneae > Salticidae > Maratus > Maratus speciosus. The sequence continues at coordinate 438,248,368 of OZ010792.1, read as the reverse complement.
TCGTTCACCTGACGAAACCCTATTCGTCTCACTCCTCTGTCTGTCTGTCTGTCCGTCACATAGACCGTTCTCAGAAACTATATATGTTGGAGACTTGGAATTGTGCATACTTATAGCTGAACACCTCACATCAAACGACAAATCATAAAATTTTGAAAAGTCTTATATTTACCCGTCTGGGCTCTAACTTGTGTATTTTAATCTTTTTGTTCTAACTGAGCCCCTAATTAAGTTGAAGACTTGGAATTTTGCATACTTATAGCTGAACACGTCACATCAAACGACAAATCATAAAATTTTCAAAAAGATCTTATATTATTTACCCTTCCGGGCTCTAACTTGTGTATTTTAAGCAATTTTTCTAACTCGGCCCCTAATTAAGTTGGAGGCTTGAAATTTTGCATACTTATAGCAGAACATTTGCGATCACAAGAAAAATCATAAAAATTTCAAGAAGTCTTACATTATTTACCCCTCCGGGCTCTAACTTGTGTATTTTAAGCAATTTTTCTAACCTCCCCCCCCCCCCCCATTGCACCTGCTGAGTACTTTTCTAACTTTTGCCAACTCCACTTTGTCCACTCTTTCATATTATGCACATAGCCTTACATATTTTAGTTCCGCTTTTTACTGCCAGGGGCGCCTATTTATATCGGGTGCAATGGGCCCAATCCCCTCGACTAATATAGCTACGGATAGGTTGTAAAACGGAGTTTCGTTCGGATAGAGGTTTGTGTAGGCTACAGTGCACCTCCTGGTTGCGAAATGTGGAATTAACAGATTTTGAAAAATGATAAAGTGTTTTGAAAGGAATATTAAACGAAATCCTCTGTGCGATCTGTGATCACACTTACCCACTTGTTTTATGTTTAAATCTAACAGTTTAATTTTGGTTAAAGGAACATGTTTCCTCTATCGTACGTCAAATTCAGTGTAATGTTCAGTTTTATATTTAATTTATAGAAGCCAAGAAGATGACATAATAAAAGTCCACTCAATTTTTACAAAGCCTTTAAACACATTATTTTCAAAAAAATATTTAAAAGATCTTGCTGGTAGCAATGATTTTACAACTTCTGACTTGAACTATGTCAAGAACAAGAATAATTACTCTGCAGCGCCATCTTTATACCCAGTGCTGTAGTTGGGCGGGAACGCCGTTCCCAGAAATATTTGATTTGTTACTGTAAAAAAAAAAAAAAAAAATATCGCGCACGAGCACAAACTTTTCTTTTTTTTCAAGCGAAACGATAATTATTGTTATTTATTATAACGATAACTATCAAGTTTATTGATACTGGAGATGAGCCTAGAGAGCTAAATCCTCTTCTCCAGACTGTGAAAACTATACCCATTTCAACGTCTAAATGCGAAAGTGTATTCAGCTGTATGAATCATGACCTATGCTTATGTGAGAAATTCACTCCATACTGAAAAATCCAGTTCGCTTATACTCATAAGCGATTTAGGACCTTCCTTAAAAGAATTTTGTCCTGAACCATATCTGAAATCTTGGTTGCGATCATTAAGAAAATTAACAGCCGAGACAGCTTTTTGTAAATAAAAGATCACAGAAAACATTTCTGATTCTCATTCTTTATGGCAACTTCTGGAATAGATGTGCCAGTAAGTAATAATAATAACATATGGATTTATTTTGTTATTCCAATTAAATTTTGATTCATGATGAAAAATGTTATTATGAGATTGCTTAAATATTGTTTTTAGATGAATGCTATACAAATATAATACTATAAAAATTAGAATATAATAATTATAACTGTTAATTTTAAAAAATCCACTTTTGGCTAAATGTTTTAAATTAGCTTTTTGCTTAGCAAAAATCCGGTAGCATAAACACCTACGCTATAAAAAGATGTGTTCCCACAAATATTTTTTTCCAACTACAGCACTGTTTATAACCTTATAAAGAACTAAAATGAGCAGGCCAGTACAATGACATTCATTTTCAGTGACAATCATTTTTTAATTATGGAAAATTATTTGTAAAATACAGAACTCGTTACCATCCACATATATGTGTTATATAAGGTATAATTATTAATTAGAAATTTAAAAAAAAAACTAGAAAAAGACGTTTGTACATGATAGCAGAAAACCTTTTACTTTGCACACACATTGTGACATGTCAGGAAAATGACAATCTGAATTTTTAAGTCTTTTAATTGCTTTATTTTTGTGTTATGAATATAATATCTCTTGACAATACTTCTAAGAATATTTTTTTATTAGAATGTAAAAAAGAAAATTGCATTATATAATATTAAATAGAAATTTTATTGTGCAGACTGCAATTTCCGTATTTTGTGATACTGACCCATAAATATTTTTGATCCCCTTTCTTAGAATTCCTTTGAATTTAACTTGAGTTCCCGTAACTTGATTAGATTGAAATTTAACTTGAGTTCCAGTGTTCGTTCTCGTTCTACTGAGTGGAACGAACAAATTAGCAATTCTGAACCTTTTGAATGTTTTGCAAAAGATTTGGCATGGCTGGAGCAGCAGAAAGACTGTGATACTGGGTAAACTGATAATATTAAAAAACTTCGCGATAGAGCTTCAAAGCAAAAGCAATCGAAACTGCGACAAACAAAACATTATTTCAAACCCTTGTGAAATACGTAAAAGGTACTTAATTTCAAAATTAAAATTCAGGTAATTTATTCTCGTTTCTATTTTTCTATTTCTTTATTTTAATTAAGCACTTGTTACCATAATAAGAAATTGTGCATATATTTATCCTTAATCTTAAAATGGAAGCATTCTCGATTATCTGAAAATTTCGATTTTACGAAATATGGTCAGTCCCAATTACTTCGGATAATCGAGGCTCTACTGTAGGGTATCTGGGTACAAGATTTCATCCGAATAAAATGTTTTATTGATATTCATATATGCTCTGTTTGGAAATTTAATTTTGGACGTATTTACAATAATTTCGAAGTATAAATATACTTTGAAACAATGCTTAAAATCCCTATCTTAAAACTTTAACAGTATCATTACCGAATACGTGCTGTTCTTGACTCTTCTCCAGCTCTTTCAATTTTCTTCTTCTTCTTCCTTTTTTTTTTTCTTTCTTTTCTTTTTTTTTTTTTTTTTTTTTTTTAAGGTGCTCTAAATATTGAAACATCACCTGAGACTAATTCGAAATCTTGGCATTGACCTTTGGCATTATTTCAAATTGAAATCGAACTTGGCCCAGAACAATTAATTTCCTTCTCACGAAGGCCATTTGTTTAGATATGAATAAATGGCAGTAATAAAATACTCCGTTTAATGAATCTGACAATGAAAATAGTTAGTATTTTAAACTATTAATATTAAAACATAAATTTCGAGAAACAGCAGCTTAAAATACACATTTCTAATTATCGTCCGTTTGTCAGCTTTTAGTCTAAATCTAAAGCAAATTTCACAGTATTAGAGGTGAGCTGAACTGTTGTAAGAGATTGCACAAGTTACTACAATTTTCCATGTTATAACAATAGTAATAATGATAATAATAATAATAAAAGCAATTTAACAAATTTGGAAAATGATTTTTTCAAAGACTAAAATTTAAGACATAAAAAATCGCACACGGAGTTGATCATACATTACGTACGCCATGAATTAAACATTAATAGTGTTATTACACGTAAAAATTCCAAGCGACAAAAATCGCCTGCGACTCGTATTTGGTGTGAAATATTTATATGTGTTCATTCCTGTTCTATTTATCTTTTTTTTAAATTTTGAATTGGCTTATTCCATTTTTCTTTTGCACGTGAAAAATCTTACAAATTAAAATTAACTCTTTGGCAGAAATTGTTATTCATTTTCTTTCATTTTCATTAGTTATTATCCACCTGAAACTTATGTATTATCCAAGCATTTCATTGGCTGTTCGGGAAAAGGCTTTTCCATCGTCAGATTTCCAAGAAATCTGACTACCAATTTTAAATGAAATTTCATTCTTAAACTTCTAAATATCCGACAATATTAATTTTTACACCGTCGGATAGAGAAAAAAATGTACTTTTAAATGCAATTTGTTTGAAAGCTGTATCTCAATTTGTTTCTGAGTTATTCATTTTTTTTTTTTTTTTTTTTTTTTTAGTTTTTATTACTTTTTTGTCATAGTGGCAACAGAAGGTATCCATCTCTGTTGAAAGTAAAGGGAAATACAGATTACTGTTAAGACCAATCAGAAAGCGAATAAAATGCGGATTAAATCAATAAAAATCTTTAGATATGCTTTTGATTTCCTACCCTGACGAGAACAATAACCATTTTTCCAAATGGTTAATAAATCGACCTTTGTCGAGTTTGCTTTTAATATACGCAACACCTCACACATTTTCATGAGATATTATGTGAAAATTAAAGTTTTTCGTAATCTAGAATAAAGAAGAAAGAAAAATCATTTTCAAGCATAGATTATGAAACATTTCACACCATATTCAGAATATTGTAACAAAATTTCATCGTTTAATAAGGTGAAAGTTAATGTCTAACAAAACCATTAGGAAAACGCATAGCGCATTTCAAAATCTAAATTTGAACAATTACCGTCCATCCACGAAAAAGTATCTAAATTCATTGGTGAAGCCCTGTATATGATCTATAGATTTGTATATGTACAGCAAAACATGCTAAAATGTAGTTCAGTTAAGAAACGCAAAACACAGCTGAAATTTCTCTTTCAGTAATTTCCAACACTAAATGGAAATGTACTCGAATTCTTCTGTACAGCCTTGTATATGATCCATAGAATTTATACATACCAAGAAATTTGCAATAAATTAATTAAATTTAAAAATGCATACCACGACTGAAAATGCATTTCCAGCAATTATCGCTCATAGTCAGTTCTGTAACCGAATCATTTTTTGTGTCCCTGTAAATGAATGATATATAAGCAGGGCTTAACTTCTAACATAAAAAGAGTACCGGAACCCTAATATTCTGCGGCACCGGCTGCGGCACAACTGTACCCCCCGTCACTACAATCAGCATATTTATATTTCATACACTACTTGCAAAATTTAAAGCATTTTTTTATTCTTTAACAAAATAAAAATTTTAAATATATCTATCAGTATATATTTTAGCTGTCAACTATTTCATTTTTTAGTTATTACTTTTTCCGAATAGTAATCTTTGCCTAATTTTAATGTTAATTAATTGCAAAATTATGCGATTAAATATGGTAAGGATTATAATTCGGAAATAGTGTTTAAAAAAAATAATAAAAAATGGATAGTTCGCAGATATTCATTTTTATGAAAAAATGAATGAAATTTACTGAAATTGATATTTTTATGCTGAAGAATGAAACATAACTCTGTAAATATCATTAGAATAGAAAAACATGATTTTTGTTTCCCCTTCAATCTAATCAAAATAACATTAGAAAGGAGGAAAAGTTCTTTTTTTTCCCCTATACATGAATACGAATACATAAAATTTTGAATTTAAGACAGATTGAACTAGAGCCCGCCGAAGACCGAAAACTGATATATAAATTGATCCCGTTTCATCTCCATCTCCTACGTGTTAGACACATTGCGTCACATATATGTGTTTTGGTAGAAAATAATGCAAAAATATTGGAGATGGAAGAGAAAGGAAAGGATAATTTAGGCTTCGGTATTTCGGAAGCGCTAATGCACTGGGCTCCGGAGCCCTATATGTATGAGCTCCGGTGAATTCCGAACAATATTTAAATATCAACTAAAATTAGAGAAGTACCGGAGCCCGGCTCCGGTGGGCTCCGGCGCAAATTAAGCCCTGTATATAAGTTATGCGCACCATCTTCTAGTAAGGTTCTTGTTACACCCCTGATTAGTTCAATACAGTACCAACTTTGATTTTCATCTTAAATTTCTGCTTCAGTCGATTAATTGGAGTAAAAACGAATTAATCTCGATCATGATATTTATTAAAATCAATAGTTTCTGACCGTCCCTGCACGAAAATTTTTGCATGAGAAATGCGTCTTAAAATATGACAAATTTGAAAGTTCTCAAAGAATAGTTAACCTCAATTGTGAAAGGGAACATACAGATCCTCAAGACTGATCTCTTTGCAACCTGATATTTTTCACTCAAAACTTTACCTTGAAAAATTAAAAGCGTCATCAGTTATTCATTTTCAAATTTTCTAGGGTCATTCTGGAAAATTAATTCCTGTAAGAAAATATTTGCGTCGCAGCATTGGTTTCCCCCATCACGAACTGTCCACATGACTGTCTACAAAATTCCATTCCATATGAGGAATATAAGCTTTCTTCAAACAGCTGCTTTCTATCATTCTTTAAAACGAATTTAATGAAATCGGAAGATCACTGACACTATCGGAGATCAAGGACATATTCCTGAAAGCACAGACTTTAAAAAAAAAAAAAAAAAAAAAAAAAAAAAAAAAAAATCATCAATTTGCATTTTGAAACCGCACTTCCCGGGTTTCCCGTTGGTTTAAGGGAAAAAAAAAAATCACGAAATCATTCTGATTGTTTTGTAGGTGCGTTCGTAATTATATAAATACGTAGTCGTACACTATGACGCAAAAGTTTAGACAATGACGTCATTCAGCTTTAAAATGTAGAATTATGACGTCAGAATTACAAAAACCTGTAAATATATTCAAAAACTGATTTAAAATGCTATGTACAAAAGACAGTCGTTTTATTTGCTATAATACTAATTTTTTTCATAAAAATTCAAATGTGCTTGTCGCAAAAGTTTAGACACTATTCTAAATTTCTTTGAATATTCGCTGGCATATGCAAATTTAGAATCGATGATGTCACAAATTTGGAGTACTTAAGTTCTGAAAACGATTGCGCTTCATAGTCGACATGCCGAGAGCTAAAGAAATTCAAGTGAATGAGGTTTCAAGGATTTGGCAGTTGAAAGGTGAAGGGAAGAGCGTTTCTGAAATTTCTGCTATTATTAATAGGTCAAAAAAATCTATTTATCGAGTTTTATCGAGTGGTTCCGAATATAAAGCAAAATGTCGGTCTGGGAGGCCACGTGTGACAAATGTACGAGAGGATCGCCTGATACAAAGACTAGCGAGTACTCAACAAATGAGCGTACGTGGAGTTCAAAGCTCATCGGGACTCTCTGTATCAAAGGATACGATTCGTAGACGAATTTTGGAAAAAGGAACAATCGTTTATAGCAAAATGCAGAAGAAACCAGCTCTGAAACCACATCATAAGTTACAAAGACTTATGTGGGCTCGAAAGCATATGTCATATGGAGAGAAATGGCAGTCAGTCATATTTAGCGATGAAAAAAAGTGGAATCTGGATGGTCCAGATGATTGTTTATCGTATTGGCATGACTTGCGGAAGGAACCTCGACGTTTTTTTAGTCGCAGACAAGGAGGGGGCTCGGTGATGGTTTGGGCAGCCTTTTGCTATAAAGGACAAGTATCTCTGACCTTCACCAGTGGTCGTCAAACTTCACAGCATTATACACAGACATTAGAAGAAAACCTACTACCATTTGCTGAGCTCCTAGGGGGTCCTCAGTGGGAATTTCAGCAAGACAATGCTTCAATTCACACTGCAAAACATTCAAAATCTTGGTTTAATTCCCATAATATAAGAGTTCTCGACTGGCCAGCATGTAGCCCAGATCTTAACCCTATAGAAAACCTTTGGAGCATCATGTGTCGCAAAGTTTATAGCAACGCTAGACAATACTCTTCTGAAAAGGAACTTAAGACATCTATTGAGAATGCATGGTACGATATTGATCCACAAACTATGCAAGATTTAGTTTCTTCCATGCAATCTCGTGTATATGACGTAATACATAAGCATGGATGCGCAACCAGGTTTTAAAAATTGTTTATTTCGATTTTATTTAATTTGTGTCTAAACTTTTGAGACAGCAGTTTATTTTTGTTACCATTTAATTTATTGCAATATGCACAATTCCACTTTTCTTTGTTATAAATATTGTTTATATGTACAGCACATTAATTTCAAGCAGTGATTTGAAAATTGAATAAATATTTTTCAAAGTATGTAAGAATTTCTTCATTGTCTAAACTTTTGCGTCATAGTGTAGCACCTTAACACCTACGGGATCAACACCTTTTACAGAATTTTTAATCTTTTGTCACCGGTTTATCAAAACAGAAATTTTTACCTAATAAAATCGGGAAAATACTCGGATTAAATAAGGCAAAATTTACAATAAATATTTACTGGTGAGAATAATCACGGATTCTGATAACCTTACGAGGCACGTATACCGGTCGCTCGTCCCCAAGGGGTATATAACAGCGCAAAAACTATCCAACCGAATGGTTTGAATTTTAATATATATAATCATTGCAGAATTTTGTCGAGTCATTTCAAATTTTAAGAAAATCGAATCAAAACTTAAAAAGACATTAATAAAAGTTTTCTTCTTTCTATTAAACCCTATCATACGTAATTCATTAACTGATATCCCATGCTAAGTAATGATTCTAGGTTACGTCCTATTTAAGTTGGAGTGATATTATATAATCATATTATCTGTTACTGAATTTAATATATATAATCGTAATAAATTTTGTATTCAAGCATTTTCCCATAAGAGTGCAACAGCTATTATGCGCCAAGATCTAAATGTTTATAAAACTTGTTATAGTACGAACACACCTCATTTGCCACGTTTGACGTGCAATTTCCGACTTGTTTGTACTGTTTCCATTCGTGTTTTCAGATTTCTTTTCAGATTTTCCAGCTTCTCTGAATTTTGAAACCGTCATTCTGATTTCTCGGACGGAAATACAAGGAAAAAAAAAATACTCATTTATTGAACATAGTTTTCTGGTTCTATCGGTCCTTTCCTTTGGCTTTATAAAATATTGACATTTACTGTCTAAAAAAAAAAAAAAAAAAAAAAAAAAATATTTCTTGCAGGTCGATTTGTGTTCGTTTTTATCTTTTTCGTTTACTTGCAGTTTCAAAATGCCATCTTCTTTTCTTGGATGAAAATGTGAAACAATAAAACAATGGCCACTTCTTTGGGGGTACTTTTCCGGTTGGTTTCCTTTGGTTCGAACAAATATTAATCGTTAATATTTATAAAAATAATAATTTATGGAAGTCATTTCCCCAGTTCACCAGGCTTTCATCGGGAATTCCCAGATTGCATTTATCGTTTTAATTGAATTGTGCTTTCGAGACGGAGGTTGTCAATACTGGAGGATGACATTTCGCGTTTATAAAGGGTTACGGGCAGAGGCGCGTTTTTTTATTATTTATGTTTTCTCAGGAATTTTCGGTCAGAATTGAAAGTAAAGTTTATTGTATCTAGAAATGAAATCGCCAATTACTATAATCTATCTCTTCAAGTCGTTCGAAAGATTTTCGCTTAATATATATAAAATCATACAAGTTCGAGGGCGTACGCTACCAGAGGCAACGGATGCTCCAAACATTAGATTCACTTGGAAATGTGTTATTTTAATAACATAAGATTCTACAAATTCAAGGGTCGGTTTCAAAAAACAACCGGAGCATGCGCAGATGCCCCGGTATACGCTACCGAAGTCAGTGGGACGCCCCCAACACCAAATTCCTGCTGGAGGAAAATGTTTGATTTCAAAACTTTTTTTAGATATATTTAAAATTATTATCCTGGCCCCCGGTAACGCCGGCCTGGTCAGCTAGTTAAATTAATAAAAGAAGGTTTTTGTATGTGCGTCTGTGTGTCTGTGTATTTCTTAAAGATGTCTAAGAAAATCTATCTAACGTAGACTGCAAATTTGATTCCGGATAGACGGGGACAGGTCCGAATGTTACCTGAGGCTCGGATATTAGATATTTTGATAAGATTTTTTTAATTTTAAGTTGAACTGTGTCCCTATGTCCCCGATCTTCCAAGTTCGCCGGCGATTTTTACCCCCGCTCATAAAAGCAATCCAAATTCTATAAAGCAATCCAATTTTTTTCGGTATAATATATTTTGTACTTTTTTTAAATACAGTTTATTCCGAATTCGTTAAGCGATTTTTTTAATTTTTTGAGATTTTTTTTTTAAGTTTCCATTTTGCCGAAAATGAAGTTTTTTTTTTTTTTTTTTTTTTTTTTTTTTTTTAATCAACCAATTTCTATTTGAAACCTTATCTGTACGATCATTTTGTTTTATAATCTTGTATGGGACAGATTTTTCGGGAATCGATTAAAAAGAACTTAAAAATATGTGAAATAGTTTTTTTTTTTTTTTTTTTTTTTTTTTTTTTTAAGTAGTTATTAAAGAAAGTAAGGCCATCGATTTTTTCTCTAGAATATAGTTAATAAAGAGTTCAGGGGAGAAGGGATAAGTTCCAGCCTTAGTTTCCTAAGTACCCTCCTTTATCACCAAAATCCGTTATCATAACGAAGCACGAGACCTCGCAGTCCACTTGGAACTGCAGAAATCTGTCTCTCCCTGAGAAAAGTGTCTGAAATAACACTGATTTGATGTATATTTAAGATTATTATCCTGGGTCCGGACAACACAGGGCGGATCAGCTAGTTGTAAAAATATATTATTTCTGGTGATTCCCATTTTTTAATAAGCCGATTTTAGTTATTTTTAGGGTTTCGTTCATCTGACGAAACCCTATTCGTCTCGCTCCTCTGTCTGTATGTCTGTCCGTCACAGAGCCCGATCTCAGAAACTATATATGTTGGAGACTTGAAATTTTGCACACTTATAGCTGAACATCTCACATCAAACGACAAATCCTAAAATTTTGAAAAAGTCTTATATTTAATCCTCTGGGCTCCAACTTGTGTATTTTAATCTTTTTGTCCTAACTGAGCCCCTAATTAAGTTGAAGACTTAAAATTTTGCACTTATAGCTGAACACATTACATCAAACGACAGATCATAAAATTTTGAAAAAGTCTTATATTTAACCCTCTGGGGTCTAACATATGTATTTTAATCTTTTTGTTCTAACTGAGCCCCTAATTAAGTTTAAGACTTGAAATTTTGCATACTTATAGCTGAACATCTCACATCAAACGACAAATCCTAAAATTTTGAAAAAGTCTTATATTTAATCCTCTGGGCTCCAACTTGTGTATTTTAATCTTTTTGTCCTAACTGAGCCCCTAATTAAGTTGAAGACTTAAAATTTTGCACTTATAGCTGAACACATCACATCAAACGACAAATCATAAAATTTTGAAAAAGTGTTACATTTAACCCTCTGTGTTCTAACTTGTGTATTTTAATCTTTTTGCTTTAACTGAGCCCCTAATTAAGTTTAAGACTTGAAATTTTGCATACTTATAGCTGAACATCTGACATCAAACGACAAATCCTAAAATTTTGAAAAAGTCTTATATTTAACCCTCTGGGCTCCTTGTGTATTTTAATCTTTTTGTCCTAACTGAGCCCCTAATTAAGTTGAAGACTTAAAATTTTGCATACTTATAGCTGAACACATCACATCAAACGACAAATCATAAAATTTTGAAAATGTCTTATATTTAACCCTCTGGGCTCTAACTTGTGTATTTTAAGGTTTTTTTTTCTAACTGAGCCCCTATTTAAGTTGAAGACTTGAAATATTGCATACGTATAGCAGAACACTTGCGATCACATGAAAAATCATAAAATTTTCAAAAAGTCTTATATTATTTACCCACCGTGCTCTAACTTGTGTATTTTAAGCAATTTTTCTAACCTCCCCCCATTGCAACCGGTTGGTACTTTTCTAATTTTTACCGACACTACTTTGACCACTCTTTCATATTATGCACATAGCCTTACATATTTCAGTTCCACTTTTTACCACCAGGGGGTGCCTACCTATATCGGGTGCTATAGACCCGATCCCCTCGACTAATGTACCTACGGATAAGTTGTAAAATGGAGTTTCGTTCGGATAGAGGTTTGTGTAGAATAGAGTGCGCCCCCTGGTTGCAAAATGTGGAACTAACAGATTTCGCAAAAGGATAAAGTGTTTTGAAAGGAATATTAAACGAAACCCTCTGTGCGATCTGTGATCACACTTAGCCACTTGTTTTAAATCCATCTGGTAAACAGAGATCGTCCAACATTAATTGATATACGAGATGGTATAAACAATTATAAATTGGTCGAGAGGTACAGAGAACGAGAACCAGATCAGCTGTTTTAAGCGATAGTAAATACCTTTGAATGAGGCTTCGTGTTTCCCGAAATATTATTATTCTGTTGTTCTTATAGCTGCCTTATCCGTAATTTGAGACTGTTGAAGTCTCGGTTTTGGTATTCATTCCTGTTATTACCTGAAATTTCTTTTGTATTGAGACCAGCTGATTTTGACGGTTATGTGAGTATGTAAGTGTAAATTTGTGACATTTTACTATTGTAAATTTCCTGATTCCATTGTAATATTCGTAAAATAAATATGATGTCTGAAAGACTGTCTTTCTTCGACTATCATCTACATGAACTAGAATATCATGAACAATACTCTTGGCAACAGGTTGAAATTTTGCACGTTTCCAAGTACTTTTTTGAAAGTAAGAGCTCCAGACAGATAATTAAACAAATAAATAACTGAAGTAAGCTATCCCTATTTCATAAAGGAGGAATTCGTCAAACATGGCTAATCTTCTGAATAATTAACAAAATATGTATAAATGAATATTTTTTTTAAAATTAATTACATTACTTTTAAAGATACCGTCAAAGCATTTATAAAAAAAAAAATCAAACTTCTTTTTTGAATATTGGAAAGTCTAATTTAGCAATTCCAAAAGAATTTCAAATAATCAAATAAGTAAGCAAAAAGAAAAAAAAATCTACTTTACGTTTGATTACGTTTGATGCAGTAACCTGCGAATTACACTATATGGCCAAAGGTGATCGGCCACTTGCGATTATAGACGTTTTGTTGAATATCTAGAAAAATAAATAAGGAATTAACCTGAAACTGCAGGTGTGTAAACAGTATAGTATAGCTCATACATTTCCGCGAAGATTTTTTCCAGAAACCCTATAGGGGACCATCAACAAATTGAGAAAGAACGAATATCTTTTAGATAACCCTGTAAAAACTAATGCAGCAAAAGCGTTCAAACTCGAGATTATTAATGAGTGCCTTATTGTAATATACTGTGTTCATTTTTATGAGGATAGCATGTATACTCATAGAGAAATTAAGGTTTTTATAAAAACAGTCCCGAATTTTGCCAAGTTTTTTGCTTATAATTTGCAGAGTTATTAATATAAAAAAAAAAGTTCTTTTCAGAAAATATGACAAACAACATTGTACACAATACTCTGCAATCAGAATAAAAAAATAATAAAAATTGGATGAAAAATGAGCAGGTTTACTAAAAAAATGTTTCACTGCGCATGCGCGAATGCAATCAAAATATAATGTGCATAATGTATTAGCTAATTATATAAACCAACTTTTGTGAAAGTCTCAAAATCATAGCTTGAAAATTCTGAAAATTATCGTCGATAGAATAAGCTCGAAATCCGTTGTTCCCAAAAAGAAGCAAAAAGATGAAGGGTTGTATAAAATATCTGTTGATTAGTGCCACGATAGCGTACACAATATTGCACGTTCAACTATATTTGGATATAACCTCTCATCTTTTTGGTTTTTTTTGGGAACAACGGATTTCGAGCTTATTCTATCGACGATAATTTTCAGAATTTTCAAGCTATGATTTTGAGACTTTCACAAAAGTTGCTCTATATACTTAGCTAATATATTATGCACATTATATTTTGATTGCATTCTTTTTATTATTTTTAAATTCTGATTGCAGAGTATTGTGTACAATGTTGTTTGTCATATTTTCTGAAAAGGATTTTTTATATATACATTAAGAACTCTGCAAATTATAAGCAAAAAACTTGGCGAAATTTGGGATTTTTTTTTTATAAAAACCTTAATTTTTCTACGAGTATACATGCTATCCTCATAAATATGTACACAGTATAATACAATAAGCCAAATATTAATAATCTCGAGTTTGAACGCTTTTGCTACATTAGTTTTTACAGGGTTATCCAAAAGATATTCGTTCTTTTTCAATTTGTTGACGGTCCCCTCTGGGGTTTCGGTAAAAAATCTTCCCGGAAATATATGAGCTATACTATACTGTTTACACACCTGTAGTTTCAGGTTAATTCCTCATGTATTTTTCTAGATCTTTAACAGAACGTTTAAAATCGCAAGTGACCGGTGACCTTTGGCCATATAGTGTATTTTCTTCAGAACAATATCATTATAGAGAAGTACCATACGCTGCTTACTTTGCGCTTGTACTCTTCTTGCTGAAAAGGCAGTTTTACAGGCTACCATTTTCACAGCAAAAAATGACGGAGGATGTAAGAAAGAATATATATACTATATGTATGCATAACATACTTTTGAAATAAAAAAATAACTTAGAAGTTCGAATAATAAATTGGCCGAATCTCTTATTTATATATGACATGTAATAATATTTTACATTACTTACATTGTTGTAGTAAAAAATATATACATAGAAAACATCTTAATAAATAAAACGTGCCAGAAAATCTTAATTTATTAAGAATCATAAACATATTTTAAAGATTTAAAGGCAGATGAAATAGCAATGAGTTAATTATAAACCGGAATATAAATGGAATATAGAAAGCATATGATAGAAAATGAGAAACAAAGCGAAACGCAAGTGTTTAACCTTTAACTGATGTTACCGGTCTCACAGACCGGTGCTTTTTTCAATTTTCATAGTTTAACTTGCAAATTTCAGTTTATCTACAAACACTATTGAAATTTTGTTTCGTTTGGAACTTTAGTACTATCACCAGAGACTTTTGAATAGGTGAATTTTAATTATAACACTCCGGTAAAAAAAGTTAAGTACAAAAACAATATCCTAAGAGTTAATCGCGGCTTTTATTCATCTTTAGATGGAGCGGTCTCACAGACCGCTTCACACTAGTTGTGTGACATTTTCTGTGACATCAGTTAAAGGTTAATTTTCAGTTGGTAAAATTCTCCAAGTGTCTCAAAAATGCCGTATTTCATATAACAGACAGGCGAAATGCCGAGTTAATCTATCACTGCCCATATGCATTGGATGTAGTAAAGAACGAAGATACAAGAGAGAAAAACATTTAATAAGAAAATAATATAAAAACATACGGAAAATTAAAAGAAAATAATCCAATAATAATAATTAAAAAAAGGATTGCACTCGCAGCCTTTCAAACAATCTGAGAATCACTTATAGATGAATCCAACAGTTATACTATAGTTACAGTCAACAGATATGAACGGACAAATTGTTTAATTATTGCGGTTACAGTTAAGATATAATGAAAACAGTTTAATTGTTTATGAATTTAAAATAAATCATCAATAAATTATTACTAAATATGATTTACAAATTATTAGTAATTATTACTAATATATTATTAGTAATAATTACTAAATTATAGTTCATAATGTATTACTAAATTATTGCTAATAATATATTACTAAATTATTACTAATAATTCATTACTAAGTTATTTTTAACCTGTTGGGACAATATTATATTTTAAAGTTTTAAGACTGTTGAACACTAGCAGAAATATGTATAGTAAAAAATATTATGTTAAACAATTTAGTGCTGCTATCTATCGCTTCGGGCAACACAGGTCTCCCCAAACCAGGTCCGGAAGTCCAGGTTCGTCCACCTCGTTTTATCGAATTCCTGTACAGTACAGCGCCTATTATCCGAATTCCAATTAACCGAACTTCCAATTATCCGAACAGCCTATTTCTCTCAAAAATTCTTTAACCGAACTCCCAGTTATCCGAACAGTCTATTCCTTACAAAAAAATAGTTTTTAACCCAACTCCCAGTTATCCATTGGCTTGGAATAAAATTTTAAATAAAGAAAAAAAACTGATATTGGATCAGAAAATGAGGAATGTAAAAACAATAAAGAAGATGGGAAGAATCCTAAGCCATGAAGGAAATGAAATTAACGAGTGGTTAAATAGTGAAGTATGTACACTGGATATCATATTTTAAATGATGATGAGATTGTGGATGAGATTCAGGATGAAAAAGAAATTGCAGAAAATGAAAACAAATGCTCTGAAAGTAACTCATATCCAGTACATAACGATGTTTTTGAAGGTTTGGAAACAGCTATGAAATGGCTCGAACGACAGAAGAACCTTGATCCTATTTAACTAATGTATTTAAGAAGAAAATACGGTAGCATTGAAAAGAATGTCTTTGTTGAAGCAAGCAACAATCAAAAGCTTTTTTGCTTAAATTATAATCTATGAAGTTCAGAAAATAATTAAAAAAAAAAAAAAAAAAAAAAGAGAGAGAGAGAAATTATTGATAAAAATGTAAACAAAAAATGTAAAAGAAAAAAAAATGAGAGAAAAAAAAAATTATTGATAAAAATGTAAACAAAAAATGTAAAAGACAAAAAAAAATTAAACACTGCCCTAACTGGTGCTTCCAGTCCTAAGCTTAGATAATTTCTGAAGGTTTTAGTATAGTCAGAAACATTCCTTAAATTGTCTGTCCATTTATCCGAACTTTTGCTTATCCGGACAAGGGTCGGTCCCGACTTGTGGCGCTCTACTGTATTTAATTTAATTATGAATTATTTAAATTATAATTTTCAAACATTAAAAATAAATTTTAGATCCAATATTTAAAGTTATTATACAATGTTATACAAAATTAATCAACCAATTTATTTTTAATTAATTATAATAGTAATTCACATTAGAGGTCTGCACGGGCCCGGGCTTGGCCCGAGGCCGGTACCCGGCATGGCCCGCGGGCCGGGCCGGCGGAATAAAGGCGAATTTTCAAACGGGCCGGGCCGGTAGAATTAGGAAATTTTTTTCAACGGGCCGGGCCGGACCGACAGACAAAATAAACGGTCCGGGGCGGGCTGGCAAAAAAATTAATCGGGCCTATTGGCCCGATATAAGAATTTAAGCGAAGCAGATAAAATACGAGCTATTTTCAATGAATATGATTTTCTCGAAAAGTATAAATATGCGTCACGAGCCGATGCGAGTTTAACAACATCAATACAGAAATGTAAGATGTCCATCGTAGAGATCGGCATCGTACAGTTACAAGATGTCTGATTCCGAGTTTAATTTTTTTTCAGCAGACTCGTGCCGGGACGGAACTGGTCTTAATCGATCTCAGGATGTGTAGAACAGTCCTTGTGTTTTGTAGTATTAATAGTGATAATGAACTTCTCTTAACAGTATCTTTGGAAATATACCTTAAGGTGGTTCTCATATTCACTGCTCAACAATGCGAAGCTTTCAGACACATTTTCTGAGAAAATTTTTAACTATAAAGGCATAAAATTGACAGGCCTGCCTGTCATTTGGAAACGAATAGCTTTTTCCATATTTGATAAATTACTTACAGAAATAACAGAGATTCCTGTCACGGGACTGTACGTTTTTCTCCTTTCCTGTGCTATCGCTTCCGGAAATTCGATTCAAAACGCTAACTTTGACAGTATTAACAAAAAGATATATTGCTTTTATCTATGAAAAAAACGACATTTACATAGCTTCTGAATAAGAATACCTGCCAATCTTACGCGTTTCCGAAAAGAAAAGAATTCATAAATGTGTCGAAATGTAGCTCCTTTGCATTTGAGAAAAGCCTTAAAAATGAGAGAAATATTTTTACAAATCTACTTTTTATTATACAGCTTCAAAAGTTATCATGTTTTTAATCCTTTATTCTGAACTACGTTAATCTTTTAATGAATCTTTATTTCCATTTTGAAATGTCTGTAGACACGATGACTAAAACACTGTAAGTAATCGTTAATGTTTACTATTGTGTGTTTTCTGTTTTGCGAACATCATAGTAAAGCAAAATATACTGTAAAATGTTCCCATAAACATGTATGTAGTATTCATTAAAAGAATCTTAATTGCATGTTGAGAGAAAACGGATTTTTTTAAATTATTATTATTATTATTATTATTATTTTGTGGAAATTGTGTCGGGCTGGGCCGGGCCTGTTTTCACTGATTTTTGTACGGGCCGGGCCGCGCCGGGCCGAGAACTGTAAAAACGCAAACGGTCCGGGCCGGGCTCGGGCTGAACTTCCAATTTTTACACCTGTCCGGGCCAAGATAGCTTTTGTTCGGGCTGGGTCCGGGCCTGGAAATTCCGGCCCGTGCAGACCTCTAATTCACATGCGTGATTTATATACAAATAGTAATAAATCGTATATATTTAACTTATATTTATTTGTTCCAAATAATTAATGAATTTATCTATTGCATAATTCTAATTAAATTAGATAATTTTTAACTTGTATCGTAATTTTCATGAATAATTTTAATAAAAGAAAATGTAATACTAATTTAGTTTCTATTATTTATATTTATATATAAATCTCATTTTAATTTAAATGATAACTCATAAAAACAATACATTTAATAACAACAAAAATTTTAATGATGAATCATTATGTAATCGATATATCGATATCTAATTAATCTGTACAGTCAGAAATAACATAGCAATGACCACAGTTTTTGTATCATGATTAATAGATCGAATTTACATCACGTCTTATTTTTTTTTTCAAATAAATTTAAATAAATATGGAAGCTATTAAAATCTTAGAATGCCATTTTGAAATCTCAAATTTAAATTAATTTCCAATCTCGCTCTTATTGGCTAATTCTGAATCTGATCCTTTTAAGTTCGTTTCTCAACCAACAATTGTTACTTTCAGATATAAAACTGTAACCACCTTTAAGATTCAAAATGCACGATTCATTACAATTATTGTAATCAAAAGGTAATTGCCTATACTTTACAATTTTGCATGAGGAAATTGACAATATTTAGTACAAGTGTGTAAATTTCTGTTTATTGCAGATGTGAAAAAGGTACCTTTTAGTCAATAATTTTTTTTATTTTTATGTTCGATTTTTTTTAAATTATTTTTTTACATTCTTAAAATGATGTATTCTAACATTTGAGTAAATATTTTTCAAATTGGAGTTCTTGAGCCAAGATAAATTAGAACAAGTTTTTAAATGAAGCTATACAAATGTAGTGTCCAGTAAAAGTAACTTGATTTATCATACCATGACTTTTTATTCTTTTTCAGTTGTACTTAAATCCCTTTTCCTCTTCGATTAGATAGCAAGCATCCTTTCTAGGAGATATTGCGCGGAAATGGTTATGACGTCTTTCCGTTCTAGACCAAGGTCTTCGACCTTAATAGAGTTGAAACTGGCGATTCCGTCTGATTCTTTTTTGGCCGATACAGCGAAAATTCTTAATGTATTCACCTGCGGATTCAAGGGTTGGCAAATACCTGCCTGCTAAAACATGTTGAAAGCGTGTCTACGTTTATAAAAAGCAAAGAAGAACAGAATAAATTAGCACGATTTCTTCTGCTTGCAAAACTCAAGTACGTTACCGTTTCATAGAGGTCTGAGCGGGCCCGGCCTGGGATGGGCCTTACTTTTTTTCTGGAAAAAATAATATAATTTCAGATTATAAAATTCCTTCTTACAGTTATACGCTTTCCTATGAAATATAAAGAAAGAAGCATATTTTTAAACTTATATATACATTTTTTTTTTTTTAACTTCGTATGAATATAGAACAAAAAAGAAAAAAAAAAAGTATAATTTTTATTACTGTAGGTTTAGCTTCTCAGTCTCATAATTTTTTGCATACTATGCAGTATATATGCAATTCTACAGATCATATTTAGGGATTCACAAACGAATTTGCATATTTTTCAGGCTATAGATGTTAAATGCTAAAATTGTGTTTTTAAATATGTTATGCTCTTTCCAAAATTGCTTATTTAACCCTTAAATGCCTGGTGTTGCTTTTCGGCAACATACCCAATTTAGGCTCTAAAATAATATTAGAATAATATTGAAGCTATAATGCCTAATGTTGTCAATAAAATACATTCTGAAAATATTATTAAATCGATTTTCAACATGTAGATGGCAACACTTGTGCTGTTTAAGAATAAAGATAGATTTATTTTTTCAGTTGTTGCTACTTGTTCTTTTTGTTTTGTTTGGAAGCTTGCGAAATATCCTATTTTGACCTGCAGGGAGCAAGTAAAATTTATTTCTTATTATAGTTCCTAAAATTCTCGTGTGTTTAATGTTATAGAATTTTATCAAGGGAAATTATTTTTTCAATTAAACACCAGTATTGCCGATTAGTAACAAACTGTTTTTTAGCCGTAAACCATACTTAAAACAAAATATGATTTTTTAAAGTATTTTTCCCATGATTTATTTAAAAAATGAAAGCCGAAAAGCATTATTACAATGATTTTTGAAAAATCAGGCATTTAAGGGTTAAGCATCATCTTTCACCTTAATAAAGTTTTGTTGCAGTATTCTGAATATGTTGGAAAGTGTTTAATAATCTATGCTGGACGCATGATTTTTCGTTGTTCTTTAATAATAATAAATAAATAAATAAAATTAGACCTTTCAGCCTTTTATTTTCCACAATAGCTGCCTCGTGGTTTCTTTAATCTCACGGTTAATAACGTATTATCCAATTATTACAATAATTATTTTAGTTATATTTTTCATTTTAAATGGACATTAGGGCTTATCCATTAATCATATCATGCAAATTTTGTAATTTTTTTTTTTTTTTTTTTTTTTTTTTTTTTTACAGCTCTCTACCCCTAATGTCGCAGATTGTCACACTCGAATGATTACCTCCTCTTTTATTAATACGTCACATTTTTTGCCACTGTTAACTTATAGGTAATTTTGATTAAAACACTGCAACTGCGGACACGTAACAAATTTGCTTTAGAATCCAGTTACCGCCATTTTCGAACATTAACGGCGCATTCTTTTCTCGGGCACTATGGGCTAGATTTCAACAGGAATGGTTCATTGAACTTAGCTTATGATTCTCTTACTGTTTTTATTTCCACCTTCCGCCGCCAGGGAAAATCTAGGGGAAATCGCCTTATCTCGGGTTCTATGGGTTCGATTTCAATAGGGTTTAGCTCATTCACTTTGGTTTTCGATTGTTTTGCAGTTTTTATTTCCAACTTCGACCACCAGAGGCGGGCATTCTTATCTCGGATTCTGTGGGCACGATTTCAATAGAATTTGGCTAATTCAACTTGGTATTCGATTGCCTTACAGTTTTTAGTTCCATCGCAAAGAGCGGGCATTCTTATCTAGGGTATTGTGGACCCAATTTCAACTGAATTTGTTTCTATCAACTCAGCTTGTGATTCTATTTAGATTTTCCAGCCCGTGCAGTGCAGGAGGTTAGTTCGGTAAAAGGTTTGTTTGGAACCCACTGCGTAGCACGCCTCGTGTACGCTGCCGAAGGCAGCGGTGGCCCCTCCCTGAGGTTCATTTTGAGAAATTCTTTTTTTTTTTTTGAAAATGTTAATATGAATCAAGGTTTTAATCATTCGCGGTTCATTTGAAAAAATCGACAGACCCGACCAACGCCTGATGTGTCAACTAGTAATGAAATAAATTATAGTAACTCAGTTATTATTATAAAATGTAATCAATATTTGAATGTTTTAAAAGTTAAAATAATTGTTTTACAATATTACAATATTGTAAAAAATTACAATATAAACTTTATTTTCCATACAAAGGTATAAAAATTCCGTTTTTGTTTATGTCTACTCTAATCTCAAAACTTAAATCAAAACCACAGCCCTTATGCGGAAGGTACGCCAGCACCAGGCGCCATTAGCTCCGCTCCGTTAGCGCCGATTATCATTGACGATGCATTGGTGATGCAACAGAAAAAAAAATAACAAGTTTCGCCAGACACCAAACACAGTTGCTGAGGCACTGACTAAAACCAAAAATGTAAATTTCTTTGCAAAATGTATTTACATGCAATTTTCAAAGGTATTATGTTTATATAATATGTATATATGTTACCGTGAAAGACCGAAATTTTGAGAATGTCGACTCTCACCGGTGAATGTCAACCATACCAAATACATCAGTGAAATACCGAATATTTGATTATATTCTTGTACATTCGGAGCATCACCGTTGAATGTCGACAAACACAGATATGCTGTGGTGGAGGTCGAAAAGAGAAGCGATGTTCAACAGAGAGGCTACGATCTATCGCCAAATTCTTTGTTCTATTAGTCAGCATTGTCAATTTTATGAAAGGTTTGATGTTGCGCGCTACGTTTTCTTAAATTTTATTTTTTTTTATTATTCAATATCCTAATTTATATTGAATGGATATTGCAGTAAGCCGTGCTCTTTTTTTTTTTTTTTTTTCGAAAAATTAAATACTTTAATTGAGAGTAAACCAGAAAACAATTGTTTTTATTTTTTTTTTCAAGAACAGTATACTAAAACATTTTCTGAAGTGATTTCTGCTAAAACTAAGTGCAGCACACCTTTGAATTACAGACGATTAAAATGTTTTATGTTTTAAAAATTAATGATCGCGCCTAAAATAAGAAGAAGTAAATGGAAATTTCCGACAAATTCAACATTCACCATTAGTGCATAGTGAATGTTGCATTTGCTGGTGTAAGTCAGAAATAAGGATATTTAGCAGATATTTCGGACATACACCAAGCGACTATGTGAATGTTGACATTCACCGGTGAAAGTCGACATTCTCCAGATTTCGGTCTTTCACGGTAACATATATATATAATCAGAACTGGCACTACGTGAATTCAGGTCCTAATTTCTGAAAAGGGTCGTCTTATCGCATCACATTTTAATTGTCATTTATTTATTTTCTCTGTGTGTGTGTGCTGGGAGAGAGGCATATACGTCTAAAAGAGTCCTTTTTTTCGACGTTAAATATTTTTTTTACATATGAAAATACGCAGTTTTGAAGAACTTTTCATAGTTTAGAATTTGGTAAGGAAGAGGGATTCCTTATATCCGCTCTTGAAAGTAACTCTCAGCTAACAAGAGAGATAGACCGTGATACTTTAATTCTACCTTATCAAGGTAGGGCGAAATGTAGCTCGACATATGAGTCGTTCAGTGCACAAATTGATTAACTCCATCAAAATGAAAATGTTCAGTATAAACAGTTAAAGTTATTGTAACTATAAAAATATTGTCTACGTAATATTTTTTCTCGGGATATTTTGATTGAACTCATTAATTTTCTTTTAATAGAGGGTAACTTTTTATCACTGTATAAATATACAGAAAATTTTCAATGATCCCTTGTTTAAAAAAACGCCACTTAAAATGGAGTTAGTCGGATTGTCTTCTGAACGCTTCATGTGACGGAAGCCAGACTATTTTGATCACGTGACAGCTCAGACGGGTGGTAATGCCGCAACGTGCCTATTTCGCTGGTTTCAAAAGTAGCCGTGAGAATGTCAAACAATGCTGAATTGCTTTGTAGCGTAAAAATCTTACTTCAATCCGTTCTTTCGGATAACACATTTGGACATCGTATATTTTACGCGGCTCAGAGACGAAAGGACAAAGCAAAATGTTTCTACGAAGTGATGTACTGCAATTTATTTATTTTTATTTTATTATTTAAAAAAAATGTTCACTTTAATTTGCATTTGGTGCGATAATCTCCTATATTTTAATCATAACGAATGTCTTTATAAAATGACTCTTTCACTCTCCGCACCTTTCTGGTCCATTAGATCCGTCTCCCGTCTTGTAGCCGGCAGGGATGTACTAGAGGGTATACGATGGTATACGTCGTATACTTTCTGGATTTTTTTTAAGGAACACCGTATACCCTCTGTTTCTCAAGAAAGCTATAGGTTATACACTGTAGGGTATACTCTCTGCCCTGAGCGTATACCCTCTGCTCAGAGAGAGAGCAGAGGGTATGTAGTTAGTGTTATACGAAAGAGGTCAAGCAGAGCCTCTGCTTTTTTTAC
Source organism: Maratus speciosus (assembly GCA_963932465.1). Classification (NCBI taxonomy): domain Eukaryota; kingdom Metazoa; phylum Arthropoda; class Arachnida; order Araneae; family Salticidae; genus Maratus; species Maratus speciosus. The sequence goes on along the minus strand of OZ010792.1, from coordinate 438,224,465 downwards.
GACTACACCACTGAGCCGGAGAGTAAACTGATTTGCGAATCTTATTTCGTTTCTTGGGAAGTTACATTTGTTTACTTTTGCGAAATTTGTATATTTTATTCTGAATTCAGAGAAATAAATAGAGAAAAGATAACCAACCTACTTTACAATTCTAATGAATAAATCACCTAAAGAGGGAGGAAGAAAGGAAACACCGCAAAATGTGACTGTTAGCAGAGTGCTTTGAGGCGCCTATTTGGCGGGCGCATGTTTTGGCTTTAGCCCAAAAATCAAAATCGCACGACATTCTGAATAAGTTAGACCTATGACATCTATCACGCAATTCAATAGAAGGCCGATGAAAGACTCCAGCTGTCATTGAATATGAAATTCTAGATCTGAATTTCTTTTCTGGTTTCTTGCACTTGAAGAATTTGACCTCTGTACTTTTATATGTGTGTATATAGTATATGTGAGTGTGTGAAACGCTAATTGAATGAAAATTGTTTTCTCTTTTACAAAAATTCTATAAAATTGATGCGGATATCTTATTTAAGTTTTTCATACCTTTTTCGATTATAAGTAAGGAATAGCGCAGCGCAGTATCAACTTCGGGAATACTAAAAGGGAAAATTCGTTTTTGAATAAAGTTGGTCGAAAATCTACGACAAAACGGTCATAGATCTTCGATATGATCAGTGTTCAGTGATGTAAAATACCCGGGTATATATTTTTAAGGGTAAATACCCAAGATGTGTAATTATTCTTCAATTGGGTATTTATACCCGGGTGTTTATTCTTCATTTAAATATAGCAGTAAAAAAAAATGTATTGTTATGATGGCTTAACGTAAAAAATCCCTGCCGGCCCGGCCTACAGGCAGAGGTAGATTTCGAAGTCAAATATACTAATTTCACAAACAAAAACTAAATCATAATTATAGATAAATCCACTTTAACAATTTTATCTGGCCGCTCTTGACGAGTTTTTATTTCATTTTCATATAATAGTTGGTTTTATCAGAATCATTTTAGGGCGGTATTCAAAAAAATACTTTTCCATGCTCAACAACTCGAAATTTTCTGGCATAATTCCAGATTCATTTTTAATTTAAAAAAAAATATGAAACTTGCTGACGTGATTTTTGAAGAGATTTATAAGCGACCTGTGTTTTTATTTTTTGTTCAATTAATTAAAACTTGATATATAAACAATTATTTTCTCAGAAGGACAATATTTTTCGTTTCTAACACAATCGCTTCGGGAAGTTCCGTTCAAAATGCCCACTTTGACATAATTTTTTGAAATATATTCTGCTTCTATCTAAAAATCGATTATTACGGTACATTATATAGTTTCTGAATAAGCGAATCTACCAATTAAATGCGTTTGAGAGCAAAAATGAATTTAAAAACCAGTCAGAAAATAAGCAGTTTGGATTTAAGCGCATCCTTAATACAATGATTTTTCCAACACAATCCGCTTCGGTAAATTCGGTTCAAAATGCCCTTTTTAACAGCATTTAAAAAAATATATTCTGCCCCTATCAGAAAATCGACCATTACGGTACATTATATAGTTTCTGAGTAAGAAAACGTACCAATTGGAAGCCTTTGAGAGCAAAAATGAATTGTAAAATGAGTCAGAAAATAAGCAGTTTGGATTTGAAAACACCCTTACTAAGATCATTTTTTACTTCAATCGGTATGTATTTTTAATTTGTTTTTGCTCTAAGAATTGGTCCTATCCAAAACTCGTCTATATAGATGTTGTAGACAATATTAAGAAGATATATGATAAATTCATGGGGATTTTATATCTTTTGAATTGACGGAGTTATGGATTTTTTTCTTCTTCAAACCACCTTTTTGTTTTCGTTTTTAATTTGTTTTGCGGTACGAATTGGTCCTATCAAAAACTCGTGAATATAAAAGTTGTAGATAATGTTAAGGAGATTCATGATAAAATTAATTGGATTTGATATCTTGAGAATTGACGAAGTTATGGATTTTTTTCTTCTTCAAACGCCCTTTTTGTTTTCGTTTTTAATTTTTTTTTGCGGTACGAATTGTTCCTATCAAAAACTTGTGAATATAAAAGTTTTAGATAATGTTAAGGAGATTTATAATAAAATTAATTGAATTTGATATCTTGAGAATTGACGAAGTTATGAATTTTTTTGTCCCAAAAACCCTATTTTTTGCGCCCTTTGAGCCTATTTTTAACTTTATCAAAAATCTGTGATACATAAATTTTTGGCCCTATTTTTAGAAGTAATAAAAACTTTAAACTGATTTGATATGTACAAAAATTAAGAAGTTATGGGGGGGTTTCTGTTTTCACAAAACCCCTCCCTATTTCCCTCCCCTTGGTCCGATTTTGCCCATTAACGAACTTGACCGAGATTTTATGCCCATTGATTTTATGTATCAGTTTGGAAGAGATTGGTGCAGAATTACGAAAATTATCGTGTCCAGAAGAAAGTGATATATATATATAGATAGATAGATAGATAGATAGATAGATATATAAAGTTTTTTACTGAGGGTGGTTTTGGGTTCTAGGGGTCATGATCGGTGTAGATCTGCAAAAATTTTTCAGAAATTCCAACATAGGAACGATCCCAATAGGTAGTATTTCATACGAAATCTACCTAAAAACAAAATATGGAAAATTTAGAGCTTTAGACTTCTTGCAACTCTTAAATTTTAAAGAAAAAACGTTTTACGTTTAAATATTGAAATTAAATGCCTTTTTTAAATTGTAATAAAGAATGTAAAAAAGGTAGTGCATTTATTCAGAAGTATTTTATTGAAAAGATAATTATTAAATTTGTGTAACAGGTTCACTAAGAAAGAATATACGTTTTTGAATAAAGTTAGGTCGAAAATGTATAACAAAATTATAATAGATCTTTGATGTGGTTAGAGTCTGGTACGAAAATTCCAGTTGAAGTCGAGACACCAGTGGCAGATCCAGGAAGGTGAGGCTTTTTAATTTCTTAAGTGCTCAATACGGATTTATTCGTCTTTCTTAAAGGTATATAATCATTGTGAGTGTTAGCGAAAAGTCAATTTCCTAAGTCATTTCCGGAGCAAGGACCTTCGCTAACAAGGGTATAAGAGATAAGGCTCTACTCCCCCAAAGTTGATAAATTTCTTTAGACGTGGCAAAGACACAAGCTTATTGGTGGCAAACTTGTTAACTTTTTTTCCTTTTAAAGAGATATACAATGGCTCCCAAAAGTGTTTGTACACTTACAAATTTCAATGAAATAGTGTTCTATCCACAAAATGTACAATAATCACTTTAACCAGTGTTCTATCCATTCATTAAAATTAATATTTCAGAAAGGGTATTTAATAATAAGAACTACAATTTATTCTTAGCAAAACTATGTAAAATATTTAAAAACCATACTAAAACGTTATTTTTAAGAAATCAATAATAAAAAAATAACAAAAAAATTACCCCACAAAAGTTTTCGTACACTTTAACCTTTAACTGATGTCACGCGGTCTCCCAGACCCCGCGACTCCCAGCTGTAAACACTTTTACAGCTTTTTACTTTTCTGTACGGAAGTTAAATAATATGAATAAAATACTTTTTTCATGCAATTTAATTCACATGCTCCTAAGAGAAGTACAACGATATTGTTAGGACAAAATTTAAGTAAATTCAACCATTTGAATTATTTTTTTTATTCATTTTATTCGAGGGGTCTGAGAGACCGGATCACATCAGTTGTGTGACAAATTTAGTCACATCAGTTAAAAGTTAAAAAATCTTTACATATTAGTAAGTACTGTAATATTTCGTTAAATTAGTACTTAGTATGATATCCTTTAGTATAAACAACAATTTTTAAACGTCTGGGAATAGATTTCACTAGTTTTTTTTGTAATCTCTACATCAATGTTCATCCATTCATCGATCTTTACTGTTTTTAGTTCGCTTTTCGTTTTAATGTACTGTCTTCGTAGTCTAACCTCCATTTCTTTCCAAATATGCTCTATTAGGTTTAAAACCGACGATTGAGGTGGTGTTTTTAGAATTTATGGACAATTATAGAGACACCAGAGGCGAACGTTGAGAGCAGTGTACTTAGAATCGTTATCTCGGAAAAAAAAAAAAAAAAAAAAAAAAAAAAAAAAAGTTTCCATTACCCAAATTTTGGGCTGATAATTTTAAATTGTATTTTAAATAAAGTTCATGATTCATTACGCCATCAATAAATACAAAATTATCTAGTCCTGATGCTGCCATGCACCCCTCCACTCAAGGACATCCGGACATTCTTCATTTTTTCCTCTCCATACGCCCATCGGAGCCAAAAATGTTAAATTTATTTTCATCTGCGAATTTTGCGAAGGAAAACCTAAACTTCCTGTTTTTGTCATTAACCTAAAAATTTGAACACGCAGAACGCCCATTTAATCCAGCTGATATCAGCACTTGTCGAATAGTTTCAGATGAAATTGAAGTAGAAACTTTTTCATTAAATTCTGTAGCAACTTTTACAGCACCTAAACGTGGATATTTTACAATATTTCTAATTATAAATCTCTGATCCCATTGTGTTAACTTTGATAGACGCCCTTTTTTAATCTTGTTTCCGATCCTATTTTCTTCTTTAAAGCGTCTTACAGGGGCGGATCCAGAGACTCGTTTTGGGTGGGTGGGGGGGGGGGGGGGCGATCCCGGATGATATATAATCAACACAGTCTTAGTTTCTATTGGTTAAATCATTCCTTGCAGTTAATTATTATATCAGTATAAAATAATTAAGGATATTTAAAATTAATATAGACTTTCGATTATCCGACGTTCAATTAACCGACACACTCGGTTAACCAACCCTCTCATTATATAATAGGGTGGGCCGAAAAAAACTTTTTTTCGGTTTTCGATGATGGGTAGTGTGGAAAAGTTGCCACTGGTGGCACTAAGTTTAATAAAAAAATTTGAGATTTTTCGGACAATTCTGCCGCAAATTTGTCGCAAATGGCTTGAAGTTTTGCTCAAATGCTGATTTTTGAACTTTTTTAGCAAAAATTTTTAAAATGGTAAATTAAATTTGTTTTCTCTGAATTTACTTGAAATGTCATGTTTAGTGTACAAAATGATTAAATAAGCTCTGACTATTATTTATTAGTTATGTGTATTTTGAATTAGGCGATTTTTATAGCCTTTTCGCGTATGACTGAGCAAAATTTGTAAGTATTGTTTGGTTCGTTCGTCGGTTTCTCTCTTTTGTCTTTATTATGTTCCTCGCTCTTCCTTCGGTTTTTCGATGCGTTCAGAGTCACATATTTGAATGCCGGACCACAGCATGTCTTGACAGGAATTCTGCAAGGGATATGGAGTAGAAACCAATTAAAACGCAGTCATCACGAAGATGAGGGGGAAATTTGAGATGAGAGTAACTGCGAGATAGGATTTTAATTATTTTTCTGCCCTAAAATACAGCTATTTGTCATAAAATTAAAAAAGAGGGAACTTTGAAGCAGGCAGTTCGTCTGAATCAGAATTTGAACCAGGGCCTTCATAAGCAGACACTCCCAAACGCATATCCCTTTCTCACACAGCGTTCACCAGATTTAGAACTGGTATATCATATAGGTAAACTGCGTTAAGAGCTTCATCTGTGCTTCAGGATGCAGGAATTGTGACAACCAGGAATAAAAATCTTGTCATCGATAAACACTTGGTCTGAAGACAGAAAAAGAAACTTGAAAAGAAAAGGCAGGAGGAGGAATATCTTGGAGTATGAAAAATTACAACCATATTTTTTTTATAGTAGAAATAATAACACGATCTTTATAGAAAAAGGGAACAAGCGGCACCGTCGAGAGAAATACGAAGCACATAATCCCTAATGGCGTGCGAAAATGTATTTGTTCATTTCTACGAGCCTATTCCTGTTTCATGGACATCAAAAATGCAAAAGGCTGAAGATTTAAGTACTCTATTAATCTAGCTCCGTTTCAGTTGGTAAAGGTCTTAGGCCAAGTGGTTCTACCATCTAGTTTAGACAGTTGATGCCGCTGTCAGAGTGGGAACCCGTACGTATGAAGAATATATATCAAATGTTGCAGTTCTATTCTTGATTTTTTTCCAAAACAGGCTTTATTCTGGCTTAGAAAATTTTACAATGAGTTTGCTATTTCTCCGCAGTGGTCAGAAGGAGGTGTCAAGTGACCCAAATATTCCAAACCACGTTCAGACAACATGGTGATATTTGTTTCGCCTTTCTGTCAGCGGCGTTGCTAGCCCCCCTTTTTTTATGAAGATCGTTTTATTTTTCCTACTATCAAAAAAGATGCTTGTAATTTTTCTTCCTCTAAGATCTTCCTCCTCCTGTATCTTCTTTCCAAGTTTCTTTTTCAGCCTTCTGACCAAGTCTTTATCGATGACGAGATCCTTATTCCCTGTTGTCACAATTCCTGCAATTTTTGCTCACTTATACGCGAAAAAGCCATAAAAGTCACCTAATTCAAAATGCACATAACTATTAAATAATACATAATTAGAGTTCATTTAAACATTTCGTACACTAAACATGACATTTCAAGTAAATTCAGCTAAAAGAACTTAAATTTAACATTTTTTAAACTTTTGCTAAAAAAGTTCAAAAATCAGCATTTGAGCCAAACTTCAAGCCATTTGCGGCAAATGAAGGAATTGTCCGAAAAATCTCAAATTTTTTGTGTGAACTTAGTGCCACCAGTGGGAACTTTTCCGCACTACCCATCATCGAAAATCGAAAAAAAAGTTTTTTTCGGCGCACCCTATTATATAAGCCTCCTCTCCTCAAAATATGACTTATTGTTACTAATTGTGCCGAAAAATTAAAAATGTTACCATAGAATTTATTTATTAAATGTCTTATTTTTATTCTTTTCATTTTTACTCTGGTAATTATTTATCTTATCGGTTTATTCACAAAAAGGGACTGAATAAAAATCTGAAGGGGTCTTAACATCCTTGAAAAGTGAAAATGTGTCATCTAAGCGGTGCGTATACTTCTTCATAATCTACTCATTATTAGTCCATCAAGGTTAACATTTGTTATTGAGAACTAGATCTGTTTCCATAGCTTCTCTACAAGAGGTAAAAAGACAGCGAAAAATGGTAAACCGAACAATGAAAGTTGGGTGACAGTAGAGAGGCATTTTCTATTCAAATCAGTTAGAAGCAGTGGTGTAGTCGTAAAAAAAACAGAGGGTATACGCTCTTAGCAGAGAGTATACGCTCAAAGCAGAGCGTATACCCTAGAGTGCATATACCATAGCTTTTTTGAGAAACAGAAGGTATACGGTGTTCCTTAAAAAAATCCAGAGGGTATACGGCGTATACCCCCGTATACCCTCCACTACATCCCTGGTTAGAAGGCCTTTCATTAAGTAAATACATAAAGGAAGAACTGGTTTACCAAGTTGGCTTTAAAAAAATTAACACACCATATGCATTTTATCTTTTAACTGACTAAGACAATCATTTTTTGTTCATTCACCAAATACCCCTTGAAATTCACCAATATGGGTGGCAATAGCAGTACATTTTTTAAAAACATTAGTGGTTTTTTTCAGAAAACATTAAGATGCTTGAAGTTTTAAAAGGTCCTTTCTTTTTCTTGTTTCTTTCTTTCTTTGAAAATTGCTACGAATCCCATTCTTTTCTCAAACAAAATAGCTCTCTGGAAAAAATATTATACAGAAATTAGAAGTGCTGCTTCTTTGAAAAGATGAAAAAGTCTCCACACTTTAAAGGAATCCGCATAACGGTGTCAATTTTCTGTTGTAGAAATTCAACAAAAGGTACACGAAGTGGCATCGTCCCCCACCTCAACCCATAGTGTCAAAAATTATGGCGCCATATGCCTTTTGACAGGACATAATCCTTTTTTGTTCATTAATTGGCGAAACGTCAATGAGGTTTACCAATGACACCCGAAAAGTGTTTGGTTTTCGTTTGCTTGTCTGCCTGTTCCGCGAAAAATGCCGTTAAAAGCGTTGGATTTATATCTTGGGGGGGGGGGGGGACCGCCCCGATCGCCCCTCTCTGAATCCGTGCCTCGGGGGATCTCCTCCTGGCGCAAAATATGCACTTTTTCGTGGCCCTTTGACAAAATTTGCGTTTTTTCAGCGATTCTTTGGCGAAATTCGCGTATTTTTTTCGCGATCCTTTACCGAAAATCGCATTTTTTCCGAGATCTCTTGACGAAATGTGCGTATTTTTCCGCGATCCTTTGACAAAATTCGCTTTTTTTCTGCGATCCTTTGACAAAATTTTCGTTTTTTTCGCGGTCCTTTGACGAAATGCGCGATTTTTTTTGACGAAATGCGCGTTTTTTCCGCAATTTTTTGACGAAATTGGCTCTTTTTGCGCAATGCTTTGACGAATTTTGTGATTTTTTTTCGGCAACCATTTGTGGGAATTCGCAATAAGCTGTGGATTTATACTTTTGGGGGGGGGGGGCGATCGCCCCGATCGCCCCCACCGTGGATCCGCGCCTGGCGTCTTATCACATACTGTACCTCAGAAGGGTTTCAATTAACTAATTTAGCAATATTCCGAACTGATTTACCTCAACTATGGTGAAAGATAATCAATTTTCGAATGCTGTTAGTTGTTTCTTACGACTACGAGCCATTTTTAAATAATAAATAGAATATTACGCAGAAAGCAAACAAAAATTAAGGCCAAACGAATGTTTAAATGTCCCCACAATGCAAAAACAAAAATAATGCGACAGGCGATAATTTTAATTATGAATTTATCCAAAAATGTTTGAGTTTACGAAGACTTTTGTGGCGTATTCTTTCTATGCCTCCTTCCGTTTTTATTTTTATGTAAAAAGAAAGTCAATCAATAATAAAACGAAATATTGAGCATTATTTAGAATAACATAAAGATAATTTGGAAAAATGTTGAACTTCATATTCGAATTCAATTCCAGGGAAGTTCCTTTTTGCTATAAATTTCTAAAGTGTACGAACACTTTTGAGAGCCACTGTATACAAATACATACAGTAAAAACTAGAAAAAAAATCCCGTTTTAGATAGGTTTCCGTCTTATCAGGTGTAATTATATAGTAGTCCTTCTTTTAAGACCGTTTAATTTTTCCTTTTTAGGTAGATTTCCGCAAAATCATGTTTTATTTTCACAGGTTTTACTATAATACAATACGCTTTCTGTTTAAACGTACGCAGTTGGCAAACAGCTATTATTGGCTTGGTAATTTTAATATCACCTCCCCCGTCCAAAAATAATTCATAACGATGGTTCTGTTTCATGATTCATTCATGGTAGGAGGAATCACCCACCTGTGTTGCCATCGAATTCCCTTTCGGTGAATATGTGAAACTATGGAGCTATAGCTGATGTGTTGTGTTCAGAGGGTTTGATCGGATTCCTCACGTAAATTTTCAATATTATTTTTAAATGCCACAAAAGTTGGATTAAATATCTCCAGAAAAACTTTTTTTAAGGCATTCCTCCAATCTTAACGTGGTTGAAAATGGTTCTTTCCTCATACGAATTCCTCTTTATCCTACTATATATAATTGCAATCCTATACTTGATGACTGTGTTGTTTTTATAATCATATCCAGAACATGAGATTGTTCTCCGCGTATTTTTTTTTTAAATCATAAATGAACAATTTAAACATACCAAAGTATAAAGGTAAAGAAAGCTTGTATTCAAAAATTTTGTCTATTTAGGATATTACATAAAAAATCTATGTATTTTAAATATTATAAAAATCTGTGTTTTGTATATTATGCAGAAATATGTGTAAGAACAGAATATTACACAAAAATGTGTATTTTGCATATAACACAAAAACTGTGTAATTTACATATAACACAAATATGTGTGTTTTTTAGAAGATTACACAGATAAATATGTAAGAATAGTACACAGAAATATGTGCATTCTTGTGCAATTAACATATTAAAATGTGTATTTCAAGAGTAATCAGATAACGTTTACACACTCATTGTTTTCATCAAATTACACATTAAATGTGTATTTTGAAATTTACACATTACGCGTGTATTTTGGTAATTTACGCACCACTTTACATACATAGTTTTTGTATCATCGATATATCTGCTTTTATGTGTAAATTCACACATTTATTTCTTAGAGTGTATGTTTGTCTCAATAGTTAGTCATAAATTAGTGATAGCATATTCAACGTTACGTTTGCTTGCATTTAATATGGATAATTTAGTTAGCATTTAGAGAGAAAGTTGTGTTGCTTTTATATTTATTATAGACATTTATATTAGTTCAGTTTTGAACATGCAGCAGACATTATACTATTATATCTTCCATAGCAGAAATATCGAAATTTTAATTTTTTTCATCGCTTTCCATAAAAAAAATATTATAGTGCAAGCAAATCAAACAACAGTCACATAAACAGTTAAACAAACAACAGTCACAAAATAATACTTTTGAAAATTTACTATTTACATTTGCTATTTATAGTCATATCTCACATCAGCAACCTATAATTAAATTAATAATAACGACAATAAGCAATTCATTTTTAAGATAACTATTTTGTGCCAAATATTAGTTATAAACAAAATGAATTGAGTGTAGCTGAATAAGTAAATAAAACAATGCTTTAATGAAAAAACAAGTCTCTATTTCAAAATATTTTACATTTGAGGAGGCTAGAGAAAAATTAAACAATATCACGAATTAAAATAATATGAATTATTGAAACCATAACGAAAAGACACTAACACGTTTAATATAACATAAAAAATATTTATTTGGAAAAAAAAAAGAAACATGCATAAATAATAACGTAGGATATTTAGTTTATCATATCCAATTAACACTTTTTCAATTATAAAATTGAACTGTAAAAATATAATAAACACGAAATAAAGATTTCAATTTTTTTTTCACATCCGTCTTTTATGTTCTTAATGATTTCGTAAATCTTCTTAAGGGTTGTTTATAAAAGCTGCCACACTTTTTTTCAATATTTTTGAACCCCCTCTCCCCCCTTTGTCCCAAAGTGTCACACTTCACCATACCCCCCCCCCCTCCCTTGTCACATGTCACGCATAAACATATACTTTCAGCTCAGAAACAAAACACTATGTTATACATCACGTTTCAAATTTTATTTTCAAACTTTAACTATGTGTTTTAATGACATTTGTGAGCAAAACAATAAAAATTATCCGTGTACTTATTTTGTATGAAATAAGAATAAGGTTTACAACAAAAAACACAATTAATATGCAATAGTAATAAAATATTAATATGAAAGGACAATTGAAAACAGTAGTATTTTGGAATTTGAAACGGAATTTAATGTATTTGGCTTTAAATATTTTCTTTACTTTATGAACACAAAATACTTTAATTTCAAAATAACTTCAAAATTTAATCTTCTGATTTTTAATGTTTTTTTAAAAAATTAAAATGTGTGATGTCACACTTCTTACTCCTCCCACACCCTTGTCACAAACTGTCACAATTTCACGAACCCCCTCCCCTCCCTCCAAGCATGACATCATTTGTGGACGGCCCCTTGACACAAAATTTAACCACTTCACCGTCTGCCCCGAGAATCTGAATTATTAGATTAAAAGAGCAATATATCATGCTTCATCATAGATGCCACAATCTACGGCTCTGCGCATGTGTCGGGTACGTTCCAAGAAGTCAACGTTTACACAATAGTGGCCTAACCGTTATTGCTAAGATACCGTACATTTAGATGTGGCCTGATTTTTGGTATACAAAAAATGTATAAATTCAAATTTATTTTCTGCTTAAGTTTTAAGGCCTTTATACAAGGATTTCAGAGTCTTTTTGTTTCCGCTTTACCTTAATAAAAGGTTGAGATACAGCTTTTTAAAATTATAGAATAAAACAGCCTATTAAAAATAAGGGATTATTATTATAATCAAATTTAAATTTAGAGTGGTGGAAAACGCTGTTTTTCGAAAAATTACTTTGATTGTTGTCGCCGTTGTTGTTACTCTCATAAATTATTCGTATTCAGTATTGACGAAAATTGGGAATCTTCTACAATCGGATTTCATACATTTTAGCTTCATGTTTTTAAGTAGATTAATTCTTAAAACAAGGAATGGAGAAGCTACATTTTCCTCCCAGTACTGGTCGGAAGGACTTTTTTTTTAAATTCTTTTGTCTGAGACAGTTGTCATTACTTTACCTCTGCAAATTGTTAACAAATTAAAAGCATTTGACGGTGCCGCCTTACAAGAATTCTTTACAACTTGTCTAATGTCTAAGGTCGTCTTTATCTTAATTAAACAAAAAACTCTTTGTTTCAAAGAAGTGTCTCCGAACAAACGGACTTTGTCTGAATCTTGATTTTGTTGGCATATTGAAATTGGTACTTTTCCAACAGTTGATTGATGGCAAATAGATTTTTAGTGACGCTGTATCACTTTAAATTACAAAGGTTTATAAAGGTCAATGAGACATCTGTCTCCATGTAAAAAATAATAATCTATGATGCCAAATATTTTTAATAGCCTTAAAAGAAAAAGGTTTTGAATTCGACGTGTATATATAGATATTTATATTTTTATACAGGGTGTCCGGTCTCAAAGGTGTCCAATGGCTAATTCCTAAACCGTTAGTCATAGACATATAGTTCCAATTACAAAAATGTTTTAAATCAGGTAAAGAAATATTTTAAAAGCGATTTGGGTCAATAAAAACATTTCTTAAAATTTTACGAAATTTAAATTTTTATACGGTCCCCAGGTCCTATAAGTTATATTTAGTAAAATTTTCCAATTACACTGACAAGTAAGACAAAAAAAGTCCCATTCATATAACACTAAAATTGAGTGAATTATGAAACTTTAAAAATGTATGACTTATGCCACTTTTCTGCTCTGAAAACAAATGAGTTCGGCTTGGCATTGAGGGGTCACATACCAAGTGCTTAAAGTATTCGAAGATCGTATTTTATGTGTATCTGCGCTTTGAAAAAAATCGTACAAGTATTACGATTAAGTTAACATTTATTAAGTTTCAGATTTACTAAAATAACACATGTTTTATTTTGTCAGGATTTGAGACTGTTTCTTTTATGATTTCTTTTAACAAAAATTATGTTATTTTTGTAAGTTTTAATGTTACTTCAACGATCGTATGTATGTTTTTCCAGTTCAAAATTTGTACTCGAAATTTAACTCACTTTTAAATATCCGATCGAGATTACATTTTACATACTGGCGCAAATGCAATAACAATCTAATATTATTATGATTTTCGGTGGTTACCCTTTATACTCATTTTACAGGATAGCACAAAAAATTTCGGATAGATTACCGCCAAGAAGTTTAAGAAAAAATTTTAGATTATATAATACAAGACTGCAATTTAGGTTTTTTTCTTTTTACTTTTATGCATTTTTTAGCACTGAATCCGAAAATTACATTAATTTTTAACCATCATGTCAGGATATTTCGCAAATCATAAATTGCCAAATTTAAAGAATAACAAAAATCGGATCTATAAAGTAGAGGAGATGGTTGTGTTTTTTAACTTTTGATAATTGATTTTTACGTACTTTTTAGCACTGAATCTGAAAATGACCTTCATTTTTAACCATCACGTTAGAATTTTTTTCAAATCGTAAATGTGTAAGTTAAAATATAGCGGAAATCTCATACTATAAAACATATGTAAAACTTTTTTTGTTTTATTTTATTTTATTTTATTCAATAATTTATTCGATATTTTAGCTTATCCTGGGATTCTGACCGCTAAATAGCTGAGTGGTCCCATGAGATGAGGGAGGAGATTCAATTTCAACTTTGAACTTTTTAACTTTGAAATTTGCGAAAAATCCTAATGTAATGGTTAAAAATGAAGGTCAATTTCAGATTCAGCGGTACAGAATACATAAGAATCAATTATCAAAAGCTAAAAAACATGACATAACCCAACTTTTCCAGGCTAGTGTAATCTAATAATATTTTAAAATAGGTATCATTTTGTAAAGAATTGAGGCTGTTAATTTAGCATCATTTTATTTAACAAAAATTCTGTTTTCTTTCTTCTTAAATGTTTATTACAAATTGTATATTTTGTATTAATATGTCAGAATGATTAAAAATTTCAAATTTATATTGCAATGTTAATTTTACTCCCAACCATTTTTTAATATATCTGACGAAATTATATTTCGACTAAATTTGTGAATGACCCCCAATTTGCAGCAAAAAATGTGCTCCAACTTTAAACAGCTATTACTCGGTCAATTTTAATCGTAGAATAACAGGACTTTTTGTGTATTACTTGTCAGTGTAAAAAGAAAATTTTATTAAATACAACTTATAGGACCGGGGGACCGTATAAAAATTTAAATTTGGTAATTTTTTAAGAACTATTTTTATTGACCCAAATCGCTTTTAAAATATTTCTTTACCTGATTTTAAACATTTTTGTAATTGGAACTATATGTCTATGACGAACGGTTTAGGAATTAGCCATTGGACACCGTTGAGACCGGACACCCTGTATAGTATGTTCATTAATGGAAATACGGATATGTATAGTTGTGGGGGGGGGGGGAGTAAATGCCCCACAGTGGAGTATCTGAGCCAAAAATCTGGCCAAAAGTGCAAAAATTAAAATTTCGTCAACAATTGAAAAAATCATATTTTTTAATAGCTAACTAATTGGTGCGCCGATCTATGTATATTTTAGGAACCTGAGTTATTTCCGGTGGCTCCTGGCTTCAGTTGAAAAGGAAATTTCTTTGTGAGAAGACGTGGATTTTTGTTGCTTTTTGGCATTGTTGTGATGTTTAAATATAATTTTTTGTGGCTCAATGAATAGTTAAATTGAAACTAAACAGCGCTTACGTATTTAAAAAAGGCCAGAGCTTAATGTTAAGTTATGTTTTAATTTAAATAGTTTAGTTTTTAATGTAGTAAAAAAACATTGAATGTGTAAAAGGGCTATTTTTAAAGCTTTTTGGCTCTAATTTAAACATATCGAAAGCTTTTTAAGTATGTGCCGGGCTTTGCCCAACCATGTTTGAATTATAATCGTTTTAGTTATAGTCTTGAGTGCCAATTTCTGCAAAAAAATCTTCCGGATATTGTTGGCATTTTTTTATATAATTTTTTTTTCGGTGGGACTACTTAAATCTCATTTTTTGCGGCAACCGAATTAAAGAGGTAAAAACTATATTTTTGCTCTCGTATTAGGTTCTTAGCTTACAGGATATTACCTGAGATCTTTTGCCCCTACAGATTCTGTATGTATACATGTACGTACCTATGTAAGTACGTACATACGTACGCAACTCGGTACCTCTTGATAGAAATATCAGATCGACTTCAAATTGTAAATACTTATTTACTGAAAAAAGTTTCTCGAATTAGTTTTGGGGGCTCATAAGTAGAAAATAAGCAGAGAAAGGAGGGAATTAAAGAAGTCTGGAGTAGACGCAGAAATGATTAAAAGGTTCTAAGTAATATAGGGTCATAAAAAGTAGGCATCGCATTGACGAAAAAAAGTTCCAAACATTCGCTGATGAAACAGCAAGACTGTATGTGAACCTTTACAATTGGTACCCTATGATTCCGACAATGCACAAGGTTTTCATTCATGGTGGCACTGCAATTAAGAAAGCAGTCGTACCCATTGGCCAACGGTCAGAAGAAGCTGCCGAGGCCAGGAACAAACACTTTAGACAGTATCGTACAAAGTATTCAAGAAAGTGCAATAGAGAAGTTCGCAATAGAGAAGTTTGCAATAGAGATGTTCCAAATTGGCTTCTTTTAAACAGTGAACCTTTTATAAATTGCTCTAGACAAAGAGCAAGCCATAGAGTAGCGAGACCCTACAACTTCTTCCAGCTAGGTCTGATGGTAGTCCTGATAAAAGCCAAGAAGAGTGTGATGAAGAAGATGAAAAACAGAGTTCTGAAGAATCAGATTGAAACTGGTAATCTGTTAAATACACTGAAAAACCAGCATCTCTATACTGTAGAGACTCCACTTTATTAAATGTATTATTAAATGCAACTTTATCAAATGTAAATAATATTTATTAAATGCAAATTAAATGTAATAATTATTATTAAAGTAAATTAAATGCAAATAATAAATTTTATAGATAGTACAATTAAATACATTTAATTAAACATTACTAGTAAATAAAAAAATCTATCAACAATTACTTTTCTCTTATAAACAGTTAACATTTAAGGCTGTTAGTCACTCAACTTCCAAACTCCCTTGGGTAATGTTACGTCTACGGGCATGTGATGTATTTCTATTTTTAAAATATCTAGTAAATTAATATTTTAACTTATTTTTTCTTTGTGCTCTTTTTAAATGATGTCTCTTTTTTTTTCTTAGTTGTCAAAATATTTATAAAATGTATACTTACTATTATGTGAAGTGTTAAAATCTTACTTACACTTCGTCAGCTTTTAAGATATAAAATATTAAACTAAGCTATGGATTTGTATGTATACTACATAGTACGCTAAATGTTAGTTCAGTGAAACGCATAGCACAGTTAAACATTTCCATTCAACCATTTCAGCGAATAATAGTTTTTCCGAATTTTTAAAACAATTTATTTGCAAATATTTTGCTGCAAGAATTGCCATTTTATAAATAAATTTGCATATTTTAAACTTTTACGGTCTACAACTAGCATCCCATCCAAACTGCTTATTTTCTGATTTATTTCTAAATTCATTTTTGCTCTCAAACGCACCAAACTGGCAAATTCTCTTATTTAGAAACTACACAATGAGTCGTGCTTGTCAATTTCTTGATAAATTCAGAAAATCTTGCACAAAATTCTGTCAAAGTTGACGTCTTGGACCGAATTTTCCGAAGCGAGAGATCACGGAGTGAAAAAAAAATTATCATGCTGAGAAAATAATTGTCTAAAAATCAAATTTTTATTAACTGAGCGAAAAATGAAATCACACGGCCTCTTATACATCTCTTCAAAAATCACCTCAGCAAGTTTCATGTTTTTCCTTTTAAAAATGAGTCTGAAAATGTCTCAGAAAATTTCGAGCTGATGAGGGTGGAAAAATATTTTTTCGAATACATTCTTAAAGTCATAATTTTCCATGATGTACAAATTCTTTAAAAACAGTGTTGAATTCAGACACTTTTCTCCAGGAGGGATTTCTGTGCCTCCGGGGGGGGGGGACATTGTAGAGTTCCGGAGGGGGGGAATTGTACTTTTCGACCATTGAAAACACAAAATCTCAAATCTTCCGTGGGGTACAACTCATTGTTGGAGGGGAATGTCCCCCTAACCGGGAGTGGGGATCAACAATCCCAACAATCATCAGCGAGGGGCGGGGTGGTGGGAATTTCCTCCCGGGCCACCCCCTGAATTCAACACTGTTTAAAAAATTTCAAGATTTTCCGCAATTCAATGTAATTCACTGAATTTTCAAATCAGTTTATTTTTACTCAATTCTTTTTTTACTCTTGGAAATATTTTACAGCAGGAATTCAGCATTTTATAAGTAAATTAACATATTTTAACCTTTAACTGATGTTACCGGTCTTACAGACCGGTGTTTTTTTCAATTTTCACAGTTTAACTTGCAAATTTCAGTATATCTACAAACACTACTGAAATTTTGTTTCGTTTGGAACTTTAGTATTAACACCAGAGACTTTTGAATAGGTGAATTTTAATTATAACGCTCCTGTACAAAAAGTTTAGTACGAAAACAACATCCTATGAGTTAATCGCGGCTTTTATTCATCTTTCGATTTAGCGGTCTCTCAGACCACTTCACACTAGTTATGTGACAATTTCTGTGACATCAGTTAAAGGTTAAGTGCACTGTTAACTAGCCATTACGAAGTCAAATTTGCGTTGCCAGGCATCCCGATTTATGCGGAACATTCCGTTTTTCATTGGTTCTAAGCATCGTCCCGTGGAACCTACGGCACTCGAAAACTCTCAATTTTTCATAATGTGCAAATTCTTTAATTTTTTTCCTTATATCATGCAGTTCGTTAGTCTCCTCCGAGTAGAAACCTTATACGAAAAATAATTAAAGATCCAAAAAATTGGATTTAAAAAAAAATCCAAAAACTTTCAGGAAAGGTTGTAAATTTCAAGAGAGCAAAATGGTGATCTCGACTAGGGTTTTTTGTTATTTTTCACGATTGCTGGTTGATTAAGGGCAGAACTGGTTTCATTTACGGTTAAATAAGTCTACAACTACCCTGAGCTAAAGTTAGTGTTAAATACAGTTAAACCTAAGTGGTAAAAGAACACCGAGAAACTGTCGTCAGAGAGACTGGAGAACTTTGTAAAATAACACCATACAAATGATAAAATAAAAATTAGAGATCCGTTTGGGATCATGTAAAACTGCTCCATAACGAGGTGTACAGCCACACGTGGTTTGAAGGCAAACACACAAGGCCTTGTGCTTCTACGCTTTACCTTGTGCTCACAGTAAATTACAGGATTTTTTCTAACTTCCATGACATAATTTTTATCCAGAAGACGACTAAAGAAGCAGTTCGAAACGTCGATATAATGCTTTATGATTAACTTTATTTGTACAAGCTCATATAAAAGTTCTTATATATTTTCCTATTCGCCTAAGCCCCCCTTTCCTTTCTATTCCTAAATTTCTTCATTTAATTATTTTCTCCGCCTTGGGAGGGGCGCATACATTTACGCACCTGTGAATTTTCTTTTCCCGCCTAAATTCCTGAAGACTAACCCATACACATCTGGGCATATCCATATGCATCATGCCCATTTTCTTTTTCTAAAAACGTTAACATCTCTGCTGACCACTATGTAGATGTCAGAACAGTTGCAATTTATTGCGTGCGTATTCTGCTTTCCCGTTCTCTCCCCTTTATTTTATTCCTATAAATCTGGACTACTATAACGCCCGTTCGTTACTTATATCTTATAGAACTGCATCTCTTTCCGTGACTTTCCTGTGATTTCTCTAAAGCACGCAGGTGTTGCGTTGTACATTTCTGAAAGCGTGGAATTTCAAGGAGTGTGTGCCTACCACTCACCAATACTACCTTTGTAACTATTATTCCTTTTTCTTTTCCTCTCTTTCAAAAATTCCTTATCATGTATATTTTGAGCCCTAGAAAAAAAACTGAGCTCGGCTCTTCGACAGTACCATGGAGGTTATTTGTGTTTTTTAACGTATACATCTCATTTATAATAATATTTCCTTTCAATTAAGAATTATTTACACGTGACAAATAATACCGGAAAAAATCTTTCAAATTAGAATTAAATGATTACGTGTTAGAAGCAGGAAAATATTGAAATATTGATTGTGTGGGTATAAAACATATTTTACCTGTAGAGAAGTAAAGACGACATTTTTTCTAACTGACCAGCACCTTTCATTTAAACTTTTAAGCTCAATATCCAATTCATAAAACTCGGTAAAGGGTCAAAATCTTATTTGTGTACATTTAATGCTATATCTTTTAGAGTTTTTTTTTCTCTCAATTTCCATACCAGCCGCGTTTTTATTTCATTAATTAATCGTAGCTATTAAACCTTGATATAATATATCACCTTCTATTACAACAATTTCGGAGAAACCAGTCTCACGCGCAGTTAACGTCATCGGCCTAAAACCAAGCGTCTCCGAAAACGGGTTCAACTGCCTTCGTTAACAGGTTGGAATCTCCCTGTTCCAACTTCCTTGACCGAATTCTCTCCCTCTCTCTGGTTGTGAAATCCAGGGCAAGGGAAGAAGAGACCTGTTACTTCGAGCCTGTTCCTCGACTCGATCGCTGTTAGTAAACAGTAGCCTCGATTAATGTTTGCAAACAAGGCACTTGCACGTGGATCAAGAAAAAAAAGTCTGGGTCGACGAAAAGGAAACTTTTTTCGATCGTTAGCAAACCAGAAATGAGGAAAAAACCGTGAATGAAGTTTTAATTCAGCCACATCTCTATTCCGAAGACGTTCGTGCTACTTTCAAGGAGCTCGAAATAAAATACCTTCTCCAAACTCATTTAGTTTGAATTTTTAACCCAAATCACTCACCCCGAAGAAGGCTGTGGGTTTATCTTATCACACGAATTGACATTTTCCCAACTGAATGAAAAGTGTCTACGATGGGAGTCGAACCCAAGACCTTTGGCTAAAATTGCCAACGCTCTACCTATTGACCTACCTACATCGACAACCGGCCGACACTATTCACTTTGACAACCTGATAGGTAATAGCACTTTGTCAGTCATGTAGAGAGTTCAACAGAATATACCGCAGATAATGGAACTCAGTGAAATGATGGATATGTAGCTACACTATTTTTATTTCTCTCAATCATACTGTTTAATAAAAATATTACGGATTGTCATTTTTTCAACCGGGGGAAAAGGTTTCCCGGCCGAGAATCGAACCCAAGACCTTCGGCTTAAATTTCCAACGCTCTGCCTATTGAGCTACCTGGACCGACAATCCGGTGACACTACTTGGACAACCTTATTGTCAATAACATCTGGTCTGCCGTTATAGATGAAGTGTTAGGTGAAGATGAAAGAGCAGCCATAAAAAGTTAGAACTCTGATTTTCTGGTCAGAATGGGGGGAAAAAATAGCCATACTTTTTTCTTTTTTTTGACAAAAAAATTATGGCCATTTTTTTTCAGGACTCTACTGAATGGGAAAAAAAATATCCATAATTTTTTTTGACAAAAAAAATTATGGATATTTTTTTCCCATTCAGTAGAATCCTGAAAAAAATGGCCATAAAAAAAATTATGGATGTTTTTTTCCCATTCAGTAGAGTCCTGAAAAAAATGGCCATAATTTTTTTGTCAAAAAAAAAAAAGTATGGCTATTTCCCCCCCCCCCCCATTCTGAGCAGAAAATCAGAGTTCTAACTTTTTACGACTGCTCTTTCATATTCACCTAACACTTCATTTATAACGGCTATTTCATAATAATAGAAGCCAACAGTCCATCAGAAGAAAATAACTCGGTTAAAATTCTCTTTGTAAACATACTTTGCGGAAGAGGAAGGGGGAGGGGGGGGGGCGTCAAAATTCATTTTTGCCCCGGGTGCAAAAAAGGCTTGTTTCGGCCCTGTCTGCCAGGTAGACAGCTCAAAAGAATATGCCGCATGTAATGAAACTCCATTAAACAAAGGATACGTAGATAAATTTTGCTGTTTTTAACTCGATCGTACTGATTTGTAAAGATATCAATATTAAATATATATTTCCAATAAGGTTGTCTGAGTGAATGATGTCGGTCAGTTGTCTGTCTAGGTAATTCTATAGACAGAGCGTTGGCAAGTTAAACCAAAGGTTTCTCGATAAACCGAATACTGAATATTCGGCAAACCGAATGATCCTATATTTCAAGATTTAAAGATATTTAAAAGTTAAATTAAAAAAAAAATCGTAATTAACGCAAATATTTCCATTTTAATGAAAATTATTTTTACTTTACATTAAATAAAATCTGCACTTGGGTTATTAGTTAAGAAGAATCTACTATTCAAACTTTTTAAATTAACAAAACTTTAAACTTCATACCATGTGAGTTAAAATAAATAAATTAAAAATATATATGTAGGGTAAGGTGCCCTATTATCGTCCCCCGGTCACTTTTAGGCCCTTGGAAGTTCAAATTTTCAGTGAAAATCTACCAAATTTGGATTTTAGATAGACTAACTATCCACGTATATAGAAACATAGGCAAATATCATACAAAAAAAAATTTAACAATGCGGAAAATTGTTTTTACAAAAGTATCTAAAAAATGCAAAGGAAAAAAAAAATGGTCCTAATTTCGTCCCCCCAAAAAATCCAATACGCCGAGGCTTAACTTATAACTAAATCAAAATTTATTTGTAAATGAGTAAGTAATTTAATTTACATTAAAGTAAGGCACAAAGAAATGTACTAATTATCAGTGGAAGAATAACATAACGAAACAGTAGCGATCCAAACATGAGCAAAAAAATTGAAAAAAATGTCATGAAAAAGCATTCCTAATTTCGTCCCCGGGACGAAAATAAGAACTGCAAGCGGGACGAAATTGGGACCACGCTACTTCCCAATATGACGGAGCTTCAGTTCCCGTAAGATGAACTGAGTGTCCTAGAACTCACTGTATGCTACTGTCAGCATCTTACCAGCGTAAAATACATGCAATGAATAAGAAATAAATACTTACAATACAGTAAATAACGTTCTACAAACGACGTAATAAGTTCTCAGGTCTTCGAAAAATAGGAAATTCGCCGTCTTTAATTTATGTATGCGTTTTGGCGAATGAAACTTTCAATTCTGACCCCTTTTACCTTCTGTCCCCTGTGCCTTGCGTCATAAGTGGCGCCACTTTCGCAGAAGTTAAGGGGGACGAAATATGGACACTTTACCCTATACTCTAAAACAAACATTTAAAAATCAAACACAATTTTTTTTTCTAAATGAATTAGTGTTTTTATGAAACATTTCCTTCCCTCTCCCTCCTTTTATATAAGCTAATTATGACTGACTGGTATGAATTGGAAGAAAATTTTTGCAGTCATTTAATTTTTTTTTTTTTTTTTTTTTTTTTTTTTTTGTCGGGGATCAAAGTAAATATACATATACATATATCTATTCAAAAGGTGGCAGCTCAACAAGAATAACATTCTTGCTTCTGTTGATTTAACAACGAAGCTTTTAAGTGCACCAGGGTGCAGTATCTGAATTGAGCGATTATTTTTAGAGGTTGGAAATATACAGGATGTTTCTAAAATAAAGGAACAAACTCTCAGGTGTGATAATATGCATGTACAAATTATTTTTGTACAGGAAATTAGGGTTGCAATCTACGTACAGTAAAACCTCCCTAAAGCGACCACGATCCAATAAAAATTGGTCGCTCCGAGAGGTGGTCTCTTAATGGAGGTCATGTTTAAATCTAAATTTTATTTGTTAAAAAAATGTAATAATTAATGTTACTAAAATTTATTTTTCACATTAGGAAAAAATATGAAAATTTAAGTATCAAAACAAAAGTTAATTACAGAAGTTAATTACTGAAGACTTTAAAAAATGAACACGTTGACGTTTGCTTTGATTTTACGGGTTTATTTTTTATAACTTTTTTTTTCCAAGTCCTTTCGAATTTCAGTAAATAAATCCAATTTTTTTTTTTTGGACGGAAATAAATAATGACGATTTCATTAATTTATCTATTCCTTTGAGAGTTCCCTGACAGAACAGGAGAGGTGAGTTTATTGACCATCATTCTTAATTTGTCATCAGAGTTAAATTTATTTTGTAAAAGGCACCAACGGGTTTTAACACTTAAAATTTACCTGAATAATAAAAAAAAAAATTCTAAACTTAGTTTAGAAGTTTGATGAATAATGCGCTCTCGGAAATTTTTTTTCTAATAAATCTTTCTTCAAGCAACCAGGAAAAAAACTGAATTTTTTTCAAAGAAATTGGTCGCTCGTGGAAAGAGTTCATCTGGGATTGTTTTTGAATGGAGCAGGGGCGTCGCCATGGGGAAGTATGGGGGGGAGCACCCCCCCCCCCCCCCAATATATGTGAAGTTGGGAAATTTGAGCTTAGAGTTGCGAAATTCTAGATTTTTGAGGCATTTTCTTTTTTAAAAGTAATAGTAAAAAAATTACGAAATTTTTATTGTTTTGGTGATTATTTTGAGTACTGCAACAGTAAACAAGTTAAGTTATCAAAAGAAATACAAAAAGAAATCAGCCACACTCAATCTATCATTGTATTTTTCAGTTCTACAAAAATATTATACATCTACTAGACCTAAATTTCTCTACTCTTGTCCATCAATAACTGACTAACCTGTTCCTTTATTTCCTCCAAAACTTTGTTCCTTTCTCAAAAATTTCACCCTATTTCTCCTTCTCCTCCCAAAAGAGAATCCAGCTATTTTAATCCAAAGGAATTGCAGCTTCTTTTGAAAATTGAAGATCACTTGTAGCACAACAGAAAGGAATATAGTAATCTACTTGAAACACAGCTATGGGCAAGAAGATTTGATGAGTTTTCACAACTTTTTTGACTAATTTTGCGATTTTTGGACAATATTCTACTCATTCTCGTGATTTTTTTGCCGCAAAAATTAGTTTACCCTTCGCTGTCAAGTAAAAAGCGTTATATGAGCAAATACGGATATAAAAAGTCGTTAGTTTAGATAAATTTGTCACATTTTACTTTTATTTTTGTGTGGAAATATATATCAGTCCTGTTCGTTTCTATTCATATGTGTTTATAAAATTTTAAACCAAAAGTCCAGTGTTCTGTGCTTAAAGCTGTTCTAAAAAGTTACTATTAATCTCAGCACGAAGAAACCCTTCATAATAGGAAAAGAGTTTTCGTGCAAGATTTTGGAGCATTTAAAAATCCATTCGAGGATGAAAAAGGTAAAAAAAAAAGGCGATTTTAATTTGGAACAGAAATATGACCATGAAAGCAGTCCATCAACTGAAGAAAAAATCGACATGCACTGTAACACTGACACGTTGCACTTGAATAAAATTTTGAAGAAATAAAGATTTCCTTACAAACAAGCTCACAAACAATTATGAATACTAGGATGTGACTGGAGAAGCTGAGTTCCGAAAGCACCGTAGAAAAACGGTTTCACCAAAGGCAATAGATAAAAATAATAGCACAGCAATGGACATTGATACACATAGGTTTTACAGTAAAGAATTATAAAAAATACAAGAAAATTTCGGGAATTTAGTAATAGGCTTAAATGACAATGTTCCCTATATCAAGAGAATATTGCAGCAATGCATTCCATATTTTAATTACAATTGTGCAAGGGAAAAGTTAATGTTTCCACCTGGATATGAGAAACCGGATGTACATGACTTGCAGAGTCAAACAGAAATAAACCAACCAAATCCCAACTCACTTAACAAACCTTTTACTCATGCCATGAAATTCAAAGACTATTTGGGTCACGCCGTCAAACTATATACTCGTACCTTAACATTCACAGCAGCTTATCTTTATGGCGTTGCATCTAATAAAAGAATCTTTAGTCAAATAAAAATTTAAAGGAATCCAATTTTTTTTCACGATTATTAAAATTTTTTGACGAATCCAATACTTTCTTCTTGTAAAGATAGAAGAAAGTAAAAAGCGTATTTATTTTTTTAGTAAACAAACCCATAATTAGAATTTTTATGTTTTCAGTCAGGGGCGTAGCTACCGTGGAGCAGTTGGAGCAAGCTGCTCCAGGCGCACGAACCCTAAGGGCGCAAAATTAGAAAGAGCGAAATAAAAATTTGTAAAAACATTTGCATATTTTTTTCCTTATTAATCAGATATTATAGATAAATCTTGTTACAAGCGGCATATTCCCATGATATTTTACTTTGTTTAACCTCATTATTGTGTTTTTACTACTGCGTATTTGTATGTAACTTTCTACTGTGTTTAACTTCAACTATTTCGATTTACAACATGTTTTTATACAGTTAAAAGAAATTACTTCTGTTCGCGAAGTTTTAATTTTTATTCATACTGTACTGCAGGCTTATTTTTTTTTCCTGAAACTTTTTCGTAGACGACAGTTGAAGATTTTCAAATTAAACTAATCAAAACTTATTTACAGGGTTCTCATTGATCACTTTATTGGCTACCACCATTTCCAAACAATAATCTTCCTGGTACATTTATCTTGAAAATGTTTTAAAAATTTATCTGATGTTTACTGTACGGAAATAATGGTAGCCAAAGAAGTCACAGCTCAGAAACGTATATTTACGATGTAACAGCAATGCCTTAGCTATTTAGTTAATTTAAGATTTTAAAAAAAAAAAAAAAAGCACAATAGTTTGACAAGTTGAAGAAAATCATTGGCCATTTTACAAAAAAAAAAAAAAAAAAAAAAAAACCAAGAAAACGAAACTTTGAAGTTTTGTTTTGGGGAAACTAAACATGCATCAATACAGATTACAAAAGAATAATAAGAATCGGATTTACGCATAATCCATATCAGTCCATGGTGACAAAAATCAGATGGAGGTGGGGGGGTAAGCGGCAAATTAAATTTTGTACGTATTGTTTTTGAGATTTTGAAAATATGGCAAATCTCGAATGCAGAATTGATAAGCCTTTTCCTTCAAAACGAGAGAAAAATTCCGTGTTCCTTAGGACGTGGTTATCTCCTATGCAAATTACACCACTTTTTTCGAAAAGTATTTTTCAGCATTAAACATTTAATCGTAGAATTTTGGGATTAAATAGGGCAAAACATATTTTTCGAAAATATTAATGCGAGTTTGCTTAGGCCGTAATAAGGCTCTGCCCTTTCTCCCCCCCCCCCCCCCCCGCCACAATTCGATATCAATCTGGAGTTACTCCACTCAACTTTCCGAACAGTCTATAGAAATACTGTGAGTTCAAAACGGTATAAAAATGAGCAAAATCTTAGATCCTAATTTTATAAAAAGGTGAAACATTTCCACTAGTGATAAAGAACTTGAGTTTTAAAGAAAACGTGCACTCTCATTCTTAAAGCTTGAATATTTTTCTAATGACATAATTTTCATTTCGCCTGTGCTGAAATAAGGCCTATAAATTAAAAAATAATAATACGGAAAAATAGGATTTTACTAAATTAAGTCATATTCTTGTAGGCTGAGGCTGGCCCGTCGGGCAATGGTATATATATGGCAATATATATGGCAGCACATTACTACTGCTTCAATGTAACAAGAATACAAAGCTTTACTATTTTGCATGCACACTACTGTCTAAGCAGGATATGCATATTTTGCTTTCTTGAATCTAAACTTAACAAAATAAAGTTGTAAGCTTTTCGTTGATAATCTTGTATCCCTAAAATTATAATTTACTATTTAATACCTAAATAAAGATGTTAGCTTTAACTTATAAGGTTTGTTTTATTAAAATTCTCAAACCTAATTGGATAAATAGTTGTAATGCTAAACTCCATGTGATGGGGCACCATTGAACAATTAAAACTATGAAGAAAAGAGTTATAGATGTATCTTAATATTATTATTGTTGAAAATTTGTCTAAATATGAAAATTAAGAGATTAATTAACTGTTATTATACTTAATATGAAAGTTATACTGATGAAGGGCTCAGGGATGTAGTGGAGGGTATACGGTGGTATACGGCGTATACCTTCTGGATTTTTTAAAGGAACACCGTATACCCTCTTTTTCTCAAAAAAAGCTATAGTACATACACTGTATGGTATACCCTTCTGCCTTGAGCGTATACCCTCTGCTTAGAGCGTATGCCCTCTGCTTATTTTACGACTACACCACTGGACGGCTTCAATTACAGGCAAATTCAGGATACATAACAATAATTCCTGATTTAGCAGATTTGTCTAACAAACACTATACTGTTTCATTTACAATGGTAAACATTATTTCTGGATTTCATAAAAACAGGTTTTTATCCATTTTCTATTACAGTTTGAATGTAAATGATTTCATTTTAGTTCAATTTCATGTAAAAAGAACTCTTCATTACGTTGGCCAGATTAAATGGCTTAATGTCAGGTTTCTTCGTAAAAAAGAAAATATGATATATTTTACAGAGGCATCAGATATCAATTTGGTGGATTTTAAGGATATTATATAAAATAGTTGCCACAATTAAACATAATTGGAGGGATCCTCCGTTCTGCCTCAACAATGTACTTTGATGGATACAAATTGGGTTAAATAATAAAAAAAAATAGTAATTTCAGTTAAATGTAATTGTGCAATTTTATTCTTATTACTTTATATTTTGGAAAGATATGCAGTTTTTAATAAAAACTATCAATATTTTCATATTTTGTTTATATGTTCAAAGGTGCCCCTAGCTTGTTCAAAGGTACCCCTACATGGGACAGGTTTGAATAGAAAACTTTCAGCTTTTTAAAGCCTCACAACATATTTAATTTATCTGCAAAACTGTAGTTTTTTATTTCATATGATGCAGAATTACATTCTTTCTCTCACGAAATATTTAAAATTCAATAAATATAATTCAAGTAAGAAATAAGTGGATTTAAAAAAAAAAAAATGTTCAAAGGCGCCCCCCTCTCCCCTAGATGAATTGCATTTTTTTCTTGAAAATTTCTTTGTTTCAGAAGACCATTTAAATCTTTAAAAATCTAATGTCTAATGTATATTCTGAAATTCTGCCGTTACCAATGGCATGATCAGCCAAAAGAATTTTCAGCCAATTTGAAGGTTCTTTTTCGCCCCTTCGATTATACTATGTTGCTAGAGTTTACAGAACATTCTGCATAAGACAAAAATATGTCATGCGCAGAGCTTTAGACCGTATTTACTGTATAAAAATCTATTTTAAAGATATTTGGCTTTAAAATCAAATATTTGCACCTTCTTAATATACCAGCAGCATTAAGACGTTTTATCCTCCCGCTGCAAAAAAAAGTTTAAAATAGGTTTAATTAATCATGACATTCTAATTTAGCACTAAAATTCTGTATACTTAAAATCATACACTAGTCATTCTCAAGCTAATGTTAAACCAATGGCGTTCTTTACAAATTGTTCATTTACATTTCAATTTTTTTTTCACCCGTAGCATACAGGACGTCGATGTCTAAACGGTTATTTTACTGTTTCGATTTTCTTTTTTTCTGTAAAGACGCTTTCAATTTCGGATCCAGCTCCGAAATTGAAAGCATCTACAGAAAGAAAAACTGGAATGCTAATGATATTGTTGGTTTCCACTATCAAGGTGGTAAAATAATGAGTTTCTAAAATGTTGCGCTCTCCAAAAATCCAAGGTCTGCTTATTTCACAGTCACCAAGACCGACCCTGCATTCAGTAGCGGCGCTTCAGGGTTTCACAACCACTTTTCTACCAGAATATCGGTATATAAAATTTGATCTATTTTAATCGTAGGATTTTCTACGATTAAAGAAGGAGAATTTTTTTTTATCTGAAATTACTGGTAGTAAAGTGATTGTGAACCCCTTATCGAGACGACACTGTCTGCGTGGTGAAACGTTGTTGTATAGATATAAGCTGAACGTGAGCAATAAAAATAATTTAATTGAGATATAAGAGAAAATGTCGCAAAATGGTTGATAAGAAGTTTAGATACCAAAACATTCGGCCAAATTCTTCGAAAATTAATGACAGATTTATAACGTGTCTGCCGACATCATCAAAAACACACCAAATCGTGCTCTGGTAATCTGAAAACGAGAGTAAATTCTAACATACACGAATACATATTGAATCATTGTAAAAATTGTAAGACTTGATACAAAGTATTTGAAAATGTAAAATATACCATTATTTTCATTTATTTTTATTGTGATTACAATGCTTTCCTATTTCCTTCCTTGCATTGCATGTGTATGGAAAGTAAAAGCTGGAATCTTAATATATAAGGGTGTCAATCATGGTTCTCGCTGCCGATCGCCTGCGCTAAAATGTTTCACAAGGCGCGAAAACTAAAGATCGAAATGGTCAAATTGCAAGAGATGTTTTTTTTTTTTTTTTTCTGTTCTTGCTTCGGCGAAACACTCAATGATGTTATTGTACGATTAGACTTTTTCCGTGTAACTCATTATTTGTGTTTTGATATTCTTAGTGTTTTACGACAAATCTATTACTAACATTATTTGAATTTGGCTAGTTTTTCTTTAGTGAATAGCTAAATTACTCAGATTAGTCAAAAGCCAGTGAGAACCCAGGTGTCAACTTTTATCGTTGTTCATTGGCTAATTTTCTAAACCGTTAGCTGTAGAATTATAGTTCGTATAGTAAAAAAGTTTCAAAGTTATTTTTTATCCTGTTAAAAGTAATTTATGTCAAAATAGTTATTTTTTAAAAGTTACGAGCTTTACGTTTTTATTCCGTTCCTCGGCTCTATACGTTAATTTTAGAAAAATCTACTCCGTACTTTAATAGGTAAAACAATACATTTTTTTGTACGACCAAAACTTCCCGAGTTATGTTATTTTCAATTTTAGTATTTTCTGACTCTAAAAACAGAAAAACGGGATTCAACAATGCGTAAAAAAAATAATAATAAATATAATAAGTCTTGAAATAGTATTTTTTTTTATTAGTATTCTACAACGATTCGAAACCCTTAAAAAGAATAACAGATATTAAGAGCGGCAGATTGTACTGGCTCATTGGCGCATTTAAAACAAAAATCCCACCCTATTCACAGAACATATTGGTAGGTACTCCGTACTTATAGAATAATTTATTTCGTTATTCATTATTTATTTTTAATTATTTATATTTAACTAAACTCAACTAAAAGTAAGTAAGACTTTCAAATAAAAGTAAGATTTTAAATCGAATTAAGAATAGTATATAAATTTCAAACTTCAAAACAAAAATGCGCAGAACTTTTCCGAGTGACAATAGGGCGCACAAATTTTACTTGCTCCAGGGCGCTGAATATGTAGCTACGCCACTGTTTTCAGTTTCAGTATTTTTCTTTGGAAAGGAATTTTTTATACAAAAGTAATGTATCATTATAATTATTACACACGTTGCGCATATCATTTTAGTCGAAAATTGGAGCAATTTGTTTCAAGTTGGGAAATTTTCGGATTCTCCCCCCCCCCCCCCCCGAAAAAATATCTGTGGCTACGCCCCTGGAATGGAGGTAAAATTAGTATTGATCATATGGGAATAAATTTCGTTCCATGAAAAAATGGTCGTTCAAGAAGGTGGTCGCTTAATGGAGGTGGTCGCACATGGAGATTTCACTGTATTACTTCAAACATACAGGGTGACTAACTAAATGCTGGATTTGAATTTTCGGTCGCGTGATAATAATAATGAATATATCAGATTAACTTTGCTTTGTATGAGCTGTGGTGACATCTTGGGAGTGCATTGAAGTTTAGTTAGTTACACAGTATGTGTTGTCAGCTTCATTCCGAATTATGGAGTGTCCTGCTCAATGCTTTTATATATGAATGGCGTTGTAATTTAAAGCGTCTCTGCTGATATCATATTTCACATAAAGCAAACTAAGTCTATTGAAAATATTGTTATAATATCTTCATTATTGTTAAAGTTAGGAACAAAAATCAGAGTTCGACTTAAAGTGTGATACTCTGTGTTTAGGGGAGGGTAGTACACAGTGAGACGAAAATTATAATTACTTAAAAAATGGCAACGATTTTTTATTCTTTTGAAAAAATTTTTGCTACAACTTTAAGCTGCACGAATACGCTACACATTAATGTATAAATGGTTTTAAAAAGTTATTTATAAAATCACAGAAGCAGCATAACGGAGTGTCGAAAATTGTCTCACTGTGTACCACAAGTGGTACACAGTGAGACAATGTATATATTTTCATAAATCATACATTTTTATACTCTATCAATAATTTTCTGCAGTTTATGACTTCTAATTAATATTTCTAGATTATTATTTTTTTCTTAAATATGAGCCTCGGTTGGACAATGACAGACATTGGGCTACCTTCATGCAAATTTTCAGCCTCTTACGTTTAGTAGATTTCACTAACCATCGCACGCCCCCACACACAGAGAGATAAAGAGAGAGAAAAAAAAACTTTATTTTATTAATAAATAACTTTTTTTACATCAGAACCGCATAGTAGATACACAATGAGGCACGTCTCACTGTGTACCACAATTGTGTGTCTCACTGTGTACTTTCGTTACGTTGTAACAAAATGGATGCCATATCTGTTTCATCATCAGTTTCATAGCTTTGAATGCTTGTGTCGTTTTGTCGACATAGTCTATCATTAGATATAGGTAGGTTTGGTTATGTAAATACAGTAAATTCTGTCTAAGGCGGACTCTGTATAAGCCGGAAATCTGTCTACCGCGGAAAATTTTTCAAGTCCCGGCGAACCCATAGAAAATTACATTAATTCATGCTGCATAAGGCGGAATCTGTGTAACGCGGAAACGGAAAGCATTTTAAGATCCCACCGAAACCAAAATTTTGCATAAGGCGGAAAAAAGGATAATTTAAAAATGAAAGGCATTTTGTTTATTAAACTTTAAAACGAATAAGTCAAATACTCAATGTCGAGCATGTTAGTTAGATTTCCTAACACTTTGAAAAAGTTAATTCAAAAGGCCAGGAACTGTTTAAATTTTAAGGAATTTATGCTTGTGTTTTTATATGCAAAATTATATTTAAAACTTAATATTTCTAGTTGAATGAGCATTTATCAAAATATATATTTTCGAAAGTGCAATATATTATACTTTAAGGATGTACTCAAATTCAAAGTTATAGCGTTCTGTCTCATTCTTGAAGTTTATTGGGGGGAGGGGGGAGTTAGTTTTTTCTTGTGTGTGTGTAAACTTCCAATTCGCATGTATTACAGCAGTACTAAGAAATTGAATAGCGTTTCTCATTTATCTATAAAGACAAAAGATCTTTCCGAATTTCAGTTTTCAACCGATTTTCGAGTCAGGAAAATCAATAAAAAATCATCAAGTCCGAGGATTTTTTTTTCTTGATTTTTTTTTGTGGGGGGGGGGGGGAGCTTTTTTGCATAAGCCGGAATATTGTCTACCACGGAAAATTTTCCGAGTCCCGATCGATTCCGCCTTAGACAGAGTTCACTGTATATGCCATAATGAAATAAATAAAGTCTAAAATGGACGTTTATGTAACTTTAACCTCTGTAAAATAAATAATTACTATTTTGTTCGAAGAGTAACCGAAGTGCCGAAACTACATCCACGTGTTGCATAAGATGAGGTGGTTCAGTGTGTGTTCCAGCTAGAAGAAAAAGTTATAACTACATGTCAAAATGGCTGCTGTCTCACTGTGTACTCCCCTGCCCTATATCTGAATAAGTTAATCCCAGTTCCTTGAATAAAAAATGTTTGTCTTGATATTATTACCCCTGAAAATTTATTTTATTAGTTTAGAAACGTTAAAAGTACTTGAAAAAGCAAAAAATAGGGTGTTAACAGATAATATTTAAGAACTTACATTTACTCATCGTCGCTTTCTTTTGTTGAATTATTGTTCTAGATAAAAAAAAAAAGGCATTTTTTTAAAACATCATTATTTTCTTTTAATTGATAATTTCATTTTTTAATAATTAATTTTCTTAAATGCCCTTTTTCAAATAACAAAATAAATAATCTCTTTTATTTAAATGTGATTCTACTTCTTAATTATTCATTAATATCTTTATTTATTGACAATTAAAACTGCAAGTTATGAAAGAAACTTTTCTTAAAAGTTTTCGGAAAAGTTTATATACAGGGTGTCCACTCTCAACGGTGGTCCAATGGCTAATTCCTAAACTGTTAGTCATAGACATATAGTTCCAATTACAAAAATGTTTTAAATGAGTGTACCGTCGTATAAGAACTCACTTAAGAAAGATTCTTAATTAGAAATTAAAAGAACTTGGCGTTCGTTTTTTTTTTCAGAGTTTTATTAGACGACACGGGACACACACATAACAAGCACACGTAATATTTACACGGCAAAAAGTTAATCTTTTCCGGAGCGAGACGCTCCTTTCGGCAGGACCGAGAACTTGACCGTCTGGGGTCGTGTCACAGCAGATACTGTCCCTCCACGGGGCCTTGTTTTTCTGAGATCAGTTCATCTCCTAAATACCCCACGTGAGGTCTTGACTCATCTTAGTCAACAAGTTCAGTTTATAACATTTCTACGCAGCACTTTTTCTCCAGATATTTACATGATTAAAACTGTTTACATGTTCCATCTGTTTTGGTGAATCAGTGACAGGCGAAGTTATAGCAGGCATCTGGAAGGTCCAATTTAAAGATGTTTATTTCGTTAGGGCATCTGGTCTCCGAGTCATCTCAAATAAAACGTCACAGCCCCTCCATGCCCCATATAAATTTTTCCTTAAGGGAAAAATTTCCACACTCGGGTGCACAATCATAGTGAAATTCGGAGTTAATGCTATCCCTAACAATGCTATCTACTCCAAAATTATTAATAAAATTTTAAATTTTAAAATCAAAATATTTATCAGAAGTACTTCGTTACCATGGAAGGGATTCAGCATAACACACAATAACATAATAAATACAGTAATAAACACATTGCAATTGCACACCGTTATATAATAATACTAAGATTCATAATAAGCACTTCAACAATTTTATAATAAACCAGAACCTTCATTAATAATTTTCCGTTAACATAAACAGGATAGATAAAGTTTATAAACATCACAAGTAATTCTAAGAAAGTTCGCCCTCTCCTGTTCACATGGATAACCAACAATAATAATATATATATATATATAAATTTCTTAAGAATGAATTCTAATACACTAATAAAACCAAACACTTTTAAACCTTTTATATACAATAAGTTACTTAAAAGAATTTTAACACAATAACAAAACACACTCTTAAACATTTTTTTTTCAACAAAATTTCTAGTCTTCAAACGCTACTCTGCTTAGACTATCAGCGTTTTGGTGTTTTTTTTCCTGCTCGATGTTCGATTGTAAAATCGTACGGTTGTAACGCGAGGCTCCAACGCATAAGCCTTGGGTTGGAACTCGCATGAGTTTGTAAGAAGCGCAGAGGATTATGATCCGTTATAATCCTAAATTTTCTTCCATCTAGATAGTAATGTAATCTTTTTACGGCGAAAATAATACTGGCGCACTCCCGCTCGATGGTGCTATAGCGTTGTTCTACCGGAGAGAATTTCCGACTCAAATACAAAATCGGGTGTTCCTCTCCCTTCTCATTTACCTGGCTCAACACAGCTCCGGCACCGCGTAACGATGCATCGACCTGAATAAGGAATTCACGATGAAAATTCGGCGCATGCAAGACCGGCCGTTCGGTTAGTTTCGCTTTCAGAGACCGAAAAGCGCTCTCGCACGCGGGAGTCCACTCGACTTTTCCTCGACGGGTTTTCCCTTTTAGCGCGTCAGTCAAGGGAGCTGCTATTATGAAAAAATTCCTTATGTATCTCTGGTAGTATCCGGCCAGCCCTAGAAATGCACGAATCTGCGTTTTTGTTTCGGGGGGAATTTTTTTACGCATTCAATCTTGACTTCTGCTGGAGTGCGGGAACCATTTCCTACAATATGGCCTAAATATTTTACACTACTCTGGGCAAATATACACTTAGAGGGCTTTATTTTAAGATTTGCCTTATGAATTTTATCTAGAACTAATGCGACATGTTTTAAGTGGTCTTCCCAGGTGTTCGAAAATACAGCGACGTCATCTAAATAAGGAACTGCAAATTCTTCCATCTCTCTTAATAGTTCTGCCATCATTTTGCTAAAGAAAAATGGCGCATTTTTTAATCCAAAAGCCATTTTCAAACACCTAAATGTACCAAAAGTTGTACAGAATGCTGCATACCGTTGAGCTCTGGGGCTCAAGGGAATCTGCCAATAACCTTTCGCTAAATCTAGGACGGTTTTGTATTTAGCAGATGAGACTTTCTCAACTCTTTCTTCGATATTGGGGATGGGGAAATACTCTGTCCTAATTATCTCATTGAGACGCCTGAAATCCACACATGGACGAGGATCCTTACCCGGAATGTCTACTAAAATTAAAGGCGACGTGTAATCCGACTCGCCAACTTCAATAACCCCCAATCTTAACATCTTTTGAATCTCCATTTTTACGATTTCAGTTTGTCTTTGCGACATCCGATAAGGTTTTGATCGTACGGGCTTATCGCTAATTAAAGTTATATCATGCTCCACCAAATCTGTTGTACCAGGGTCGTTTGAAAAGCACGCGGCATATTTATTTAAAAGCTCCTTAATTGGCTAATTTGTGCTTCGTTTAGGTTTCTTTCTAACTCACTAAGCCGAACTATTTCCTGAAAGTCAAAAATCGTAGGATTATTCTCTAAATACGGAATATCTAAATCCTGATCTTCTATTAAATTTGAATTGTCTTTGGAGCACAACAAATTTACATGTTCGGGTCGCGTATAATATGGTTTCAGCATATTAACATGATAAATTTGGGTTTTATTCCTACTTCCTGGCAGTTCTACCACATAATTAGTCTCAGATATTTTATTCTTGATTTTTCCCGGACCTATCCATTGCACGGACAGTTTATTTGGTCTCGTCATGGCTAAAACCAACACTAAATCTCCCTCCTTGAATTCTCGTTTTACCGCGTTTTTGTCATACCAAACCTTTCGTTTGCCTTGCATTTCTTAAATGTGCGAAACAGCTACCTCGCGACATCGTTTCAACCGATTAATTAATTTAAAAACATATTCGGTCACTACATCATTTTCAGGTGGAGGGTCGGACCATCGTCCCATTATCAAGGTCTCGGGTGTTCGAAGATTTTTTCCATACACCAACTCGGCTGGTGAGTAACCTGTGCTTTCATGAACTACGTTTCGAAGAGTCAATAGAATCGCAGGCAAATGTTTATCCCAATCGGCGCCTAATTCAATACACAGAGCCCTCAAAAGTCGTTTTAAGGTCCTATTATACCGTTCCACGGGATTACTCTGGGGATGATAAACAGAACTATGAGTGATCTTAATGCCAAATTTATTAAGAAATTCGGTCGTTAAAGCTGAGGTAAAGGACTTTCCCTGATCGCATTGGAGTTGGCTGGGGAATCCGATGCGACTGAAAATATTCAGCAGCGCCTCAGTCACTCTAATAGAGGAGAGGTCCACCAGCGGAACCGCCTCCGGGTATTTGGACGCCATGCATACTGCCGTTAAAATATACCGGTGTCCATCCGTGGTCAGTGGTAAGGGCCCACATGCGTCGATATTTATTTTACTGAAAACTTCCTGAATTATTGGGACAAGTTTTAACGGGACTTTCTTTTTCTCGTTCGCTCGACCCGCTCTTTGACAAACATCGCAACTGCGCACATATTCATCCATTTCTTTATAACAGTTAGGCCATTAAAAATATCGAATTAATTTATCCTTCGACTTCGTCCCACCTAAATGTACTGACGTGCCTTCATGACACAATGCTTTTATTTTCTGTCTTAACCCTTTTGGAATAACTAGCAATCTGGTAACGTTTCCAAAACGAACCTCGCGATTTCTAACTAGTAACCCGTTAACAACTGAATAAGTTTTCGTCGTACCTCCCGTTTTGTCCGCCCCCAGTCGGCTAAACAATTCCTTTAACTCTGCACATTCGTGCTGCGCTTTCAAAAACCCTTCTTTATCGATTTTTAACAAGTCCAACTCCGGGGCTTCAACTTCTAACGCCGGAATTTCAATGGGGTCCTCACCTTCCGTTGAATCCCGCAGTCCCGATTCTTCCTGATTCGCTACGTTCGATTCCTTGGGTGTCTCCTCATCTTGAGCTACCCGTTCGAGCTCCCTTTTCTCTTCCTTTAAGCGTCTAGTAGTCGCACGCGTCTGGACTGCATTTACCTGTCCAGTTGGCAAAAATTCATACCCCGTTCTCTCTCTTATCATCGCGGCAGTTTTATTTCCTAAAATATATCGGTTTTGGTTTAAATGATTTCCGCAAACCTTTCATCACCAAACAGCGTAACTCTGTTTCTTTTCCGCAGTCGAACAGCTGATCACAGACGGGGGAAAAACAATCTTCCTCTTTTTCCGACACTGGGTAAGGATTTCTCAAGCTTCCTTTCTCCAAGTCTTCCTAAACCGAAACCAGATAACACCAAGCTTCTTTTTTTCTTTCCGCCAACACAGGAGTGAAAACAACACCCTTCTCGTCTCTGACCGGGTGAAAATCGAAACGAGCTCCTTCTTCACAAACCGAACTGTTTTTTCTCTTCTTCCAACACACGATTTTCCTTTTATTTTTCTATTCCAGTATCAGGACGGCTCTCTATTTCTCGAAAGAATGAGCTTTCACCTTATCATTCCTTCCGTGGGTAACAATTTCAGGCCTTGTGTGCGTATGTGCCCAACCTTTTGAACAACTCGAATCCCACTTCTGACACCAACTGTACCGTCGTATAAGAACTCACTTAAGAAAGATTCTTAATTAGAAATTAAAAGAACTTGGCGTTCGTTTTTTTTTTCAGAGTTTTATTAGACGACACGGGACACACACATAACGAGCACACGTAATATTTACATGGCAAAAAGTTAATCTTTTCCGGAGCGAGACGCTCCTTTCGGCAGGACCGAGAACTTGACCGTCTGGGGTCGTGTCACAGCAGATATTGTCCCTCCACGGGGCCTTGTTTTTCTGAGATCAGTTCATCTCCTAAATACCCCACGTGAGGTCTTGACTCATCTTAGTCAACAAGTTCAATTTATAACATTTCTACGCAGCACTTTTTCTCCAGATATTTACATGATTAAAACTGTTTACATGTTCCATCTGTTTTGGTGAATCAGTGACAGGCGAAATTATAGCAGGCATCTGGAGGGTCCAATTTAAAGATGTTTATTTCGTTAGGGCATCTGGTCTCCGAGTCATCTCAAATAAAACGTCACAATGAGGTAAAGAAATATTTTAAAATGATTTGGGTTAATAAAAAAATTTCTTAAGAAATTGCGAAATTTAAAATTTTATACGGTCCCCCGGTCCTATAAGTTATATTTAGTAACATTTTCCTGTTACACTGACAAATAAGACAAAAAAAAAGGTCCCGTTATTCTACTATTAAAATTGACTGAGTAATAGCTGTTTAAAGTTGGAGCATATTTTTTGCTGTAAATTAGGGGTCATTCACAAATTTAGTAGAAATATAATTGCGGCAGATATATTAAAAAATGATTGAGAGTAAAATTAACGTTGCAATATAAATTTGAAATCTTTAATCATTCTGATATATTACTGCAAATTTTTCAATTTGTAATAAACATATAAGAAGAAAAAAAAACCAGAATTTTTGTTAAATAAGATGATGTAAATTAACAGCCTGAATTCTTTACAAAATACATATTTTAAAATGTTACTAGCCTGCAAAAGTTGGGTTATGCCATATTTTTTAGCTTTTGACAATTGATTCTTATATATTCTGTACCGCTGAATCCGAAGTTGATCTTTATTTTTTACCATTACGCAAAGATTTTTTGCAAATCATAAATTTTAAAGTTAAAAATAAGAAAAAATAGCGAAAATTTCATACGATGAAATAGATGTGATTGTCGTATTTTTAACTTTTGCTAATTGATTTTTATGTATTTCTTACCGCTGAATTCGTAAATGACGTTCGTTTTTAACCATCACATCAGGAGTTTGCGCAAATTGTAAATTTCAAAGTTAAAAAGTTCAAAGTTAAAATTTAACCTCTTCCCCCACCTCATCAGATCCCTCAGCTGTTCAGCTGTAAGAATCGCAGTAT
Source organism: Maratus speciosus (assembly GCA_963932465.1). Classification (NCBI taxonomy): domain Eukaryota; kingdom Metazoa; phylum Arthropoda; class Arachnida; order Araneae; family Salticidae; genus Maratus; species Maratus speciosus. Next base: position 438,185,172 of record OZ010792.1, on the reverse strand, counting down.
AATACAAAAAATTGAATAAATTATTGAATTAAATTAAATTAAATTAAAAAAGTTTTACATCTATTTTATAATATCAGATTTTCGCTATATTTTAACTGTAACGATTTGCAAAAAAATTCTAACGTGAAAATGAAGTTAAAAATGAAGGTCATTTTCAGATTCAGTGTTAAAGAGTACATAAAATTCAAATATCAAAAGTTAAAAAACACAGCCACCTCCTCTATTTTATAGTATCCGATTTTTGTTATTTTTTAACATTGACAATTTATGATTTTCGAAAAATCCTGACATGATGGTTAAAAATTAAAGTGATTTTCGGATTCAATGCTAAAAAATACATAAAAGTTAAAAAACACAACCATTGCAGTATTGTATCTTATCCAAAACTTTTTCGTAAACTTCTTTGCGGCAATCTATCCGAAATTTTTTGTGCTATCCTATAAAATAAGTATAAATGGTAACCACCTAAAATCATAATAATATTAGATTGTCATCGGATTTACGTCAGTATGTAAAATTTAGTCTCGATCGGATATTTAAAAGTGAGTTAAAGTTGGAGTACACATTTTGGACTGGAAAATCATACATACGATCGTTGAAGTTCAATAAAAACTTATTAAAATAACACAATTTTTGTTATTTTAAATCATGAAAAGGAACAGTTTCAAATCCTTACAAAATAAAACATATGTTAAAATGCAATTATTTTAGCCCATGTGAAACTTAATAAGAGTTAACTCAATCGTAACACTTTTACGATTTTTTTCAAAGCGCAGATACACATGAAATAAGTCCTTCGAATACTTTAAGCACTTGATATATGACCCCTCAAAGCCTGGCAAACTCATTTGTGTTCAGATGCAGTAAAGTTATGGATTTTTAAAGTTTCATAACTCGGTCAATTTTAGCGTTATATGAACGGGATTTTTTTTTTTTTGTCTTATTTGACAGTGCAATAAAAAAAAAAATTTCTAAATACAACTTATAGGACCGGGGGAACGTATAAAAATTAAATTTCGTAATTTTTTAAGAATTTTTTTTATTGGCCAAAATCGCTTTTAAAATATTTCTTTACCTCATTTAAAACATTTTTGTAATTGGAACTATGTGTCTATTACTTAACGGTTAAGGAATTAGCCATTGGGCACCGTTGAGAGTGGACATCCTGTATATATACGAGTATATTCGGTTTAGGCGAATATTTTGATAGTCGGCCAAACCGAATACATACCGAATATTCGGCTCATCACTAGTTAATCGAATTAGAGGCTTCAATGGATTAAATAATTAAGAGATAAAATTAAAATGGGATTTTCCTATTGTGTCGATGTGGGATAGGATTAACTCGTTCGACACTTAAACAATCACATTTTAATAACAATCACACACAAAATATATACAATTCGCGTAAAAGCGCTATTATCTTTGAAACATACATATTTCCATGAAAAGATCTCTAGGTGAGATACATTTCGAACACACGCCGAAAACTCTACTTAAACCCGAACAATCATAATTACATACCTTCACTTCACTTCATGTTTGGCAAAATATCTCAGGATATTTTGCCGACAGTGGCAACAGCGCCATCTATATGCTATAAAAATAAGGGAAGGCAGTCATTTTGTTACAACCTTCTCCTCTGGTTCCGCGGACGTCCCGGTGAGGAACCAGTAACTTTTTAGGTGGTCTGCCACGTTTCCTAATTGGTGCAACAGGCACAATGTCAGAGTCATTACACAGTTTTAAAGCTGAAGTATGACATGTAGCAAGCGGTTCATTTGGATTGTCCATGCTTGCTATAACAAATGTGGTGGGTGATTTTTTAGTTAAAATAATGTATGGTCCGTCACGTTTAGGCGTGAACTTTGCAGTTTTATTGCTAGAGGCTTTACTTACTGGATGTAAGTCAACCCAAACCTTGTCTCCTGGAGCAAAACAATGTCCTGGTTTTCTTTTACGGTCAGCGTATTTCTTTCTTTGATCTTGATTAGCTTCAACTTTGTCCTTAATTTCTTTGGTGAAGTTTGCAAATTTCTTGAGGTATGGTGTAATTTCAGGTACAAAGCTGTCATTGTGAATTACAGCACGAATGTCGTGTTGAACATCGTCTGTCGTTCTTAATTCTCTCCCAAATTGTAAAAATGCTGCTGTTTCTCCAGTGGTGTCACACTTAGCAGTATTCATTGCAAAACGTATTGTTGGAAGTTTCTCTTCCCATGAACCGTGGTCATTCTCTACTAATATAGCCAATCTCGGCTTGAGATCTCTATTTTTTCTCTCCACAGGATTTGCCTGAGGATGATATATGGGAGTTGGGTTTTGTTTGATACCTAAAAGGAAACAAAGTTGTTGCATCACACTACTTACAAATTGTGGTCCCTTATCACATATTATACGTCTGGGTAGGCCATATCTAAGAACAATTTCTTCGAGCAAAGTAGTTGCACACTGTGCTGCAGTAGTTTCTGTAAGGGCAAATAGTTCAACCCATCTTGTTGCACAGTCTTCTACTATGAATATCCATCTTTTACCATTCTTACTTTTTGGTAAAGGGCCAAAAAGATCAATTGACAGAACTTCAATTTGTTGTGAGTACACTGGTGTTTGTAACAAACCGGATGGTTTTTGATTAGAAGGTTTATACCTATTACATTCAGCACAATGTTTGACGTAATCTGCAATGTATGAACGCATTCCAGTCCAATAATATCTTTTGGATATTCTATTAAATGTACCTTCAGCACCGTAGTGACCAGCCGTAGGTGAGTCATGGTGTTCTTTTAAAATTTTCTCCCTTTCATGTGAGGGGACTGCTAGTTGTGCTTCTTTAGATTCCGAAGTTGGGGAATACCTGTATAAAACTCCTTGGTTCATAATATAACCACGTTCAGTTCAGTTTGTGTAGTCTAGTGTTTTTTCTTCATCTTCGAAACTTTTAATAATTTTCTTTAATTCTTCATCTTTCATTTGTTCAGCCCGTAGATCACTAGGCATTTTAGCAGGGATATCAATCATTATGGTGCAAATATCACAATCTTCTTTACTGATATGGTCACACGCAGGACGAGAAAGCATGTCAGCTATGACATTCGCTTTACCTGGAATGTATTCTATTTTCACATTAAATTCTTGCAACTGTAAAGCCCATCTGGCAAGTCTTCCAGAAGGGGACTTTAAGCTCATGAGCCATCGGAGAGGCTGGTGGTCGGATGCCACAGTAACTTCTGTTCCGTCAATGTATCCTCTGAATATATTAAGAGCCCAGACAACAGCAAGAGCTTCCCGTTCCGTGGTGTGATAGTTGCGTTCTGCAGGAGTCAGTAATCTACTGGCGTACTCAATCGGATGCTCTTCCGCATCTTTACCCTGGAGAAGTACTGCTCCAAGAGCATAATTGCTTGCATCGGTTCGAATGATGAAGGGTTTTGTTTCATCAGCCTGTTTCAATATTGGTGCTGAAACCAGGCATTGCTTCAAGGTTTGAAATGCATTTTCTTCATCGGCACCCCAATGCCATTCAACATTCTTCTTAGTGAGGTTACTAAGTGGTCTGGATATTTCTGCAAAATCTTGTATAAAACGGCGATACCATGAACATGTCTGCAGAAACAATTGCAGTTGTTTTATATTCTTGGGAGGTGGGATCCTCACAATAGCATCAATTTTCCCAGGATCAACTTCTAGGCCATTTGGAGTGATCCAGTGTCCTAAGTACTTTACTCTGGTACATGCAAAGTTGCATTTTTCTCGATTTGCAGAAAGTTTCCATTTGTCTAATCTTTGAAAAACAGCTTCAAGGTCAGAGAAATGTTGTTCAAAACTTGATGATAAAATAATGAGGTCATCAAGGTAAGAGAGAATATTTACATCTGGGAGTCCGTTGCGAAAGTTATCCATCGTCCTCTGAAACGTTGCAGGAGCGTTACGGAGTCCAAAAGGCATTCTTCGAAAACGATATGTTCCGAGAGGACATACAAAAGCAGTTTTATCACGATCAGGCCCATAGGCACTCACCTGATGATAGCCAGCATTCAGATCCAGAATGGTCATGAACTGGGCAGTCTTTGCCTGATGTAGAAGATCGTCCATACGAGGGAGTGGATAGGTATCCGGTATAGTCACCTCATTGAGCTTCCTGTAGTCTACACATAGACGTACACTACCATTTGGCTTAGGAATGAGCACGATTGGTGCAGAATATGGAGATTCGCATTGCTCAATAATTCCTTTGGCAAGAAGATCATCAATTTCTGTTTTCAACAACTCTTTCTTAGCTGGTGATAACCTGTAAGGTGGTAATGATATTGGACGATGATCTAGTGTTTATGTGATGTTCGACGACGGGTGTTGCTTCTCCCCCTGGTTGAAAGGTATTGGAAAATTTTTCAAGCAAGTCATTAAGTCTCTTTCGTTCTATTGCAGATAGGTTTTGACCTTCATTTTCTCTTAACATAACTGTGTTAGCTTTGACATTTGGTGTTGAGATTTCAGACGTCGTTTTGAAAGGATCATCAACAAAAGGAATTTTATATCTTGGATTGTTCTGGAAATACCAACTTTGGCTTCGCATATCCAACACAATTCCCATTTTATTCAAAAAGTCTATGCCTAACAATGTTCTATTTCCGGTGGCTTCGAGTAACGCAAAAATCGTTGTATTAGTTCTACGACCTTCTATTTCAACAGTGATTGTTGCTTGAAGAACGTTAGTTTCTTTTCGTATGCCATCAGCGAGCGTTATGCTTACACTGGTCTCTTCGAACAAGATTCCTTGGTCACGGAGAAGCTTGAACAACATTTCCCCAGCAATCAGCAATAGAATGAGTAGCTCCGGTATCTGCGCAAGCTACACCTGTAATACCATTTACCTTAATATACAACATAGGTGTTGCCTGTGTATTAATATAACAAGACTGGAGATGTAGGGAACTAAAATTTGCTGATTTTACTTGCGTAGATGGGGAACAATTAGGACATTTTGCTTTGACAAAACCTTGTTTCTCACAGCCATAGCAGCTTATAACTGGACGCTTATCATCGTTTACAAAGCGTGAATTCGTATATTTTGAGGTAGGAGAAGTATTTTTGTAATTTCCAAAATGTTCGCTAGCTTCATTTTTGGTTACCTGATTTTTCCAGAATTCCTGACCATTTGAATTTTTTGACAAAATATGTTTCTGTGTTTCACGCGATTTTGAATTACTTGCTGATTTTTGAAAAGGGGGTCTAATATTTTCGTATATGTGTAGCTGTTCGGCCAATACGACAGGGTCATTTAGTTTGTCCCAACCATCTAAATAATGATTTTTATATTCTGGTGGGCACTTTTTTTTAATCTGATCAGCGATTATTAGTTCTGAGAGCTTTTCAAATGAATTAATTTCTAATTCGGATAACCAACCTTCAAAATAATTTCTAATTTCAAAGTAAAAATCTTTCCAAGTAGAATTCTCTCTTTTTTGATGTCGGCTAAATAATACCCTAAACTTCTCCGCTGTTAGTTTAAATCTTTTTAACAATATGTCGCGAATATGTGCATAGTTTTTGAACATTTCTTCAGGCTCTCTTGCTATAAGTTTAGCAACGTCGTTCGGAAGAACGGCGATTAATTGTGAGACCCAAAAATCTTTGGAGACATTTAACATTTTCATTTGACGTTCAAACATTGTCAAGAACAACGACATATTATCTATTTCCGGATTAAATGGTGGTAGGATGCTTTTAATATCTATACGCATCTGGTCCATTTGATTTTGTGGAACAGTTGTCGCGGTATGGTTTTGAGCTTGCAGCTTAAGTTTTTCTAACTCATAAGCTCTTTCCTCTGCGATACGTTTGTCCTCAACCCTTTGTTCTTCTATGCTCTCTTGTTTTTTCCTATTTTGTTCTTCTATGCTCACTTGTTTTTTCTATCTTCCACGATAGCAATCAATGCCTCTTTTACAAATTGTTCATCGTCTTTAAAAAGGGCGCACTTCATAATTTTTTCACGCAAGACTACTATTTTATCATCTGCATCTACCTGAAGCTCTAATTCGGTAGCCAAATTATATAAATCGATTTTTTCCCTTTAGAAAGAAACGCCATTTTTCCTCAAATCAGTTAAATTTATGCTTAAATTACAAAATTATATGCAATACTTGACGCATTAAATAATCAAATAACAAAATAACTACCTTCCCCTTACAGGTAAATATGCATAAACTTTCATAAACAATTGATGAAACATACAAAAAATAATTTAATACCATACTAAAATTTATCTCTGATTAAACATGAGCTCATGTAAATATTAATGCAAAAATATTATAATCAGTTAATATGCAACTTTTTTTTCTAATATAACTTACCGTATAAAACTGTCAGAAATATTTAAATCATAAAATTTAAAGTATATCAATGGATAATTTGATGTGAAAACGAAATTTTCATTCACAAATAAAAAGCAACAAAATGAAAGCAAGAAAATATCAAATAAAGTACTTACTTACTTCTTTAAAATAAACAACATTCTAAATAATTATTGATGATTACTGAAATCACTTTTCTTTTCTAATATACTACGCTGTGCACAGTTAAAAGAAATAATCATAAAATTCACTTACTCAAATAATATTGAGAAAAAAAAAATTCCAAAAGAAATTATATAACTCTTTCCCTTTCAGAAAATTAATCTTTCACAATACTGTTAAAGAAGAACAAAACAAAACAAAAAAAAACACATACATAAAACAGCATTTAAAATAAATAAACCACCAGCTGGCCAACAATAAACAGAAAAAAAAATTTCAACTTTTTACCGGTAAGAAAACAAAATTTATCTTTAGATAATCATTCTTCGGTGGTCACGTGACAGTTTCAGATTTCTTTTAAACACACAGAATATCGGCGATAGCTGAACACTGAAAGTTATTCCGAAAACATTTTAGAATTCCGTAACGAATATTCGATGATCACAAACAGCAATTATGTAACAAACTCAAAGATATTTTTATGATTTTAAACAGCACACTTTCACCTTGAGAACTTTGAAGCTTGAAGCATACCCCACCAATAATTATTCCATAAGGATAGCACTAATTGATTTATTATCAAAAAAGAATGCACACATTAGAACCGAAGTGGTTCTTTTTTAAACTATTCTTGAAATGACGATTTCTCACAATTAAGAATCTAGGTGATTCTTTTTATTCACTTGCAGGGCGGCAATACACTATAGAACAAAAGCACTTTCTTGAAATTATGCTTGCACATTCACAGAATTGAGAATGATTTCTCAAACTTACTTTGTCAGGATGACAAATACACAATTATCCACTGTCATTATTGCCCGGATGATAATTTTGAACCTGGTATAGCGGTTCCTTTTTATTTCATTTTTGAAGGAGATTTTTTTTTTTTCACGTTGTGCGTCATTTTGTGTCGATGTGGGATAGGATTAACTCGTTCGACACTTAAACAATCACATTTTAATAACAATCACACACAAAATATATACAATTCGCGTAAAAGCGCTATTATCGTTGAAACATACATATTTCCATGAAAAGATCTCTAGGTGAGATACATTTCGAACACACGCCGAAAACTCTACTTAAACCCGAACAATCATAATTACATACCTTCACTTCACTTCATCTTTGGCAAAATATCTCAGGATATTTTGCCGATAGTGGCAACAGCACCATCTATATGCTATAAAAATAAGGGAAGGCAGTCATTTTGTTACACTGTTTATATAATATAGTGTCAGTCGTTAATTTAATGAAATGTCGAATCTTTTTTTTTTTTTTTTTTGCTATTCAAGCGGCAAATTAAGAGAAAGAAAATTATCTTTTATTTTAATAATATTTAATTTATCATTAATGTAACAACAAGAACTTAAGACGCAGTCAATGAAAGAAACATTCTGGCATTCTTCCTTTGCTGTCAAGTGTTCAAGATAAGTTGGTTTCCAGCTTTCCACCAATGAACCTCATGTTTCTGCCTCTGCCTTATGTATCTTAAGAGGGCCGGAAAAGCAAAATTCAACTAAAAAGTCGATCTTTACTTTTTTTATATCATTAAATAGTTTAAACTTTTATCTTTCCAACGATGTGTCACACATGTTTATATATATGTATATATATATAAGTGTTGAAATTCATTCATTCTTTCTAAGAGTACTTCCCAGCTTAATGGCCATTTTAATCTTTAATTGGCTTTTTCTCAAAACTTGGATTTTCCATGTTTATGTTCCTTTTTTTCAATATCTATTAAACTTAAGAACTCAGATTTTTATTTAATGCTTGTATAATGATATATTGTATACTTTAACACAGTGAGTTAATGATTTGTTGAGAATTATTTATTTTAGTCAGTAAAATCTTACAAAAAATGCTAATTTAAAAATGACTTTCAATAAATAATTAATAATTAATTTTGAGTTTCACCTAGAAAGAAAATGGTTCGTTAAAATACGTAAAACATGTTATTCTAACTACTCTAAAAAATCTAGACCTCCATCTTTCACCATTTCTGACTCTTCTGAGAAAAATGTACATAAAGTTGGTGAATTTAACATGGCGGAGATAGGGCTTTCCCGGTCCCTTTAATTCCACTTTCTCCTGATGTTTAATTATTTTAAGTGACTTGAAAAGAATAAATTTTACTATTTTTTTTTTTTTAATCTGAGGAAAAGAAAAGTATGTAATTAAATTTTTAAGTCCAAGGGTAGGGGTGGGACGTAAATGGGTCTTTTCTGCATCCCTTTGGTGGTATCCATGGTTATTCACACATTTAAAAAAAAAAAAGTAAAAATACGCTTTCCACGAAATCTTTAATCAAGAAGATGCATTTTGCGCTTAGTAATATGAGGGACTCACAGCCATAGTAGACCAAGCCCATTTTGAAAAAAAAAAAAAAAAGAGATAGTCCATTTAGAAGGTGTATGAAATCTTATTTTACCCACTCTCACAGTGAACTAAGTCTGTTTTCACATACCTTCTCATATGTGTCATCTTTTTACAGACTTCGTTTATTGTGGGAGTGGGTAAAACAGACTTTATGCTATTAGACTATCTCCTTATTTTCAAAATGGACTTTATCTACTATAGTCCAGTAAAATTAGCTCAAAAAAAGAGCCGTTTTATGCAAAAATTCGCGGAAAGCTGGAAATCGTTTTATTCACTTTCTTTTCATCCAAATGAAGGGATTTGAAGTTTGTCCCATTTTTCCTAGTGAGCTTCAGACGTGGCACCACAAAAACATAAAAAATTTCCGACTTTGTTTTCAGTATTTTGCAAATAACTCAAAAACCGTTCACTCAACAGAAACAATTATAATTTATAAATTGTAGACAATACAATTCTGCGTCGATTGAGTATTCTAGATTAAAAATTCTATAAAAAATAAGCGAGATATGATAGATCAAAAAAGTGCATTTTTTCAATTTTTTCAAAAAAATCTCAGAAAATTGGTTTTTTTTTAAGTGCTCATGTAACCAAACGAAATGTACTCACGTATATTTGCGCTTATGATTACAATTTTGAAATCTTAACCCAATCCTAGTGTTACATTAAACAAAAACTAATAGTGTCTGAGTACAGGAGTGATTGGTGGCGATAAAATAAATTGTCATCTAGCCAAAGAGATTGGAGTTGCAAGTATAAAAAGTGTCATTGGTGGTGATGTTGGCCATGTGAAATTCAAGAGATCCAATCGAGTAACTCCAATCAAAAGCTTCAAGTGTGCTGTTAAAATTCATTCTGAGGAGGTATCCGTCGATCCAGGGACTATTTTTTGCCGAATTTCTTTCCACAAGAAATTAGAGGAAGAACTTAGAAAGTTCTTTGAGTATGAATTGGCTCCCTTCCGACTTCTCTGTTTCATAACTTCCGGATGAGGAAAACGCGAAAGTCGGTATTTTACGATTTGTTCACCCCTTAATAATTTAGAACAAACTATAAAAACTGACTATGTGATTGATGGTGGCTTCCTCCTTCATCGAGTGAGTTGGGAGCTAAGAGAAAAGTTCTCTTCAATTATTTCCAAGTACACTGAGTATTTGAAAAACAACTACGGTAAAATTGCAACAATTGTTTTTGATGGTTACCCAGAAGAATCGTCAGAACATGGCACCAAGTCTGCTGAGCGCTTCCGTGGAAAAAATAAATACATTGCAGCAAGTGTTGACTTTAACGAAAATACGACGCTCACTATGCAAAAAGAGCACTTCCTTGCACATGAAGGGAATAAACGCCGTTTAATAAAAATGTTCATTGAAAAATTGGAGCAACACAATTTTACTGTAAAACAAGCTGTCGAGGATGCAGATACTAGCATCGTGATGGAATCCATCCAACTTGATCAGCAGCCAGAACGTGCCATCATAGTTGGGGAGGATATTGATCTGCTTGTGCTTTTGACTACATTTATTTCCAACTCATCCAAGATATACTTCTTGAAACCTGGGGAAAGGACAGTCGGGCAATGTTTTATATTCAGCATTAAGTTTCAAGTACTCGACGATTGTGAAGAAAAACATCCTATTCCTACATGCTTTTAGTGGCTGTGATTCTACATCGGCCTTCTTCAGGCAGGGCAAAGTGAAATTCGTCAAGCTTTTGGAAAAGCATGCTCACCTACAGGATGTTCCACTGTCTTTAATAACCAATATGCTACGCCTGAAGAAGTAAGTGATGCGGGGAAGAAATTTATTGCCACCTTGTACAATCTCCAGTATAACTAATCCACAACACTGCACAAATTGCGATACAACACATTTGCAAAACATCTTATGAAGACCCAATTTAAACTCCCTTTTCTGCCGTCAACTGAAGATGTAGCCAAATAGCATTCATACAGAGTTTTTCTTCAGATCAACACCTGGAATGGAAGGGTGATGAATCCCACTGACTGGGGCTGGAAGTCATTCAAACATGGTATACTTCCAATCACCACGAACGATGTAGCTGCAACACCAGAGCTTCTGAACACTCTGTCATGCAAATGTGCAAAGGGATGCAAAGGCGGTTTATGTTCTTGTAAGAAGAACGGTGTTAAATGCTAAATTATATGTTACCACTATAAAGGTGCGTCGTGCACAAATACGTACCACAGAAGAAGAAGACACACAAACCGGATACGACGAAGAAGTAGATATGGAGAAGGATGCCTTCCATGGGCAGGAGGAAGAAGAATGGGCAGTTCAAGATTCAGCAAAAAAACGTTCCAAGCTCGATTTCTCTGTATTTCCCTCAAGTAACTTGAGTTGATTTTATCACCATTGCTTACATACTAATTTTTTTAAATTAATTAATTTCTTGATTTTCTGTTATTATTATATTGTTCTCTAACATTTTATACATGAGAACTTCAAAAAAACAATTTTATGAGATTTTTTTGAAAAAATTGGAAAAAATGACTTTTTTGATCTATCATATCTCGTTTATATTTGGCGAAACTTTTAGTCTGTGGTACTCAATCGACGCAGAATTTTATGGTCTACAATTTATAAATTAGAACTGCTTCTGTAGAGTGAACGTTTTTTGAGTTATTTGCAAAATACTTAAAAAAGTCCAAAAATTTTGAGGTTTTTGTGGTGCCACGTCTAAAGCTCAACAGAAAAAATGGGACAAACTTCAAATCCCTTCATTTGGGTGTAAAACAAAGTGATTAAAACAATTTCCAGCTTTCCGCAAATTTTTGGTTAGAAAAATCCTATTTTTACTGGCCTTCTATGGTTTTGAACCCTTCCCCTCATATAATGATTTATATCTCCAGAAACAGGGTAACCTTCTATTGAAAATAACTTTTAAACATACGCACATAAAAAGAAAACCAGAACAAAGCATCCACGCGGAAATTCTAGGGGCGGAGCACCTCTGATGAAAAATTTCTAGTTCCACTTTCTCTTGATGTTTAATTATTTTAAGTGACTTGACGAAAAGAGTAATTTTTACTATATATATATATATTCTAATTATATAATGGTTATATATTATCCTTCAAATTTCCATGCTGCTAATGCGCAAGTCTTTATGAATGATCACTTTTTGTTAGCTCACAGGCTATCAAAGCCTGAGAGCTAATGTGCCCGCCCGTTCTGTATGTATGTATGTACGTAACTCTTGATAGAAACATCCGATTTGCTTCAAATTTTTTTCTAGGTTCATTCTGATAAGGCGCTTCCCTGATTAGTTTTGGGAGTTCATTGGTTAAGTATAAAGGGGGGAAACGGGGCTAGTCCCCCCCCCCTTAATTTAGATAAATAGGTTTTTCATGCAGAATTATTCAATTTTCTCCAAATTTGGTATATCGGTTATTATGTTAAGGAGATTCACTAGTTAAGTATAAAGGGGGAGAAAGGGGGCTACCCCCCTTAATTTAGATAAATGGGTGTTTCATGCAGAATTATTCAATTTGCTCCAAATTTGGTATATCGGTTTATTATGTTAAGGAGCTTCCCTGATTAGATTTGGAGGTTCACTAGTTAAGTATAAAGCGAGGGAAAGAGGGCTACCGCCCCTTAATTTAGATAAATCGGTTTTTCATGCAGAATTATTCAATTTGCTCCAAATTTGGTATATCGGTTTATTATGTTAAGAAGCTTCCCTGATTAGATTTGGAGGTTCACTAGTTAAGTATAAAGGGGGGAAACGGGGCTAGTTCCCTCCCCCTTAATTTAGATAAATAAGTTTTTCATGCAGAATTATTCAATTTTCTCCAAATTTGGTATATCGGTTATTCTGTTAAGGAGATTCACTAGTTAAGTATAAAGGGGGAGAAAGGGGGCTACCCCCCTTAATTTAGATAAAAGGGTGTTTCATGCAGAATTATTCAATTTGCTCCAAATTTGGTATATCGGTTTATTATGTTAAGGAGCTTCCCTGATTAGATTTGGAGGTTCACTAGTTAAGTATAAAGCGAGGGAAAGAGGGCTACCGCCCCTTAATTTAGATAAATCGGTTTTTCATGCAGAATTATTCAATTTGCTCCAAATTTGGTATATCGGTTTATTATGTTAAGAAGCTTCCCTGATTAGATTTGGAGGTTCACTAGTTAAGTATAAAGGGGGTGAAAGGGGGCTACACCCCCTAATTTAGATAAATGGGTTTTTCATGCAGAATTATTCAATTTGCTCCAAGTTTGGTATATCGGTTTATTATGTTAAGAAGCTTCCCTGATTAGATTTGAAGGTTCACTAGTTAAGTGTATAAAGGGGGAAAGGGGGGCTACCCCCCCCTTAATTTAGATAAATGGGTTTTTCATGCAGAATTATTCAATTTGCTCCAAGTTTGGTATATCGGTTTATTATGTTAAGAAGCTTCCCTGATTAGATTTGGAGGTTCACTAGTTAAGTGTATAAAGGGGAAAAGGGAGGCTACCTCCCCTTAATTTAGATAAATGGGTTTTTTAATTCAGAATTATTCGATTTGCTCCAAATTTGGTATATCGGTTTATTATGATAAGAAGCTGCCTTGATTAGATTTGAAGGTTCATTAGTTAAATATAAAGGGGGGAAAGGGGGGCTAGACACCCCCCCCCCTCTTAATTCAGATAAATGGGATTTTCATGCAGAGTTATTCGATTTGCTATAAATTTGGTATACCAGTTTATTATGTTAAGGAGCTGCCTTGATTAATTTCGGAGGTTTATTGTTTAAGTTTAAAGGGGGGGTGGGGCTAGACCCCCTCCCTTAATTTAGATAAATGGGTTTTTCATGCAAAATTAATTGATTTGCTTCAAATTTGATATGCCGGTTTATTCCGATATGGTACTTCCTTTATTAGATTTGGAGGTTCATTGGTTAAGTATAAAAAGGGAAAAGGGGGCCAAGAACCCCTCCCTTAATTTAGATAAATGGATTTTCATGCTGAATTATCCAATTTACTTTAATTTTTTTTATGTTCATTCTGATGAGGAGCTTACTTAATTAGATTTGGAGGTTCATTAGTTAAGTATAAAGGGGGGAATGGAGGGTTAGACCCCACCCCCTTAATTTAGCGAAATGGTTTTTTCATGCAGAATTATCTGATTTGCTTCAAATTTGGTATACCGGTTTATTATGTTAAGGTGCTTCCCTGATTAGATATGGAGGTTCATTGGTTAAGTTTAATGTGGGGGGAACGGGGGCTAATCCCCCTTCATTTATTTTTTGTGGGCGTTATTCTTTGAAATAAGAGTATAATATACAATTAGTGTAAATAGCCTGTGAGCTCAATGCCATCAGTTTAACTGGGCACTTTTCTTTTTATTATTTTATTTTCATTTAGAATTGCAAGAATTCTTTTTGAAACGGAAATTCTTTTAACAAGTATCTTTTATATATTTTATAAATATATAATTTCTGTTAGCTAAATGTTTTGCAACGTTAGCAAACTATTTTTTTTTTAAATTATGTGCTGGGCGCAATTCCGTAAAAACTTAGTGTGTTATCATATGATTTCTGCTTTTGTAGTTACTTGATACCTTGATATAAGAAATTCCATTTTATGCTGCATGTTTGTCATCTAACATGCTCCATATTAAACTTCATTTCAACGTTGTTCATTAGTTATTATTTTGTATAGTGTCAGTGTTATGTATTGAAGCTAAATTTATTAATTTAATTTTAGTAATTGGAAATATGATGAATTGTAATTACTATATAATGGTTACATATATATGTATATATATATATATATATATATTATCAGAGAAAAAGAAAAGTATATAATTAAATTTCAAACTCCAAGGGGATGTAAATGGGTATTTCCTGTACCCCTTTGGTGGTACCCATAGTTATTGAAACATTTTTTAAGGGGTCTCAGGACTCTTAAAGCTTCAAAATTTTCGAAATTTTAATTTTTTTTAGATATTATACATCTGTCTTTTTTTTAACATTTTGATATAATAGTTTCCGTGAAATTCCCATTAGAGCAGAAGTTATGGCTTTTAGAATGATACCCACTCAATAGCTGAAGCGGCGTTTCCGAAACTTTGAAGTCATTTTTTTTCCGAATGACGTTTTTGGGCATAACGCGCATGATATCTCAAGAACTTGTGAATGTTTTTTCATGCAATTTTCAAAACATATGTTTCAAATTAGTCTGCATAGACTGAAAGTAAAATTTCCTTTTTATTGTTGAAAAAAATATTTTTTTAGGTGATTATACTGTTGAAATTTTCAAAATTTTGTATTAGCTAAATACAACTTTGTATTAAAAATATAAAAATTCTTTAAATACAAATTTATTTAGGTTCAAGGTAGTTATTACAATATGAAGTATAAGTAGGCCCAAAAATTTTCGTTCTAGTTTCAAAATTTACTTTGTAATCGTGCGCGTAAGCTGTTATACCAATTTTCTGCTCATCAAATGTCTGACAGTTTGGAGCCCCCTATTTAATGCTAATTCTGCACCTTTTCTTTTTTTAATTAAAAATGCTTTTTTTAATTATTTTTAAATCCATTAAATGAAAGAACATACTCATATCTTTCATCCCAATATAAATTGTGTTTTAAAATCATATACGTTTTAAGATATTAAATATTGAATATGGTCTTCTTTTTCTTTTTTTTTCAATTTTAAGAGTCCTCAGACCCCATAAGTGAGAAAACTTTTTCCTCGAGAATCAAAAAGATGCATTTTGCGCTTAGTAACATAATTGATGATTTGTATCTCCAGAAAATTTATTGAGATTAATTCGGTATCCATAAGGGGCTAAATACACAGATATTAAATTCAAAATGGCACTGCGGGCAAAAAAGAAGATAAAAAAACACCAATAAAAAGACATTATAATTTTTTTAAGTTGGCAAATCATTAAATATTTCAACTGAGACAGAAAAATAAAAAAACAAAAAAATACGTTCTGTTTATAAACATTCCAGCAATCGGTTATGGCTTCAGTTTAAATTCAGCTTGTGAAAGAAATATATACCATTATTAGGGATTCGAATAATGAGTTATTCTGGGAAGTAAAAGTGGTGGGAGATTAAAAAAAAAAAAAAAAAAAAAAAAAAAAAAGGAAAAGAAAGAATCAAAGAAAAAGAAAGAATCAAAGAAAAAGAAAGAAAATATTTGTGGAGGAAGTGAACTACAAATTGGGCTGGAATTCAAAAGTCGAGGCAGTCTTTTAGAACTAAGTACTGCTCAAAATGAAGGACGTTGAAATTTGAGAAAGTCACTTCGGATTTTTTATAGGCAGGATGTTAGAGAGTGGGATGGGCGCCTGTCCTTCTATATGTAAAATTTTCAATTTTAAAATAACTCACATAAGTAAGAAAATTAATAAGTCAGGCTTTGAGACCTATAATTTGCATATACTTTTTCAACACACATCAAGAAAAATCATTAAAAAAAACCTTTCCACTTACTAACAAATTATCGGCAGTGGTGCAAATTTCAATTGGATAAAGTGGCATTTCTCTTTTTTCTGCACCATTATTATATGTTGCAGAAGCAATATCGGTGGCAATTTGAACAGTAGAGCGACTGCCGAGTGTGACTTTTGGGCAAATTTTCCAAATTTTAGCATTAAAATTCTCGTTACCGTTCAATAATGGAGTAGAATCTTTAAAATGTTTCTATACATTCTCACAAATATAACGAACAGTAATCAAAATAAGTATTTGTGAGTTTCTACCCGAACGCTACAGCTGGTTTTATATTGTTCACCGAGGTCGGTCTTATTAATCGTGCGCGTGCACACATTTTTGCTCATATCTTTCGTAATGTAGTTAAGATATCACTTTAAATCTTTTGCCCATAACTCTACACACTATAAGGATTTAATTTGAGTAAAAAAAAAAATCGATTTTTTGAAAATTGAGAGTTTATGTAACCCTTAAACTGAACTAAATCAAACCAGAAAAGATTATTCTCTAATGAAGCTGTAAGCAACGTATTATCTAAATAAGACAGTTTATCTTTCAATGGCTGTTCCGAGTTTATAATGCCTCACATAATTATTAGTTCGTTCTACATTTAAAAATCCCTGCCGGCTCGGTCCTACAGGCGGAGGTAGATTTCGAAGTTAAGTACTAAATTCACCAACAAAACTTAAATCAAGATTAAAGATAAACCCAGTTCCTTCGCTAAGAATGAGCTCTAGGGAGCTAAACATTTTGTGAAAATTCTAATATACACACACGCATGTATATGGAATAGGTTTAAAAATGGCTAAATCAAATTCAGAGAACCTCAAAGTATTAAAATATGTTAATATTTCCATACTCGGGTTTTTATCATGTTTTAATACGTTTCTTCAAACTCAATGACGTTACATATTCACCTGCTGTGGTCCATTATATTTTCAATATGACGCAATATTTTTTTTTTTTTTTTTTTAATTCGTCAAACTATTTATTTCATTTTGAATTTTCATGCAGAAATCTTGCTCTAGAAAACTTATGACGTGATATTCAATTTGTTTTCAATTCGTCAAACTATTTATTTCATTTTGAATTTTCATGCAGAAATCTTGCTCTAGAAAACTTATGACGCAATATTCAATTTGTTTTGAATTCGTCAAACTGCTTATCTAATTTAATTTTTCACGTGAAAGCACTGCATTAGAAAAGCAATTGTTGTGGTGAGAATTTTATTGCTTTTTTTTTTAATTGTTGGCAACAGCTATAACGAAAAATATTTATTTTTTCCTGCCATTGTTGTGTAAAAGCTGGTTTTATCAGAATCATGTTTAGACGGTATTCAAAATTTTAAACCTTCCTCATTCCCATTCCCTTGGACCGATTTTGCTCATTTTCAATCCCCGCCGAGAAATTAGCTATCTTAAAGTTGTTGACGAGTTTGAAGACGTTCCGTGCATAATTGCGACTTTTATCGTGCGGACAAAATTTAGTACATACATACATACATACATATATATATATATATATATATATAAACTTTTTAGGTGGGGGGTGGTTTTGGGTTCCTGGGGTCATGTAATGAAAAGTTATGAAGGAATTTTTCAAAAGTCGCACCATGGTAACGACTGCAATAGGTAGTATTTCTTACGAAATCTACCTAAAATTCAGCTTCAAACGTAAAACTTGGAAAATGTATTTGTTTTCTTCTATGGCTAAAAAAGTCAATGACAGAGACAAAAGTTTTTTGTCTACAGACCGACACTGTCAATAACATGTGAAAAGTTCATTTACACTTGTTTTATGAAAATATCAAAAATATCAAACTTCTTGATATTTTGAAAATAAACATCCGTTGATATACAGGGTGTCTACTCTCAACGGTTTCCAATGGCTAATTCTTAAACCGTTTGTCATAGACGTATAGTTCCAATTACAAAAATGTTTTAAATGAGGTAAAGAAATATTTTTGAAATGATTTGGGTCAATAAAAATATTTCTTAAAAAATTACGAAATTTAAATTTTTATATGGTCCCCTGGTCCTATAAGTTACATTTAGTAAAATTCTCATGTTACACTGACAAGTACGACAAAAAAAGTCCCATTATTGTGCGATTAAAATTGACCGAGTAATAGCTGTTTAAAGTTGGAGCATATTTTGTGCTGCAAATTAGGGGTTATTCACAAATTTAGTAGAAATATAATTTCGTCAAACATAAAAATGGTCGAGAGTAAAATTAGCATTGCAATATAAATTTGAAATCTTTAATCATTCTGACATATTAATGCAAAATATACAATTTTTAATAAACATATAAGAAGGGGGGAAAAACAGCACTTTTGTTAAAATAAAATGATGAATATAAACAGCCTCAATTATTTACAAAATGACACATATTTAAAAATGTTATTCGATTACACTAGCGTGCAAAAGTTGGGTTATATCATGCTTTTTAGCTTTTGATAATTGATTCTTATGTATTCTGTACCGCTGAATCCGAAATTGACCTTCATTTTTTACAATCACTTAAAGATTTTTTACAAATCGTAAATTTTAAAATTAAAAAAGAAAAAACAGCGAAAATTTGATACTATAAAATAGATGTGATTGTTGTATTTTTAACTTTTGATAATTGATTTTTATGCATTTTTTACCACTGAATCCGAAATTGACCTTCATTTTTTTCCAATCACGTAAAGATTTTTTACAAATCGTAAATTTTAAAGTTAAAAAAGGAAAAACAGTGAAAATTTGATACTATAAAATAGATGTGATTATTGTGTTTTTAACTTTTGATAATTGATTTTTATGTATTTTTTACCACTGAATCCAAAACTGACCTTCATATTTAACCATCATGTCAGGATTTTTCGCAAATTGTGCATTTCAAAGTTAAAAAGTTCGAAGATAAAAGTGAACCTCCCCATCTCATCGGACCCCTCAGTTGTTTAACTAATCCCAGTTGTGACGTTCACGCACGGCATCTCTCCTCTAGCAGCGCCCTTTTTTGTAGAAAGAGGAGAAACAGATCAGAACCTGGGATGGCTCAAAGCCTTCTCAAGACTATCAAGCCAGACACGATTTCATTCCCCCACATATGTGACGTAACGACCCGGGGCTGGCGCCAATGCCGAGATTTTGAAACTTGTATCTGGTTGTTTAGAATTAAAATGTAACGTATGCACGTGTTGTTTACTTAACTAATAGAACATATTCTTTTGAAGGTAAGTTTTATTTTCAAATTAACTACTTATATTTTATTAGTACTAGCTCTATTTTTTGTGTTCAGAATACCTTTTATTTTTAACTTCTTTAAAATAAATTAACTATTAAATCCCAGTATCGTATTGTCAACAATCCCGTGTACGTGTTTCAAAACAAAACGATATTATTGTACTTCTGTTTCATTTCAAAAACAGCAGTAATTTAAAGTGGCAAAAATCACTAAATCGTATCGAGACTTATATCATTCCCTGTCTATCGTAATTTGCTAAAAATTGGTGCTTGAATGGTGTGAATCGGTGAATCACAAAAGTTATTAATTAATAAAGTTTTCATTGTTTAATTATATTCTTTATAAATATGTAAAAATAGCTTCATTTTAATATGTGCCAGAGCTAGACAGCTCTGTTTGGGCCAACACATTTCTCCTTATAATTTGGAAGCTATACGGCCAATTCAGTTTGAAATTTTAATGTCCTATGCGACGTATTTTTTTACCTCAACTATTATATTTTCAAGTGGAAATTTTAATTAGTTCTTTTAATTTAAACAAATTAATAAAAAAAACTTTAAAATTATTATTACTCAGAAATTTACCACTGAAAACTGATGAAATTTTGTATACAGTAAGTACAGCATAAATATTATTAGTTTAAACTTTACCTTTCTTGCTATTCAATAATTTCGATTAAAACTTCTGACTTTATTTACTCGGAAATACTGGCACCAGATAGCTGAAATTTATGTCAGACTGAGTTTCTTGGATACTAATCATGCTAAAACATTTTCAGCCAAAAGTCTTAATTACAAGCTTAATTATTATGTAATTTATAACTTGTCACACCTTCCTATCTTTTTAATTTGTTTTGTTTTCTCTCATTAGAGTGACTTTTAATGATCGACTTTTATTAGAAAACACTGGTCGTGAGAATAGTATAACTCTGATTATTCTGTAGGCAGAATTGATTGGGCTTTAATTTGATACCAAAATTTATGTATTTTTATAGATATTTTCATACTTAAAAATTTAAATGTACTAGAAACTTTCATCATAATTTCTATGGATGCATAACATTGTTATCTTGTATATTTCTTTTAAAGCCCGATCAATATACATACTAATTTATTGGTGTTTTTTAATCTTAAACTCTTAATAAAAATTCATTTTATAATATTTGTTACACAGTGCATGCTTATACATGAGAATTACGGATATGGGAATGATATGTCTGAATCTCTTTATTTTTACAATGACTGTAAACAATTTATTCCTCCCCCCCCCCCTTCCGAATTCGCAAAAATTTTGTGTGTTTTTATATAACTTTTAACGTTTAATTAAAAATAACAATAAATAAAATTATTGTTACATAATTATAAATTTACTTTTCTGTGTAGTCAGGACCCGACTTTGTTTATCTAGGTCCTCGGAGCAAGCACCATTCTGGGACCCCCCTTTTATATATCGGTAGAAATTATTCGCGAATAATGCATAAGTGGTTAGTGCTAAACTTCATACGTATTGTATGCATGCATAAATTTCGTACCAGGTACTATTTACATTTGTATACAGGGTATCACAAAAAGATGGTCACAACTTTATGAAAAAATATTAGTAGAATAATAGTAGAAAAAATCATGGATTTGTTGCAAAGGAGTATTTGTTTGCAAACTTTTATTTGTTTTCTATTTATGTTATAAGGTGTCTAAAAAAAATACCCCCAATTGGTCCATAATAAATGATTTCAACTTGACTCGTTATGAGGAAAACGTGTATGAAGAATTTCTTTTGAAAACAATGTAATACTAAGTTGTTATAATAAAATTTAAATCATTAGTTTTCTAATGATATATAGTACAAAGTCCAAAATCTTAATTCTTGAATATCTGAACAAAATAAATATATGTTAGGAATATTTCAATTCCAATGGATGAAAGTGTTTTCTTTCTTTCTTTTGTTCTCATCAGGTTTCAGTACACTTTTTAAAAACTGTATTGCTTGTACCTTGCATAATATCTTAAAATAATACAAAAATTAAGAAAATAATAATTTTCTGTTTCATGACCTTGTTTTGTTTTATTATGAGAGCTTTGTGTTTTTTCAATTTAATCGATTTTATGTGAAAATTACCCACTTCTGCTAAGTAAAGTTTACAGTAAGAAAAATTTATCTGTGTTGTTACCTAATTTCATGCACTCTGTAGTTTTATTAGTATTTATTTATATTAAATTTATTATACTCCTTTGCATGTTGCAAATCACTAAATATTTAATAGGATATTTATTGTATAATTTCAAGCCACAATGAATAATAAAAATAGCATACAACTTGAATTTGTTTTCATTTAACAATCATTTTTCATCCACTTTAATTTAATTTTAAATGTGGGTTTTGATTGACAGAATATTGGTATTTATTTATTTATTTTTGAAAATGAAATAATTGAAAGCAAAGTAATTCTCTCTATGTGTTTAAAACTACATATATATATTTATATATATATTATATATATATTTGTAGATTTTGCTTATATATATTTATTAATGTCTTGTTTTAGAATATATAGAAAATAGATAATTGATATTTTTGTAAATTTCAAAGTAGAATAAATAATGAAAACTATTCACTAAATTAAATTTAATACTTCGATTTTTTTTTTCATTAACCAATCATTTTTCTTTAATGTAACTTTAATTAAGTGCACATTTTGACTGACACAGTGATATTATTTCATAATTTTTGTTTTTGTGTTATCGTTATTATTATTGTTTCAAGTGATCGAAATTGATTAAAAAGCACTTAATTAGCGTCTTTAAACTATACGTTTTTATTTTTTTCCCATATGTTGTGATAATAAGTTGGTATATAGAGGAAAGAATTAATATGTTTTAAATAACGCATGTGCTCTTCACGGCTGATCTAAGCCCCGCGTCGTGACGTCACGAAACCTCGTGTTTGGCTTGTAGTCTTGAGGCGGCTTTGGATGGCTTCGCCTAAGAAGGTGAACCATAAATACTGAGAACGACTTTGGCCACCGCCAGTCGTAAAGAAACAAAATGAAACTGTTTAAGATTTATTGATATTATTAGTGTTATGTGTGTCATTGTTTGTGCTAGTTCATGTCCACCGTGATGTCCTCCGTGTAAAAATAAATGTGTTACGTTCACGAATTCGCTAATTTTTGACAAAAGCCGGTCGTTCGTGTGGGAACGACCGGAAGTTAAGATGTTATGATGTAGATATGATAGAAGATATGTTATGATAGAAGTTAAGATGTGAAATATTGGCCAATACTACTCAGGTAAGTCAAGCTAACATACCTCTCTGGATTTATTATTGGATTATTATCTTTTTACGGAGGTAAGACTGTTTTGATCAGTTTAAATATGGCGGACAAATTATCCAAATTAAAAAATGCCCGCGGCGTAACCAAGAGCTCTATAACATCGATCATTAAGAAATTTGTAAAGATGTGGTTGTCGACCTACCAAATTTAGACGAGCTCCAGGAAAATTTAGTTCAGTTAGAACAAAAAGGAGTTGATTTGAAACAAGAGGACTACGAAATTTTATCGTTAATCGATGGTTTATCTGAAGTGGAAAAAGATGCAAAAGCATCATCTGAGTATCACGAGAAAATAACAATTTGGAAATTCAGAACTAATAAGAAACTAAAACAGAATCACAAAAAAGAAAGTCCCCCTGTATGTCCCGCAAATAATAAATTCGTAGAAGTTTCGAGCACAGTAAAATTACCGACTCTTAAAATTGAGAAATATTATACGGATATTAAGCTTTTCCAGAATTCCTGGAATTCCTTTAAAATCGCACTCCATGATAATGAACACCTGTCAAATATTGAAAAAATGAATTACTTATTGAGTTATTTGGGTGGGAGTGCGTATAATTCTATATCGGGTTTTGCGTTATCTGACAAAAATTACACAGAGGCCGTCGAGGTACTGAAACAGCAGTTCGGTAGAAAAAATTTAATTATTACCAGTCACATTAATACTCTTTTAACTTTAACACCGGTAACGAAATCACATGATGTCACTGTCGAATGTCGAATGGTGCGAGTAACGAAATACCATAGTCGCTGGTTCATTAACTACACTTATCAATTTAATTTACTTTATATACAAGAATATTATTTACAGTTTATACATTATTCGAAGAATTATATACATGATTTGAAGAATATTGGATCCAGCGAACGCACCATAGGTCCGCAGAGATCGTCGAAAAACAAAACAACTGAACTATTCTTAAAGGTTGCCAAACGGCCAAACCTAAATTACAAAAGAATGCGCCATGGAGGCGCGCGCGACAGTCAAGGTTAAGAGAAGCCGTAACATACCGGCCCCCGTTGACATGTGTCAACATTCAACATAATAATACTAAATATAACAATAAACAATAGGAATTAAATTTCTAAAAACAATATACACTAGTTTCCAAAAAAAATTACAAATATGCTACTTCCAATAATATACACTTAAGTTTTTCAAAGATGAGAATTAGATAAATTATAATGCAAACAGTGGTTACACTTGAATATCATAAAAGACTATTATCAAAATTAGCACTCAATACACATAGCAAACTAATAAAATTAACAAGTTTATAATATTTAATTAAAGAAAATATATAGATACGGTAACAGTTAGATTTAGATTCTATGTGAAAACTGAAGCAAAGAATTGCGTTCTGTTATCCCAATTTTAACTTGATATACATAATAAAATGTTCAAAATAAAAATATACAATAGTGATGATAATAATGCAATGAGTTAAATGTTTTGAGATAATAGAAATCAGCAATCATCTAATGGAAGAGGACACACTTTTGAGACGGACCTCGTAACTATACCTGTTGCTGTTTTGATGTGTAAACTCTGACTTTTTTATCAGAGCCATGTATTACTTTAAGGACACGACCTAATGCCCATTTGCCAGGAGGTAAATTATCCTCCTTTAGGATGACCATACATCCTTCTTTTAGATTTTCCTTTTCAATGTACCATTTGGTTCGCTGCTGTAAATTAGCCAAATATTCTGTGTTCCATTTTTTCCATAAAAGTTGGGTCATTTGGGTTAATTTTTGCCAGTTAGACAACCTATTATCATTAATTTTGGTCAAATCCGGTTCAGGAATTGAAGTAATTGGTCGGCCTATTAAAAAATGGGCAGGGGTCAAGACTTCAATTTCATTTGGATCTGACGACAAAGGGACTAAAGGTCGAGAATTTAAAATTGTTTCAATTTCTGTGATTAATGTCCAAAATTCTTCGAGTGTGACTCGAGAATTGCCTAAGACTCTTTTGAGATGATATTTAAAGGATTTCACCCCAGCCTCCCATAATCCACCAAAATTGGGTGAACGAGGAGGGATGAATTTCCAGTTAACAGCCTCAGAGGCCAAATAATTAGACAAAGCATCATCGGGTTTACATACCAGGGCATGTAATTTCTTCAACTCTTTATTTGCACCTACAAATGTAGTTCCATTATCTGACATTATAGTTGTGCTTTTACCTCTTCTAGCGAAAAATCGTTTCAGGCTGGCAATAAAGGATTCAGATTTTAAATCTGTTACTATATCCAAATGAATTGCCTTTGTGGCGAGACAAACAAAAATTGCAACATAAATTTTATTATAATTGCCCTTTCTCTGATTTTTATACTTAATCATAAAGGGTCCACAGAAATCAATCGCACATTTTTTAAATGGTGGGCTAGGGTTTACTCGTTCTGAAGGCAAATTTCCCATTATTTGATTCGCACTTATTGGCTTGTTTCTGAAACAGGTTATGCATTTATGAACTATTTTACGCGCTAAAGATCGCCCATTTATTACCGAATATTTTTGCCTGACATGATGTAATAAGGATTGTGGCCCTAGATGGAAAAACTTGTTATGAAAATATTCAAAAATAATTTCACTTAATTTATTATTATGGGGTAAAACAACAGGTGTTTGTTTTCAAAAGTCAGACTGGAGTTGTCTAGGCGACCCACAGTGGGGTATTTTACAAATCTGGGCGGCCAAAAGTCGATTTCATAAAGTACAACGCAGGATCGAATGGATGGATATAAGTTGAAACTGAATCATTGGGGAATCACGTGATGCGATTTTTATCTCCTTTAAGTGGACGATGACCTCCTGTTATCAGTTGAAACTGGAGTGTTGCGTTAAGTGCATGAGTGTCAAATCGTTCTTCATTGTGACTTCCTATTTTTGAATTTGTATAACTTTAGTTTTGGAAGTATTTAAAATCTAATCGTTATGGATAGTGACGAGGCAGGTATGTATCATTATTTTTTTGAACTTTGAATTGAGAAAGAAATAGTTTTAGTATTTGCAAAATTAATTTAAAATAACGCATATTTTTCTATTATTTTTTCCCTTGTTTCACAATTCACGAAGGGTTTAGTTATATTTCCAAACATTTCCAAGCAAAGTTACTTGTTGTACCAATAAATATACACCCTTTTATTTGTGTTTTCGTTTAAAGTAGTTCCACCTTTGTCCCCTTTTTAAAATGAAGGCGATATAAATATGCTCTTCCAAAATTCTGAGTAAGCATACAAAATTACTATATATTGATTTTTAACTGATATTTATCACATAAATTTTAATATGAAAAAAATTGTTATGATTCAATAGAAAGTGATCAGATTTGTTTATTTTTCAGTTATTCTGATTGAAATTAAATTTATATAATTAAAAAAAAAATTGCTTTAAAGTAATGTATTCATTCCCTTTTATCTCTTTTTAAGCTCTTTTCAGATAATTGAAATAATTTATTGCTCGTTATTAACATTTGTTTATCTAAAAAATAAGTCGAGGCAATTTTCATATGTTTTTGTTAAAAGTTAGCGAAAGATTGTGAGATTTTTTTAAAAATAAGGGATAAAATGGTGTTATTTATCTAAATTGCATATAATTATTATGCATTCTTTTTTGTTCATATTTTGTATATATTTTTATTTAGGGCCTTCGAATGTCAGAGTATTGACTCGAAAAGAATTTTTAAACATTATGCAACAGCAGAATTTGCCAAACATTAATCATAGATTAAATTTCCTTGAAAATTACCTTCTTAATGGCGATAATTTTGATGATGATGAAATTAAAAACCTCAAGCACAATTTCTCCCAATTTAAATCTCAGTTCAAGAGCAAATGGATCGAAGCCCATTATATGTTGGATAAATTTGTGAAAAATAATAAAGAATGGCTTGAAGGTACAGTAGAAATTTAAAGAAAAATAAATCGACCAGGAAGGCCAGCAAAAGCTTTCACTGAATCAAGTGACAGGTCAAAGCGGAGAAAGTCTGAAAGTTTGAGGAGCTCGACTGATGTGGAAGTACTTACACATACTTTACACAGAAGATTCTTTACTGACCCATCTCTAGCAGCGGAAATTACCGGCATTGATGAAAATTTAATATATCGATTTAAAGTTATTCTTGAAACCATATCCAGTGGCCACAAAATTCACCTTGATAAATTTAAGAATATACAGAAACAGCAGAGCTCTACGTCCAGTTATATAAATGGCATCCAATGTCACACACAATGCATAAAATATTAATCGATGGACGCATTGTGATAGAGAAAGCTTTACCAGTAGGCCAATTGTCTGAAGAAGTAGCCGAAGCACACAACAAACATTTTCGATTATTTCGCCAAAATCAAGCGCTTAAATTTTCAAGAATTTCTTGTAACCGTGATGTTCTCAACAGATTGCTTTTGTGTTCAGATCCAGTTTTAACTGGAATAAGACCCACGATAAGAAAAAAATCAAAATTGTTCCGTAAAGAAACTCTAGAAATGTACTGCCTAATGGAATCTTCTGAAGCTCGTGATCCAGAGGATTCTGATTATAAAGAAACAGATTACGATTCTGAATTATCATCTGATTAAAAGATCCCACCTTGGTGATTTACAAACTAATTGTTCTTATCATTAATAATCTGTTTTTATAATTTATTCAATATATTATTCCATTTTTTTATCATGATTATCATTTATTTTATAATACTATTTATCATGATTATCATTTATTTTATAATACTATTTATCATGATTATCATTTATTTTATAATACTATTTATCATAATTATCATTTATTTTATAATACTATTTATCATAATTATAATTTATTTTATGATACTATTTATCATATTATCATTTATTTTATAATACTGCTTATCATAAATATCATTTATTTTATAATACTAATTTTGATCAGTAAATATCAATACGAAGTTGCAAAACATCCATGATTTTCAAGTTATTAAACAATATTTATTTCAAAAAGTGCATTTATTTACTGCTTTAAACGTTTAAATTAGTTTAAAAGAAAAAAATAATTTTGGCCGCCCAGATTTGTAAAATACCCCACTGTGCGACCTCCAACTCTGATAATTCCTGCAGAATCTAAATATGCATTCAAAAATCTTAATTTACTATTACCTGACAGGCTCTTCTCGTTCTTCAGTTGTTTTATCTCTTCAGAAAAAGTAGAATACTGTACCTGTTTAATCAGGACAACTTCCGCTTTTTTCAACTCATCAATTGTTAAAGGACCACTTTTTTTTTCTTTAACATTTTTACAATTTTCTATAAATCTAAAAATATAACTAATAATACGAATCAATTTCAAAAAATCATTAGTCAAAGTAAACAAACAATTATACAGTAAATTTTCAGTCTTAACTGCGAGGTTAATGTCCTGAACTGAT
Organism: Maratus speciosus; assembly: GCA_963932465.1. Classification (NCBI taxonomy): domain Eukaryota; kingdom Metazoa; phylum Arthropoda; class Arachnida; order Araneae; family Salticidae; genus Maratus; species Maratus speciosus. The sequence goes on along the minus strand of OZ010792.1, from coordinate 438,156,862 downwards.
TTGAATTCTAACGCATAGTCATTATTTGTTTCTAGATCTACTGGATTATTTTCTGTATGCTGAATTTTGTCACGAAGGAAGTTCGGACCACAAAACCAAAGGTTACAATTTAAAAGTTCCTTAGCGTCCAGTCCTCTAGATATTACATCAGCTGGATTATTATCCGATGTCACATGCTGCCATTGGTAAGAGTCTGTAAGTTCTTGTATAGCAGCGACTCGGTTACTCACGAATGTTTTTAGTAAATGTGGTGATTTTCCAATCCAAGCAAGCGAGATCGTGGAGTCACTCCAGAGAACGATATTTTCTATTCGAATGTCCAGTGACGGTAGAACTTTATGAATTAGTTTCGCTAATAGGAGGCAAGAACATAATTCTATTCTAAGCGAGGAATCGACACTGTTTTTATAGGAGAGACTCTGGATTTGCTGCACAATAGTTGCGCAGCAGGAGATCCTTCAACTGGTAAAGACTGAACATAAATTGCAGCTCCATAGGCTAACGAAGAGGCATCAGCAAACCCATGTATGATTATGCGATCTTCATGAAAAACAAATCTAGAAATCTTTAAGTTCTCTAACTCTGAGAGGGTGGATAGAAAGTCATTCCATTCTCTCTCCAGAAAATCCGGTAATGGCTCATTCCAATCGATTTTAGCTAACCAGAGCTTCTGCATAAATATCTTAGCCCTTGTTACTACAGGCCCAATTAATCCTAACGGGTCAAATATTTTTGAAATTAGAGATAGAACATCTCGTTTACTATAAAATTCCTTGTTAAGAATTTTCAATTTATACAGAAAGCAGTCACTTTGTGGTTCCCATAGAACACCCAATGTTTTTACTGAAGTACAATCTGGCTGATCATCGAAACTATATTCGGTGGCAACCCTAGCATGAGATTCAACTAATTCTCTATGATTTGCACACCATTTGTGCAATTTCATGTTTCCACGATTCAAAAGTTGAATTAATTGTAATTTAAGGATTTTAGCCTTTTCGAGAGTTGATTCCCCGGAAAGAAGATCATCAACATAAAAGTCCTTTAAGACGACTGACGATGCTAGAGGTAAGTTGTTTTGTTCATCTAGAGCTAATTGCTTAAGAGCACGAGTAGCTAAATAAGGAGCGTTAGATGTCCCATAAGTCACTGTATTGAGCTTATAAGTTTGTACTGGCGCGTCAATATTGTTCTTCCACAAAATTCGAAGAAAGTCTCTTTGCGAAGGATTAATTAATACCATTCGATACATCTTCTCTACATCCGCAGTGAATGCATATCTATGTTTTCGAAAACGAATCATAATTAAGAATAACTCTTGTTGTGGAATTTTACCCTTTAAAAGGAGGTCATTCAATGACAACCCAGACGTCGTTGGCGTTGACGCGTTAAACACAACACGCAAGCGTGTAGTACTTTTTTCTGGTCTGTAAACTCCATGATGAGGTATATAATAACAGTCCTTTACGGGTTCCGATTCCTCCACTAACTCCATATGATTTAAATTTTTATACTCGTCCATAAATTCCGAATACAGAGGTTGCAAGTTCGAATCCCTATCTAATCGGTGCCAAACTTGATCGAGTCTTTTTTCGGCTAATTTTTTTGATTCTCCTAAAAATGTAGCATCCTCCATAGGCATGCTCACAACGTACTGACCAGTGGCAGTTCGATAATGCGTAGTTTTAAAATGATTTTCGCAAAATTTCTCTTCTTCACTAAGCAAAGAACTGGAATCATTAATATTTTCGATTTCCCAAAATTGTCGCAAGGATTGTTCTATTTTTTCATTTTGAGTGAGTAGACCACAATATTGAGAATCGTTTGGGGAATTACTCACAACACCGCTAGCTACATATCCAAACACGGTGTCTTGAAATAACAAGTTTTGTGAGGAGCAGCGAATTTGACCGGCTTTCAATAAATCAAAAAAGCATTGAGCACCCAATAATAAATGTATTTTTCCTGGTATATTAAATTTAGCATCTGCTAACGAGATATTTGTGGGTATATCAGTAATGTCTACTCGAATGGGCGTAAGTGGGGTTATTTCTGTAATTTTTGGCACTAAAAGAAATTCCAGTTCCCTTGTGAAATCTCTATTTTTATTTGAAATCACAGTTTCAATTTTATAATTCAGTGTCGTAGCTGTGCCATTCAGCCCAGATATAGGAGCAAAAACCTTTGTTTTCTTTAAACCCAATTTTTTTGCAAACTCAAATGATACACAATTAATTTGACTGCAAGAATCTAATAAACTTCTTCCCTGAATAAAATTCCCTTTACTCGTTTTAATTTCAATTATTGCAGTTGATAAAATGACGCTTTTATTCGAAGAAGGAAAACAATTTGAAAGACTTTGCGAAACTGCTAGATCAGGCGCCGCATTTCTTTCCCCCCGGTCCACTGTCTGCTCTTTTTCTGCCTTTTGATTTCGAGATTCATTATTAGAAGCAATTGATTTGTCTCTATGTAATAGAGTGTTATGAGATGAAGGTGATTTACAATGTTTACACATATGTTTTGACACACAATTAGAAACTAAATGAGATTCCGAAAAACATTTCAGGCAAAGCTTATGCTTTTTAACGATAGCATATCGTTCACCAAACTGCATATTAAGAAATTTCTTACATTTATATAGAGGCTGAAATTGATCACAAATAACACACTGCCTCTCAGAACTCGAATTTACTAACAAAGATTTGGATTTTATTTCACTACTGATTTTTGATCTAGTTACGTTTCTATTTATACTTTCGAGCGATTGACTTCTTTTTTCTAAAAACTGCATTAAACTGTCAAAGCTTGGGACTTCAGATGTGTTTATTGACAATTCGTATTGTTTCCGAGACTCTTTATCCAATTTGTCTAAAATTATGGTTGTAAACAAAATGTCCGAGAGTTTATTTCTCTCAAATCCTAAGTTGGTTAGAGCCCTGATATTTTTGTTTATAACATCTACTAATCGCCTTAGTTCTTTAGATGACTCGTGTGCAATTCTTTCGAAATCTAATATAGCCTTTAAGTGTATATTCACAATAATTCGTTTATTCTCAAATCTATTTTCTAATGCTTTAAACAATGAATCAAATGTGTCTTCTGGAGTTTCTAATTGTTTAGCTTCATTTTTTAATGCGGAATGTAAATAATGTAATTTCTGAATTTCAGATAGCTGTTCATTATTCGTAACAATATTGTTAAATTCGATTTTGAACATATTCCAATCCTCATACTTTCCACTAAATTGAGGAAGTGGAATTTCTGGCAATTTGATCTTACAATTACTAAATTTTAATTCAGGACTTTTAGTTTCATTTTTATCAGAATTTAATAATAGATTGAAACTTACCTCTAGCTGTTCCACTCGTTCTTCCAACTCCATTAATGAAGAGTCGATTTCCGTCATATCATGATCGTCAGGAGCTGTTGTGTAATAATCTGTGCGTAACGAATCGATGTTATTGGAAACCTTTTCAAGAGTTTTGAGTTTTGTATCGATTTTGATTTTTGACCACGTAACGGTGTCATCATTTAGTAGAGTTTCTAGCCTAGTGAGCTGAGCTTTTAACGAGCCCCTCGATCTGTTTAAGGACACTAATGTGACCATTTCAATTGGTAATTTCACAACAACTAAAATACAATCCTAATGTAAACGAAGAATTAAAACCAAAACCACTTCCGGTGAGCGGACTAATGTCGATTGTCGAATGGTGCGAGTAACGAAATACCATAGTCGCTGGTTCATTAACTACACTTATCAATTTAATTTACTTTATATACAAGAATATTATTTACAGTTTATACATTATTCGAAGAATTATATACATGATTTGAAGAATATTGGATCCAGCGAACGCACCATAGGTCCGCAGAGATCGTCGAAAAACAAAACAACTGAACTATTCTTAAAGGTTGCCAAATGGCCAAACCTAAATTACAGAAGAATGCGCCATGGAGGCGCGCGCGACAGTCAAGGTTAAGAGAAGCCGTAACAGTCACCTTTTTACGTAGATTATATGATACGGTTCAAACTCAAATTCTCAGTCTCAAATCATTAGAAATGGAATCAAATAGTTTCGATTCACTCTTAACCTCCATAATTCTAAAAGCATTACCCTATAACTTGTCTCTGGAATACAATAAACAATGTGTCAAAAATTCCGATGAATCCAATGTGTTGATAAATTATTATCATTTATCCGAAATGAATTAGAGGGGAGAGAAAAACAGAATCAAATAGTTAATGTGTCTTCTGATTTTTCAAGGCCAAAGCAATCATCAGATGTATTACCCGAATTTAGACAAAAGATTAACAAGACAGCTAGCATCGATGTATTCCAAGTGTCTGCTAGAGAAAGTGTTTGTTTATTTTGCAATGCAATTAATGAGCATTTTACAGAAAATTGTGATAAATACTCGATTGAAGAAAGAGTTAAAAAATTGAAGGCGGAGGGGAGATGTTTTTCTTGCTTGAAGCGAAAACACCTAATTAAAGATTGTACTGCAAAAACTAAATGTAAGCTGTGTTTCAAATTACATCACGTCTGAATTTGTAATTATTTAGTTGGGAAGGGCGATAAATCAAAAAAAGATACGAATGAAAACGCTTTGTCAGCGAGAATAATGTCTATAAATGTATTTGATTTAGAACGGTTGCGAGAAAAGGAAAAATTAATTGAACCGCTTCAAATGATATAGAATTAGGAAATAAAATATTACGAGAAGTGATTGACAGTGGTACTCTGATTTCAATTATAAAGAATGATTGTGTACCAGAGTATTTTAAAACACCATGGGGATCGATTATACTTAAATCGGCTTTTTGGCATCAGTTAAAAGCACCGTTAATAAACATTCCACTAAGCATAGCCCATAGCGGCTGATAAATTACAATGCAGGGTGTTCCCAAACGGTAATAACATGCGCGATCGTTGATAACTTAATCAATGATATACTATTGTCTTGAAATGCACATAAAGAATTAAGTACGATAAACGGATATAACGAACCTGACACCGCAATAAATGATTGTAGAGCTATAAATTTGCCCCGTACGAAAGAAATCAATGAAGTAGGATTAGCTTGTGCAGCAACGGAGTCCGGTTAAATTGAAACAGGAAAGGCAAACGAGAACGTTGGTCATGATGGTAGTAATAATACCGGCAATTTCACGAACGATTCGGAAAAATTTAAATGGGAACAGAAAAGCGATGCATCACTAAATCAATGTTGGATTGATGCTAAAAAGGATTGTAATAATTATTTTGTTCATGAAAATCTGTTCTATTGTTGCGACAAATTACTTGGAGAAACAGTACATCAATTGCTCGTACCCGGGCCACATAGGAAGCAGTTGCTAGAACTCGCACATTCAAGTCTTTGGGGTGGTCATCTAAGGAAAAAAAGACTACGCAAAGATTAAAATATTCTTTTTTTGGGGCCTGGTATTAAGAAATATGTTAGCGAGTTTTGCGAAAAATGTTCGTCCTGTCAGCTTCGAGCGAAACCAAATAGGTTCGACAATTTGCCAATAACCTCAGTTACTCGTCCTGACGAGGATTTAACGTAGACATTATCATTATAGGCCCAAATGAACCCGTTAGTGGAGGATAGAAGTACGTACTGACCGCGGTAGACCAGTGCACGAGTTGGCCGGAAGCGGTCTGTTTACGAAATCTTTTTGTGAAATCCACATGCGATACCCTTTTACAGATATTCTCACGGACCGGAATTCCCAAATTAATAGCTAGCGATCAGGGTAAAAACTTCACTTCGGCCCTCACGAAAGAATTTATGAAACGTTTAGGGACGTCCCCGCGTTTTTCAGTTCCGGGATACGCACAATCAAACGGATTAGTCGAAAGATGGAATGATACACCATGTTATAAGAGAAAATGCCGGAAGTTGGCATAAACACATACCCTTTTTGTTGTGGGCATACAGGGCGGTGCCAAATGCTACAACGGACGTTAGTCCATTCCAAATGTTGTATGGTAGGCGTCCAACTGGTCCTCCTTCCATATTAAAGTAATCATGGACTAATGAAACACCTTTACCATTTGATCAATTAGGCTCAGTTACCAATTATTTAAATGACTTGAAAATAAAGTTTTGTCATTCTTGCCAAAAGTATTTACATTCTAATGAAATCCGAGAGTATAAAGCTCAGACAACACCTATAGGAGTGAAATATGCTGAAGATATCGATTTTGGTGAAATTGAAAATGCCCCGAAGATGATCCGAACAAACTCAAACATGCTCCTGATCCAGAAAAAGTAGCAGCTATCCAAAATTTAGAAGGGCCAAATCCAAGAAAGATCTCAGAAGCTTGTTAGGTCTTCTATCCTATTATAGATCCTATAGCCCTACATTCTCTGAAATAGCTCGCTCATTGATTGAACTTACAAAAAAAACGTGCTCCTAACGGAATTATATGGACCGAGTAGTGTGAAACGGCTTTCCGAGATTTGAAGCAGGCAATCAGCCAAACGTCAGTTTGTTATTCACCCAACTTCCAGAAGCCCTTCATTATTCATGCAGATGCTTCATCGTACGCGATAGGTGCTTGCCTATCTCAAAAAGATGAAAATAACCAAGAACATCCCATCGCTTTCATTAGCAAAAAACTATCGAAATGCCAAGAACCACTATGCCACTATACAGAAGGAAGCATACGCAGTAATCTTCGCTCTAAAAAAATTTGAGCATTATACATATGGCTCGCAAGTGACTGTTGTGAGTGACCACAACCCCTTGAAATTCCTGACAGACTGTGCACCCCAAAGTGCGCGACTCCAAAGGTGGGCTCTGGCATTGCAGCGGTTTCAAGACCAGATATCCTATCGACGTGGAAAACTACATGGTAACGCAGGTTCTTTGAGTAGACTATATGCTTCACACTGGACTTAAATCGCAAGAAACTTTGCAATTCAGAATCTCACTAGAAACTCATGATTTATTTTGTTTGTGATCGTGTGTTACTTTCAAGACTTTTCTGAATATGACTTTACTGAATATAACTTTATTGAACATTATTTGTTTGAACTCTAACATATTTACTCTAGAACTTTAAAGTATTAATATTAGTATTATAGTCTCATATTGCATAGTATCTTAGTTATCATCTTTAGTTATCTTTATGTTAAGTAAGTACTGTAATTTTGATTTTTATTAATAATGTGATTTACTAAAATGTTTATAGATGTCCACTAGATTTTGATTAGTCTCTAAAGACTAAATCAAAATTTCGAATGGGGGGAGGTGTGACGTTCGCGTACGCCCTCTTTCCTCTAGCAGCGCCCTCTTTTGTAGAAAGAGGAGAAACAGATCAGAAAATGGGATGGCTTCGCTTAAGAAGGTGATACACAAATACTGAGAACGACTTTGGCCACTGCCAGTCGTAAAGGAACAAAAGATTTATTGATATTATTAGTGTTATGTGTGTCATTGTTTGTGCTAGTTTGTGTCCACCGTGGTGTCCTCCGTGTAAAAATAAATGTGTTACGTTCACGAGTTGGCCAATTTTTGACGAAAGCCCACACGATCGACCACGAACGTGTAAGCTAAATAATTGAATAAATTAATGAATTAATTAAAATTAAATTAAAAAGTTTTACATCTGTGTTATAGCATCCGATAATTCTTATTTTTTAACTGTGACAGTTTATAATTTTCAAAAAATCCTGACATGATGGTTAAACATTAAGGTAATTTTCGGATTCAATGCTAAAAAATTACATAAAAATTAAAAAAAAACACAACCATCGCAGTCTTCTGTTATCTAATCCAAAATTTTTTCTTAAACTTCTTGGCGGTAATCTATCCGAATTTTTTTTATTATCCCGTAGAATAAGTATAAATGGTAACCACCGAAAATCATAATAATATTACATTGTCATAGGATTTACGTCAGTATGTAAAATTTAATCTCGATCGGATATTTGAAAGTGAGATAAAGTTCGAGCACAAATTTTGAACTGGAAAAACATACATACGATCGTTGAAGTTAAATAAAAACTTATAAAAATAAATCATGAAAAGAAACAGCCTCAAATCCTTACAAAATAAAACACATGTCAAAATACATTTATTTTAGCCAATCTGAAACTTAATAAAAGTTAGCTCAATTGTAATACTTGTACGATTTTTTTCAAAATGCAGATACACATAAAATAAGTTCTACGAATACTTTAAGCACTTGGTATATTACCCCTCAAAGAAGGGCTGAACTCATTTGTTGTTCAGATTCAGAAAAGTTGTATAAGTCATGCATTTTTAAAGTTTCATAACTCGGTCGATTTTAGCGTTATATGAACAGGACTTATTTTGTCTTACTTCTCAGTGTAATAGGAAAATTTTACTAAATATAACTTGCAAGACCGGGGGACCGTATCAAAATTTAAATTTCGTAATTTTTTAAGAAATATTTTTATTCACCCAAATCGCTTTTTAAATATTTCTTTACCTCATATAAAACATTTTTGTAGCTGAACTATATGTCTATGACTAACGGTTTAGGAATTAGACATTGGACCCCGTTGAGACTGGACACCCTGTATATGTATAATCAAACACTGACTATATGGTAGAGATCTGCACGGGCTCGGCACTAAAGTCAAAATTTCGAACGAGATATGCAATTTCTATCCAATGCAATGCAAATAAATAAATAAATAAATAAATAAATAAATAAAAATATTGAAATGCAAATGAGATATCTTAAAATATTTCTCCCATTGGATTAACATTAGCGAGCGGATTTTTTTTTACCGTGACTGAAGTAGCCTCGCCGAGCAAGCAATTTGTTTTGTAAAAATAATAGTAGTAATAATCAACTTTTAGTAACGGAAAATTAGGAAAAATGCTTTAATAAATTACAGAGAAATAATTTCACAAATCCCCCTTTTTTTTATTATACAACTTCAAAAGCTATGATGTTTTTCACCATCTTTTTTCTTTCGTTCCGAACATATTAATGTTTTTAAAGAATCTTAATTTGAACTTAAGGCTGTTCTTAACTGCTCTGCTCAATAAGCGCAAAACGTTTTGACACATTTACAAATTCCTTTTTTAACGGAAATATATAAAATTGGAAAGTCTGGCCATGGAAGCGATTTGGAATTGAACTGTGTTTTCCATTTTTTTTTCCAATAAATTATCTATTGAGTTATAAGCGATTTGGATCACGTGACAATCGCGATTTTCGACCTTCCTTGACTGTTTTTTCTGCTTTCTTCGGGAGCTTCGGTTCAAAACGTCAACTTTGACAATCTTTTCTGAAATCTATTGCGTTTGCAAAAAAACAAAAAAAAAAAAAAAAAAAAAACGGAAAAAACAGCTCAATGACATAGTTTCTGAACAACAACACCTGCTCGTTTCATGCATTTCCGAACAAAAATGAATTAAAACTTATGTCAGAAAGTTGCCCATTTGAATTTGAGAACACCCTTAAGAAACTAATGAGTCTAAGTGATTATTAATGTTGCTATTCTGTATGCTGTGGCTTCCAAACATATAGTAATTTAAAATATACTGTTACATTTTTCCATAAATATTTATCCAGTATTCTAGAAAAAAAAAATAGTAATTGTATTTTAAGAAAACTCGAAATTTTTTGTGGAAATTGAATCGGGACTGATTTCTTTGATTTTTGCACGGGTCGGGCTTAATTATTTCTCTTTCGGGCCTGGAAATTCTGGCCCGTGCAGACTTCTACTATATGGTACTCTGCGTTTCCTAAAATAAAATACCCCCCCCCCCCCAGTGGCGCCAACTTATATGGGCCCATGGGGCGCGAGCCCACCCAATAGTTTGATCTCTCCGTCTACCCAATTTTAATTGATTTAATTCGTAATTTATTTATTTATTTTTTATTTAATCGCTGAAATGAAATTTGGTTTTAATAACGTTCTCAAAATAGTTTTGTTTGAAAAACTGTAAGGACACCAATTAGACTACTGAAAACCCTTTTCAGAGGATGTATAGTTAAATTTCTCACGAAAACAAATTTCCTGCATATTTTGCCATCTGTTTTGATGTCTTGAATTGATGAAGCACATAGGTGACTAAAATGTTATGCTTTTCTTGACATTTAGTTTTTTTTCATTTTCAATAGTCAGCAAGTCCAATGTTATTTAAAATAAATATTAATGTATTTATAAGGAAGAACTTATAAGAATATAATTTAATAAAATTATGTATTAAAAATTTGCTTAGAGAAAACATAATGTAATTTTGAATTAACTTTTTTAGTCATTCGCATCTCTCCTCTCTCTCCCCACATACATGCACACTAAGGGGGAAAAAATATATGTGTTTTTTTACTCAAAAAATTTTGAGCCCACCCAATGTTTTTGAAAAGTTGGCGCCACTGCCCCCCCCCCCCCAGTTATTTAGTAACATGATTCTCCATTATTACTGTTAAGCTGCGAACGGACCATCCTTCTAACTGTTATCACTGTCGGCGTCGTTTCTTGCGGCCACGCGGTGTTTTTGATTTTTAATGACTTTAAAAGGAAAGGGACTGATGTCCTGCAAAAGAAGAACCTTTCCTTCAAGTAGGGTTGAGCTCCTTATCTCCTGTTCCATTGCTGATTCCATTCATTCTTTTGTGAATAAACCGCAGAAGGGTCCTGAACAAAAGATTTCACGAAAACTGTAGAAGGATGGCAAAACAAGCGTGTGTATGCAGCCTTAAATTTGTATGCCATTTGCATTACTTTATTTATTTATTAATGAAGTTTTAATTTCGTTATGGAATAATAGTCGAAAACAACTGCTGAATTATTTATATTGTTTTAAGTGAAAATGAGTTCATCTCTTGTAATCGAACTGCATGCGATAGAACTAAACTTTAAAAAGAAATTTTGCAGGCAAAATTATTTTAAAAATCATAAAGAACACAGTAAATTAATTGAGATACCGTTTTCAAACAAATTGCATTTGACAGAGCAATTTTTTCTTTTTCGACGGTGTAAAAATTGAAATTGTGCGATGTTTCGAAGTTTTAAAAAAATGCAGTAAAAGCGAAACTTATTTATCAGGTCTTGCCACCAGGGGTGTAGTGGTTAGTATATGCTGGTATGCACCGCATACCTTTTGAATTTTTTAAAGAAACTCGTTATTCTCTTTCTTTGACAAGTAAAGAGCGTATACTTTCTAAATACACCCTCTGATTTATTTACGAATACACTGCTTGCACCGTCAATATGACGTCCGAGTTACTCACAGATATATTTTTGTTTTGTTACAGATATTCCGAGGTGTAAAATTTATTTGGATAAGAAATTTTTCTCACGAACATTTTTTCCCAATATTTGGCAACAATCCGTCTTTGACCGCACGACCTCTGTATAAATCCCACGCGCGACGATTTTTTTTTTTAATGCGACGTATTAAAGATAAGCCTAAAAAACTCAACTGCGTAGTTAAAAAAATAAATAAATAAATAAAGCGTGAACTTTAAAAATTATCTGCACATACATTCCAAGATCCATTCATAGCATTGCAGGCTCAAACGATTTCCTCCACTTTAAAATGTGTGTGCTTCAAGATAAGGTTTTATCGCACATAAAAAGGATGACATAGTTTTGAAGTACGTTTTCGAATTCGAAGAATAGATTCCATTAAGTTTTTCAAGAGCATTGCTAATGGAAAGTTCTTCTGTCTGTCATTTTTTGTGTACAAAGTAAAGTGTTTTAATTGCGGCGTTACATAATCAAAGACTTTTCATATTATTGCGTCTATTTCTTGGAAATTTCAGTTTCTGATATTTAAATGGGAATTATGTCGGTTCTTAGAAATTTATATATCAATATACAATGAGAGGAGCAGGGCTTGATTATCGAACCGGCCGACTAGACTGCGGCCTTTGGCCCCAAAATGAGTTAATTGTATAAAAAAAAATTATTAAATCTCATAGAAAAATTAATTTCCAGCTCAGATATTTCATAGTCCAGGGGAAATGTACATTTTACCTTGCAAAAGGTCGGGTAGAAGATTTTTTTTTTTAATTTGTTTTTACCGAGGTCAGCATTGTCAGCAGGAAAATTGAAAAAATTGTCTTATTTTTGAAATGGCGTACTGCGCTTGCTATTGAGTGAATAAAAAAGTTGTAAATATGAAAGTTGTAGAGACTTTTATCCTCTTTAAGATTGTGACTGCCAAATAATATGTTACGGCAACGGGTCTCGAAATATTTCGGAAAAAGAAAAGTCTCAAAATTTTATTGTTTTTTTGCCACAGAAATTTCTCTCTCTACTGCTAGTCACTCAGTTTGCCAATTGCCCTCGGTAATACTAACTCTATGGGCATTTGATGCATTTTTATATTCAAAGTATCTCCTTTGGAAATTAATATTTTTCACTTCTTTTTCTTTGTTCTCTTCTTAAAGGATGTCTTTTTTTATTTTTTCTTAGTTTCAAAATGTTTCTAAAATCTAAGCTTAATTTTACATGAAGTGCTAAAATTTTAGTCCGAGTTCGTCAGTTTTTAAAACATAAAATATTAAATTAAGCCTAGATTTTAGAAATATTTTGACAACTAAGAAAAAAAAGTGACATTCTTTAAGAAGAGAACACTGAAAAAAGAAGTTAAAAATATTAATTCCCTGAGGAGATACCTTAAATATAAGAAGGCATCAAACGCCCATAGACTTAACATTATTACCGGGGGGGGGGGGGGGAATTCAGAAGCTTAGTGACTAGCAACCTTAAGGGCAGTTGGACGGTCAAAACCTAAAATATATCGAACTTTCGATTTTTTAATATTTTTAATCTACCATTTCTCCTCTTTCTACTGATATATTGCTTTTGTTTCTACGGCAACTAGAAGTTGGAAAATTTTTAGCAATTCTGTTTGTTTATCTACTTTACTACTAGTGCGTTTATTACTTTAAACTTGATTTTCTCAAAATGTTGTTTTTTTTTAACTTTGATATACCTTTTTGATAAAACTATTATACATTATGCTTTGAAATTTTTCTCTAACGTTCTATACTTTTATGTTTAATCATGTTCATGAGATTTTTATGTTTAATCTGATCCCTGTTTAATCTGAGGTGAATTGTTTAAACTCATAAAAAGAACTTTTTTTTATTATTATCATTATCTTTGAAAAAATTGCATGTTTTTTGAAATTTGAATGTGGTTTCTACTTCAGATTTAAAAAAAATCTAAGCTTTATTTAATTATAAATTTAACTTCAGATTATTAAGAATTGTTTATTTTATGCATAAAATTTTTTTCAAGTCCATATCTTAAGTAGTTTATAAGAAAAGGTACATTAATTTAACATGGCAGGTATAGGGATCCAACTGCCCTTTGGAAAACTTGGTTTTTCCATGCTAACCTCATTGTAAACTAGTCAGGGAAAAAAGATATTTAATCCCGACCTTTTGCAAGGTAACGCCCTTTTTTTTTTTGGTACATTTCCCCTGGGAGTACCTTGTCTGTACTTTTCCGTTCCCCTCGCCAGTGGCGCCAACTTATATAAGTCCGTGGGGCGCGAGTTCACCCAATAATTTAATACAGTGGGTGATAGGTTAACGAACTGCTCGGTTTAGGAACAGATCGGTTAACGAACACATTCGCGAGAGATTTTTATGTTCGGATAACGAACACCTCACAAAGCAAAGCCAAGAAGAAGCTATGCTGTGTTTCAGATTTGCCGAGCTGTATTTAATTGCATATATTATCAACTTGGAGAACATTTTAACAGTTGTATACATATGGCCTAGTTAATTCATGGGCTACCAAAGGTTCGGGCCTTACATTTTAGAGTCTCTAGATTAGAATCAACAGATCAGGAACATTAATTTTAATATTTTGTGTCCCGTTTCAAAGAAATTTTTTTAACTCCAAATTAATTACTTTAATTGAAATTTAGTTCACAAATAATTAACAGGTTCTAGGCTCCACTTGAGCTTTATCGGGCCCTGCAATAAACACGATCTTTTAAGCTGCTATCAGATTCACCAACTTTTCGAGCAACCAACTTTTCAGCCGATTTTAACCCCAACTTTTTCCCGTTCAAAGGGAGAAAAAGGTTACAATTGTCGTTGCTATCTCTGATTGGCTGAAAGGTTGAAGTAGGGGGTGGGGAAGTCGCGGCGGCTTTTGGGGGCGGAAAGTCGCGCAGACTTTTTTGAACTGTCGATAAAATGTTGGGGATGTTGCTATTTGCTATCACACTGAGTGTTGAGACAATATTTCGCGAAAAGTTGGAGGAAATCAAGAGTTGGCTCAAAAATTGCTCGAAAAGTTGGTGAATCTGATAGCAGCTTTAGAGAACTACCGGGTGGGAAAATATCTGGCGTTCTGTGAGTGCGTTAACTCTAGCTTTCAAGAGATCTAATAAGTGGATTTGGTAGTGCATTGACCCTCTCACGGTACGCCTTTCACTTTACGTGATAACCGTCAAGGTCCAAAGTGATCAGTTGAGTAGTGTGATTTAAATCCACTGAATTTTTATTTTTATATTTCATAGATCTCTTAATCTGTGTGTAGAAAGTTTCGAACTTGGTTCGGAACTTTTCTTTTTTTATCAAAATTTTTTATTTTTATTTTCTTTTAACGTACCACAGGATAGGACGAGTTGCGGCGCCTTGGTGTGGCCACCCGGCTCCTCAACGTAGGAGAAGCGTTGAGGCCTAAGTTCGTCTCGTCGTCCCGGTCTTTTTAAAATTCTGGGAAGCCAGAGAAACCAGTAGTGGTAGTGCAGGCCTGTCAAGGAATTGAAGTTAATTTTAAGGAGTTGAGTGATGGCTACTAATGAGAGTAGTCATTCAGTGGACCTTGATGAGTCCACTTTGAGTTCTGACCGGAGGCTGGCTGCTAAGAATTTAATTAGTAAGTTGAGAGTACAAATAATTGCAGCCTTGCCAGGTAAGACTAAAAAAAAAGACACAGTTGAGCGCCATTGATGCTGATCTGGATGACGTCTATGGGCTGTTCGTGGAACATGCTCTGGAGTTGGTAAAAGCCAGACGGGAAATTGATGGTTTGAAAGCACAAGTGGCTGAAAGGGACCAGCGAACCTCATGCGTCGGTTTCAGAGGAAAAGGTGTGCAGCATTACGAAAAGTAAGCGTCCCGTTGAGAGTGGAAGAAAGACCCGTGCCGCAGGTCCGTCCACCGACCATGTCCTTCTGATCTAAGGGGATGGAAAGGAAGGATGAAAGTCCGTGGAAAAGAGAGTGGTGGAGGCCATAAAGCCCGTCGAGCTGGGCATAGAAGTCCTCAGGAAAAGGCCGACCCGCTCAGTTGGTCTGTTGGTACGCCTCAACTCCCACAGTGATGCTAAAATTCTTGAGAAATCCGTGAAGGAGGCGGAGGGGCTAAGGGATGCGGTGCAATGTGCCGTTCCGAAGCTCCGACGCCCCCGGATCGTTATTTTTGATGTCCCTCGGGATATCGAAGGGAGTGAAGTGATTGCGGCTGCTGCAGAGCAGGCTGGTGTGGAGGCGGAATCGATTTCCATCAAGTTTTCCATGAAAGGAAAAGAAATGAACAATTGGGTATTGGAATGTACCCCTTCTGCCTTCCACCGGTTGTTGGATCTTCGTAGGCTCGTCATTGGCTGGTCGAGGTCAAAGATAAGCGAGCACCTACGTGCTACGCAGTGTTATAAGTGTGGTCGATACGGACACATTAGTTCGTCGTGCAGTAATAAGGAGGTCTGCTTGGAGTGTGGGAGCTCCAAGCATAAGGCAGGCAAGTGTAAAACTTTGTCTTGCCTAAATTGTAAAGTGGTAAACAAGTTTTACCCCGAACACCAGAGGGCAAGCCTAGATCATTCAGCCCTCGACCCCTTTTGCTCTACGCGTGCCTTGGAGTTGAGTCGTTTGGAACGTAGAGTAGACTATGGTTACGTTGACGATTGGTCAACAGAATGTTACCAAGTCTATAACGACCATGCATACTCTGCAAAAAGATCTCGATGACTACGATATTTTATGTCTTCAGAAGCCGTACATCTTGGGGAATGGGAAGCTGGGTGGTCTTCCTGGTGATGTAGTGGCCCATTACTCATCGAGGCAGTGTAGGACCGCCATCGCCGTCTTGTACAAATCTCTCCCAGTCATAGAGATCTTGACGGAGAGTAATGTGGTTGCAGTGTCAATAGACCTCGGCCCTGGAGTTTCTGTCTTGGTGGTTTCAGTTTATGTTCCATCTAGGGGTGAGATCTTTGCGGAGCTTGGCGTGGTCAAGGACTTACTTGATCGAAAAAAAGGAAAGTCTATTCTTATTGTAGGTGACCTTAATTCCAAGAGTACGTTGTGGGGTAATCCACTGCACACGTCTGATGCCCGTGGAGACCAGGTTGTGGAGTTTTGTATGGAAAATGACCTAATTATATTGAATGATCCTCTAAGTGAAGAGACATTCAGGAACGCCAATGGCTCGAGCTGGATTGATCTTGCTCTTGGGCGGTTTGTTGATCCCACTAAGGTACTTGCCTGGCAGTTGGAGCCTCGTGAGACGAGCATCCAACACAGACGCATTAGGACGGTTCTTTCCACAAAGATGCCGCCCTCCCGGCTAAAATACCGGGTAAGAGTCAAGGATCTGAACCTACGAGACTTTCGAGTGGCCCTGTCTCGTGAAA
This sequence comes from Maratus speciosus, assembly GCA_963932465.1. Taxonomy (NCBI): domain Eukaryota; kingdom Metazoa; phylum Arthropoda; class Arachnida; order Araneae; family Salticidae; genus Maratus; species Maratus speciosus. The sequence continues at coordinate 438,140,254 of OZ010792.1, read as the reverse complement.
TAGGGGGCATGTCAACCGACTGGCTAGATGGGAAGTCTGTCGACGAATGCGTTGAGTCCCTGACTGAGGTCCTCCAAGGACTCAGTGATTCATGCAGCAAGAAGAGAAGTTTTTAAAAGGAGGGCTGTACCGTGGTGGAGCTCCAAACTGACTATTGAACGCAAATTGGTCCAGGCGGCTCGCCGCAGGTACCAAAGATGTAGTGATGTTGATTTGAAAAAAGAGTACGATGTTTTATATCGTAAGCTCCAGGGAAGGTTTAGACGATCAGTCCATAGGGCCAATTGGGTGCATTACCGCGCGGTTTTGGAAGAAATCGATCAGGGTAACCCATTTGGACCGCACTTTGACTGGTCACGAGGTCGATCTTTAAATCGACTCAAACTTAGTGGAGTTGTGACACAGTCAGGGAGTAAAACTGCGGATTTCAGCTCGACTGTTGAAGAGTTGCTGCATTACCATTTTCCAAGTGAAAATGATGTTGATCGCCTTGTTCAGAACATAACTGGAGATTCGGCGCATGAACTCGGAGACGACGACCCGGAATTCCCTCTAAAGGAGGTTGAGGTGGTGTTCAGAGCTTTGAACAAAGGTAAGGCTTCCGGCTTGGATGGACTGCCTCTCGACATAATTGAAATGCTCTTCATGGCCAATCAACCCCTATTCACAGGACTTTTGAACAAATGCCTCAGAGAAAGTGCCTTTCCCTCATCTTGGAAAAGTGCAGATCTAGTCCTATTCAATAAGGTGGGCAAGGATCGTGCGGCCCCTAGCTCTTATCGTCCAATATGTTTGTTGCTGGCCTGGAGCAAGGTGTTGGATAAGTTGGTGACCAATAGGCTCATATTTTATGCCAAGTCCCAGAATTTCCTTTACCGGAACCAATATGGTTTTACTTCAGGCGTCGGAACGGAGAACGCACTCCATGAATTGCGTACGACAGTAAAAGATTGTCACAAACGGGACCATGATTGTTGTCTCGTCATGTTGGACGTGAAGGGAGCATTTAACAACCTTTGGTGGCCGTCGATCTTTAAAGCTCTCGTTCGAATGGGGTGCCCGCGAAACCAATTCTATCTGGTGAAGAGCTTTCTGTCTGGGAGGAAGGTTCTATTCCGGACCGATATTCAAGTCATTGAGCACGAGTATAATGTTGGGTGTCCGCAGGGCTCTAACTCTGGGCCGTTCTTTTGGAACTAGGTCGCAAACGCACTCTTTGAGTTGGATTTGGGGCGGTTTGTGAAGCTGATTGCCTATGCGGATGACTTCGGGCTTCTCATAGAAGCTCCGAACGCCTACCAGTGTGGTAGGCGCGCTGATATGGCACTTGCAAGAATAGCGCAGTGGGCAAGGGAGCACAGACTCACGTTATCTCCGGAGAAAACATCCTCTATCTACTTTAGAAAGATGAGACGAAGAGGCAGGAAGGCTAACCCGCGGGCCCTTCCTCGTATCCACTTTCTTGGAAAGTCGATACAAGCAGTTCAGCATGCCCGATACTTAGGTGTCGGGGTAGATGCAAAGTTGGATGGCTTGGCACATGTTGCGTACATTAAAGAATCGATCGCCAATTATGTACGGTCGCTACACTCGCTCAGTCGGAGGGACTGGGGTCTGAGGGGGAGTGTTCTGAAGAAACTTTATAAGTTGGGCATTGAGAGGCTCGCAACGTATGCCTGCGGTTTTTGGTGGACGGGTACGAAGTGCATGCGGGATAGGCTGATCTCGGCTCAGAGACCGGCACTTCTTTCAATTACAAGATGTTTCCGTACAACAAGTACGGCATCGGTGCAGGTACTTGCAGCTGCCCTTCCATTGGATTTGCAGGTCGAGAAGGAGAGTCTTCTCGCGTGAACTCTCAGGTTGAATGAGGATTTAAATTATAGTCCTATCAATTTTAGTGCAGATGAAATTCAGAGGAAAGTGGAGAGTTACAGAACGCACCCCGCGAGGGCTCCGGCCATCGACTGGGTTGAGGCTCCTCAAAACATCGAGGAGTTCGATCTTGCAAGAGTAACTGTCTATACAGACGGTTCTAAAACAGACCAGGGTGTCGGGTCTGGTGTGGCGATTTACGATCACGGTGTCCTAGTTGCGGAAAGGTCATGCGGACTTCCGCCGTACGCGACTGTATTTCAGGCGGAACTGATATCAATTTTGAGGGGGTTGGAGCTGTGCGGCTCGCTGTATGAGAGATTCTCGGTGCTCAGCGATTCAATGTCGTCCCTCATGGCGCTGTCGAATCCAAACAGTAGAGATCCGCTCATTGCGGAGATCCATGAGGCGGGGGAGGAGCTTGAAATTGATTGGTTTTGGGTCAAGGCTCATGTTGGAGTCCGAAGCAACGAAGCTGCTGATTTGCTCGCAAAAGCGGGTGCAGAGCTAGACGTTGTGAGTGCCCATATTGACCTCTCACCTAATGTAGTGAAGAACTTCTTGTCCAGGGGGTAGTGAGGACCTGGCAAGAGAGGTGGGAGGAAGAGACTCTCAGCGGAAGTGTCTACCGTATAATACCAAGGGTTTCGGAGAGACAGGCTTGGACATCTCCATTACTCAACTGGGCGGTAACCGGGTATGGCCCGTTCCCATACTACTACCGGAGATTTCGAGTGAAACCCTTGCCTCGTGCGTGTCCATTCTGCACGTCCCCACGTCCGGCTACCAGCGAACGCCTTCTATTGGAGTGTGTGGGTACTCGGCCACTTAGAGACAAATATTGTCCGAGGCTTTCCAGGGCCTCAGTTCGGAACTACTTCACCGTTCCGAACTTGAGACGGTCCCTCGAGACCTTTCTCAGAATAATGGAGCCCCATTTATGGTGACATTACGACAATTTGTCTCTTCATGGAATGTTGTGAGATGGTCATTCAGTGGTTTCGGTGGGCCAACTGTGATTAGTAGCTCTAAGAAGTTGAAGAAGAAGGAAGAAAGAAGAAGAAGTAATGTAAATATATGGCATGTAAATAAATTCATTTTGAAATATTGTATTTATTCCTTGATAGTCTAACATGTGTATTGGTTGAAAGGCCGTGTAAATATGTAAATAGTTTGTAAATCCGCACTCGTGCTGATCCCACCCATATCAAATGTATCCTGTTTGTTGAATAATAAAGTTGTGTTAAAATTTGTAGTTGAATCGTTATTTCACAGGGTACTAGGCCAAATTAGGGGGTGGGGTCGACGAACTAGGCAGGCCTCCCTTCAGGAGTCTTGGCTCCTGCTATGTACAGATGTGTACCCTGGATGTAAGCCTCGTTGCAGGGTTGGAATGTGCCAGTGTCCGTTGTCTGTTGTAATGGTAGGCTATCAAAGATGTAAAATAATTTGGGGGGACAGCTTTGACTCACGTGGACACGTGGGTCCGATGTTCCCTGAAATTGTGCGATACCGAAAGGAGACCTAAGGGGGGGGGGGGGGTCCCTGCCTTGCCGATCTCATATCCGAGAGTTGACTCATTCACTCGGTGGGCCATGAAGTTCATTTCATGAGTCCTAAGGGAGGAGCGACCCTTTGTGAGCGAGTCCGAGCGCATATGAAATATGGCCCTCCTTGGTAGCTTGGACGCCGTGGTGGTCCTTTTCAGGTGCACCGTGTGGTGACCAGCAGTGGTCAAGAACACGTACGTAACTGCTTTAGAGAACTAATGAGTTTTTGAAAGGTGAAAGGGACAAATTGATACGATTTAATGCCGTACCGTAGTCAATGAATATAATTCTAAAAGTTTTTACACAGGGCATGCCATCAGTTTTTTTTTTTTTTTTTTTTTTTTTTTTTTTTTTTTTTTAATAAGCCACGACACAGACAAAGTCATCCAAATGCGATCTATCCATATTAAATAAGAATGTATATTAACCTTATCATAAAAAAAGATTTATATTATTTTTTTACATTATTTTGCTTTTAAGAACGAATTAATTGAATTCCCATACAAATCAATACAAAATCTATGATTGGTTAACGAACAATTCGGTTAACGAACACTGTTTAGGAACGGATTAAGTTCGTTAACCGATCACCCACTGTATCTCTGTCCATCCAATTTCCATTGGTTTATTTAATTATTTATTTATTTATACAGTATAATTTCAAAAATTCCGGATATTTGAAGGAATGTCAAAAGTAGTAACTAGGAATATCAAAAGTAGTACTATATTCTTAATGGTGCCCTTAGCCATAATTTATTTCATTATTAAATGATAATTGTGTAAGAAAAGAGAAAATTAAATATAAAAATAAACTAACATTACTTGATATTTTCTATGTTACTATAAATGTATGAAAATAAGTGAAATTATTTCTTCTCGTGTAATTTCGGACTCATTCATGTCAATTTTGTTTGCTTCAATTTTTTTTTTTTTTTTGCCGTTTTTTAACAAGTTTTTCTTGTATTTTATACAATAAAGAATTTTTATTACGGATCTATTTCGGGAATACAGTCTTATGCTCTCTAAAGCAGACATTAATTCTCAGGTCAAATTTATGCATTTTTCCAGTGACACCTTTTCTTCTGCCTGTTGTTCATCTTCATCATCGGAGCTGTTACTAGCGTTATCGGCAGTTCTATTTAGCACAGCGTCAGAAGAGAGACTCCAAAGAACTTGTGTACTAGTCTCCACGCTGTTTCTGAGCAGCAGTAAAGCTTCCAGAAAATTTGTGCAGAAAATAATCGCCTCTGACAAATGAAAAAAAAATGTCAATTATTATTTTTTTTTCATTTTACTTCCGATTTTGAAGTTTTCAATTCATAAACAATTGCTTGTTTTCTTTTACCATAACTTGAAAGTGCAAAAGTAAAAGGAAGGGGAATAGATGGTTTTGATGCCGGATTTCTGAATGCCGAATTTTTGAAGTTACACTGTATACTAATCGCTGAAATAAAATTTGGTTTTATTGAACTTCTCAAAATGATCTTGTTTAAAAAATAATAAGGACATCAATTAGACTTAAAGGAACATGGAAGTACTTCAGCGGATGTAAAAAAAAAAAAAAAAAAAAAAAAAAAAAAAAAAAAAAACTACCGAAAACATTATTTCCTGCCTTTTTTGTTAACAGTCTTACTCTCTTCATGAATCGATGCAGGTGACTAAAATGGCATTTAGTTTTTCTTGATATTTATTTATTTTTTGCATTTTCAATAGTTAACAATTTATATGTTATTTATAATAAATATTATTGTATTTTTTTAAAAAAAGGGCGCTTGTAAGAACATTACTTAATAAATTACTTAGTAAATTATAATTAAATTATAATAATTTTATATTTTACATAGTAAAACGGTAATTTAACTTCCAATTATCATATTTAGTCATTCGCTCTTCCCCCGCCCCTCTCTTAACACACACGCATTGGGGGGGGGGGGGGGGGGGAATTGTATGTGTTATGTATGAAAATTGTATGCATGTTTACTCAAATATTTTTGAGCCCAGCCAATATTTTTCAAAGGTCGGCGCTACTGCCTTTGCTAACGTTATACCTCAGAGGGATGGGATGCATTCGCATTTTTAAAATGTCTTATCAGGAAATTAATATTTTTTTTTCAATTCCCACTATTAGTTCACACTCTCCCTATATATATCTTGTTCGAATTTTCGATCGTTAATAAAATATTTATTATTCATCCACTCAAGTTCAAATACATTTTTTTTAACTTGTAGTGGATGACACTTGATGTTAATACAGTTTTTTTTTTCAAATATTAATTCATTAATCAAATTTAATTAATTAATTCTAGTTTTATATGGGAGAAAAAAAATTCTCTTATTCAAATTTTCAATCGTTAATAAAATACTTATTATTCATCCACTCAAGTTCAAATACATTTTTTAGGGTTGCGTACTTAAAAAGTAAAAACGGAACCATTATAAGATCACTCCTGTGCCTGTCCGTCTGTCTGTCTATCTGTCAAAGCCATTTTAATCGTAAACTATGGAACGTGGAAAGTTCAAATTCGGGGAAGTAATAAAGACCATTGACCCACATATTTTCAGATTAATAAACATTCATAAATATATTTAGTAAAAAAGTAGAGGGGCTAATTATGCTACTTGAAAAAAAAATCTTTTCTTTGTATATCATGTGGGGTATCCTGTGAAAGCTTTTGTAACGCTGAACTCAAAAATACATTCCTTTTAATTTTAGGTATTATATTTTCAAAGATATTGTTGAAAATGTAGCGCAAAAATATGTCCCCCCCCCCCATCTAATTCCGAATCTACTGAAACTAAAATTATGAAAAAATTAGAGGTAGTAGACGTTAATATAAACCTTGCCGGAAAATTATAGCGATTACCCTAGGTCACATAGTTTTTGAGTAATTAGCATTTTTCTGTTATATACAAATTTCGATTTACGGGCATTCAGAAAAATTGTTGAGCATCGCTGAATATACCTATCGTTGCAGAAGAATAAAAGCATTTTTGATAATGATTTTCGAAAAAAATCATCGGTAATTAGCTGAGATATTAACCCTTAAAGGTACGGTCAGTTTGGATATACACAAGGACAGGGCGGCGTACTCTATGCCTAGTTAACGACTTTTAATGATATATATGTGTAATGTAATGTCCAGTAACAATATAAAAGCAATAAACGTCAAATTGTTAAAAACATACTAATTTAAGGGGTCTCGGGACTCTAAAAAGTGGAAAAAATGAAAAAAAGACCATTTTCAACATTTAATGTCTTAAAATGTATATGATTTTAAAACACAATTTTAATTGGAATGAAAGATATAAGTATGTTCTTTCGTTTCATGTATTTAAAAAATTGCAAGATACAGAATTAGTATTTATAGGGGGCTCGAAACTGTTAGACATTTGTCGAACAAAAAATTGGCATAACAGTTTACGCGCAGGATTACAAAATAAATATTGCAACTAGAATGAAAATTTTGGTGCTTACTTATACTTCAGATTGCAATACTTTCCCTGAACTTAAATAAATTTGTATTTAAAGCATTTTTATATTTTTAATGCAATGCTGCATTTAGCTAGTACAAAATTTTGAAATTTTCAACAGTAAAATCACGTAAAAAAAATATTTTTTTGAACAATAAAAAGGAAATTTTAGGTTCAGTTAATATAGAATAACATGGAATATATGTTTTGAAAATTTCATGAAAAAATATTCAGAAGTTTTTGAGGTATCCTTCACGTTATACCCCAAAACACCATTTGGAAAATAATGACTTTAAAGTTTCGGAAACGCCGCTTCAGCTATTGAGCGGGTATAATTCTAAAAGCCAAAACTTCTGTTCTAATGGGAATTTCAAGGAAACAATTATATCAAAATATTCAGAAAAGATAGGAGTTTAACATCTAAAAAAATTAAAATTTCTTAAATTTTGAAACTTTAAGAGTCCTGCGACCACTTAATCCTTTCCGGCACGGAGTAATTCTATTTATAAACTTATGAAATAATGAACTGACACCAGAAATTATAAATGAATTTATTAGAAAATGCGAACTTGCTTATTTTCACGTACATGATAAAAGGAAAATTTTAATTAAATATTCTTGGTACCATTTGTCTGTTTTGGAATTAAAATTAGGTGTCCCTTTTTTAAGGGCATCGCCCTCGAAATATTTAATTAGAATGAATCGCATAAATACTGTGAGATTCGCGATAGTTTGCATTGATTGTATCTCTCAATACGCCTCGAGTGACTTTAAAAGTTAATTAAACACCTATCTGGAAAAACGCGGCACTGACCAAGGCGGCGTTGCAACTTTGAGACCTCAATTCGAAGCGCGCTTAGCACAGTGCCAAATTTAAACTTTGAACAAAGGTTTTGTTTTAGATACACTGTAGAAATAAAGGTTATTACTACGCTGAATTTAGTTTCATGAAATGCCAAATGAAGTTTAACTATGCACTGCCTTTATTGTCACTACCGAATTAAGTTCATCATAAACAGATTAGGATAATATTAAAAAAAGAGTTATACGAATAGCTATATTTGATATTGTTCCATATATCTCTTTGAACTTTCATGGTATGCCCGATTACACTTTTCTAATATATACAGTTATACCCAACCCTACGTTTTATAGTTTTTTAAAAAGTCTTAGTATTCTTTTAGCAACTTTTTTTTTTTTTAATAATACAATTACAAATTCATATATTTATTCTACGGAACTCTCTGTACACGAGTAATGCTCGCACTTGACCGTTTGTTTAAACTTGTAGTGGATGTTGGGATTACAATCCCGAGACTAATTTCCAATCCCGGGATTTTGGGATTGCTTAGATTCGATCCCGGGATAATCCGGGGATTTATGAAAATAAAAATTTCTCTAATATCATCATTTTTTACAATAGCTAAATATCATAATCTTATAGAAAAGATAATTAAAGAAAAAGTAGAGTCTAACTTACATTTGAAAATATACCAAGCTAAAAAATTTTGACTTTAATTAATTATCAAAAAGTACAGGATAAATCACAATAATTGAAAATTAAAACAAATATGCTCTGATTTTCGATGTAACAAAAAACATGTCTATGTTTCATCTTAAAGATAATTCTTTTTATTTCCTGTTAAACACATTTTTGAATGGCTTAATATTTACAATATTAAAAAATAATTAATATCACAAATTAAATTTTGAATTATTCTCATAACCATGTAATTAAAGATTACAATTCTAGGATATCGCAAACACAGGATTTTCCTTAACATGAATTTTTTTTTTCCCTTGAAATAAAACAACTTTACACACACACAATAAAAAAATTACATAGATGTGTAGTTTAAATTTCTAAATAGAGATAGTTGTTAAAATTCGAAAACGTTGCATAATATAAAAAATTATTACATACCATGAGGAAAGAAAAAGATTAGTAATAGTTTACTGTTTCTTAACTGATAAGTTTTCCTTTGAAAACATGATCTGATCTAAGAAATATTAAGGTAAGTACCATATCATCTCCAACTCCCAGTTATGACAATAACACTGTCTTTTTTCAGTGAAATGTCATTACAGGTTTAGACACCCTGTTAGCATTTCAATAAATTTTTTTGCTGTAAAAGATCCATGTGTGCTCATAACGTCTAAATTCCAGAATTTGTTCAAATTTAAATTTCTTGAATGGTCATTAATATTCGTAAATCGCTTATTTCCAGTCGTCAAAGTCAAACTAAATTTTTTCCTGAATTTTTAAAAGTTTGTATTTCACTTGTAATTAACTCCTTTATTATGGAACTATAGTTCACTACACTATTTTGAATGGATACTGCAGATTTTGGCAAATCATTATAGTCTTTAGCTATCAGTAAGTTTCTTAAATGAATTGAAGTAATGAAAACATTAAATGAGAAATCGTCTTTAGCTGACATTCGCGATAAAATTAAATCCAGTGATTCCTTACCACTAATAAAATAACCCTATATTTTCCGCTTTTTAGAAAGTAATATATCTTCTATGCAATCTTGACTTGAAGAAGAAATACAGGTTGTATTAAAATCTTTTTGAACTTTTGTACCATGTTTCGTAGACAAATATATATGCAACTCCTTAGTCGATCCACCTGATGTTTTAAGCATTTCACTACATCTTTTACATTTATGGTTTTTCCCATCTTTTGGCGATAAAGAATAGTACCATACTGTGTATCATTATCTTTCCTATGAGCTACAAAATAATTTTCTTTGTATATCTTTAAAGCAAAATAAGTATAAAGGCACGAAAAATAAAGAAGTTAGCACATAATAATGACTATGAAACGCAAATTTGACGGTTTTCAGTAAACTCTAATTCGAAAATTAATTTTGAGATTCCCATTTGCTGCAATATTGGCCTCCTAAACGCAGCGAAATTAAAATAAGCAACTAATAGCTGTGCGAGTTACATCTATTTAAAAGTCAAAAGATTTCCATGTTAAACGATTTAACCGCTTAGAAATACATGTAAGAAATACTTGAGATAGATATTCTTTCTCAATGATATATAAATTTCATAAAAAATTAATTTATTTTCTTTCCAAAAGAGAAAGTCTATAAATATATTTTTGAATTTCAGCTGAATATTGTTCTATTAAAAAGAAAGACAATCCCGAAAATCCCGGGATTTTATCTGCCATATCCCGGGATTTTCGGGATTAAAAATTAAGCGCGATCCCTTGTAATCCCTAAGTGGATGGCACTTGATGTTAATACAGTTTTTTCAAATATTAATTCATTAATTAAATTTAATTAATTAATTTTATTCAAATTTTCAATCGTTAACAAAATATTTATTATTCATCCACTCATGTTCAAATACATTTTTTTAAACTTGTAGTGAATGATACTTGATGTTAATACAGTTTTTTAAATATTAATTCATTAATTAAATTTAATTAATTAATTTTAGTTTTATATGGGAGAAAAAAAATTCTCTTATTCGAATTTTCAGTCGTTAATAAAATACTTATTATTCCACCTAAGTAGGAATTGACTTAAATTTTTTTTTATTATATTACTTGTTAATTTTTAATTTTGCTTTAATCTTAAAGTACTAACTTTTAACACATAAAATATTAAATTAAGCATAAATTTTAGAAATATTTTGTCAACTAAAAAAGAAAAAGACATCCTTTTAAGAACAGTACACACTCACACAGAAAAAAATTATATAAATCGGCTATAAATTAAGTCAAATTATAGTTAAATCAAATAATAGTTAAGTCAAATTATAGTCAAATTAAATTAAGTCAAATTAAGTTTAAGTATAAATTATATACATATCGACTGCAGTGGATGTTCTGTTTGGACCCTCATGGTGTCCAACCTTTTCCACTTCATATCTGTTGTTAGCTTTGACAGATGTAACCTTGTAAGGGCCAAAATATTTTATTCTAAGTTTCAGTCCAGGTCCGAATTGAGTACGCTGGATCGCGACCAAATCACCAATTTGATATATTCTTGGTGGTTTTCGACGTTTATCATATTGGCGCTTACTTTGTTGTTGGTGTTGGAGAATGTTATTTTTAGCAATCTCTCGCAGCTCGTTTTTGTCATGCATTATTAAATTGGTATGTTCTTCTTCTAACAGTTGTTTTATGCGAATGTCATCCTTAGTTTTCATTTTAACACCAACCATTAATTCAAAAGGGGAAAATTTAGTGGTATCTGATTTGGTACTGTTGATGATTTTTTGAACAGCGGGGACATGTTTGTACCATTTGGTAGGATCGTCTAAGGATAGTTTTGTGAGAACCGGAATTAAAGTGGAATGAAATCTTTCAATTTGCCCATTTCCACGTGGCACCCCAGTAGCAATTGGAACATGCTCTATTTGTTCTTGTTCACAAAAGGTTTGAAAATCAGCTGATGTAAAAGCAGGACCTTTATCGGAAATAATGCGGCGTGGATTGACGAACACCGTCTGTTGGAGTTTTAACTTGTCTAAAGCATCACGGGCAGACGTTGATTTAACAGGATAAATCCACACAAACTTTGTGAATGCGTCTATAACGGTAAGAAGATGATTATAGTTTTTATTCGTGGAAGGTAGTGGTCCTAGAAAATCGACGTGATACGTGTCAAGGGGAGTATCGCCTTTCGGGATTGGATGAAGGAATCCTTCGGGCTTTCCTGACTTCTTAGAGGACAAAATGCATGGTACACAATTCGCAATGACAGTCTGTACTAACTTATGGAGATTAGGAATGTAATAATCTCTTTTAATGAGATCCTCAGTTTTTTGTACCGAAAAATGGCCTTTGGAATGCGCGTCTTGAATTATTTGAGTATACATGGCTTGAAGGACAACTAATAATTCATGGCCCTGGAGAAGCTTATATAATACACTATTTTTTAAGAAAAAATCATCAATTGGGGAATGTTCAACCGCTTGTTTCATGCTATTTATAAAATCATCAGTTGCTTGGGCTGCGATAATTTTTTGCGTAATTTCATTATGTGTTATTAACATTACTGGATATCGACTGAGAGCATCAACGTGTTGCATTTGTTTAGCAGGTCTATGAGCGACATCAAAATCAAAATCTTGGAGAAAAAGAGCCCACCTTGCAATTTTTGCGCTAAGTTCAGCTTTATCCATAGTTTTTTGAAAGGCCTCACAATCAGTGACAAGTTTAAATTTAGTTCCATGCAAATAAACTCTAAATTTTTTTAGTGCCTCAATGACTGCGAGAACTTCCAATTCATAACTGTGTAATTTCTCTTCTTGGGGGGATGTTTTCTTACTCATGTATAACACTGGGTGAAATTTACCGTCGGTTGATTTTTGTAAAAGAACTGCGCCAAAACCATACTTAGACGCGTCTGTATATATTTCTAATTCGGAACCAGGGACAAAAAGTTGGAGCACCGGTTCTTTAGTAAGCAGCTGTTTTAGAGTGGCAAATGCATTGTTGTTCTGGGCCAAAATGAAATATTGACGAATTTCTAAGGAGGTCAATCAGTGGTTTCGCAATTGTTGCATATCCAGAGATGTACTTGCGAAAATAACTAGCTAAACCTAAAAAAGATTGTAAATGTTTAATATTTTTGGGTTCGGGAAAATTCTGCACTGCTTTAATTTTCGAGGGCGATGGTGAGATTGTGTTATTTTCAATAACGTGTCCTAAGAATTCAACTTTACGGACAAGAAATTGACATTTTTTGAAATTAATGTTTAAACCATAATTTGATGCCACTTGTAGGACTCGTTTCAATTTTACAAGACCTTCTTCTTCGGTCTCTGCTGGTATGATAAAATCATCCATGTATAAAATTAATGTGCCGTCAGCTAACAAGTGACGAAAAAGACAAGCTAAATATCTATTGAAAGCAGCTGGGCTAATGTTTAATCCAAATGGGGCCTTCAAAAATTCCCATTGTCCATTATGAGTGATAAAAGCAGTGTACTTAGTACAGTTAGGATCAATATCCACATGAAAAAAACCATTTTTTAGATCAATTGATGTAAAGACTTTGGCATTTTGTAATTGATCTAAAACATCATCGATAAGGGGTAGAGGGTAATTATCTTTAATAATTTTCTTGTTTAACTTTCTGTAATCGACACATAAACGCGTAGAACCATCTTTCTTTCGTACCAGAACTATCGGGCTAGCATAATCGCTACAGGATGGTTTAATGATCCCTTCTTCGATCCACTGCTCAATTTGAGCAGACACAATTTGTTTTTCATGTAATGACATTCGACGTGGTCGTTGCGAAACAGGGATATCATCTTTTAATATAATGGACATTTTAAAATCAGTAGTATGTGTTTTAACAGGTTTGTAATTACGGATCAGATTATGTACTTCTTGTTGGCATGTTTTGTTACGAATATTACTTAAATCTACATCAAGAGGATCTTCAATTGAATTAACTAAGTATACAAACAAATTATCATCAGATGTTGGTTTACTAAGGGAAATACCATTTTTATTATAAAGAAAAGTACCTTGCGTAATTATATCAGTACCAATAATAAGAAGAACATTCATATGATGTTTTCTAATTATATAAATATTTGTTGAAAAAATGTTATCATCTATATTTATATCACCCTGAAACGAGCCAAGTGGTGTGGTACTACCACTACCAAAACCAGTTAATGTTAAACCGACCGGTGTTAACGTAGGCAAATTCATCTGTGAATATTTATCTTCACGAAGCAAAGTAAGATTACTACCTGTAGCGATAAGAGCATCAATTTCGACACCCGAAATTTTAACTAATTTATGCATTTCTTGTCGAGAATTTTTCTCGGAATCCAAATTATTCACTTGTATTTTAGGGTTACCTCAGTAGAGGTTAGTCAGGGTGCCTCAGTAGAACACTTATTATCAGAGGTTTTATGCCCAAAAGAATTACATCTAAAACATCTAAATCCCTTGTTCTTGTGAGAACAATACTTAGAAATGTGGTCTTTTCCCTTACAATTAAAACAGATTTTAGTGTTCTGATTTCTTGAATTATTAGAATGAAATGCTGGCTTTTCAGCATCCGCATGTTTTGGTTTAAATTTAGGAACATTCTCGTGAACAAATTTGTCAAAGTTCTGTTTCGATTTCATATTTTGACAATGATTTATATTTTTACCAGAATCATTTTTTGAGTGGTGTGTAATCTCTTCGTAAATTTTCAACTTTTGTTTAAATTCATGCAAATCAGAACAATCGTAAAGTATGCACTTATTTTGAGGAGAATCAGGAATGCCATTGATTATGTAACGTATAAGTGACTGATCATCAATATTGGCCCGTCCAGCCATTTCTTTCATAATTAAGAAATACTCAAAAAAAGATTCCTTTTGTCTAATATGCCGATGACTAAGCATTTCGTGTATTTCAGCCGAATTAATCTGCGAACCAAATTCGGTAACTAAGGCATGTTTCAATTCAGGAAAAGAACGAATGTTGCTTTCACTCTTAGTGAATAAAGAAGCAATGCCTCCGAGCGCTCTTTGCGCAAAAATGAATTTTTGCATTTCGCCTAAATTAAAAGAGGAAGAAAAGGATTCGAATTTTTGAAACCATAAATGAACATTTTCATACTTCTCTCCATTGAATGTAGGTACCAGCGATTCAACATCGCGAAAATTTACTGATGGCATAAACATAGAATCCTGAGCAATGTTTGAAGCATTAATAGCACATTTATTGGTAAATTCAGAAATTTTAATATTCGACTTATCGTTTGGCACTGGCGAATTGTTGAAAATTTCTTCCGATTCGCCATCTGTATCGACATTAGTTTCAATATGTTTTTCGAGGGATTCCAAATTAGTTAAAAATGAAATTATGCGTTTAGATAACTCAGTTTCTGTGCCATCTATTTCGATGCGTAAAATAGTGGCAATAGTTATAAGTTCAAGTAAAGAAAAATTTTTTAGCGGTTTCCTCTACTTTACTCGTAAATTCATCATCGGTTTCACAGAATGGAAATCCCGTAAATGCTCTTATTCGCGATCGATTTAAACGATCGCCTTCAGATGAAAACAAAAGTTTATGTAATAATTTTATTCGATTCGTCTTTTCGTTTTTCAATGCAAAAGCGATGACTGGAATGTCATTTAAAATCATGATGAAAAGAAAAAAAACAGTAAACAGTACTCACCCACTAATTTCTGTCGTTGAAAAAACATGAATCAATTTATTTCCAGTTTGGAATAATATATTGCTGCAGTTATTTCAAAATAACTGAAGAGTTGGCCAGTCGCCAAGGTTGTAGAAAAAAAATTGTATTCTTCACACACGACATGATCTTTATAAATTTACAGCTCCGGCTTACTTTATGAAAGAATTTGGGCGTCGTTATAAAAATGATACTTGTCTTGTCTAGGGTAGAGAATTGAAAACAAAAATAATCCAATCCCGGCTGATCCCCCATGTGATGGGGGAAAAGGAGACTCATACTCGAATAATAACACTTGCTAACTTTAAGAATTAAATATATTAAATGAACTATTTACACTATATACAATTACAATTAAGTAGAACATTAATGAAATTAAACACTCATTCGTCTTAATGCGTCTTAATGAAACGTCGTTGAGAGCTCGGTGTTTTGCAACCACCTCTTTTACCTTCTTTTCCCGCGTCTGTCGAATGTTCTAAAAAAGGTATTCTTCTACGCCGACTCGTGGCGCTGCCGTCGTCTCTTACAGACTGTTGCCACAGGTCATATATATATATATATATATATTCTGATGAGTTATAAAATACGAATGCATTCCACGCTCATAGATTTAACATTAGCAAGGGGAATTTGAGATCTCACTTACCAGCACTCTTTAATTAGGTATTTTGAAGACAAAATACTTTAATAGGAATTATTTTTTAAGAAAATATTTAATGTGAAGAGATATTTAACCCTTTGAGGGGCAAGCAATTGTGTTTCTGTAATGTTCAATTCCCACTGGAAATTTGGAAAAATTTTATTTCAATATAAGGAAAAGTAATTTTTCAGCTTTTATTCACCAAAGTTATAAAAGTAATACTTTATTAAAAGTCTCTGTTGCAAATATTAATTAAAATTAGGTGGGATATAATATATCCCACCGTCCGTCAAGGGGTTAAGGTATCACTATGACATAAACAGGCTGAGTGTACACAATGTTAAAAAAAAAATAAAAGACAAATGTTTCTTAATCTACAGAAATAAAATGTAATCAGGAACTATAACCTTTTCGAGTTAACCACGATTTTGAAAAATGTTCTTTATCATTAGAAACTTGAGGAACCAATATATTTTCAAGATTTGAAGAAGCATTTTTAAGAAAAAAGAAAAATCGTTGCTGCCACAATTTTTTTGAAATTTGTATCTGACTATTTTTTATAGCGTAATAATAAGTTTCCACAAATCGAATAGGGTAACTCCGGCAGAGTAGCCGCATACGGGATAGATGCCGCACCCCTTGTATTTCTTGTAATTATCGATAGATGGTCGTCAAACGCACAGTATAGGTGCACAATGAGATTATTTTAATCAGTGTATAGCGTGAATCCCATTTCTATGTTTACTTGTAGAAGTACAATCCTTAATTTGACGTAAGTGCATGATTTCACTGTCCAAACTTTTAAACACGTTATGTTTAAATACTTTTCATACACTAATTACTAAATGCATGCATGATTTCGAAGTCAAAACTAAGTGTAGCGTTCGTATAGATTACTGCGTGTATGGTTACGCCATTCCACTTAGTGATGGCAGGTAACTGTGATGGCCGACGTCTGCACCATGCAAAATGGGATACATGCAGCACTGCTTACTGCTTTTCCGGTATACATGCCGCAGTTTCTTTTGTACGGGATGATTAAATGTTATTAACTTTTCCTTTTCTTTTTACACAGACTAACCATGTTAGGCATGTTATCAAGTTTACTAAAACCAAAGGAGAAAAAGGGGAAAATAAAAAGTAAGAAGGGCAAAAAAGATGCAAGTCAAGATGATAATAATGAAAAATTGGATTGCGCGTAACGCAGACGTTCTTTGCAAACTACTTCAAAAAAGAGGAAATGTAACTGGCTTCGTTGCATCATGTGTTTAAATGTAGTTTCATAAAGGCTGTACTTTTTCGACACTTTTCTGTAGATTGTAGTCGAAGAATCAGGTCTCTTAACCCATTCGGTGCATATAAGCACCTTCATAAAGAGCTTACAAAATTTGTTTCTGGCACCAGTAAAAAATTAATACTTGCTTTGTTTAATTAGAGCATTTTCATGATTATTTAAGTAAAGGTAACCTCTTTTAAAAAAGTGGTACCAACCGAATAAAATTTGTGTAAAAACCACTTGTACCGAAAGGGTTAACAAATAAATTATGTAAACACAGTTTTACTTTTTTTCTTTTCCCTTTCTAATACATTGATGTTACGTTGTTGCTGAAATAACAATTCAAATTTAATGTAAAAAAAAAAATAAGTCGCTAATTTTAATAGTGAAAGAAGGCAACAATTATTAATTTGAATCTACTAATACGTTTCATTGTACTCATTTAGTTTCATTTTGTTATTACATCGATAATTATAGTCCAAATATAAATATTTCTTTTGAATATTTTTATTTATAAATTCATTCTGTTCTTATTACAAGCGCGGCATAACTACCGCACAGGTGCAGCGTCTCAGCCTGAATGTACGGGTGACGCGCCGCAGTGTAATGTTTTAGAAAAAAATTGTTAAAAAATATTAATAATTAGTTTTGAATTTTTTTTTTTTTTTTTTGTCGCAGTACACGCGTTGTATATTTAACATTAAATAGCACAGCATGATTTTTTTTATTTTATATCCACCATGGGACTTTATACACAAATTCAAAAAAATGTGCGGCATAAATCCCGGAATTACCCTATAGGATTTTAGGATGCTATCGATTCTCAATTAAGTTATCTGATTACCCTCAAATCGCATTTTTTGCCGAAAAAAATTCGATTTAAAAAAAATTATTATTATTTTAAATTAAAGTTAAAACATTTAGGATTCCAAAAATGCCTTACTTTTGGTTCATCCATAATTAGAAGCAAAGTTATAGCCCAAAATATAAACCGGAAATGAACTTTCTGAAACCAGAAGTGACCGTTTAAAGAGCTACAGAACGGTAAACAACACATTAAATACACAAATATATTAACATCTACAAATATGGTGGATTTTAAAGTTGTAAACTTTATACATAATTTTTTGTGCTATATCAATATCTCAATTTGCGTTTTCTGAAAAACTGCGTTTTTCATTGTGTACGTTTACGAGAAACATAATTTCTTAAAAAGTTTTTAAGATATTGAAATAAAATTTTGTGACAAGGTTCTGCTCATCAATTGGTATGTTATGAAGTAAAATATAACTTGTAAGTTTGTATACATAAATTTAAGAGCTATTTTTATTAGAAAAATACACATAAAAAAAAACATGTTTTCATAATTTTTTGTGCTATATATCAATATCTCAATTTGCGTTTTCTGAAAAATTGCGTTTTTCATTGTGTACGTTTACGAGAAACATAATTTCTTAAAAAGCTTTTAAGATATTGAAATAAAATTTTGTGACAAGGTTCTGCTCATCAATTGGTATGCTATGAAAAAATATATAACTTGTAAGTTTGTATTTGTAAATTTAAGAGCTATTTTTATTGGAAAAATACACATAAAAAAAATCATGTTTTGTATACAAAATTTGGTATATGCTAGTAAATTTAAGAGGTATTGCAAATCTTTTGCTTCATAACACAGGTAAGTGGTTTACTAATATAGTGTTGAAAAAAAAACTGAAATATATTGAATAGATTTCATTATAGAAGGTTTGGCATAAATGCAATTCATTACTAAAATTTTACTAAATATTGCCTAAACTTGAAAAGTTAATTAAAATTTCATTAAAAATTTACATGAATTCATAGTTTTATTCCCTGTTTTAACTAAAAACACGTGTGTTTGATAAAAATGTCATATTTTTCAAAAAAAGTGCCCCGAAGGTATAGGTACACACCTTAAACATTTTCAGTCGCGTAATTGAATTTATACATGCAAGAGTAACAAAATAATAAAAAAAATTAATCTTTAACTAATGTGACTAAAATCTGTCACACAACTGATGTGATCCGGTCTCTCAGACCCCTCGAATAAAATTAATAATAAAAAAAAAAAAAATAACTCAAATGGTTGAATTTACTTAAATTTTGTCCTAACAATATCGTTGCACTTAGGAGCATGTGAATTAAATTGCATGCAAAAAGTATTTTATTCATATTATTTAACTTCAGTACAGAAAAGTAAAAAGCTGTAAAAGTGTTTACAGCTGGGAGTCGCGAGGTCTGGGAGACCGCGTGACATCAGTTAAAGGTTAATGTTAATGTTAACGCTGTTAATTTTTCATGTTTGTCAGTAAAACAGTATTTGTTGAATATGAAAATGTTTACTTGAGAATCGATATCGTCCTAAAAACAGATATTTTGATTTGAGAAAACTGATTAATGCACTTTAAAAACAATTATAGGAATGTTCTCGAAAATCAGTAGCAGAAGAAATTTTGTTTTTATAAATACTTCTTTTAAATAACAAAAACACATTAGTTCGTGTGGTTTCTAAAGGTAAAAAACTTTTTCGGAATCGTGGGCAACTCGGCAGAGATTATATTGTATAGTTTCATTCACGATTATGCTATAGCGATTTATAACTTCCGAGTTCGAATAGCCCGAGTTCGCTTTTATTCACATTCATATTTCGCTGCTTTAAATTCTATGCCTGATAAAAATAGACTTTCTCTTAAAAAAGCTCATATTTACATATAATTTCATTTTTGAAGCTTTAATCCATTTGTGCATGAATTTTTGTTTTCTCAAATTTGTTGGTAAAATCACTTTAAAATGTTGCAAAATGAACTGGAAAAATACCAAAAAATTAATTACGCTAGAATTTTTTTTATATTTATTTGATAAAATGTAAACGTACTAAATATGGGAATATGCATAATATTTGTCTTCCGAGTTTGAATATCCCGAGCTCGCTTTTATTTACATTCATATTTCGCTGCTTTAAATTCTATGCCTGATAAAAATAGACTTTCTCTTAAAAAAGCTCATATTTACATATAATTTCATTTTTGAAGCTTTAATCCATTTGTGCATGAATTTTTGTTTTCTCAAATTTGTTGGTAAAATCACTTTAAAATGTTGCAAAATGAACTGGAAAAATACCAAAAAATTAATTACGCTAGAATTTTTTTTATATTTATTTGATAAAATGTAAACGTACTAAATATGGGAATATGCATAATATTTGTCTTCCGAGTTTGAATATCCCGAGCTCGCTTTTATTTACATTCATATTTCGCTGCTTTAAATTCTATGCCTGATGAAAATAGTCTTTCTCTTAAAAAAGCTCATATTTACATATAAACATTTCATTTTTTAAGCTTTAAGAGGCTACTTCAGTCAAATGAAAAGACGCATTCGCTAATGCTAATCCTATGGAAGAAATTTATAAATATATCTCGGTCGTATTTCAATATTTTTAAATGATTTCTTTTGCATTGAATAGTTGAGATCGAGCTGTATGCAGGGTGTTTTTTACTTTTTCGATTTTGATTGCAGATATTTTTTATGAGGAGGCCTTTACTTTCGAAACCGGTTCCGAAAATGAAAATGTCCTCATAAGAAATACCTGTAAACAAAATCGAAAAAGTAAACAAAGGCCTTTGTACAGATCAATCTCAACTATTCAATGCAAAAGAAATCATTTAAAAATATTAAAATGCGATCGAGATATCTTTATAAATTTCTTCCATAGGATTAGCATTAGCGAACGGGTCTTTTCGTTTGACTGAAGTAGCCTCTTAACCCACTTGTGCCTGAATTTTTGTTTTCTTAAATTTGTTGGTAAAATCACTTTAAAATGTTGCAAAATGAACTGGAAAAATACCAAACAATTAATTACGCTAGATTTTTTTTTTATTTATTTATTAAAATGTAAACGTACTAAATATGGGAATATGCATAATGTTTGTCTTCCGAGTTTGAATATCCCGAGCTCGCTTTTATTTACATTCATATTTCGCTGCTTTAAATTCTATGCCTGATGAAAATAGTCTTTCTCTTAAAAAAGCTCATATTTACATATAAACATTTCATTTTTGAAGCTTTAACCCATTTGTGCCTGAATTTTTGTTTTCTTAAATTTGTTGGTAAAATCACTTTAAAATGTTGCAAAATGAACTGGAAAAATACCAAAAAATTAATTACGCTAGATTTTTTTTGTGTTTATTTGATAAAATGTAAACGTACTAAATATGGGAATATGCATAATGTTTGTCTTCCGAGTTTGAATATCCCGAGCTCGCTTTTATTTACATTCATATTTCGCTGCTTTAAATTCTATGCCTGATGAAAATAGTCTTTCTCTTAAAAAAGCTCATATTTACATATAAACATTTCATTTTTGAAGCTTTAACCCATTTGTGCCTGAATTTTTGTTTTCTTAAATTTGTTGGTAAAATCACTTTAAAATGTTGCAAAATGAACTGGAAAAATACCAAAAAATTAATTACGCTAGAATTTTTTTGTATTTATTTGATAAAATGTAAACTGCCCCGTACTAAAAATATGGGAATATGCATAATATTTGTAATAGTATAATATGAATAATTATATGTTTTGTCTAAATTTATATAAAATAAGCTTTTAAATTGTATATTATATACTATAATTAGTATTTTTATGAATTACTAAAAAAATTTTTTTTTCTTTACAGAGACTAATTAACATAATAAGTATTAGTAATAATAAACTAAGAATAATCGTATGTGAGGTTTAAAAACAATTTGTTTCATAATAATCTTGTAAAGTACTTTACATAAATAACTGCCCCTAAATGGCTGATAAAATTATGTACCCATTCGTGCCTAGCGTCCAATATTTTGTACGTTACAAAAATGCATAAAAAATAGGCTTACATACATAATTATTTCACAATTTAAAAAAATACATATTTCAAAGAAGTCTACAAGCTGTGATTATGACTTATTTATTTGGAACCTTGGTAGAAAAAAACACAAATAAACTTACTTTTTACATTTCGCCATCTTGAAAAAGGAAAAATCTATAAACTCCGACAAAAGCCTTTATTTTAAGCAAATAAATACCCATCGTATGCTGTCAACTTTCGGTAACAGATTATTAATTATTTATTACAGTTATAAGTTATTTCATACAATTTTCATGTTATAAAGAAGAAGAAAATTATAAAAACATTAAAATTCGAAGCGGCCCCAAAATGGGTTAAATTTCTAGATCCAGCTGTGAGTCCTTAGAGCCTACTTTAAGAGCCTTACATCGGGTCGATTAACCCGCTTGTACCCGAAACCTAATCCGAATCCAATTGGAGCTATATTTTTTCGTCGCAGGTGGGGGTTCGGGTCGGATTGACTTCTACTTTTTTGCTGGGGATCGGATTTGGGTCATATATTATAGCATGAAACCGCAAAAGAAAATTTAAGTTAACCTTAGTTATGTGAACATTTTTATAAAATGTAAGATTTTTTTGAACATTCACGAAAATTTTGTGCAAGAAGGAGAGGGAGGGGGGTGCTGAGGAGTTGCTGGGCCTCGAGTCCCAGACAATGTTAATGGAGCTCTGTGGAGGAGAGAAGAGGTATAAAGTAAAGTTTTTTTTTTTATTAATAAGACACTGGAAAAATACAAAGCAATCACATTTCTTATCTGCCAACTAGTAAAATGTACCTTTACAACGTAAGGGTTTTGCTCGAATTGTAAGGTTGTAAAAGTGGCTTTTAAAATTGTAAAATTTTGGGCAGAAATTTAAATGAGTCTTCAAATATATCTTTTAATGAATAAAAGAAATAAAAATCTGATATGCACATTGTGTTTTATGTTTTAAAAGGGTATCATTTAAAATATGGTATGATCCAACAACCAAATAATAACCAACAATGCGAGATTCTACACTAGAAAATTTCTAGTCTTATGCTGTGTGCAACCCCGAATAATCGAGTAATTAAAATGACAATAATAATAATAATAATAATAATAAAGTTTTAAGCAATCTCTGCCCATACACCTGACTTCTTTTGAGTGGTCCTGTAAAAGAAATATAAATGCTACATACATTATTTTCAACTGGGAAAAGGCTATTGTGTACCTCAATTGAACATATAAATTTTCTTGCATTTGAATTAAAATTTTTGTTTGTAGGCGGTAATGTATCCAAAATCTTTTGTGTGGCCCTGTAAAATAAGTATAAATGCTACGCACCTCAAACGATAATAATATTGCAGTGTCATCGGATTTACATATCCATGCAAAACCTCAGCTGTTTTGGATAATCGGAAGGAAGTTAAATTTCGAGTACAAATTTTGAACTGAAAAGGCATACATACATACATACGAACGTTGCAATTTAAATTAAAGCCTGTAAAAATAACTGACAATGCGAGATTCTACACTAGGGGGTCTTCCACAAATGATGTCACGCTTGGAGGGGGGAGGGGGGGTTCATGAAAATGTGACAGTTTGTGACAAGGGGTGGGAGGGGGTAAGAAGAAATGTGACATCACACATTTTGGTTAAAATAAAAGCATTAAAATCCGCAGATTAAATTTTGAAGTTATTTTGAAATTAAAGTATTTTGTGTTTATAAAGTAGATTTAAAGCCAAATACATTAAATTCCATTTCAAATTCTAAAACACGACTGTTTTCAACTGCTCTTTAGTATTATTACTATTGTATATTTATGGGGGTGAGACTCCATACAAAACTCACAACTCACTTTTAGGACGAGCACTGACATTTATTGGGACGAACACACAAATAAAAAATACAGATATAAACACTCTTCTCGTTCTTTAATTAGCTTAAAGTCTATAATTTAGGACGTCGTTGAATATATTTCTGAGGTTTTCTTACGTCGTGTAAATATTCAATCTTATTTCATCGAAATATGTTCTGTTCTTTAATAAAAAAAACCTTCCGTCGTCGAACTCATTTCGTTCTCTTTTCTTCTTCTGCATTTTTACTTCACACAGCTTCGTAAAGGCTCGTTTCCTTTTTAATCTCGAAGCGGAAAATACGGAGACACTCAGTCTAATGCAGGTGTTGCTTGCGAAATCTCCACTCATTTATGGACCGCCCCTAGGGAATTTTCTGTCTTAAGCTGTCTATTCTAAAAATACTTCATGGCAATACCGAATGCGGGAAAATATTCTGTATATAAAACTAAAACTGAGTTTTTGAGATTTTTTTATTAGAATCGTTAAAGACCTACCCCGATTCTTAAAATGGTTTAATAATTAAAAGCATGTGTGAAGGGCGTTGTTATAAAGAAAAATATGGCAAAAGAAAAATAATCAGTGCTTTTATTATTCGAGCTTTTGGGTCATGTCTTCATAATTTTCACTTTAACATATACAAGTAAATTTAATTTTGTGAGATCATTTAATATATATTTTTTAATTATTTATGTGTAACTTGTGTGCGGTAAAGTTTATATTACAGTTAATGTTTCCAGGTCCAATGTCACAAAAAACGGAACAGCGGCTTCTAAATTGGGACATATAAATGGAGTAAACCCTATTAAAATGGTACCTGTCTATAACGGAAATTTATTTTACACTTAAAAATTCCGTTGTCCCTACGGTAAGAATACGCTACAATTAATTATACCTGATAAGATACAAACATGTTTAAATTTTTTTCTGGTGTCTTGCTATTTCGTCTTAGCAGGTTTTACTATATTAAATAAACACAATAATCTTATGCAGTAAAGTCTGTGAAAGTGGAATAGTGATTTTTTTAAAACTTTTATAAAAAAATTCCGTTTAATACAAGTTCGGTTCGCAGGGTTTACTGAATAAAGTACAGAAAAACCTGTGAAAGCAGAATCGCTAGGAATCGCAGAAAGTTCCGTTTTAGATAGGTTTCCGTCTATACAGGTAGATTTGTAACTTATTCCTTTCGAAGCGACTATAAAAATTTTCAGCTATAGACAAGTTCTGTCTTCACAGGTTTTATACTGTGTTAGGTTCCGCTTGATGCAGACTAACGATTAACGAATAGCATGGTATGAAAATAAATTTAAAAGAATTCGTGCATCATGAAAAATTGGGACATTAGGCGTCCCGCGCCGTGGTTAAGCGAAAGTATTAAAATATTAAAATCCTATTTTAAATCTAAGATTTAAATTAATTTCCGATTAAATCTTTTCAAACTCTTAGTGTCTAAATCTAAAGTCTTTGAAGTTGTTTTCCTAGCCCGACAAATATTACTTTCAAATATTAAATTGTAAATAACTTTTAAATTAAAAGTGCAATTAGTAAGCGTTTGTGGTTAGTGTGTTGCAACCAGGTTTGACCAGCCCCGAGGCTAACGAAAAAGACAGGCTACCGCGGTGCATCCCACGTGTCTATTTTTTTTTTTACAGACCGTTAGAGTGACGTGATGCTGTTTTCGTACACCCTGCATTGGTGCATTCGAGCATCACGTGACTGCAGGGGTCTGTAAAAAAAGATACGTGGAATGCACAGCGGTAGCCTGTCTTTTTCGTTAGCCTCGGACCAGCCTTGCTCACGTCGCAGGCCCGGGAATCGTACGGGTTTCGACCACAAAACAATTAAAAGCTAATAAGCAGGGCCCGACTTACACAGGGGCATGCGGGGCAGCTGCCCCGGGCCCCCCTTCTTAGGGTGCCCCCCATAAGAGTAATCAGGATTTTCATTAAAAGATGCCAAATGATTAAAATTAGCCAAAAGTCACCAAAATTCCTATATTTTCAAACATTTAGGAAGAAGTGTGGTCACCCTTCCCCTCTCTACTTCCAGTACCCCCTGAACTCATGCAAAAAACAAACTATATGATTAAAATTTTATTACAATTTAGTATTCTATTGTTTTCAAAAGAAATTCTTTATTAACGTTTTCCTCGCAATGTGACAAGTTAAAACCATTCATTATGATCAATTTGGGGCATTTTCTTTTAGACATCTTATAACGTACGTAGATAAGCAAAAAAAACAAAAACAACAACAACAAAAAAAAATACTCGTGTCAATCAATCTATCATTTTTTCTGTTATTATCCTACTAGTATTTTTTCTTAAAGTTGTGACCATCATTTTGTGATATCCTGTTTACAGATGGGAGCAGTACCGTATACAAAATTTATGCATACATACAATACGTATGAAGTTTAGTACTAGCCACTTCCACATTATTCCAAAAGAATTCTATAGATATATAGAAGGGGGGCCCCCAGAATAATGCTTGCCCCGGGGCCCCCCATAGCCTTAGTCGGGCCCTGCTAATAAGCCAATTAAATTAAACTGTGCTACCAATTTGACAGCTTCGATCCCCTGCAGGAAAATATTGCAAGTTCTTATCAAAAACCCAGAACTCGCGCGAAAAGGTCAGTTCTGAGAGATTTGAGATTGCTCTACAGACCTTATGAAGATGTAGTAATTTAACGACCGTAATTGGAATTTCAAAACTGACGCGAACTCCGGGAGAAAATATAGCAATTAAGTACAGAAAATTTTAAGTAAATGTATCAGGTGTCCTAAAATGGACAGACGGATTTTAAAAATCAATAACTTGCAAATAGTGACAGCTATTTAAAAAAAAATCTTTGTAGTGTTATGTAAGACGCCAGGAGTTTCTTTAGTGCGATGCCGACTTTTAATTTAAAATAGCAACAATAGATGGCGCTGAGAGCAATAGGCACTAAATCGAGGTCTGATTTTTTGGCATTTCTCTTCTCTCAATATTGATGCGAAAGAAGGAGGTTAAATATATGGAGTGATTCTCAGTCGCCAATGCAATGTTATTCTTAGACACCCACTCCATATATTTAACCTCCTTCTTTCGCATCAATACTGAGTGAGAGGAGAGGTAAAAAAATCGGGTCTCTATTTAGCGTCCATTTCTCTCAGCGCCATCTATTGCTGCTATTTTTAACTAAAATCGGAAATCGCAGTAAGGAGATACATAACCCTCCTGCATAAATTTTTTTAATAGCTGTGACCATTTGCGAGCTATTGAATTTTAAAATCAGTCAGTCCATTTTAGAACACCCGGTAGTATAGTACCAAAGAATTTGTATGGCATTATAACATACACGCATTCATCACAAATCGCAACATATAGGGGTTATTAATATAAATGATGTGTTCTGAAACTGTATTGGGAAACTCACCGCATCACTTAGGAGTTGAATGCTTGTGTGTGAGTGCTGGTACGAGTGATGTGTGATTATCACCCTTCCGATTTCTGAGCGACTAGAAAAATGGTACTTATACTTACTAACTACGCAAGTCGTAGAGTTACCTTCTGTTTTTTTTTTTTTGTTGTTGTTGTTGTTTTGTTTTGTAATAGGAATCTTTACATTATTTAATAGCAGACTTTCTGTCAGTAAATAAGGTGAACAGTAGTATGAAAATACTTTTCGAAAAAAGTAGGGAATTGTCTTGCATATCAAATTTTAGTCTAAAGTGGCCTCCAGTTCTCCATAGCAAAAGCAACTCTAACTAAATAGTTTGGGATTTCCGGAACGGTATAATGATAACAGCAGAATCAAATGCATGGTACAAACCATTCAGAAATTGTTCGAAATCTCTTGAAATGATCTACATCTATGAAGATCAACAGTGAAGAACATATCAAAGGACGTTTAATACATGAAGCGGTGTTGAATTCTAACCTTTTATTCCTAGAGGTTGTGGTGTTGTGGGTGATGAATTCTATAGTTCTGGGATATTTTCCATTCCGGGCTATTAAGTTAAACATAAAGATTTTTTTATTTGACTTCTGTTAAAAATGTTTGACACCGTAGATGATTATTACATAATTATTACGTTTTCTTCATGGACACAGATGTCTCGTTGACTATTATAAACTTTTGTAATTAAAAATGATACGACGTCACTAAACATCTATTTGGCATCATCAACTGTTGGAAAAGTACCAACTTTAGTATGCCAACAAAATCAAGTTTCAGATTAAAAACTTTTGTTCAGCGAGAGTTTTTAGGAAGAATTTTTTTTTCATTTAAAATAAAGACAACCTTAGACACCAGGCAACTTGTAAAAATTTCGCCTAAGACATCAAAGTATTTTTTTTTTTTAATTTACTAACAACTTACAGTTGTTGATTAATTGCAACCGTCTCAAACACAGGAGATAAAAAAAATGCAAATGGTGATTATAAAAAACAACGCAGGTACAAAGTAGAAATAGAACTACTTGAAGAGAAATTCTTATGAGGAAAGAACCACTTCCAACCAAGTTAGAGTTGGAAGAATGCTTAGGGAAAAGACTTTCTTAAGAAATGTAATTCAACTTTTATAGTGTGTAAAGATATGATTTTGAAACTTTACTTGGCTGATCCGATCTCACGGAATTCTATCATTCAATAAAACAATATTTCTAATTGGAAATAGTGACTTGGCAAGCATGAATGTCGGGTATGTTGATTTTTCTAGCCCTTTTTAATATACTCTTGGTTAGCAGGGCACACGCTCGAGTTTTTTGAGCAAACTGCGAGAATCCTCATTCAGGTGATACTTGTCTGGGCACGGGCACAGGACCTGATTATCACAGAGGGCATGTGCCCCGGACTAGGGATGCACCGAATAGTGATTTTGGCCGAATACCGAATATTCGGCTAGCCGAATAGCAACTGCTAGGCCGAATACCGAATATTCGGCCAGCCGAAAAGTAACTATTCGGCCGAATAGCGAATATTCGGCTTATCGAATAATTTTATATTTCAAAGTTTAAAGGCATTAAAATGTTAAACTTTAAAACAGTTTTACATAAGATTTAAAACTGAAACTTTCATTTTGATAATCAAGAGCTTTTTTCAAGTAAACTTTATGCTGAAAAAAATCTGCTTTGAGTTATTTAAGAAGAGGATAGTTATAAAACTTTTTTAATTAATAAAATTTTAAATTTCATGGCTTCTTCTGTGAATTAAAACAAATGAATAACATTTTCTTAAATTCTAAAACAAACATTTTAAAATCAAAGAGAAATTGTGAAAAAATTGGAAGAAAAATTGTACAGGATCATATATTATTTGTTTGTCAGGAAGAGACTAAAGTAAATGTAAATAAATAATACAATCTATTCAAATTTTATAGGGTGGCATCTCAGCAAGAATAACTGTTCTACTCTCTTTTATTAAGCAAGGAAGTTTTTAAATACATCCTAGATCGGTGTCTGGAGTGGGCGATCATTTTCAGAGATTGTAAATGTTGTTCTTAAAATCTTAGCAAGAAACAGATTATTTACTGGACAATGATCAGGAACTTGCATTTGTACATAATTAATTCCTATTAAAATCCTCGTGATTGGTTAATTTTCTTAAATAATACTTAACAAACAGCAAATAAATAATGTAAAAACATTCTCTTTTATTTAAACTAGGGGATCGTACCCGGGCTTCCCGGGTTAAAGAATATATGTGAAAACATTTTTTTTTTTTTTTTTTTTTTTTTTGAAAACTAATAATTTTTTTATATGCAATAATTTTTTTACATTGACCACTTACATTAAAAAAGCATTTTTCATATGGAAAATACGAATTACACAATCAAATACATTTTTGAAATTTATCAAAAGCGATATTTTCTTATTAGCCGCATGCTAAGATTTTACTATTTATGGCATCCTTTTATATTCTGATAATTTCAGAGCTTATACATGTCTGGTAAATTTGTGTTTTATTTATATTATTTTATTTATTTATTCATAGGGAAGTTTTTTTAATGGAAATTAGCCGTAAGAAAATGATGAACTCTTTATTTTGTTTTAAGGGCAAACGGATTAATCATTCGTAATCGAGCCCCGCGCGTTATAGATAAATTAAAAAATATTTCATGCTTTAAAATTGTTTTTAAAACCATAGACAATCAGTAAACTGAGATGAACTTTGCAAACAAATTCCATTTGAAAAAAAAAAATCTTATTTGGAGATCTAAAAATTTAAATTGTACGATTACAAATATGTTAGATTTGTGTTGTTTCAATATTCTTTTATTTGTTTATAAAAGAAGTATTAATTTCGTTAATTTGTCTTTCACAAATATGTTAGTTTGGTGGTTTTTTAAATATTATTCTTTTATTTGCTTATAAAGGAAGTATTAATTTCATTATGCAAAAATAGATAGAAACAAATGCTGAAAAATGTTTGTTGCTTTATGTGCAAAATATTTATTATTTTATGTATTGAAACCGGTACGTGATAAGATAAACTTTTAAAAAAATCATGCTTAAAAATTAATTTAGAAAATATAATACATCACTCAATGAATACAGTTTTTAAACAAATTGCATTTGAAAGTACATTTATTTCCCTATGCGACAAAAATTGAAAATGTACGATGATCAGACGATTGAAAAACTGCAGTAGCGAAAATTTCAAGACCGAAATTTGATCGTGAAGTATTGCCATTCGCAAAATGACGTCAGAGTTACGCACAGATACGTTTGTTCTTTATAATATAGATACATAATCAGTAAAATATAATAAAGATCAGTTATTAGGATGTGGTTATCAATTGAGGCTCTTATGCTTGGATTTCCGGAATGAAAACAGCAATTTCCACCTTCTCAAAATTTGCATACGCACTTCTCATATCCATATTCATCTTTTTTTAAAAATTGTATTTTGTTTGATCATTTAAAAAATCATTTTAACTCAAAACTTGAAGTCACGATTGTCAGCAACATCTTTTATGTGAACAGATGCACTCTTTATTTCAGATTCTAATCTCAATTTTGGAGAGTAAAAATTTCCATAATTTATGTTTTTTACACGCATTTGTGTTAAAAGGTTTAGTTTTATCTAAGAAAATGATCGTTTTCTTTTAAATAAAACTTCATTTTCACTTAAATAAGCATTTCGCCTAGTGTCTGAAACTTAGTATCAGAACGCATGCAGAAGGAAAAACAATGTAGAAAATTTATGTGGAAAAATGCGTGTTTTCAAAAGCAGTATGTCATTTTCCGTTATTATGCCCCTAATATAATATTCTGCGCTAATGGGATTTTGCGCCATTAAACCATATACAAAATTTTTATCAACAATTTTGAATTTTTATCAGAAAATAGCATGAATAAAGTTTAAAATACCTCATTATTTCTCTCTTGTCTGCAGCAATGAAAGCTATCTAATTTTCATCATTTTGAAGAAATTTCATAAAATGCTTTTAAAATTAAAATATAAAAGCGGGGATATTTAAAAAAAATAGATAATGCGACCACATCCACAAAGGAAGAGCTTTCAGTTTTTAAAAAATGTATATTAGTAAAATTGGTTCAGCAGAAAGATCAGGACAGAGATGACTAAAAATTACTCTTGTGTTTTAAATATATAGATTATATAAAATTAGGAAAAATTAAATTAAGCAAATTATGTTATTTTGATAAAATTATAGTAGAATGTCCTAAAGAATAGCATTAAAATTTTATTATTCGAGAGAATTTTCGACAAAAATTTCAGGAACACGATATCATTTTAAACCACGAATTATTTGTTTGCTTCTCTAACTCGGCGAAGCAAATCCATCCAGGCGAGAATCAACAATTTCTGTAATATAAATCGCTATTATTTGCATGTCACCTCTCTTTTATAAAGACATTCTAAATTTTTGTAAAACATTGCATTTATCAGTGTGTGCTTTCGATTACATTATTTTCAAAAGTGAAGCATTTTCACCTGTGGAGAATTTCAAAGCAGCTACGCTGTGAAAATGACGCACTTCTACAAAACACAATTCAGGTTTAAGAATTAAAATACACGCTTTTTTATAAAATGACGTCATTTGCATCCGCTAAAGCAATCTACTTTTACAACCCAGTCTTAAATTTTGTCTATAGAAAAGTGTGCATATGACGTCATTATCACGGAATAACAGACAATATTCTTCACATAGCCCATATTTTATTTTCAACTATTTTTTCAGGTATTATGAAAAATGGCAACAAAAAAAAAATACAGTATCTCCTATTTTGCGTATACTTTCAATGATTTTCAATAGAAATGAGGTACTTTTGTTGCCACGATAAGAAAAATGGTATTAAAAACTGCAAAAAAATTAATATCTCAAAAATTAATTTAGATATAGCTTTCAAACAAATTGCATTTAAAAGAGCATTTTTTTCCTTATACGACGGTGTAAAAATTTAAAAGGTATGATGTTTAGAAGTTTAAAAATTTGCAGTAGAGAAAATTGTAAAACCTAAATTTCATTTCAAATTTCAAAATGTTGCCATTCGCAAAATGACGTATGCGTTACGCACAGATATGTTTGTCCTTTATAATATAGATATGTGATTCTGTTTTTAATTTTTCTGAATATCTTTATAAGTTGACTGTTAAACGTATAAGTGGTATAAGGTTTTTAAAAATATGTTTAAAAAGTTTTTTTTAAGTATTCAGTTGGCCGAATATTTCGATATTCGGCCAAACCGAATATTCGGTATACCAAATAGTTTGATATTCGGCCAAACCGAATATTCGGTAACATGGCCGAATACCGAATAGATACCGAATATTCGGTGCATCCCTACCCCGGACCCACATTTTTAGGGGGCCCTAAAATGCATTTTGTCCACTTTCTAAAGATACAAATTAATGCAAATTTCCATCGAAAAAATAAATTTTTCCCATTAATCTAAAGTAAACTATCTCAGTGCTGTTCACTAACGATAGTGAAGTGAATGTAACCTTCACAATTCCGAGAAGAACCGATATTACATCAAACATATTTCATTAAATACTTTGGGTGTAAAGTTTTACTTACTCTTATAGAACATAATGCAGAACATTTAACCGACCTATCTTTTTTAATGCATTTTTACACATGTCTGAAATATATATCGTAAATCTATGGTTTAAATTTTAAACTGCACGTAAAGCTGTCTGTTATTTCTAATACAATTTTCTTGACCAAGGGGCTTCAAAATGACATGTGTGTCCCGGGTCCCACATAGAGTTGATCAAGCCCTGCACGGACAGGTTCGTTCAGACGAATAAGATAGGTCAACAAACATTAATTTGTCGATAATAGCAGGCTATCCAAATTTTTGTCCAAAAATTATCTCGACCAAACAAATTTTATTGCTCGTACGTTGAAACTCTCTTATATATAAAGGTAGACTAGTTGTCCCCATCTCTCATGTTTGAAACGCGGTAGATAGATTTATTTTCTGGCATGTCTCGGTAGAAAGAAAAACTATACACAATGCAATGGCTATTTTTAAATTAAAACTTTCCCTGGTGTACTAATTGTATTGCGAAAAGTTTCCTTCAAATCCGTTGAGTGGTTGTTAAGAAAATTGCGGGCATACATACGTACATGTACATCATATACATACAGATATACGTATTACGTAACGGCCGAAAACAAAAACTCTTTCTTTTTGAAGTATCTTGAAAATAAACCATATCCGATTTTTCTAGTGCGATTTATTTACAGACCGTGTGAAATTCTTACACTAATTACCAATGCTTCCATTTCAATGGAAGGTTTCGACTTTAACGCACATGGCGAATATAGAGTGACATACTTCTTAATTCAATGCCAAATAACTTCATCTATGTGCTTAAACGAAAGAAAAATGGATTAATTAATAATTTTTTCGTATAAAGACGCATATCGTTACGTAAAAAAATGCAAGGAATCGCATATTATGGAAAAGTGTTGAAGTAAAAGTTATTCACTAATAGTAAAATGTTTTAATATTTACAAAAGTTATTTATTTAATTTTTCTAATTCTACCTTGAAGAAAATGTTAAGCGTACAAGCTAATTAAGGCAGCATCTGTAAGGCCGTAATAGGAATTCGTCCGTCTAACGACCTTCCTCCAGATGACCTTCTACGTCACTAAACGAGCTTTTTCACCTGGCGCCAGCCAAAGATTTGAGCACGTGGCAGATGAGGAAGAACTGGCTATGTGTTTTGTGGAAAAACCCGTCTACATTGATACTCCAACTGGCCAGTGAAATTAATGCTTAGGAATGCATTAAAATAAAGTAGTGGCGTCGGGTAGGAGCGCCAAAAGTTCTTGAATGAAAAAAGAAAACTGTATTTTCAAAAACTCCGGTACACATTAAGGAAAGTCACAACATTTTGTATTTCCCTCAGCACCCCTACGCTACTGGAATAAAGCACCTTAAACAAGCTGTAAAACAGGAATATTAGCTTAAGGCTCCTGTCCCTGCAGGCGAAGACACTCACGAGCTAATGCTAATCCTATGGTGGGAGATTTATCTAATATCTCGTTTCCATTTCGACATTTTTAAATATTTTTTTTTTTTTTTTCCGCATTGGATAGCTGAGGTCCGTCTCTACAGCGTACCTTTTTTACTTTTTCGATTTTGGTCGCAGATATTTTTTATAAAGTTACTTTCATTTTCAAAACCGGTTCTGAAAATGAAAGTGTCATTCTAAAAAATATCTGCAACCAAAATCGAAAAAGTAAAAACGGTGCGCTGTAGAGACGGATCTTGGCTATCCAATGCAAAAAAGAAAAAAAAAAAAAAAAAAATTAAAAATCTCGAAATGCAAACAAGATATTAGAAAAATCCCTCCCCGTAGGATTAGCATTAGCTCGTCCTCGTGAGTGCCTTCGCCGGCAGGGACAGGAGCCTTAAAGGCATACAGTCCGATTCATGAATAGGAGAATAGGTGCAAGCATGGATTCACACCCCTTCCACGGAAGTCGTGACATAACAAGATTTGTTTACTCACCAAAAACATGAGAGTTATTGCGATATTTGTTGGTTAAGCTATTCTTAAGGGTGATAACGAACCAAAAAAATAAGAATGTTTTCCGAACAAATTAATCTTTGATCAAGCAGGACGGTCGTTCTGCCAAGCCAAGCTGAAAAAAATGCTAACCCCGCCAAACAAACAAACGCCAAGAATAAGGCAAGACACCGTAACTGCTTATTATACTGATGACAACTTCTCCATGTTAAATGAACGAAATATGCCAGCGTAAAATTTCCCATATCAAAAGAAGCAATCATCGCAGAAAAATAAAACCAACACTAGAAGGACCTAATAAAGAAGATCTTCAATCTGAGATCAAATGCATCCTCATAAATTAATTATAAACAGAGATATAGATTTTTTAAAATAACGTCGAGATACTGAAAATGATCATTTTATTTTCTTCGTCACAACTTATGTTTAAATCGAGGTAGAGACTTAATTATTGGACATAAAAAAGTAAGGATTGCATTTTTGGACAGATATTTACTCAATCTACGTGCTTTTATAAAATTCAGCTTTAAAAACATTAATTTTCTATTCATAATTAGCGAAAAACTGTTAATTAGTTCTAAAGTTTACAAATTATGCCAAATAGCGATAAACCCGCCAAAATATTTTAAAAATCTTATACTTTTCTTTTATATTATCCTTTTGCAGTGATTTCATCGAGGATAACTATGGCTGAGATTCAGATAGATTTTTCGCTGTTAGCGAAATGAGTTTGACCAATCAGAAGCCTGCATGTTTGAGAATATTTGCTGTTTGTGGATCCCAAACTATGTCATGAAAGTTTTGAGTCATTTTTTTTAGTGCCGTGGATGAAGTGCAATGTTTGTAGAAATGTAGGTTAGGATCCAGATAGATTTTTCGCTGTTAGCGAAACGAGAATCGCCAATCAATAGCCTGCATTTCTGCAAACAGCGAAAAGTTCACAAAAATGCAGGCTTCTGATTGATGAATCTCGTTTCTCTGACAGCCAAAAATCTATCTAGATTGCGCACAATGGAGGATATTCCAAATATGGGTTCGAGGCTGCAAAAGTCAAGTGATACCGGTAATTTATCCAAGGAACTTCTATCTGATAAGAAGGGAAGATACTACTACTTTGCCTCATGAACCGTTTCATTGGCTAGCGGGGATTTACATTACACGTCTACGGAGCCTTCCCTTCTTTACGATAGAAGTTTTTACCTTGACCACGTGATCAAAATGTAGATGGAATATCCTCCATTATGTTGAACACAATTTTGCATTTCCACATCCAGGTAGGGTATTAATTGTCATAACAACAATACATATTCGAAACTATTTAAGGCACTGATTCTGAACTCCTTTGCTATACCTTTCAGTATTAAAGAAGTTGTTGTTTCCATAGTAACAGTACTTTTCTGTATTGCTTTCTCTAAAACAATAATATAGAAATTTAACAAAGAGCGCTCAGAATCAACACCATAACAGAGACCCTTTATACATAAGAGTGGTGATATATGCACAGGAAGCATGCTCATTTCAAGTTTTTGCCGAAAGTATGGCTACAGCGTCTAGAATACCTTGTGTGGAAATATGCTATCCAAACAACGCTAAAAATTTGTATCCCTTAAATGTGCGACGATACTGCTAAAATCCCAAGTATCGATCACAGCGACATCTGCGGGATTTAGTATTACATTGTATAGACTAGCAATATCTTGCAGTTTTAGAAAATATCCTGCAGATGTCGCTGTGATCTGTATATTTCAGCAGCATCATTGCACAGTCAAGGGATACAATATTTTAGCACTTTTTAAAGTATTACAGGGATAGCCAATTTCCACACTATATATACAGCGCCTAGAAGATACAGTGTGGAAAACGGCTACAAAATAGTGCTAAAAAATTGAATCCCATAAATGTACAACGATGCTGAATAACAAGATGTCGATAGTAGCGCCATCGTAGTGATTTAAAAACGATAGTCATTCTAAAAGAGACTCTTTAACCTATTTCACGTCATTCCTTAACTAAATTAGCTTATAACAGACCAAAATATCTTATATTTATAGTTTCCGATATTTAACATTCTATAATTTTTGAAAACTCAGTGTTTATATTGAAAAGAGTTACGAGATGGCGCTCGTATCAGCATATTGCCGCTGAGCATTGTTGGAGATTTATGGGATACAAGTTTTTAGCACTTTTTAAAGCATTATAGGAATAGCCGTTTTCCACACTGTATCTTCTAGGCGCTGTACTATAGCTCCGTTATAGGCCTAGATTATATGTTGTAGAAATCGACTATCCCAGCAATACTTAAAAAAGCGCGGAAATAGTGAATCTCTTAAATGTACAACGATGTTGAATTCCAAACAGTCATTTACAGCGACATCTGCAGGATATTATTTAAAGAAGAAAGAGACACGTGTAATGCACCGCTATAGCGTCTAGAATACATACTGTGGAATTTTGCTATCCAAGCAGCGCTTAAAAGTTGTATCCCTTAAATGTGCACTGACGCTGAAATCCAGGGAGCTGATCGCAGCGACATCTGTGATAAACTTTCAAAGTAAACATCGTATTATTACAGCGGGCTTGACGCCAAGCACATAGGTCAGATGTATGTTAATAAAATGTAAAAAAAAAACGCTACAGCGTCTAGACCAAATTATAGCGCCTAGAATATATAGTGTGGAAATTGGCTATCCCTGTAATACTTAAAAAAGTGGTAAAATATTGTATCCTTAAATGTGCAACGATGCTGCTGAAATATACAAATCGCAGCGACATCTGCAGGATATTTTCTATAACTGAAAGATATTGCTAGTCTATACAATGTAATACGAAAATCCCGCAGATTTCGCTGCGATCGACACTTGGAATTTTAGCAGTATCGTCGATCATTTACGGGATACAAATTTTTAGCGTTGTTTAATAAAATATTTCCACACTAGGTATTCTAGACGCTGTTACCAAATCGTCATGAAGTTTTAGGAAATATCCTGCAGACATCGCTGTGATCGACTCATTGGATTTCAGCATCATTTGAAATTTAAGAGATCCAATATATTAGCACTTTTTAAAGTATTACTGGGATAGCTGATTTCCACACTATATATTCTAGTCGCTGTAGCACCGCGGTAGCCTGTCTTTTTCGTTTACCTCGGAGTAGATATAGATGAAGTCATTTGTAGCTGTTCCTAAACTGTGGCCAACAACATATAAGGCCAGTTCATAACGTCACACGGAGTTGATTATCTGTACACGGCAATGGACACAAAAAAATCGGCTCGCAGCTTTGTACTAATCATCGTGTAAAGATGATCCAACTCTGAGACTAACGAAAAAGACAGGCTACCGCGGTGGGTCCGATTCTTATTTTTTTACAAACCGCTGGAGTCACGTGATGCTCGATGCACCAAAGAAGGTGCGTGAAAAGAGCATCACGTGACTCCAGCGGTTTGTAAAAAAAGAAGAATCGGACCCACCGCGGTAACCTGTCTTTTTCGTTAGCCTCGATCCAACTGCGTGTGACTTTTAAACATCATGAACTGGCCTATTATGTCATTGGTCGCGCTAACACCCTCCCTCCTGCGTCCACCGTATATAGCGGCATCTTGTACTGGAGACTGCTAAATGGGCTGCTATCGGTCAAAATCAAGAGAGAAAAGGGCAGAAGAGAGGAAAATAACTCGTTTTTTTTTAACTAGTTTTTCACACGGGAAGATTGACATGTCTGTTCCTCTCCTTTCATAACTTCATGGTGGTGAAATACGCCAAAGCATCCTAAATATCTGAGAAAGTCTTGACTCGCGTCACGAAAACATCACACAAAGCAGGCAAAGCAAAGAAACAAAATCATTCATCGGCTCGTGAATATGAACGAGCCAATGAATGATTTTCTTCTTTGTTTTGCCTGCTTTGTGTGACGTTTTTCTGACACGTGTCAAGGCTTTCTCCAATATTTAAAGGGCGTTGAATAGGCCGGGATCAAGATAGATATTTCGCTATTAGCGGGATGGGATTGATCAATCAGACGTCTGCATTTTTCCGAACTTTTTGATGTTTGCAGTAAACACCGAAAAGCCTGCAAGGATAAAGGCTACTGATTGGTCAATGTAATTTTACTAACAGAGAAAAATTTATCTGGATCTCGGACATTAACTTTGGTTGGTTAAAACAATTTTGAATAAAATCAAATCAGGAAGCCAATGTTTGTTAACTTTTCTGGTTAGTTTAATTGAAATCTTGCTCGTCTATTACTGAAAACTGAGTTACCGTACTTTGGACAAAAAATTGAATATGAGTACACGACTTGTGCATATGTCACCACTCTAACACAGTGTTGCCAGATGGGCTACTTTTTTTAATACATACTTGTGACATATAATATATACTTGATTGGCACCACTTTTTTGAAATTGTTAAATGGGCCTTATTTAATGACATATTAATTAAGGCGAAAACAATGGGAATTTTACCGTTTATAATAAGTGCTGGCAATTAAGAAATCTGAATTAAAAAAAAGTAGCCCACTGGCAACACTGCTCTAACATATAAATGTTCTGTGTTATGACCATGATTCTAAGTGCAGTTGGTTAAATTTGAGTATCTGGGCATTAGAGAAAGCAATAGTGGCCCACTGTGGCTGAGTGGATAAGACACAATGCCGCTAATCGCTTGAGAGCGTAGGTGGAAGCAGATTCGAATCCCGCCGTGATCCGCTTGTGATATGATGTATGTGTTCAATAAATCAAACAAACAAACAAGCAAGCAATAGTGAAAGGTACAGTTGGCATGGAAATAACGACTTCTTTAATTCGTATAGAAAATTAATGATTAGTAGTAAATGACTCAAGTTTAAAATGTAGGCAAATGGTCTGGAAATATGAATGGCTCCCATCTAGTATTTCACAAAATTAATTTAATAGATTCACATGATGTATAACTTGATGCAACTCTTAACTAATGAAAATTCTGCAACAAGACTTATGTAGGTAGATCTTTTGAATGAATAATTCAGAATTCTGAGAACAAAACGAAGTTCTTAAGGCTCTTCCTCACACCCCCCTCAAAAAAGGAAATACGATAGAAAGATATAAGAATTTGGATAGCTTCAATATGTCTGTGATCTTTTGTCAGAGTTCAGAAAAAGAGTTTGGGCATAAAAAAAAGGCAAATTTAACGAACGATAAGACTATAGATTTCAGGCAATTTTTAACCGAAAAATATTTAATTCTAATGTATATGCGACTTTAATAATAGACTATTAAAGCTAATCAGTTTAGGGGAAATTTTATAGTAAATTAATATCCTCACATTTATGCAAATAGGCATGGATAAACAGACTTGAGTAAAATTACATATTTATTCTTTCTTCTCTATAACACGATCTAAATGAAGATGAAGTTATATGTACAGTTTATATCTCTAAATTTTTAGATTTTTTTTGTCAAAAATGTTCCTTTATTATGTCTAGAATTGCTAGATTTACAGATCTTCGATTCTTTAGATGCCTGCGGGTTTTCATTCTCGGATTAACCGTAGGTATTTGTAAAGGTAAATTTATTTTGCAAAACCGTCAGCAAAAAAAGTTAGAAAAAACAATTAACTGACAGACTAACTGTAAATATATATTTTATTTCGACTCTGTTTTTTACTAAATTTTCATCTTTCGTAGAAAATTTTAAGGAGATATAAATTGAGAAAGACTGATACTTTGAAAGAAGAAATTGACTTTCCTTACTTTTAAATTATTAATCACTATAAAAAATGAATGATAGGTAAACAAAATGTATAATATTGTGTTTGCTTCCTGCTTATAAAGGCTATACAAGGACTAATTTT
Organism: Maratus speciosus; assembly: GCA_963932465.1. Classification (NCBI taxonomy): domain Eukaryota; kingdom Metazoa; phylum Arthropoda; class Arachnida; order Araneae; family Salticidae; genus Maratus; species Maratus speciosus. Next base: position 438,099,712 of record OZ010792.1, on the reverse strand, counting down.
AATTTGAGCTAGTAGAATTATTTCAGTTATATATCATTTGTTTTAAAAAAAGAACTGATATCTACTAAAAAACAACTTTTCAAAAGTAAAAAATAAGCCAAGCAAAAAAAAAAAAAAAGAAAAAAAAAAAGAAAAGAAAAGAAAAAAGGTGAAAGTTGTGGCTAAAAAATAGTGTGATATCAAATTTCCAAGCTTATATTGCGGTACTTATTTAACATTTTTTGATAAAAATTTACCATATGTAAGTCGAGTACCTAAGTATGCGTTGATAGAAAGCCTTTTCTCCTTTACTAAATACATCATAACGTGTTTCTGAAAATTAATTTTTTTTAAATTATGCATGATGGGCTTGGCGGCCATCTTTCCATATTTTACACAAATTTCTAAGCACTCAAGCTCGTAACATATTTGCATTATTAAGAATTTCGAAGTTATAGTTTTAGCTACAGACAGATAAATTAAGAAAGTTTTTTATTTTGAAAAAAACAAATTGATTTTTACTGCTTTAACTAATTAATTAACCCCCCTCCGAAAAAAGAGAATCATAAGATGAAACCTGAAGTTACTTCAGCTTTATTTTTAGACACAAATTTTTAGGCACTCATTTCCATAAATTAAAAGAATAAAATGTTTGCTTTAGTAACAATTTCGAACTTCCAATCTTAACAATGAACTTGTGTGCTTAGAAATTTGTGTAAAATATGGAAAGATGGCCGCCAAGCCCATCATGCATAATTTTAAAAAAATTAATTTTCAGAAACACGTTATGATGTATTTAGTAAAGGAGAAAAGGCTTTCTATCAACGCATACTTAGGTACTCGACTTACATATGGTAAATTTTTATCAAAAAATGTTAAATAAGTACCGCAATATAAGCTTGGAAATTTGATATCACACTATTTTTTAGCCACAACTTTCACCTTTTTTCTTTTCTTTTCTTTTTTTTTTCTTTTTTTTTTTTTTTTTTTTTTTTGCTTGGCTTATTTTTTACTTTTGAAAAGTTGTTTTTTAGTAGATTTGATAGTACGCCAAACAACGCGATGAAGCGGTGCTGCTAATAATCAACAAAAACGGAACAAGACATGATGGATGGGGTTAATTTTTTGCAAGATATAACTCTGACTAAAAAAGCACCAAGAAGATTTGGCGAGATCACCGCGGGAGGATTAGGGGGAAAATACAGGAGCTGTGCGAACTGTGTCGAGGTCTAAACTCCAGGATTTAGGCTGAAATGTCCCTTTTGGAGGATTCACATTTTCTGCTTAATCTAATATTTCGTTGTTATTGGCTTCCTCCAAAAAAGTGGAAGTATTCTCAGGGATAAAATAAAGTTCTGGCAGAATTCAGCTGTGGCTCTGGGGTGGGAGAAGTGCTTCGGCTGAAGGCCTTTTAGGTTAATCTGGCTCCTTTTCTTTTCGTGTAACATTAGAAGAAAATAATCCCGAAGTCCGAGCTGCGAGATCGACCAGCGAAAGACTTAATCCCAATGATGTGTTTTAATTTTATAGTGATATGTCATAGGTGGTTGTCACACAAAGTCACAGCAAAGGGGGAAAATCGTAGTTGAAAAAAATAAAAATTTCATTAACCATGCGACACAATGACAGTAACACCCTTTTTTTCACTCCACATGTCACACTCTAGGCCAGTGGTTCCCAACGTGGGGCAATATGACTTTTCAGGGGGCCAATTTCAGATTTCCTATTAACAAATTTTCTGTTTTTTTTTTTTTTTTTCCAAGTGAAAGTAGTGTCGTAGTACAAAAATAGAAATAATAGATGAAAATTTTTTAAAATAACCGAATAAAAATTAATTTTCAAAACGTACCCATTTAAAAGTTCAAATTACATTGACACCAGAATAATTATGTAAATTGTTTCGACACCTTTTATATATTACAAAATCCTTTTAATTTTTCTGTCTTTAATATTATTTTAGTAAAACACGTGTTTTTTTTTTTTTTTTTTTTTTTTTTTACTATCTATTAAAAAAATCGAACATCTATTCATAGTGTAATATGCCACAAGAAGGATCTTTTACATATGAAATTTTGTAGGCATATCTAAAATTGACTATTTGGAATTTTTTTTTTTTTTTTTTTTTTTTGAATTATCTAAATGAGGTAGTACTTTTATGAAATTAATAAATCCCTGTGCGCATTACGTAAGGAAATGGATAGAAAGCAAAATTCTCAGGGCTCTTCTGCAGATCACATACACAATATATAAACATACTTCATGACATATGAATTTTTAAATTTCAAATCGGAGAAAACATGGTGGCCGAATAATAATAATGGGAAAAAGAAAGCCCGCTATCAAAGAAGTATGTTATGAGGGGAAATAAAAATAGTTACTTAAAATGATAAAAGCACGAATCCGGAAAGGTTACTTGTGAATTATGTTATCCATACAGTTTCGGTAATAAACAAATGTCACTTGCTATTAATGAAGTACTAAAATGCATCAATTCTATCAGATGTAATACAAAATGTGAGAGAGATTTCAAGAAAGTTTACGAAGAAAAAATGTAGAATATTTGTCCGTTTTAAATTTGAGGTAATTTTCCAAAAAACAATAAAATTTTTGTAGATGCAAATGCGAAGATCATTGCATTCATAGAGTTATGTTCATTCCGAAAAAATAGAAGTTTATTTTTTGTGCAATAAGATTTACATGATATAGGTTTATAGAAGAGAAGGGGAACATCATGATTTTATAGATGCGTAGGTGGGGCGCGGCCAAAAAAAGGGTTGGGAACCACTGCTCTAGGCCAAGGCCAGTGTTGCCAGATTGGGGACTTATTTAATTCAGGTTATTTGACTGTTAGTACTTTTTAAAAATTGTATAATTCTCGTTAGGGTTGCCAGCTTGCACGTTTTTCCCGTAAGTTGTGCATTTCTTAACATTTTTTTAAGCTTGTCGTACAGTGTACCGTTGAAATTGCCCCGTACGACGATGTCTTCCGTTTTCCAACCAAATCTTACTTTTGATAATTTGAAGATTTTTTTTTCAGTTGCTTTAAAATTCCACCATTTGTCGAAAAAATGTTATACATATACGCGAGCGCATTATATATAAAAACAGCTTGTTTCTGATTAGGGTGACAAAAATCTTGAGAGAGTTATTATACAACTGCGCATTCACCAGCTCTTGGGTAGGTTTAGATCATCTGAACTTGACATTATTATAGAATAGACTATAGTATCTACATTATGAATTTTTTAATTTAGTATATCTGTATCTTATGTTTTAATATTTTGTTTGATTTATTATCTCCCTTTATTCTTAAATATTTAATATTAATGCTTAAATATTTAATATTAATAAATAATAATGCATTTATTTTTGTAGGATATCCATTACTAACATTTACATAATCATCATTGAATTGTGTAGGATGTTTTGATTTATTGTTGTTCTTACAATTCAATTAATTTTTTTTTCATAATGGAATACACCACTTCAAATTTAGTTAAACAGTGTTAATAGAATAACGTAATACAAATACAGTTGGAAAATAATGATTAAACTCGATTAATCAAGAACCTGTTTTTAAACAAACTTGTTTCCGAAAACGTTACTGGTACATTCAACATAGTTTATCTTGGTATAAAAAAAAAAAAGATGACAGTCAATAAAACCAAAACTAACTAATGTCAATCAAAATCTTCCATTTTTTTCTGACATAAATCTGGCAACCCTAAATTCGCCTTATTTTTCAGAATTTTTAATCTATTTTAAATAGGCCGGCTACTTCAAAAAAAGCGGTGACAATCAAACAATCTGAATTAAAAAAGTCTCCAATCTGGCAACACTGGCCAAGGCTATCCAACGCGGCGACCGCGGGCGCTCTTTAGAGGTTTTCTTGGCTTCCTTTCGTATGTCACTAAGTTTTTGTAAAGATAAATTTTAAAGAATTCTCTTTTAAAAAGTAAATAATGTTTGTATATATACTTTTAATTGTTATTAAAAGGTGTCAGGCTCCTTCTCCTACAAAACCTTTCACATGGTTCCCACCCCCTTAATCTCCAGCTCTTAAGAAAAAAAAATGTCGTTCTAATTTACTACTTTATGTTATCTCTTCAAATTATTTTTACATAGAATTTATGAATGTTAGATATCTTATGTCTATCACAATAAAATACATGGGGCATTCTCACAATCTTTTGACTTTTGGGAAAAAAAATCTGGCGAAATTAAACTTGCTAAAATAATATTTTAATCCGATAGACGAATGCCTTAATGATTCAAAATAAAGAAAAAATGGTCAGCAGCGAAATTTTTTTTTATTTAACTGAGGTTTAGGTTAAACTTGCGAGTTTAATTTTCCTTACCATTTTACCCCCATAACTTTTTATTTTCTTCTAAATTTTTACTTATAATGAATTTGCATAGTACCCACAGGACATTCAAATAAGAAATAATACAAATGTAGTACTTTTAATACAGAATTTTTGTATAACATTCTCTTAAAGCGGTGTTAAAGAAGGTAAGGTAAAAAAAAGGGACGAAATGGTAAAAAAAGGCACGAAATGGTAAAAAAAAGAGACGGTAAGGATGGAACGGTAAGGAAAATTACCACCTATTTTTAGGAAAATCATGTTAAGACTAAGTGATAGCCACAATGTTCATTGATTTTTCGAAACAGTTATTAACATTGAATTAAATGATTTTTTTTTTTTTTTTTTTTTTTTTTTACCTCGAAAAGTGCAGGAATAAACCCTGGGGACGGTAAGACTACCAATAAAGCCACGGTGCTTGAAATTGATATTTAAATGCTGATTTATATTCTGCAGAAAATTTCCTGTCAAAGAATTTTAGATATTCTTTCTCTAGCATACTTCTGCATGAGCAAAAACTTGAAAAAAATTCTGTCGCTGGATCTGAAGTGATCTTCCGTATAATTTTAGAAGAGGGATGGTAAAAAATCTAAAACCCAGGGACAGAGTTCAAAAAATAATATCAACCCTAAAAATGTGTGCCGGTTAATTTTTAGCTACATATTTATATAAAACAATAGTTCCAGTTTCAGAAAAAAATTACATCGAATTATTTTTATTGAAACAATTTTATCCAGACAGCTCCTAACTTCAAAATCAGCATCAGAGACACGGGACGGTAGATGAGTTTTCCATGTGTTTGGACCCCCAACATCATCCAAAACTTATTTATCTCGTTAATAATGTTGTACAACCATGCAATGGGATGTTCCCAAGTATACGAAATAAAAAAAAAACACAAAAAAGTGTATTAAATAAAAAATTATTATTCAGGGACATGAAAGTTAAAAGATTGTGAGAATGTCCCACATGTTCAATGTATAAGACTACCACTACTCAGGGCATGATTACCACAGGAGCGAACTTCCATCAACATTTCCGAATAGCTAATATTCGCTATCACAAAAATTCTGCATTTAAATAAGCCGACGATTAACATACAAAAATACTGGTGGAAGATAGCCCCTGCGATAATCAGACTCTGCCGACTACAATAGTGAGATAATTTTGTTGCATTATTTAAGTCATATTAATAATGGCACCCTTCATTGTTTGTAACTAGGTGAGAGGTGCTGCTGCTTATTGAAAGGTTGGACACAGAGTTCGATTAAAGATGTATGGGGCTCAAAACACAGCACCTTTTCTTGGGGGAAGGTGCTGGGTTCGAACCCAATTGTGCCCGTCGACCTAACCGTTCGGAGTTTCCGTGGTTTTCTTCGAACCTTGGTAAACCTTGTGTGATACGGGTTGGGTTCCCTTAGAAAGATCCCCACGGAGGGCATCCACCCTAGGGCCTATATCCCTCGTGCAGATAATCGGCCGTCTTAAATAACACCAACACCTTTTCTTGGGCCCCTCGCATTAGAATAGTAGCGATTTTTTTTTTTTTTTTCTGGAAGTACTCGAGAAGTTGTGGTTGTCATTAGATATTAAAATACAATTGCAAGTTAATCAAAATTGTTTTTGTTTTTGAGAAAATAATCAGAAAGCTGCAATTTTAAGAAAATTTTCTCTAAATTTTATTAAATTTGGTGCCTTCCCTCCATCAGTAGTGGGGCCCAAGGCCACGGCCTAGTTGGCCTGTGCGGTAATCAGGTACTGGTTGGACAGGCCTGCTCTAGGCATCTGCTATGAGATTCATCAAAATGTTCATCCCACAATAGGGGTTATTACGAAAGAACCATTATCAAAAAATATTATAGGACTGCGAGGCCTGTAAGTCGTTTAATCAATACCATAGGCCTGTGGTCTTACCAAAGAACGTAGAGGAACTACGTTCTTTGGTCTTACTGCCAGGGTTAAAGGCGAATAGAATGCCTTACAGATTGCCTGTCAAAAAGAGAAGAGAGCTGAGAAAAACTAAGAAAATAACATCGTCCTCAATTTCTCTTTTAAGTCCTGCCAAAATGCGATCAGGTTTGGAGCCGTTTGACTCAGAGATGTAGTAGAAGATATACGGTGGTACACGCCGTATATATTCTGAATTTTTTTAGGAACTCCGTATACCCTCTGTTTCTCAATTAATTCTATAGACCGTTTGCCTGTAGCGTATATCTTCTGGTTATTTTACGACTGCACTACTGGTTTGACTCAAAGGGTAGCACAATTAACAGACATAAAATTCTTTTTATTTAATAAAGAAATTGAATATCTACTCCTTTTAAGCGTTTTTGTAGTTTATTAATATTTCTCTTTTTAGAAAATCTAATCTAATCGCATGAAATTAAGAAATAGTAGTGACATATATTTTTAGTATTAAACACCAGATAGCAGCACCATAAATAAAGTTTGAATGGTATTTGCAACGAAAAGAAAACTTCACACATTTTTTTTTCCAAGAAGTAAAATTTGTATTATAATACCCAAAATCAAAACTTCTATTATACACAACAATGTATAAACGAAATTTAAAGGGTATACGGTGATAAACAAGATTATAACTTATGAAAATTAATTCACTCGCTCCTTTTTACTAAATAACTTTCACTTTTCACACTAGATGGCAGCAGTATATGTTTTTTCACATGAAGAAAATAACTGCGACGCAGAAATTATTTCATAACTAGCTAAACCGACCGTCCCCGTGATAATATCCTTAAATATACCAAAAGTTAGTGTTGAATGAATTTTTACATTATAACGAAAATCTTTCCAAAACGAAACTAATGCTGGGGGCCCCAAGATCTTTGTCAGCGTACACTCTGGAATTTGTACGATTTTATATTTTTAATTCTCAAATCCAAATTGTTCTCAAATCCAAAAGGGTGACTTTTTGACATAAGTTTTAATTTATTTTTGTTCGAAAATGAATGAAACTACCTGCTGTTGTTGTTCAGAAACTATGTAACCCAGCTGTTTTTTCCTTTTTTTGCAAACGCAATAGATCTTTCAGAAAATAGTGTCAAACTGGACGTTTTGAACCGAATTTCTGCGCGAAAGTAGTACTACTCAAGAGCGGGCGAAAAACGTGTTTGTCACGTGATCAAAATCGCTTATAAGTCAATAGGTAATTTATTGATCAAAAAATGGATGGTTGTGTTTTATGACGGCCGATTATATACACGAGGGATATAGGACCTAAGGGGGAGTGCCCTCCGTGGGGGGTCTTTCTATGGGAACCTAACCCGTATTTACGCATGGAAATCCACGGTTCGAAGAAAACTACGAAAACTCCGAACGATTAGGCCGATTGGGTTCGAACCCAGCACCTCCCGTCTACCAGCTTCGAGAGCAGAACCTCTCGGCCACGATCAAAAATTGGAAAACACAGTTCAATTCCAAATCGCTTCTTTGGCCAGGCTTTCCAATTTTATATCTTTCCGTTAAAAAATGAATTTGTAAATCTGTCAAAACGTTATGCGCTTGTTGAACAGAGCAGTTAAGAACAGCCTTAAATGAAAATCTACCCAAACGAAGTAAGGGGTCCTCGTTTCGTTATACTGATTGCCGATTTAATTTCTTGGGTTTAGACATATTAAACTTTCATATCTGATCAAAAGCTTCCGAGAAAACCTAAATAATACAAAATGTACCCCCTTCCTCCCTATTTTAAACAAAATAATATATCTCTTTGTTGAAGATATAAGTTTCTATATTTTTAAGTGAAAATCAAACGAACTTATAGTCGAGAGCCGCACTGCCCTCGGCAATGTACACCATCGAATTTGTGTGATTTTATGTTTTTAAATGAAAAGCTATCAAAATGAACAAAGCGGCCCTCGTTATAGTGACTGCCAATTTAATTTCCGACGTATAGATATACGCATTAAAATTTCAATTCAGACCAAAATCATGAGCAAACCTGAATAATATAAAATGTTCACTCCCCTCCCTCTTTTAAACTCAAAATAATATCTCTATTTCTCCCTATTGAAGATTTAGGTTTACCAGCGCATACGCACAAAGGAAAATCCCTCCGAAACTAATTAAGAGCGAGAGAGAAAAAAAGTCTAGCGAATGCGCGAAAGAAGTTTCAGAAGTGACTTCTAGAAATGAAATAGTAAATATTATCATTTTTTAAAAACAAAGACATTGTTAGAAAGGAGAAGGTACTATCTATAAATAGATATTTTTTCGTATTTTGTTCATGAGAACGGATGCAAATTGTTAAAAATTGCAGAAAAAAAAGGCTTAAACGGCTGTCCGAAAACATTTTTTTGAAAGGGTTAATATTGATATTTTGTCATGCGGATTACACCGTTAAAAATATAAAAGTGCGTAAAAGTAGCCTGGTACTTTTCTTTTTCCCGTATTTTGAATAGTTAACCCGATGCGAGCTTCGAAAAACGCAGAGGGGGGAAACACGAAAAAAAAGACGTTTTGAAAATAATTTTTTGAAAGGGTTATACAGATACATTTTTTAACAGATTGCATCGTTAGAAAGGTTAAAGCACGAAATTTAAAAGTGTACTTTTTGTTTTATCGTATCTCGAATAGCTAAGCCGATGCGCGCTGTGAAAAACGCCAATTTTTTTTTGTTTTCCGACTCTCGATTCTTCATCTGCAGAACACAATTCGCAGGGACTTTTCGTGCCATTTTGCAATATGCATTATGGTTTTTAATTAATATCTTTGTTAACAAAAAATTTTAAAATCTGAGCTTCAGGAGCATTAGGATCTGCTTTTGACTATCCTCATCCAAATTTTCAAACTTAGAGTAGTAAACTACTTTGCAGTAGATCTTCCTTTCTATCACCGATAGAGAGACACAGACAGAGTGAAACTTTCTTTTATAAGAATAAAAAGATAAGAAAACAAATTTGCGTTTGACCACAATATGGCCTTACTTCTTACGTACAGATAAATTGTAATAAGAAACACACAGATTTATATCATTTTAATATTTTTTACAAGAATAGATTTCTAGCGAATCTCTTATTTTTTTAAAATTAGTAAAATTCCATGAAGGACATGTCAAAGTTGCATTTGATACAAATAAGCACTTACACTATTTCAACTTTTAATTGGATTTTCTTAGGGAATGTTTTTATTTTGAATACACTAGATCATTGGGATCTTGGTAGACAGCAACCAAATTCGACGACGTTAAGATATTTTTTGTGCTTGACTATGACTACAGTGAAGTTACCTTTTATTTACATCGAAGAGCAAAAACATTATGACCTTCCCTACATTCTGCAATGCAGAGCCCGATTATCACAGGGGCACGTGTCCCGGGCCCCAAAATGTATTTTGTGTACTCTCTGACAATAAAAACTAATACAAATTTCCATCTGTAGTTTAAAGAAATTAATGTATTTTCCCCTATTCATGTAAACTAAACTATCTCAGTATGTTTCACTAATGACAACAAAATTTCAAAATTCCAAGAAGAACGGATCTAACATGTTTTATTCAGTCTTATAGTATTTTACTCACTCTAAAGACCATATAGTGCAGAAGATTTTATCTTTCTACATTTTTAATGCATTTTTACATGTGTCTATAATATACTGTTTTTTCGTAAAGTTACGGTTTAAATTGTAAACTGCACGTAAAGCTGTTTGTCCAAATTATAATGCAGGAATTTTTTTTTGTTAGAAAAGGGGCTCCGACAAGGCCTGTGTGCCCGGGTCCGAAGTACAGTTAATCAGGCTCTGCTGCAATGAACTTGCCTAGGTGACGAGGAGGATATGAGATCAGGAGGGAATGGTGTTTAACTGCTGCTGGGCAGTCTGAAGAATCATTTTAGCCCTTACTTCTGCGTGTGATGATAAAGGCTGCTGATCTAAGTGACTTTGATAGAGGGTAATGACCCGGCGGCTCAGAACGAGTATCTCCAAAACTGCACGACTTTTGCATTGCTTGCAACCTGCCGTTGTTAGTACTTATGCAACGTGGATAAATGACGGTGAAAACAGCCATAGATGCCATGGAGTTGGATGTCCATGTGTTATCAAGGAAAAGGGCTGTCAGATCTGTCCTGCTTGGTAAAGCAAAATCGGCACCATACAGTGGCTCAGTTTATAGCCAAATACAATGCAAGTCGGAGTAGAACTGTTTCAGAGCACTCAGTCCAGCAGACAATGTTGGATATAGGACTACACAGCAGCTGTCCCACTCATGTGCCTCTGTTGGTCAAGCATAATCGCCAACTCGCCTACACTGGCCCCGGGAACATAGTGACTGGACCATGGATCAATGAGTAGGAGAGAGTTGCCTGGTTAGATGAATCGTGATTCGTCATTCATCGTCTATGACTGTGTCAGGGTATGCCGTCTTTCAGGGGAACAATGCTTTCCCAATGTACAGCAGATCATACACAGGCCATTGGTGGTGGTATTATGCTTTGGAGGACGTTCTCATGGGTGTCTCTGGGACCTGTGGTTATGGTAAAACAGACCATGAAATCTGCAGACTATCTGAACACCGTTGGGGACCAGTTTATCGTTTCCGTCTCCCCAACTGGAAATGGAGTCTTCCAGAAGGATAACGCTCTATGTCACAAGGTTCGAATTTGTGCTGTAGAGGTTCCAGAAACATAATGCTCATTTTCAATTAGTGCCCTAGCCGCCTAACTCATCATATCTTAATTCAATAGAGCACATTTGAAGTGGCATGGAACGGCAGCTCAGAGCTCAAAAACCATGTCGAAATATCTTGGATTTGCAGGACTGCTGCTTGAACATCTGGTACAATCTAGTATGTCCGGCCATCTACCAAGGACTTGCGGCATCCATGTCAAGGCGGTTATCAGCTGTTTTGTGGGCCAATGCATTATTATATAGGTAGTCATACTGTTTTGTCTCTTCAGTGTATGTACATGACACTCTTGGTTGTATGGTGATTCCTTTAACAGTGCCTTATAGGAAATCAAGACTTTAGTCAAAGGTGCGGTAACTGGCTTTAAAAATGATCTCATTTCTTTTGTAATTTTTTTCATTTTTCATCTCTGGAAAGTTTAATAAATTCCTGCATCATAGGAAGTGGGTGTTTTTAAGATCAAATTCAAGAGCAGTCCGTCCATCCTCCCTTCTGCTGCTTGGTTATGAAATAATATTATAAACATCTGGATGATATTCTAAACTTTTAATACCCATCATTAAAGAAACAGGTATCTGTTTAGGAAAAATTTGAGGGACCTTTCACAAAAATTTTCATCTTAAAACAGGACCCTTTACAAAAAAATTCACCTTAAAACAGGAACCTTTACATAATTTTCCACTTTAAAAAAAGACCATTAACAAAACAGGTCCCTTCACAAATTCAATCATTTAAAAATAAAATATCATCTCTCAAAAAACAGTTGAAGTTGCCAAATAATCTATTGCTTAACTTTATTATACATTAAGGGTTGTGTTAAAAATATACTATAAACAGGAGTCGGTATATAAAGATAAGAATCTCAAATTCATAAAATTATGACTAGATATTTCACAAATGTAAAAACTGTTAACAATTTCACAAAGACAAGTCTGGACAGATCACCGAGGAGTACCATCAAAAGAAAGATTAGATGATGAAAGTATAGATTATTATTTTTTTTTTAATGCAAAGTCACAAAGCAGAATGTTGCTAAAAAATTGGTTTAAACATTTTTAACTTTTTTGATTTGGGGATGGGGGGGGGGGATAATCACATAAATTTCAGGGCAATGGTGAAGTTTATAGAAAGTATCACAGATAAGGGTTAATGATTTTAATAAGATTGGTGTATTTTAATTTGCATGCTGAAAAAGGAGGGGAGGATAGAATTAAATGATTATTTTTATTTACTACTAGAGAGCAAGAAATGGGATAAAAATTCTTCAAAATTTAGGGTATACTCGAAAGGTACAAGAAAGATATTTTTTAGGAGAAGGGGAAGCAATTTATATGATTGATTATTTATTTATTGTTATTGTATGGTAATTAATATGGCAGAAAAATTTCAAAAAATAAATCGGTTATAAAGATTTCAAATTTAATGTTCTACAAAAACAAAGGAAAATGTATGTGTGTGTGTGTGTGTGTGAGGGGGGGGGGGGGGGGGGGTTAGAAATTTCAGAGGGAAGTTGAAATGTAAATAATTATTTGTTGAAGAGCAAATTTACAAATAAAGCAGAAAACCTTAAAAAAATAAAAATAAGTTTGAAGATTTTAATTTTTTTGTGATAGAACAGGAGAAAAAAAAGAAGGTTTGAAGATTTAAAATTTTTTGAAATAGAGGAGGAGGAAAAAAGAAATTTGAGGTTGTGGGGGGGGGGGGGGGGCACAGGGAAAAATTTAGATGAATTTAAAAGAAAAAAAAATAGACCTGCCAAAACATGGAGGATTTTCAATGCTATGCTAATATAATAGCTACACCGATACCACCAATTGAGGAAGCATAAGGGAGCCATTTATTTTCATTGCAATTTCACTATCATCGAAACTCTTGTTAAAATTAATTTCTAAGTTATTGGTAAGGGATAAAATAACAAAATACAAAGAGATGAACTAAAATGGACTTAAAAATAAGAAAACTGGACCACTTTGGAGCCCTATACTGCGAAATAATAGAAAAGTAAAATTATGGACTTTCAAGGACCATACAAACCTGGACAAGTTAATTTAACTTTTGTGCAGCTTCTGATTTTTTATTAGCATTTTTTTTAATAAATCTGACTTGTGGTGAACGATACACAGGGTTGCCAAAATTTTTAAGTACTAGTGTGTTCAAGCCCAGAAAATGTGTAATTTTAAGGTGTCAAGAGTAGTCACTATAATTATGAACACATTCAAACTAGAACATTAAAGTATCAAACATTAAAATCCAATACAGCACAAAGAAAAATTTCACTATAATAAAAATGCAAAAGCCTTATACAAATATGCATATTGTCATAGTAATTTTTTTAAATTATCTAAAATAATCTTTTAAGTTGAATAAAGTGCCCTTTTTATTTAACATCACAAGATAAAAAAAATTTGGTCAAAATATCAATTGAATACTTTTACTTAAAATATTTTATACAGAATGCAAAGCCTTGCATGCAATACTCGTTTTAAAGCGTAATAGAATTTTATAATGAGAAATTTATACATATTGAAAAATGAAAAAAAAAACTTGAAAAAAGTGTAGTTTTTAGTAAGTCATGTGTAGTTTTTACATATAATGTGTGGTAGTTGGCAGCCCTGAATACATTTTAAAATATCAATTTCCTGGAGGAAGCAATTACAACCCCATCCCCTCCCCTTAAAGTCGGCTCTCATAAAATATATGAAAATCAAATCAATAGGGAAAAAACATCCAATTTTAGACTGGTTTCTGTCTTAGCAAGGTATAATTGCACTGTAACAGATGTAAATAGTTTTGTAAAATATATTTCATTAGAGTAACATAATATATATTATATAGTAATATATTTAAACATAATCCCATTTAGTGACAGCACCAATCTCCATCTTCACACTGAGAGATTATTTCACAGACTTCACAAAAGGTCCAGACAGATTAGACGCATTTCAGTTACAGCATGTTTTATACACGTGAAAAGTTACTCATGATTTGTTAAGAAAGGATTTCTCCTCCAATTAATCAAATTGCACACAATTTGTATAAATACTGTAGATAAATATGTGCAATGTGTTGTAAATACGCAGTCAAGAAAGAGATATTAAACCCTCTAATAAAATCCCCGGGTGCCTTTTTATCTGAAGAAATGCCTTTATTTCACTGAAGTGAGGTATCAGGTAATAAATTTTAAAACTGGCTTTACAGCACAGTATTTCTTCTATTGGGACCATACAATTTTTTTGTTCAAGATATGTTTTCACATTTTACTATAATACACTTTCTGATTAAACAGATACAGATGGCAAACACCAATATTTGAATTGGCAATTATAAGGCCTCTCCCCCTTTCCCCAGATAATAAGTCACAGAATGGCTTGATTAAGTCATAGTCAGTGGCGTATCTAGATTTAGCATTTTGGAAAGGGCTGAAACACCATAAAAATTTCTAAGATGGAACACAAAAAAACGGAAAATTTCTGCTTTAAACAGGTTTTTATCATAGTAGGTAATGCATCTATTATACAATCAAAATTGTTAAGATGGAAACTTTCCTCAGATAATAATTCACAGAATGGCTTGATTAAGTCATAGTCAGTGGCGTATCTAGACTTAGCATTTCAGAAGGGGCTGAAACACCATAAAAATTTCTAAGATGGAACACAAAAAAATGGAAATTTTCTGCTTTAAACAGGTTTTTATCATAGTAGGCAATGCATCTATTATGCAATCAAAATTGTTAAGATAGAAACGCATGAGACTGGGAAAATTTTTGTCTTAACAAGTGTAATTCCACAGTTATATAGCATTTTTTAAAATGAAATACTGAAAATTATCTGCTAAATTTATCTCAATAAACAGTAAATAAAACCTAAGTAAACCTCTGTATAACAGAAACTTTGCTGCAATGGGAAATTTCAAGATCTCTGCAAGATAACACATTTTCTAAGATTAAAACCTGTCTAAAATGGAATATTTTTCTGGTTCCTTTTAAATTTCCTCTTATCAGGTTTCATTACATTTTGCTAAACTTTTGTAATTAAACTTTACATTTTCTATAAATTTCGGAAGGGGTTGTAGCACCATCAGCCCACCCCTTGGATACGCCACTGGTCATAGTTATAGCATTGTCCAGTTTTTTTCCTCTGTTGTTGGAGTATGAACAGAATAGTTTCTGTTTGGAATTAAATATTCTTTTATTTCTTTTATTTTTAAATATTTATTTCTTCTTACAAAGTGCTACAATTGATGTGCTGCACATCCTAGTCATACAGTCAACTCCCTCTAATCCGCACACTGTTTCAGATGTAAACAATGAAAATTCAGTTACCATTAACTTTACAAAAGAAATTCAAAATGACAGCAATTTGATTGACGATCGGTATTCAGTTTCCCCCTCCTTCAATTTTTCAACTTGAATGAAGTAAAACTTTACTTTTCAAATAAAAAGGGGGAAAAATCAGGATATTTTTTTGTGGCCAGGTATCTAGACAGTGATGGTGTTGACTTTGTTGGTTTCAGTTTGGATAGTACAAAACAGAAATCTGCAGAACTTTTGTGTTTTGCAAAAAATTCACTGACTGTTGTGCCTGATTTCTTGAATGGATAAAATACAATAGAATGGGTGTTCTCCCAAGGTGAAGATCCAGTTGCAGAGAGTTTCCCAGATGATGACATTATAAGTACTACTCTGTTAAACTCTACTGAAAATCAGAATAATTGTGACACATAGTCTGATGATAAAGGTGGAAAAGTAATACTTGAGCAAGGTTTGGCTATAAACAGCTACATTTTCTTCAGAAACAGAGTTTTGTTTCAGAACAAGAAATAATGACTACAGACTGCAAGAAAAAAAAATACTGGACCAAAAGTTCTCAACCAATGACACTTGATACTGTGTTGAAAATTATAAAAACAAACAAAAGAAATTGTATTATAAAATGCAAATATTTTTCCTTAAATATAATACATTTTTTAATTAAATAACACAATGTGTTACATCATCTTTCTTTTTTACCAATCAATTTATACATTACTAATTAATTACTGTAAAATTAGAGAAGAAAAAATGTAAACAAAGTAATGACCTATAATCCGCACAACCTGTGGTCCCAAGCTGTGCGGATTAGAGGGAGTTGACTGTATTATGTACTACCCACTATGAGAATAGAAAGAAAGCTTTCTTCTGCTCTTTTACTGGTAGAACATCCTTTCGTGATTGATGAAGAAAGATTAATTCTTTCGAAAATATTGCATTAGCTTCTTTTTATTGCATATTTAAGATGCGTTTTTCCTTGGTATTATCAGACAAAGTTTCAGAAGTTCTTATTTCCTTTTTGTTCTTAAGATATTTCAAGAAAAATATTGCTTAAATTTAAATTATAAAATAGCTTGAGCCTTGAAGTATTAAATCAAATTTAAATTACATATATATTCAATTCTTTGTTAATGACATATGACTTGTATATATATATTAAATTATTTGTTAATACATTACTTCCACAAGGAGGTGAAAATAGAATTCACTTAGGCTGGGAAAAGGTGAAATCTAGGTTTGTGTAACAGTGCTTCAAAAAAGAAAAATATTATTTTGAAAATAAGAGGATGAGGTTTTCCCTAAATAGTCCTTTTTCTTTAATAAAACTATTATGGTATAATTAATTTCTTTTTAAGCAAATTAATTGAGGATTAAGTTATCAAATGGTGCATTGATAAATATGATGTCGTATACAATTTGAATTCTTGTCATACAAATATATAAATAGTGAATTTTGTATAAACAAATGATGATTGAACTTTTTTTAAAACTATAGCAGCTTTCATTATAAAGGCACCACTTAGTGCCTTATGATAGGTGTTTTAAGCCTATATTGCTTACAATAATTATACATGTGAAAACAGACAGGAGAAAACACACATCTTTTTTACTGATTTTAAGAAGTTTGAAAATGAACTAATGACTAAAAGACAAGCTCCGCCCACTCTTCAAATCATAATTAATATAAAACACATTTTCTTGTTTTTTTTCCTACTGCTTTAAAGTATGTTTTTACTAAATAATTATTCTAATGTAAAACCAATTACAGTAGAGGATTTTTACAACACAATTCTATATAATTCTGTTCTCTACAGAATGCACAACTTCTCAGATGTATACAATGAATTTTGCTGTTAAGAAGCACCTACAATCCACATTGCAGAAATATTGCTAGCTCTAAAGTACAAAAATTGAAACATTATTATGTTATGTTGTTAATTATGCTGGTTAATGTTTCAAAAATTGAAACATTACATACATTAGCAGAGGAAGGAAGGGGGAGGAGAAAATCTCCTCCCAGCGGTAATTATGTGTTTTTTCCATGCCCCTTTGGCTAAATTTGTGTTTTTTCTGCGATCCTTTGGCGAATTTTGTGTTTTTTTCACAATCAGTGTAAAATTGTACACTATAAAGTTCTGCATTATGTAGGTATTTTGTGTGTCTCTTCTAGTATATTTCGCACATCAAAAATAGAAAAATATGCTTTAAAAATTTAATTATGCATATTTTCATGCACTTTAATTTCATGCATTTTAATATGAAATTTAGGATAGTTTATTGCTTAAATTTCTTATTTAAAAAGGATCCCATTATGATAGTTTACCAAGCGTACAAAAAGGATATTCTTGTATGTATTATGAAGATCAGATACTATACAATAAAAAATTATATGGAAAGTAATATTATTAAAAGGTAGTTATTTCCTGTTATACAAATTGTACTTGATATGCACATTTTTTGGCTGAGTATGTTAGGAAGTAAAAATTTAAATAGTACACTTTTTTCACCTTAGCATATCTGTGTGTGAATGTTCAGCTTTTTTTTTTTTTTTTTTTTTTTTTTTTAATACTGGGCACCATGCCTGTCTTTTTTTCTTTTTAATAAGTCTCAATTAAAGTATCTAAAATAAGCTGCATTTTCATGTTTTGAGAAAAAATCCTAGCAATATCACCAATCATATGTTCTTTACAGTGGGGAAGAGGGGGTGAGGGGGAAGCCTCACAGCGAAAATTCTTCACAAAAAGAAAAATTTACAAAAGTAGCAAGAAGAAATTTCAGGCATCTTCAAAGAAAAAAGAAACTTATAATACAAAAAGGGTTATAACAAAATAGGGTACTACTTAGTTATCCGTCGACCAATTTCACCAAATTATATAAATCGCCAAGCCACTCGCCAAATTATACAAATTGACATAATTTTTATTTTAAATAACGAAACAAATAAATTAGTATAACATTAATAAAAATACAAATAAAATGTCGAAATAAAAATCACTTGATGACATAAAACACGTGTAACTTGCTTAAAGTTAAGTGAATGTGACATTTACGATCAACCATTATTGTTTGGTGATAGAGTTTTGGTCAACGGGATAACCAAGTACTACCCAAAAATGACAATACAGTTTTACAAACAATACTCTATTAATAGCTAAAAATGTATATTTTAAAATAAATATTTAACATTTATAATACAATTTAGCTTAATTAACAAATTATCAAAGATCTATCAAAGCTATTCATAAATTAAGTCTTGCAACATTACAGGATGCTACATGGAAAAGATGAGGGATATTTTAAAATAACTGATATACATCAGATATTAAGAGACAGTTCAGCCAATAGATTCCATTCACTTTAGCTTAAAAACTGAAATTTAATATTTTAATTCATTTAGTCATTTTTTTCCAGATTGTACACAAAAAAATTCTTCTGTAACAAAAATGTAAAAAAGACTAAATTATTACTAAAAAAGGCAGCTATAGGCTGAGAGTATCATAGAGTTCCTGTTATTAAATTTTAAACACCTGTAAAACACTGCATTGATCTGGCACAATATTTTATAGATACTAAAACATTCTAATATAAACATATATATTAATAAAAGAAAGTTTCACTCTGTGTGTGTGTCCATGATGACTAGCAAAATCTATCGGTTGACGGTAGTACAAGGTCCTCTCCTGCTGCACCTGAGGTTCAGAATTTTTATTTTATTTTTAAACTAATGAAGATATTAATTAAAAACGACAATGAACTCTCATGAAAAACTTATCTTTCTCATTCAGAGCTCTGAAAGTGCTTGTGCATGCCTAGAACCCAATTTATGCATGGGGTGGAAGCGAAGAAATGACCACCTGATTTTCTTTGTGTTGTTTCATAGTTTTGCTTTAACCAAAATCAACCAAACTACTTGGTACAGTTAAAATTGAAAGACATATTTCAAAAGATCGTACTCTTAAAGTCTGAAATGTTGCAATCAATTCGAAAAAATATTGCAGTTAACCTTTTGTAAACACTTTCTCAAAAAGAGTCGTTTTCCTGAAAAATGTTTTTCTTTGTTTTTTAAAAATACGAATTTTAACCCTTTCAAAAACATTGCTGAACGCAGGTCACTTTGCAACTCACGAAGACAATATTTTTTTAATGCTAAAAGTAACCAAACATCCATATCTTAACACAATCTTTTTAAAGCATCTCAATAGACATCACCTACAAAAATTTCAAAATGTTCAAATGGGTAAAAGTATTTAAAAAAAAAAAAATAAAGTGTGAAAATTTCAACAAAAACAGTAAAAATCCGAGTGTTCTGTCACGGATTCACTTACTTTCGGCTCATGTTTTCACTAATAAACTTATATTTTTTTCACGAAATTTTAAAGAGTGCTTGGATACAGTTATATTTATAACTTATTAAAATTCCAGAGAATTCAGATGGTAAGAACTAGGACTGGGCGATGCAGAAATTCCTAAAATCGATTTATCATCATCTAACATCAAGATTTAGAGCTAAATCGCGATTTAAAACAGATTTTACCTTTTAGAATATGGAAGCCTATTTTTAATTTTAAGTAACAAAATACGGTCTTTATGCAGTCCCTCCCCCCTCCTCCTGTATTATTTAGTATACATAGCTTTTAATTTTACAAAGACATTTGAAAAGAGGTATATTTTACACATAAAGAAACTTTAAATGCCCCCCAAAACACTCGTTTTTTTTTCATTTAAAAAATTAGTGACCCATTTATTTTAATACCTTTTATAAACTCATTCTTTAAGAAATAATATAAAAGAAAAGTTTTATTTTTGTCTGACTTGTTATGGCCGCTACAATCAAAATTCCTTAAGGGGGGGGGGGGGGGGGACTTCCACTAGCCCAACCAAATAGCATCTCATTGCTAACAACATACACACACTTTTTTTTTTTTTTTTTACAGACACAGAATTAAAAAGTTATTGGGGTAAAGATGAAGCAGATTCAATAAATTCAATGATGAATTTAACTGTTAAGGCTGTTGTTCTCAAATACAAAAGAGCAACTTTATGACATGTTTTAATTTATTTTTGTTCAGAAATACATGAAACTAGCAAGTGTTTTTTTTTTTTTTTAAATGCAATAACTCTTTCAGAAAATATTGTCAAAGTGGGCATTTTGAAACTAATTTCTGCACAAAAGAAGAATAACCACCCAAGGAAGGAAGAAAAACGTCTTTGTCACGTGATCAAAAATCGCTTATAACTCAATGAGTAATTTATTTATCAAAAAATAGAAAACATAGTCATTCCAAATCACTTCCACAGTCAGGCCTTCCAATTTTATATTTTTCCATTAAAAAATGAATTTGTAAATGTTTCAAAATGTTTTGCGCTTGTTGAGCAGAGCAGTTGAGCCTTAACTGTTATCATGAAGAGAAAAGTAGTAAAAAGAGAAGATATGAGAAATAAGGTGCAATTTTACTTTTTTTTTTTACAATTAGATAATAACATTTGACACAACGCTGACATTCATATAGCGGATGGAGAAGGATTGAAAGTGTGAGCCTTGGAGCACATTACTGCAAAAAATGCAGATTTTTTTGCAACTGTTAGCAACTTGTAAGATTAGTAATAAAATATAATCTTAAAATATATCCCTTTTTAATGATAACAAAATGTAAAAGAAAGCAGAAAATCACAGATCTACAGAAAAATCTAATGAATGCCCCCTCCACCCCTCCCCAATTCTGCAGTAAAAATCAAGTTACTTGACTCATTTACAGAACTCAATTAAGGTATTTTTATTTAATTACAAAATAATAATAAATTCAAACTAAAATATTCCAATATTACCCAAACATAAGAAAATTAATTTTTCATCAAAATAATGCATAAAAATATAAACTCAAAATTGATGAATTTGGATTTTAACCCTAAGAGAGACTTTTTTTTTCAGACATAAATAGTGAATCAATTTCAGCAAGATACTCTATCCACTTGGCTGGTGTTGATATTGGATTTCAAACCCGAAGCATGACTATTTTAAAATATTGTAATTAATTACAGAATAAAAGAAAATAAAGACTATATATTAAAATATTATCAAACATGTAAAAAATGATTTTTTCATTAAAAGAATGCATAAAAATAAAAGCTGAAATTCGATGAATTTTTATTTTAAATATGAAACTTTATTCTTTTTTTTTCAACCATAAACACTCAATTTCAGAGGAAAAATCTTATTTGAAAAATAAAAATATTTCATGCGGATCATGACCAAAATCGTGATACATGAAACAACGCAGAACTCTACTTCAAAATATTTTCCTTAATTACAAAATAATAGAAAATAAATGCACGTTAAAATGTTACTAAAACATGTAAAAAATGACTTTTTCATCATAAGAAAGCATAAAAATATAAATTGAAAGTCGATGAATTTGGATTTCAAATATAAAACTTTATATAGTTATTTTTTAATCATGTAAATGCTGAATCAATTTCAGGAAAAGAATCTTGAAACAATGCAGGATTCCAGTTTAAAATATTACTCAAATATGTGAAAACTTAATTTTTCATCAAAAGATTGCATTAGCATATAAACAGAAATTCGATGAATTTGGATTTTAAGAATTAAACTTTACTTTTTCTATTCAACTTTCAACCATATAATTTCTTAATTTCTAAAAAATACACATTCCAATCTCATGAACTCTGAATCTCATTTACAAAGTAAATATAAATTTTTACTTAAATCGTTGTTTTCTTAAATCCTCTTTATCTTAAATTGCCTTTTTCTTAAAATCAGAGAGAATTGAGGCTCGATGTTTGCTTATCAGATCCTGCTAAATCGATTTAACACCAGTTTGCCATGTTTTTCTTAAATTGCCTGTTATCAGAAAGCATTGAGACTGGCGATGTTTGCTTAAATTGGATCCTGCTAAATCAATTTACCGTCAACTTGCCATGCAAGAAGTAGCTACATCAAACAGTTTTCCGGTGTTATCTCTGAATCGGTATTTTGTTTTAAATCGATTTAAAGCCAATGGCTAAATTGTGATTTAAGACAATGGCTAAATCACGATTTCCGATGTTAGCTTAAATCAATTTAAGACCAATGTTTAAACTGATTTTCGATGCAAGCTTTAAATCGATTTAAGGCAACTGATGCAAAAACAAGAAAATCCATTTCTTTCTCAACTAGATATCAATATTTTTTCATAAATTTTTATAATGAGGTGCATAACTGTCATACTTATACCTGCTGAAAATCTCAAATAATTTGAACAACAGGAACTTTAATTATTTTTTGTTTTAACTACTGAAACAGATCAAGTGAACAAAAGTCGTCCTACGAGCCCTTTTATCACTAAATATCAGTATTTTGGCATGATTTTCTCAGCTAGGTTACAAAAACATTATGTTTTTATCTCCTAAAAATTTCAAAGAGTTTGGACAATAATGACTATTTTTTTTAATAATTTAAAATACCAGACGACTGCAGCCCCTCCCTTCCTTTTCCGACATATTTCAAAATTACACATTGACTCCAAAAGTCAAAATACACAAAATAGGTACTTTCAATTCTCCTTGAAGTACTGCAAACCATTTCAAAAAATACGAAAACCAACCCGTTGAAAGAAAATTCCTGAAGTCTCTTTTCATTTTTTCCACACATTTTGCAGTAGGATTAACATTACACACATTTTGATTTAAAAAATATGCTTAATTTTATACAACAGTTCAGAAATTTTAATACTATATACAAATCTTTTAGCTAATCATCTAGTATCGATTTGGTTCAGGTATAATCGAATTTAAAGATGAAAAAATTAGTTTGAAAATCAAAAAATTTCACTCAGGATTTCGGTGTAAAAATAAATAAATAGTTACACATAAAACAGGGATTTTTACAACTAAAATATCAATATTTTAGCACAAAAATTACACAAAGTCATCGGAAACATATTTTGAACTCAGAAATTTGGTTAAGAATTTATAACATATAGGAGGGAAATAATGAGTTTTAATTTCAAAAATTTTGCAATAAATTCCATTCATCAGAAGAAAAAAAAAAGAATGAAAAAGAAAAACAGAAGAAAACACTGCTTTTTACAACTCAATATCAATGTCTTAGCATAAAAATTATACACACAATTTGGATGACAAGAAAAGTATTTTAAATGTTGAATCACAATCCTCCTTTCTTGTTGCAGTTATTTTGAGCCCTTTTACTGCTAAATATCAGTTGTTTTTTTAACCGATTTTTCACAGTCAGCAGATACTTATTTTATATACAGTGAAATACGTTTAACACGAAACTGCGGGGACCGGAGTTTTTTTCCGTGTTAAAAGAATTTCGCATTAAAAGATTCTTTAAAAAAGAACAAAATCCAAACATTTTTGACATCGTCAAATTTTATTTCAATTTCCTGTTAAAGTACTAGTAAGTTGCATCCATTAGGATAAAAAGCAAGAAAATTTGTATTGTTTTAGAGAGAAAAAATCAGATTCAGATCTTTTTTTTAAGTGTTTTTTCAACATTCTGAGATCTAGCTTGTTTAAACCAAATAAGCAAAGCTGTCTCTAAATCCTCATGCTTAGCAGTTCTCATACATTTTCTCTCAGGCTTAAACATACTGCGCTCAAACATTAACATAATGGGATCCCTGTTTTTTATTATTGTTGATAATGTAAAATTGGCAATTCAAAACTTTTTGCAGATTTCCGTTTTCGTCCTTTTGTTTCATTAACTGCATTAAGCAGCTTCATCTTCATTTGAAGCGAAATACCAGTTTGATTTCGCACCGATTTCTCAGCAATTGTGCTCATAAAACAAACTAATTTACAAAAAACACGAAATTCACTGATTTCCACCCAAAATTCAGTTGTTTTAACACAAAATTCTCCAATTTCAACTCAAACTTACAAGCTCGAAAGCGAATTTTTTTTCTTGTTAAACGATTTTTGTTTCGTGTTAAAAGAATAAAAATGTAATGCATTGTGTACTGTCCAGACCGCTATATCATTTTGCGTGAACCGATTTTTCATGTTAAGCGTTTTCGTGTTAAACGTATTTCACTGTATCTAAATTTTTAAGCATTTGAACAATTACAGGTTGTGAAATACAAATAAATTATATTTTTGTTAAAAAAAACATTTTGTAACGAAAAGTGAAATCCTGTTACTCAAACGAAAAAGTCTTCTTACGAGTGCTTTTATCACTAAAAATTAATATTTTTTCATGTTTTTCCTTTAAGAATATAAATTCAGACAAACTTGAGTTAAAAATATAAAATCACAGAAATTTAAGGTTCGTTAAAATCACAGGTCTGGGCAATGCCGGACGGGTCAGCTAGTTTATAAATGAAGTATAAAACTCCTCAGAATGAAAACTCCTTACACTGATGTAAATTTTCATGATTAAATGAAAAAGATTAGAAGCATTGTACATTGCAGTTTTATTATCACAGTACTTTCAACATGATAAACATCAATATTCACAGTTTATAGAAAGAATGAACACCATAAATATTTAGATGGAATGTACAAGGTACATTATTGAATAATAAATACTCAATAACACTAATTCATTTAATAAATCTTCACAGTAAATATTAACTTGTTAAATTCAATGCACAATAAACATTATGTATAAATATTTATTAAAAAATAATTTAATGCCTACAATAAGTAACAGATCAAACTAACAAACACAATTCACACAGTGGCTGAAACTTGCATAAGTGGCCCTTCGAGATATTTGGCTAAGGCTTCAGCTTTTGCTTTCAGAATGCCAAGATCAACATTGGAATCAGCTTGTAGGCAAAGTAAAAGATTTGCTACTCCTGTTACAGCAACATAACCTCCCTATAAATAAGAAAACAAACATTAATGCACACATATTTCTTTTTAGATCATTTTAAGCTGAAATAAAATTTAACTAAAAAACAAAAACTACAAAAAAGAGGAAATGCTTTGTCTCCTCCATATCTAAATTTCTTCCCTATTGGGGAGAGGTGCAAAACAGGAAGAAGAAATTTCAATGGAGAATTTAATTATTTAAAATTCATAAAAACTTTCTATTGCTTAAGAAAGGTATGTGTTTTGTGTGTGTTTAGTATATGGTATATATTTCATTGTCTGGAGTCATTCGTCTTGAGTGGTGACAAATTTTATGATTATGGTTTTCAACTCAATTAAAACAAACATTTCAAGTGGTTTGTTTTTAATGTGTCACTTTTCTTAAGAAATAGAAAGTTTTTATGAATTTTAAATGTTTGTGAAAAGGTGTTTTTTTAAATTTCAGGATTTAAAAAAACATTTTTCACATAATTATTTATTTGCTAGACTGAAACTACCTGTATTCTAAAAATTTCATTTCTTTTTTTGGTAACTTTCAACATTACTGATTGATTTAAGCTGTATCGGTTCAAATGAGGCACTCTATTTATCACTTTTTATAATTATCGGTCATCATTGACTCAAGACGTGAGTGCACATTATAAAGTAAGCAATGCATATATGACTAAACTTTGAAAATGCTTTTCACTTGCGCATTAAAAGCTGCACACTTAACAGTAACAGAAATTTTTTTAGTTTGCAGAATGTTTCGAATACTCTTTGAGAAAGTTCTAGTATAACAGATGATCATTTACAAAAATCATCATTATAAAAGATACATCGAGGTATGTATATCTAAAACATTTTTTAATTACATGAAATTCGTATAATTAGAAAATCCTTCTGTGTTGCAGATAAATTATAAAATTTTATTTTATATGAAAATAAAAAGTTTTGGTCAGAGGTATAGAGAGCCAACTAGGGCCACACGTATAATTATGAAATTAATTAATAATTCTATATATTTATGTAAGTATTAATTACTAAAAAAAGTCTGGATATTTACGGTTTTGGCCGAAAATAGGAAGATTACCAAAATTTGGCTTTGATCTTAAAAACCTATTTTGGTTGATCCTTCGTTAAAACTATTAATTTCCTGAGGAGATCACTAGAATCTTATTAAATATATGAATGCATTTTACACCCACAGGTTTGACATTAGTGAGAAGAATTTGGAAGTCGACTGACTAACAGTTCTAACATTTTAATTAATAAAACTTTAAACTTTATAACTTCTTCAGTAAATTAAAATAAATGATAAAATTTTCTTACATTCTACAACAAGCACTTTAAAAGCTGAGAGAAATTTTGAAGGAATTAGAAAATTTTACAGCCATATAGTATTTATTTGTCAAGAAGAGACTAAAATAAAAATATAAATAAATAATAGAAATGGTAGCAACTCAACAAGAATAATTTTCCCGTCCTTTTGATTTAGCAAGGGAGTTTTTAAATGCACCTAAGAGCAGCTACTGGACTCTGGAGTGGGCCATTATTTTCAGAGGTTGTCACACATACATGATGTTCCTAAAATCTTCAAAAAACTTTTTCATCAGTGAGACAGCATGTGCTGTCAGCCACATTCTGAGTAATGGAATGTTTAAGTGTTGTTTGGATATGAATGGTGGCATTCCAGCAATTATCAACATGCCATCATATTTCATAGAAATGAAAGTAAATCTGTAGAAAATATTGTTACAATATTGTAAGAAACAAAAACCCAAATTCAGCCTGGAAAGATATACTGTATATTTGACTGGATAAGTGAATTGGGATCCTGGTTTCCTGGACAAAAATTGTCTGTTTTGAATCTTATTATCACTTCTGAAAGTTTGTTGCATTTTATTAAAAAACAACCTGTTTGTGATAAAGCAAGAACCAGATTATCACCAGACAATATTAAGGAACTTGCATTTGTACATCCTTAATTCCTATGAAAGTTGTAATTAAGAATGAATTTTCTTAAGTGTTGCTTTTCAAACAGCACATAATGTAAAAACATCATCTTTTATTTAGATATGATTCTACTTCTTAACTACTCTGAATATCTTTAATAACTGACAGTTAAAAATAGAAGTTATGTAAGGTCATGGGTGCAAGAAGTCTATTCATATTAAGGGGCCGCTGCACTGAAACTCCTTGATCGCAAAATCCCATGTTAACTAGGGTGGTTCAAAAAAACTTTTTTTGAGCTAGAGTCCAGGTCACCCCCTAATTTTTTTAGACTCATCAATAGTATAATACTGGTAAATTTTTAGCTTCTTACTCAAATTCTAAGAGGGTGCTCAATGACCTCCTACAATTTAACATTAGCAGAAGCAACAATATTTTATACTGCAGAAATATTTAATTTTTGCCAGAAGTTTTTAGAAGAAATTTAGTTTGTTATATTATATATATTTGCATTTAAATATTTCTGAAATATTTTATTATATGTAGCAACATTTCTGAGAATTATTTACATGATAAAGTTACAGACAACAATAAACCAAAACAAGAATTCTACCAACTCTTTTCACAACCAATTGAAAACAATTTGTCAGTGAAACATTTAATTTTTCATGATAGTTTTTATTTTAAACAATTATCTTATAGATTTTCAAATTCTGCATCCGCCAACAAATATCTGTCTCATAAATGTTTACATTTAGCTCATGGCTACTCCTAAGTGAAAGGTGACAAATGAAAATAATATTTAAAATAGATTTTAATTATTTATTGCAAGAGTAATACTAAGTCTCTATATAAGATAAAATAATCACAAAATTTGTGCATTAATCATCAACTTTAATTTTATGAAAAATAGCCATTCTTTTCTGTTTAAAGAAATTTCAAAGCTAAAAATGTGCAATGGCTCTGGTTTCAGTAATGAAACGCCTTAGTAATAAAATTTTTTTGGTTTGTCTAAGATCAGTAGATCAATTGACTATATTATTGAAACAACTAACTATGACAAGACAAATCCTTCAGAGCATCCTTCATTTATCAGTTGAAAGAATCAAAATTGGTACAATATGTTAGTCATTTGACAGTTAAAGAATTAATGCAGATACAGCAGAAATCTGCAGTTCCTACAAAACAAAAGAAACACATGCATCATTAAACAAGTTGGAAATTGCTCGTTAAATGTGGCAAATGAGGTGCGTTCGTACTATAACTAGTTTTATAAATATTTTTTTCGCCGCATATTGTACAGAATGTATATTTTAGTGTACTTCGAAAGGCTATAACATCATTAATTTGCACTTGAAACAATTTTTTCCCATTGGCTGTAATGTAACGGAAAACTTATGACTGTCCCTGTAATTAAACTATACATCCGATTTTCATAAAATATGAAATGACTCGACAAAATCTTGCAACATTTATATATTTATAATTTCAGACCATTCGGAAGGCTGTAACATCATTAAAATGCACTTGCAATAATTTCTTCCCATTGGCCGTAATGTAACGGAAAATTTTGATTGTCCCTGTAATTAAACTATACATCCGATTTTCATAAAAATTGAAATGATTCGACAAAATTATGCAACAATTATATATTTATAATTTCAGACCATTCGGAAGGCTGTAACATCATTAAAATGCACTTGCAATAATTTCTTC
The DNA here is from genome assembly GCA_963932465.1 of Maratus speciosus. Taxonomy (NCBI): domain Eukaryota; kingdom Metazoa; phylum Arthropoda; class Arachnida; order Araneae; family Salticidae; genus Maratus; species Maratus speciosus. Next base: position 438,070,933 of record OZ010792.1, on the reverse strand, counting down.
CCATTGGCCGTAATGTAACGGAAAACTTTTGATTGTCCCTGTAATTAAACTATACATCCAATTTTCATAAAAATTGAAATGACTCGACAACATTATGCAACAATTATATAGTTAAAATTTTAAACGATTCGGTTGGGTAGTTTTTGCTCTGTTATATGCGGACGGACAGACAGACGGACGGACAGACAGACAGACGGACTGAACGACAACTATAGGTGCTACGTATTTATATAATTACGAACGCACCTAAAAAGCAATTCTTGCTGCAGGTTGTACAAGCAAACAGAAAATACATTCCATCAGAAACAAAGAAAAAATCAGTTTTAGACACTATTCTGTATTACTAAAGATCAAATAGGATTACATTTCTATTATTTACTTCTACATTGTTTTATTCTTTTCTAAGAAATTAATTTTGGAGGTCTTTATTTTTTTTAAACAAACATATAGAAAAATTATAATGGAATACACTAACTTATGAAGTTAGTGGTGGTTGAGCACCCTCTTACTGTTGAAATATGCAGTTCAAATTCTGCCAGAATATTGCTGTACACAAGTCTAAAAAAATTGAGGGGTGGCCTGGTATGTATGTGAAACTTTATTTTTTACATAGATGGCTGAACCACCCTAATGTTAACCTATAGGAAAATTTTGAAGTGTGACTGCTCATTGCCTAATATAATTACAGTATGGAACCAGTGATCCAGAATGACATTTCCAATCCATTGATTTCAGAATCTTTTCAGAAAAAAAGTGCCATATAGTGCCAGTTTGACATGTGCATTGCTTGATACAATACAATATGAATAGTATAACTTGATGCCAACATCTAGTACCTGAAATAGAGGCATATTTAGTTAGATATTTGACATTTTGATTGTTATGCAAAGGAAACGTAAGAATTTTTGCTTCCAAGATATCCCCATAAGTTGTGTTCTTTCTAACTCCAATTAACTTTTGATCTTGTTTGGACTGAATCTTAATTTGTGTAATCTAATAATCAATTTGAAATCAGCAGCAGTGCCACAGCTACATATTTTCTACCAATCTGATCAAATGGGTGTTGCTTTAATGCCCAACCAGTTATCCAGAAAAACTAGTTATCTGGAATACATCAGACTCCAACAGGGTTCCTACGCAATTCTGATAAAAAAATTTCCCTGACTTTTCCAGGTTTTCCCTGACTTTATTTAAAAATTTCCCTGACTTTTCTCAGTAAAAATTCAGCCTACATATTGTTGTAAATCCCTCTACAATAGACTTTAATTTAGATAAATACTAAAAAAAAAGTATGTGCTGTATGAATTTCCGATTTTTTAATTATTTTTCATATTGTTATATAGTTTGCACAAATTTCATATAAAAATTTTTGATTGGATGAATAATTAATTCAAAATTTCTTTGTTTACGATGATAATAGAAATTCCGATGGAAGTAGTACATAAAAAATTCCCCGACTTTTCCCTGGCCTTTTCAAATATTTTAAAAATTCCCTGACATTTCCCTGACTTTTTGCCTAAATTTTCGAATTCCCTGACGTTTCCCTGTTTTCCCTGACCCTTAGGAACCCTGTCAATCATTCCAGATAAATGGTTCTATAGTCTATACTATACTGTAAACTGTATTAAAATATCATTTTCACCATCAGAAAGTAGACGTCAGAAGCAGATGATGTACGTTTTTAAAAATTGTCCACATAAATTTTAAATATTTTTAAAAAGATGGTAAAATTTAATCAAATGGAAATTTCAAAATTTATAGGGATGTACTTAAAATTTACGGAGATAATTTTTAAAAACGTACATCATCGGCATTTGACGTCTACTTTCTGATGGTGAAAACAGTATTTTAATAATTATATTAGGTAATGAGTCATCGGGCTTGAAAGTTTCCTCATAGGCTAACATGGGATTTCATGATCAAGGAGTTTCAGTGCAGCAGAGCCTTAAGACTGAAAACTTTTCCAAGTATCAGGTATAACCAAATGGACATGGACTAGATATCTATGACTTGCTGTATGATTAAAAATTGTTCTTTTATAATAGAAGAAAGGGATTAAAAGTTTTTGCTAGTAAAATTGCTGTCATTTAAGTACATGAAGTGGAATTTATTATCAGTCAGGAAGCCCTTGAAGACTGAAATCAGTCCTGAGACTGTAGATTTGCACCCAAGCGTAAGATTTAAAAATTTATTTTTTTAAGTGTCGGTTTGCCCAAATATTTTGATATTCAGCATAACCAAATATTCAGTACTCCGTAACATGGCTCAATAGATACGGAATATTTGGTGCATCCCTAGTCGAAATCAACAAATGCATTTTACTTTATTAAAAACTAAAGCATTTTTACCTCACAATCAATAATGATGAACTTTAGAGATTCAGCATTTTGGGTTGTGCACCCATTCTTCTCATATGCCATCCATATATTACTAGTTATGGCTGCTGTTAGCTTAGCATCTTTACCAGCATAACCAGAGTAGGCCAAGAGCGTCCCTTCCCTATTCAACAATCTGAAATAAAAGAAAATCATCAGTCACATTGTAAGCAATAACATCTGTACTAAAAATGATTTGAGTAAGAATGATTAATATGCTTTATATAAAAAGGTTTACTTGACTAAATACATTTAAAAAATTAAGTATTACAAAGTTAGTCTGTTTTAAGGGGGCTAATAAAGTTTCAAATGATGAAGATATGTATTTTTGAACTTTTAAGAATGTCATATAGATATTCCTATAAGAAAATTCCTAAAATCATGGTCATATTAAAGGTAACTAAGGTAAATTACATTCAACTATAAATACAGTAGAAGATCTTTATAACGCAAACCTAAAAATGCAAGCTTGTGTGTTATATGGATCACCTTTCATACAACATTAAATTTACTTTGCAAACATGGTCAAATGTCTCAAGCATATCAAAATATATAGAATAGAATATCTTTATATTGCATTCCTTGTTACCAGGAGTTATACAGATTATAAATATTTGCCTAATATAGAACATTTCACTTATTGTTAAATTTACTGTATAAATATTGCCCAAGTATGTCTGTACTAAATAATTCATTATATTACTCATTTAAAAATTTATTGTAAGAATAGCAATTTTTTATTAAAAAGCTCCGAATTAAGGAGATTTAGTTGAACTAATGCATCAAACTTAGTCCTCTAGAGAATCGGAATTTTGTACATTGTGGGAATCCAGGTGCTTCTTAATTCAAAATTCAGTGCTGACATCTGAGAAGTTGCGCGTTATATCTTATATGGACAATTACGTTAATATAGAATTGCATTATAAAGATTTTCTACTATATGTTGTCAAACTTTAAACTCAATTATCTCAAAATACTGTTTTTCAATGGTTTTGCTGCAATAAAGTTTGAATAAGGTAACAGATCTACGTATTTTATTTTTACATAAAGGAAATTAATTTCTCTACAAATTATACATGAAAAACAAAAGATTTTTGAAGTTATTACAAAATATATTATCAATTTTTTTTTATAAATTTTAATTTTAAAAATTTTTTTGACAATTTTTGGAACTACTTAGTTACCCCGTCGACCAAAAATCTATCCCAAACTATAAAATTAAATGTCAACAATGGTTGATTATAAATGTCACATTCACATGACTTTAAGCAAGTTACATGTGTTTCATGTCATCAAGTGATTTTTATTTTGACGTTTTATTTGTATTTTTATTAATGTTATACTAATTTATTTGTTCTTTTGTTATTTAAAATAAAAATTATGTCAATTTGTATAATTTGACGATTTATATAATTTGGTGAAATTGGTAAACCACTGGATTTACTAAATAATACCCAATTTTTTATTTGTTTTGGGAATGATCCAGAGACAACATAACAAACAGTATAAAAAAGAAGTGACGAAATAAAAAAGAAAGAGAAAATATGGAACCTGGACTTCAAAATCATGGCAAAACTAGTTTGCAAGATTAATTTTGTCATGCAAGATTAAAGCTTTGTTACTAATTTTTATCATTTTTATTTCTATAAAATATATACAAATAAATGCAAAAAACAATAAGTAATAGTCTGAATCAGGGTTGGCAAAAAAAAGGGGGTTTTTTGTACAAAACCAAAAAAACTGGTTTATTTGGTTTAAACCAGGTTTTTTTTTTAAATATCATTTCCTATTACATATAGATGCATATCAGTTGATAAAATAAACATTTTTGGATATTTTATAAGTAATATAACTTCATTTGAAAATATTCTAATTAAATACCGTTCTCTCTCTGACCGCAACATCGCATGAAATTTGGGTGTGACATAGATGACGCGTCTGGTTTTTGTCATGATTGTTTCTTGCGGGAAAGCAGTGACGTAATTCACCCTAACTTCCTTCAATTTTCGTTTCCCCTGTAATTTGCAATCCTTTTTCTGACATATTGAAATTTACCTGTTTCAAAAAGTTATTTCCTAAAATTATAGAATGGCTCAAATTCTTTACGACGTATAAATCTGCATTCACTGTGTAACCATCTATTTCAATTTTTACGGTCGTAAAATCCTACGAGTGTAATTTGACTATCACAAATACCTGACAAAACCAAGTCATTTTCATGCAATTTAGGGCATCCCAGGGCTGTATAAGTATCGTTGCTACACATATTGACGTCACTTCATGTATCAATTAAAGCATTTATATTTTTCCCTAAAATCCCCACGCTTTTTATCATTTTATCAACCAGATTTGAGTTATTGCTTACGGCAGCATTTGCATTTTTAGGAGAATTATTTGTACACTGGTCAGACCTGTGGCCAGGAATTTTGCACTTCCAGCAGACTGGACTTTCTTTTTTTCAGGGGCAATCCCTAAAACGGTGGGAAAGGTCATTGCAATTGAAACAATGGATTTTTGTATTTAAATTCTTTTGGGGGGTAGGTGTGTAGTTTTTCTCATATGGTATGCGACTAATGTCATTTCGATGGAACGCTCTATTATTTTCACTGCCTTGACGTTTCCTAAATTCCGTGTTTGTGGGCTTAATTTCAGTTTTCCGTAAGTTAATTCTGGCGGTTTCAAAATCATCCAATTTATTAGTCAATTCTACACTCGTAATTTTTGGCAATTCGTCACAAAAGTGTTCTTTCATTTCTAGGGACAATTTTCGCCTAATCTGGTCAATGATTAAAATATTTTTTAACTCTTCGAACGTTGATATGTGTAATCCCAATAACCATTCATTCAGAAAATTTGTGATTTCAAAGGAGAAATCTTTCCATGACGCTGAATTTTGTTTTCTATGTAAAAAGAATTTTTGCCTGAATTGCTCTGGTGCAAGTTTGAAACATCTTAAAAGTATTTTCTTTACACAGTCGTAATCACTGGATAGTTCTTCACTTTCATGATTTACTAAACTAACAATATCAAGCGGTAACAGTGCCAACAGATATGTAACCCATTCATCTTTTTCTATCCCAAGACGCTTCGCTTGCCGTTCGAAAAGGGTTAAGTAAATGCAGTGGCGTAGCTACATATTCAGCGCCCTGGAGCAAGTACAGTTTGTGCGCCCTCTTGTCACTCGAAATTGTTCTGCGCAATTTTGTTTTGAAGTTTAAAATTTATATTATATTCTTTATTTGATTTAAAATCTTACCTTCATTTGAAAATCACAAAGTAATTTTAATAACGTATTAAATACAAATAACTAAAAATAAATAATGAATAGAAAAATGAATTATAATTATTTATGTGCGGAGTACCTATCAATATTTTCTGCTAATTGTGCGGTATTTTTATTTTAAATGCGCCAATGGGTCAACATAATGTACCGCTCTTAATATCTGTTTTTTTTTAAGGGTTTCGAATTTTTTACTTTTCGCATATGGATGAAACACTTTTTAATTTTTTTAGTGCCAGAAAATACTAAAATTCCGTAAAATTCAAAGTATAATAACTCAATAAATTTCGGTCGTACAAAAAAGAATTTTTTATTAATTTATCTGTTAAAGTTAGGAGATTGTTCTAAATATAACGTATAGAATCCAGGGAACTAATAAAAATGTAAACCTCGTAACTTTTTAAAAATATTTTGACATAAATTACTTTTAAGAGGATGAAGAACAACTTTGAAGCTTTTTTACTATTGCAACTATATATCTACAGCTATAATGGTTTAGAAAGATAGCCAATGGACTATAAAAGTTAACATCGTGGTTGTCACTGGTAAACTTGAGCAATTTGGCTAATCGCTAAAGAAAAACTAGCCAAATTCACATAATGGCAGTAATGGATTCGTCATGAAATACTGAGTATCAAAATACAAACAATGAGCTACACAGAAAAGGTTTAATCGTATATCATTAAGAGTGTCGCCGAAAGAAAAAGAAAAACACCTCTTGCAATTTCGCGATTTCAATCTTTAGTTTTCTCACCAAATGAAGCATTTAGGCTCAGTGGCGATCGGCAGCGAGAACCCTGACTGACACCCTCATATATTACTCAAGATTTTAGTTTTTACTTTCTATAAATATATAGTGTAAGGAAAGAAATAGGAAAGCCTTGTAATCACAATAAAAATAAATGAACATAATAGAATATTTTTATTTTCCAAATACTTTGAATCCGTTCTCACACTTTTTTCAATTATTCAATATGTATGTGTGTATGTTAAAATTTCTTCACGTTTTCAGATTCTCAGAGCACGATTTGGTGTGTTTTTGATGATGATGGCAGGTATATCATAAATCTGTTGCAAGAATTGTATTAATTTTCGAAGAAATCGGCTGACGGGTTTGGTATCTAAACTATTTTTCAGCCATTCAGTGACAATAACCGATAAACATTTTCTCTTAAATTTCAATTAAATTATTTTTTATTGTTCACGTTTATCTTATACTTATACAACAATGTTTCGCCACGCAGACAGTGGCGGCTCGACAAATGGTTCACAATCACTATACTACTAGTAATTTCATATACATATATATATATTTATTTATCCTTGTTTGATCTTAGAAATTCCCACCATTAAATCAGATCAAATTTTATACCAGTATTTTGGTAGAAAAGTGATTGTGAACCCCCGAAGAGCCGCTACTGCATGCAGTGTCGCACTCGGTCACTGTCAAATAGCAGAACTTGGATTTTTTGAAGGACGCAACATTTTAGAATCTCATTATTTTACTGCCTTGTTAGCAGAAACCAATAATATCCATTACCATTCCAGTTTTACTTTCTGGGGATGCTTTCAATTTCAGAAATGGATCCGAAATTGAAAGTATCCTTAGAGAAAAAAATCGAAACAGTATAATGATAACCATTTAGACATCGATCTGATATATTCCATGCAAAAAACAAAAAACTCTTTAAAATACCGAAATGTAAACGAGAAATTTCTAAAGAACGCTGCCATTGGCTTAACATTAGCTTGCGAGTGACTAGTGTAGAATTCTAAGTGTACATAGTTTTATACTAAATAACAGGGTTTGTACGGGTCAGGGAATTTTTCAGGAGGAATATCAGTATTTTTTATAGAAAAATAAATCTAGGTTAAACGCGCGAATTTTTGCCTTTTTTAACCCTTTCTGGCACAGTGTGCCCAGGTCGGGATACTTAATTTTAATTCCAAATTTACGAACGGCACCAAGAATATTTTAGTAAAATTTTGCTTTTACAATGAATAGTTAGAATACCATTTTTTTTTTCTAGAAAAGTAGTTTTAAAATTCCGGTGTCAGTCAATCATTTCATCATTTTACAACAAAAATTGCCCTTGCCGGAAAGGGTTAAGCAGAGATTTTCTATAAGATAATACTGGCATAGAAGAATTTTCTCGTCTGTAAATTCCAGGATCCGTACGAACCCTGAAGTAATAATGTTATGATAAATTAAACCGACTTTAAACTCTTTTTGCAGCGGGAGGATAAAAAAAATTTCTTAATATCGTGCCAGTAATATTAAGAAACGTGTAAATATTATTAATTTGATTTCAAAACAAAATATCTTTAAAATATATTTTTATACAGTAAACTCTGTCTACAGCTCTATATAAGACAGATTTCCCTCTTATGCAGAATCCGTCTTAGGCAGAATGTACTGTATTAAAAAAAAAAAAAAAAAAAAAAAAAAAACCGTAGCAACAGGGTATAATCGGAGGGGCGAAAAAAGAACCTACAAAGGACGCCGTATGTTGAACAGTCCTGTTCAAACGTATAATTGGCCGCCGTTCTGGTTATCACATTTATAGATAATATTGAAACAGTCTCGTTTTCATATTAAATGTAATTTTTAACAAAAATAAAATAGTTGATATACCTTTTCTTTGCCAAAAATGTTCTTTATAATTATTTTTGTTCCTCAAGCGCAAAAATCTATATGATAAACATCTGTATGGGTGAAATTACAATCACATCATTTGGATTTATGTACGAATACACGAAACCTACACATTTCAGACAAATACTCATAATAAATTATTTTACAACAAACTTTTTTAAAAAAGCGTGTATATAATTTTGAAATAGAGGCGACGCTCTTTGGCGCCAGAGAGGTTGAAAATTCTTGAGGCAGATCATGCCACCATTGGTAACAGAATTACAGAATATACATTAGGTTTTGAAAGATTTAAATGGTCCTCTGAAACAAAGAAATTTTCAAGAAAACAATTCAATTAATTCTTCTGCTTTGCAAAGAGAAACAAAATCATTAACAAAAAAAATGCTTAAAAAAAGTGAATTTTTAAAAAAATTATTACATAATTTAAGACATTTCAAATCTAACGCTTATAGCAAATTTTGTAACTATTAGCTTCACCTGAGGGAGGGCGCAACTTACCTGGTTCAGGGCGCACCGACCCACAGGTCGATTGCCCGGCGGGTCTGTCTGGCCTGCCAGAATGTGATTTAATTTAGTAAAATCGTATTTTTTTTATTTATAGGTCTTGTTTCAACGCGGGCGGAATTAAAATTTGTTGGAAATTATGTTATTAAAAAAAAATGTTTAAGCTTTATGAATGAAAGGGAACGTTTTCTTTAAAACACGAGTTTTTTTTTTTATCACCAGAAGAAATATTTCACCTTTGTATAAAATTAGGATCTCAGTTGTTGCTCATTGTTATACAGAAATATTTATTTTGATCACACAGTATTTTTATAAACTGTACGAAAAGTTGAGTCGAGTAACTCTAGATATATTTTTTTTTTTTATATAATTCCAAAATTCATTGACTACTAACTTGTGATATCAGATGGCCGTGGTGTGTGGGGGAGGGTGGGGGTGATGCGCCTGATTACGGCCCAAGCAAACCGACATTACTATTTTCGAAAAATATGTTTTGTCTTATTTAATCCTAAAATTCTGCGAGTAAATACGGTTTAATGCAGAAAAATACTTTTCGAAAAAAGTGGTGTAAATTTGCACAGGCGATAATCAGGTCCTAGATAACACTGAATTTCATGCTTAACTTTTTCTTTCTTTTTGAAGGAAAATGCTTATCGATTCTGCATGATATTTGCAATATTTTCAAAATCTCAAAAACAATACGCACAAAATTTAATTTGCCTCTTCCCCCTCACCTCCTCCCCCCTCCTGTCGCCCTGGACAGATGTCTAAATCCCGCTCTTATTATTGTTTTGTAATCTGCATTGTTGCATGTTTAGTTCCCACTAAACAACAACAACAAAATTTCAAAATTTTCATTTTCTTGGTTTTTCATTTGTAAAATGGTTAATAATTTACTTCAACTTGTCAAACTATTTTTTTTTTCCAAATCATAAAATAACAAAATAGCAAAGGCAATGCTGTTACATCGCAAATATAGGTTTATCAGCGGTGACTTCTTTGGATATCATTATTTCCGTACGGTTATCATCATGATAAATTTCTAAAACATTCTATCGCAAATGTACCAGGAAGATTATTGTTTGGAAATAGTGGTAGCCAACAAGGGACTGGTGGGAGCCATGTAAATAAGTTTTGATTACTTTATGATTTGAAATTCTTCAACTGGAACTACGGAAAAGTTACAGAAAAAATCAGGCATGCTGAAACGGTGTTGGTGAAGTTACTTGAGGTTGCAATATGGTATGAATAGAAATTAAAACTACAGGAATAAAAGTAATTTCGTTTAGCTATGCATAAAAACATTTTTTAAATCGAAATAGTTGAGGATAAAAACAAGGCAAAATATCATAGGAATATGCTGATTGTAACAAGATCCATCTATAATATCTGATTAATAAAGAAAACAATATGCAAATATTTTTACAAATCTTTATTTCGCTGTTTCTAATTTTGCGCCCTTAGGATTCCTGCGCCTGGAGCAGTTTGCTCCAACTGCTCCACGGTAGCTACGCCCCTGAGTAAATGCTAATTTCTTCCTCCTTATTATATCTATTTAACAATTTTAGAACATCGGAACCCTTTCCGGCAATTGTAGATATTGGATTATGCAATTGGGTATTTTGTGTATTTTCCAATTGTAATTTTCTTAACTCAAAATCGCGATTTTCGATTTCTTTTTGTTGCAACAATGTTTCTTTCTCTTCCCTTTCACTTATAATCCCCTAGCAAATTTTTTACTAAATCCTCATTATACCCTTCGGATTTTAAAATTAAATCAGTCTGTTGACTTTTATTAGCACCATCTGGAGGACTTAAACCTAACTCAATTACCGCAGTAACCATATCGATCTTTTTAGACCTTATTAAGTGTGCCATAATTATGTCTAACCAATTAACACATAAATAAAATATCTTAATATAAATCAATAATATATAAGCACCTGATAAATCAAATATATCTATATATATATAATATAATAATATTAACAGTTTTCTAAAATAGACTTACTTTGTACCAGATTTTTCCACAAAAAAAAATAAATATATATATTTTCTTCGCAATATAGCAATACAAAAAAAATAATTATTGAATACCAATTTTATAAAAACTTGCTTCCCTCTAAATATTCTCACAGAATATACATTCCTTTCTTTTCACATAAAAAAAATAACAAGATAATAAAAATTATATCGTTAATACTTTTTTTCTGTCAAAGAAGCAAAAGAAACATGTATTTCTTAGGAAGCAAAAAAAAAAAACCACCTTCCTATATTTCCTCTTCGCAGACACGTCTAAGCAAGTGCCTTATTTCTTTTATTAAAAAAAAAGTGCAGAACAAAAAAAAATCCACTTCTGCATAAATTACTAAATATGCTTTTTCTTCTGGCGTACACAACAGAAAACTCACTGTACACCTTTTATTAACACAAATTCAAGCACTTATGGGGAAAAATAAAAAACGCACTTCCCTATTTTATCACAAGAAAAGAAGAAGCAGAAATTGGGTCAACGTATATTTCTTCTCGCAGAGACTTGAAAATATTGTCACGCTTTTTTATCAGTACTCAGAATTCACGATGTATTCCGAATGATTCATTGCAGAACACGCTCACTTCTATCCTTAGATGAAATAAATACCCAGTTGAAATTCCGACTTTCTTCCTTCATTAACGGACTTTATCGACGCACAAGACAGAAACGACTTGACTCTTTATCTGTCCTTCTGCATGAGAATTTTCCCTTTTTTTTTTCTTTCCAGCAATTCACGGAACATTCGATGAAAGCAACTTTTCTTTTCTTTTTCAGAACATCATTCAACTTAAGGACATCAGAATTTCTTTAGTACAAGTTCAATCCACACTTTGCATGTAAATATCCCGGACGAGGTTGCCAATCTGTAGAAATTTAATGCACATTGATTTTGACGAATAAATGTATACCTTAGCTCTTAGCTGTGGTCGGTGTCTAGAAGTAATTAGTCCAGGCAGATTCTTGAGGGAATCTTAAACTTTAATGTTCTTGAATATATGGATGAAATATTTACAGATGGGGTATTTACATTTAGATTAAACATGATAATTATAACTGGGTGGCGGCACTCTACCTTACTCAGGTCCGTGACCCGGTATTCGGTCGAGCAGCAACGTTTCAACACGTCTGCTCTCACGAGCAACCAACAGTCATCTCTATCTTTCACAATAGTTTTTTGTAAGTTCAGCAGTTTTTTCGTTGACTCAAAGGTTGGGATGGATCGTCCCGAGCCTCATTTAAAGAATGTGCTGGTCTTTGCAGTGCAGAGTTCAAACTCTGTCACCACACATATATATATATATATATATATATATATGTATGTATGTATATATATATACTAAATTTTGTCTGCACGATAAAAGTCGCAATTATGCATGGATCGTCTTCAAACTCGCCAACAACTTTGAGATGGCTAATATCTCGGCGGGGATTGAAAATAGACAAAATCAGCCCAAGGGAGTGGAAATGGAGAGTGTTCAAAATTTTGAATACCGTCTTAACATGATTCTGATAAAACCAGCTCTTACACAACGATAGGAAAAAATAAATATTTTTCATTATAGCAGTTGCCAACAATTAAAAAAAAAAAAGCAATAAAATTCTCACCACAACAATTGCTTTTCTATTGGAAGATTTTCATGTGAAACATTAAATTAAATAGTTTGACGAATTGAAAACAGATTGAATATTACATCATAAGTTTTCTAGAGCAAGATTTCTGTATGAAAACTCAAAATGAAATAATTAGTTTGACGAATTAAAAACAAAGTATTGCGTCATATTGGAAATAAAATGGACCTCAACAGGTGAATATGTAATGTCATGCGAGTTTGAAGAAATGTATTAAAACATGATAAAAACTGGACTATGGAAATATTAACTTATTTTAACACTTTGAGGTTCTCTAAATTTTCTTTAGCTATTTTTTAAACCTATTCCACATATATGCGTGTGTGTATTCGTGTATATTAGAATTTTTACAAAATGTTTAGCTCCCTAAAGCTCATTCTTAGTGAAGGAACTGGGCTTACCTCTAATCTTGATTTAAGTTTTGTTGGTGAATTTAGTACTTAACTTCGAAATCTACCTCCGCCTGTAGGCCCGAGCCGGCAGGGATTTTTTAAAAACAGTAATTTGAATGTAATAATGCAATCAAAAGTATAATGAATGGTTGAGATATAGAAAAATAATTAAGTAAAGTAATAAACTAAAATGATAAAAGACAAAGATAATTTAAAAATTATTAAATTATTAAAAGTAAAGGTCAAGTAAATAATGTATAATATTAAATATGCATAATAAAGATACTTTTTCCTTGAATTATTCAATGAAACTTTCCTCACAAAGGTTAATTCACATCAAAACATAAAGTATGGAAGTTTCATTTCAGGTTTAGTCAGTTTTAATAACCAAAAAAGCTTGATTTTTACATAAATGTATTTGGTAAAAAGATTGCGATTACCAGTGATATTAGCAATATCTTAATTTTTTTCACAAATAAATTTATACTTCTATATATTATATAAATTTATACTTCTATATATTATATAAATTTATACTTATAAATTTATAGGTTTAGTCAGTTTAAATAACCAAAAAAGCTTGATTTGTACATAAATGTATTTCGTAAAAAGATTGCGATTACCAGTGATATCAGCAATATCTTAATTTTTTTTGCAAATAAATTTATACTTCCTTCATGAAAAATCACAAGTTCAGTTATATTATTGAGAATTACATATTCAAATGTTCGGAATGATATAAAACTAAAAACTTCAAAATTTTGTCCCTACATTTGAAATGAAAGTTTCCTTATTTACACCTGTGATGATGTGCGGATTTGAGGGAGTCTACTGTATTAAATAATTAAATTAAAAAAAGAAACTTTTAATCATACTCTTATTGGTATAATTAAGGAGCTAATTAAAATAGTAGTAAATTTAATTTTATTCCCAACTTTAAATAAACTAGGATAAGAAGGAAGCTGCGAGAGACATAGAAATAAAAGAAGATCTGTCTTGCATTAAAGTATGAAATCAACAAACTTGCTTGAAAGAAGAAAATAATAAAAGTAATAGAAACAAAGCTGTTGAATAAATATCAACATAAACTGTAAGTGCAGATTAATTGAACCATGTTAATAACACAAACACAAAGCTTGACTTAATTTAATGTGTAGCTGGAGAGGTTGGGTCCAGCAGAAAATATTGCATGTTAGCAAATATTTTCCTTTCATCCGCATCATGTTACAACACAATGTTTTTTCTTCTTATGAAGACCAACATAAATAATAAAGCTTTTGAAAAAATCTATTTTGATTTGTTTTATTTTGTTCAGTACACACAAAGACTGTGGGGGAATCCTACAGCCTACAGTATTTTATATTATATTATTAGATACTTGTTAGTTATCCTGCCGACCAAATTACTGTCATCAAATTGTAAGATTAAATGACAAATAATGGTTGATCATAAATGTCACATTCACTTGATAACACGTGTTTACGTCATCAAGTAATTTTTATTTCGACATTTCATTTGTATTTTTATTAATGTTATACTAATTTATTTGTTCTTTCGTTATTTAAAATAAAGATTATGTCAATTTGTATAATTTGGCGAAATTGGTCGACAGGATAACTAACAAGAACCCATTATTATAAGCAGCTAATTCCAGTATATACAGCACAAAAAAAAAAAAAAAAAAAAAAAAAAAGGGGAGTGTGATGTAATAATCACATTTTTTTTTTTTTAATTGTAGGACATCATTCGTTATTTACGCGCCTTGTGCATTTGTCTGCAACGCAAAAAGCAATCCGTCAAAAAGCTCTTTTCAGATTTTTATGCATCTTGTCTTTTAATATAACTTGAATAATATAAATAAATGTACTTTTCCTATCACTTCATAGTTAGTTGTAATGTAAAGTATATTCTGTACATCCAAGAAATTTTCATCCAATTTGCATTTTTTACTTTTTATATTTGGATACAAAAATCTTCCTAAATTTATTTATATATATCTTAACTTTTGTTTAGTACTTTATTTATTAGTATGTTATACATTAAAAAAAGTTTATTTCTTTCCATAAATATACAAAATTTAGCTAAATCTATTTGCCTGCTACCGAATAAATAAATTCATATTTCAGCAGTAAACGCATCCAAATGTACACAACCCTGTTTTCTAATTCAGTCCAGATTTTTATAATTATCAAAGTTTAAAGATTTTATTCAAAATATCATACGAAATAAATAATGTTTAGGGAAAGCATTCTTGTTTATTGTACTACTTATTGTTACTACATTATTTTATTTCTAAAGAAAAGTTAAACAACAAACTCAAGTGTAAAACAGTGTATTTTATATTGTCTACTGTTTGTAATGCTGATGGCGTTAGATATTACAGCTCCTATATACTTGAGAAAAACTACATAATATATGTCATAAAACAAAAAAATCACCAAAGTTTTAAAATTATTTTTTGCTGTTGAACAGAGGAAAAATAAGCAGTATATTAATACATTATTTGCAAGACATTTTATATTGAAAGTGAAATATATACGAACAGGGTACTTGATACACCTCCAGTATTTGCTTGGCTTAAAACTTGAGTAAGAGCTTTTGGTTTCAGCATTTTAATAATGATATGTCAGAATAAAATATGTTGAATAAATTGGTCAGAACATTTGAAAAAAAGAGGGCTATCAAACTAAAAATCACCTGACAACAGATATAAATATTATTACTTTTTTCAATATGGTCGCAGTTAAAAGTTAAATCTCTTCTTAACTTCTAAACGAAATAAATATGCGATCTGGATCAACGGAAACAAAGGAGTTAATGAAAAATCAATAAAAAAACTCCCTTTTCTTTTTTTCGCATAATTTTAGTCAAATTTATTACATTTAGAAAAAAGTTTTTTATAATATTTAAAATTTATTTTATTTTTTGGAATCGATAAATTTCGATTATTATAGCATTCGATTTCGTTTGCTATTGTTTACCAGTTTTGTCGCCATCTATTGTTCAAGAAAGAAAGTTTAAAAAAAAAATATGTACTTTTATTTTCTTTCAAAGGCAAAGTAGTTTTGCGGTTAAAATATAAAAATAATTGAATGGTACCAAAATTTACGAACAAATTTATTCGAAAATAAGTGATCTTCACGTATATTATGAGCATAACAACGAAATCTTATTAAAATTTTCTAGGTGCCATTTGCCATGCAAACACCGAACTTGAAAGAGTTACGGGAATTTTCTTTAAATTAGAATTATATAAACATTTTTACCATATTGATGACCTTGAACCATAATTATAATGAAGTTAATTGAAAACAGTCATTATTTACGAATAGTTTTCATTAACAAAAATTAAGTTTTAAAATATAAAAAAAACATGATTTAAATTTTTAGATTGATGTCGAAATGTTTAAAAAATAAATAGGCCGAACAAGCACAGGGCGGAATTTTCAGGCCCGGACCCGTATAAAGAATTTATTGCAGTCTGAGTCTGGCCTGATATAAACGTTGAAAAATTCACCCGAGCCCAGCCGGCGAGACTGGATTTCGACAAAACATGCCGATATTTTTGAAGTAACGTTATCCTACAATTAAAATGATTCAAAAAGCACACTTACTTATGCATTGATTTTTATTTTTTAATTCGTGGAATACAGTTTTTTTTTTTCAACAATTTTTTATACTTTTCTTGCAAGTGTGCTCTATAATTGTAAGGGTTTCCGAAAGGTTAATTAGTTTAAAAAATAAACAAAATTTCATGAAATATGTAACGATTTAATAAAAAATGAAATATATCTCAAGGATTATCTATTTAAAAAATCTAATCAATTGAAGATTATTTGATCATACTGATACTGATGTAGTGAAAAAACACAAACGGAGAAAAATTCATTTAGAGATTGCAAGTCGGAATCTTTTAAAGGGAAATGGTACAGTAAAAAGAGCTTTTCGACATATTTTTAACTATCAAATCTGCAATGAAACTTCGTCAGAATATATACTATGGACTTCTAAGTTCATTTTAAGAAAATATTGTAAAATTGATACATTTTTCTTTTTTCACAAAGTGAAGAGTGCGGAGCTGCCTTAAAAAGAGGCTCTGCTTCTGTGGCCTAAAATTGAAGTAATTTTTACGATTTTTTTTTCTTTTTTATTTTTTTATTGAAAAGGTAACAGATATCCCCCTTCGGACTTTTTGCATTATATTTATTGACATTTTAATTGTATATTTAAATTCTTGAGTGAAAAAAAAAAAAAAAAATGTATAATGTAACGGAACGGAGAGTACCCAATGAACTTCCAATTACAAAGTTCCTATAAGTTTTAGTGCTGCCATCTATTAGTAAAATAATAAAGTTTATTTATTAATATAGTAGAGGGGGCCAGTTTTTCTCCAGTCACAAGCAGAGCCCGATCAAGCTGAAGTTGGGCCCAGGTCCTGCTAAAAAGTTGGGCCCCCCCCTACCTCCCCATTCCCGGCGACACTTTCAGAAAAAAAAGTAGGTTTATTTGATGAGCTGACAAAACTGTTTGGGTGAAAGTTTCAAGTTTACAAAAAAAAAAATTAACTTACAAGAATAATCAAGAAAATGAATTACCGTCCACTTTCTCAAATAAGCATTTGCATAATTCACAAACATCTATGATCTACAGTTTACGTTGAAGAATAAATGAGGACGTCTTTTTCAAAACTCGCCTTATCCAAAATCATAAAAATTGTGTTTTCCCTAATAGTCTAGTAATCACTTTAAACTATAATTCTGACATTGTAAAATCCTCGTTTATATTGAAACCAATAGACACAGTATGCAGTTTTTGGCATTTCCCCCAAATTTGATTTTCTGGATACGGCAAGTTTGGAAAAGTATAGGTACTCTCAAATTGAAAAGGACTTTTACAGAAAAATTAAATGTGGAATATTTTTATTACAGTAAAACTTTGTTTTTACGTCAGGGACCAAAATATAAAATGGAAACATTGGAAAAACTTAAATTGTGAGAAAATACACACAAATTTGTGGGCCCCTGAAATTGGTGGGCCCAGGGCCGAGGCCCCGGAGGCCCGTGCATTAATCAGGCCCTGGTCACAAGTATCTGAAACAAATTGGGAATTGTGAAATCGCCAAATTCTGAAAGGACATTAAATTCTCTGGACCTTATTTAATTAAAAAAATATTATTTTAACTCAAAAAATCCTTTTTTCGCCTTTTTTAAAACTTTTTGAGAGCTCAAAAAAATAATTAATCAATGAAAATTATACCTCGTTGGTATCAGCTCCAGAAAAAACGACTATATTTCTTTTAAATAAAAAATTAAAGTAATCGGTCAAACAGTTCTCGAGAAAAATTGTTAACCGGTTTGAAAAATGGAGTTTCGAGAAAAAAACAAGTTGAAAGTTTTAGAATAGTGCTTCGTTCAATGAACGTTATGTTCAACGAGCAAACAAAGTTCTAAGGAATTCGAATATCACAAAACATAGGCTATATTTAATATCGGTGCCGCTACCGCCAAAGGGTTCTGAACGAAAATGTTCTAAAATTGCGATTTTTGTGATACTGAGAACGATAAGGGGCTAGGAACTTGAAATTCGACATGGTAGTTACAGGATGTTAAGGCTGTTCTCAAATCCAAAAGGGCAACTTCCTGACGTAAGTTTTAATTTATTTTTGTTCGAAAATGCATAAAACTAGCTGCTGTTGTTGTTCAGAAACTATGTCATCGAGCTCTTTTTTTTCCATTTTTTTTGCAAACGCAATAGATCTTTCAGAAAATAACATCAAAGTGGACGTTTTGAACCGAATTTCCGCGCGAAAGTAGAAAAATCACTCAAGAGCGGGCGAAAAACGGGTTTGTCACGTGATCGATATCGCTTATAACTCAATGGGTAATTGGTTGATCAAAAAATGGAAAAAACAGTTCAATTCCAAATCGCTTCCATGGCCAGGCTTTCCAATTTTATATCTTTCCTATGAAAAATGAATTTGTAAATGTGTCAGAACGTTTTTCGCTTGTTGAGCAGAGCAGTTAAGAACAGCCTTAATGCTCTCTAAGAACGGTTTCCAAAAAATTCGGAATTTAAAAGAGTAAAATGAGCGAAAAGCGTTCTAAAAACGTTTTAAATGCGATTTCTATGGAATTGTTAAGGATAGAAATTTTACATAGCTGCTACTTTTAAGATGCGAAATGCACGCACAGAACAGTTAAAAGAAATCGGAATATAAAGTGGTACAGGAGAAAAAAACTTTCTAAACTTGCAATTTTTGTGATACTGAATCGACCAGAAACTTGAAGTTGGCGTGGAGATTACTTTTAAAGTACAAATGCTCGGGGCCGAAACTAGCCTTTTTTGCGTTCGGGCAAACATGGATTTTGAGCCCCCACTCCCTCCTCACGCACAGTAAAAGTTATAAAGTTATCAACCGCAGGTAACCTATGCAAAAAAAAAAAAAAAATCCTTAAAAAAATAAAAATTATTTAATAATTAAAATGATAGCAAGAAACATGTAAACAACGTCCCCATAGGATTAACATTAGCTTGGGCGTTAAGAGCCTACACTAGTTACGCAAAGAAATTGGAACACTAATGTTAAACCTCTGGGAGCGTTCTTTTAAAAATTTCTTACTTGCATATTAATAGTTTCAAATAATTTTTTTTCTTGCTTAGAATAGCTGAGATTGAATTCTAACTGGGCTAGTGTTTACTTTTTCGATTCTGGTTGCAAATCTCTTTTTATATAAAGTTACTTTCACTTTCACAAATTTGAAAAGAACGCTCCCATAGATTTAACATTAGCTATCGATTTCCTTTGTATTTCATATATATATACATTTTTGTATAAAACAAAAATTTCTTCATTTGGCGTCCCGCTTCGCCTTTCGTTCTGGCGCCCGGGGCACATGCCCCCTCTGCACCCCCGTAGCTTCGACCCGGCAAATGCTCTCTAAGAATTATTTCTTAAAAAAAAAAAAAAAAAAAAAAAAAAAAAAAAAAAATCGAAATTCAAAAGAGTGAAATGAGCGGAAAAACGTTCGAAAAAAAAAAAAAAAAAAAAAAAGAAATTTAAAAGGTTGCGGGAGAAGAAAAAAATTTTAATCACGATTTTTGTTATACTGAAGGAACTAGAAATTAAAAATCTGGCATGGCGGTTACTTTTAAGTAAGGATCTTACGAAATAGTTTTTTAAGACCGATTCAAAAACCGAAACCGAATTTCGGTAATCTTCCTATTTTCAACCGAAAACGAAAATGTCCAAAATTTTTTTAAAAGTAACTAATACATACATAAAAACCATAATTATAATCTAGTTATACGTGTTTATTAATTATACGTAGTTATTAATAAATTATACGTGTAGCCCAAGTTTGTTCTGTGTGCCTCTGATCAAAACTTTTTATTTTCATATAAAATAAAATGTAATTAATTCATCTACGACCCAGAATAATTTTCTAATTATACGAATTTCATCTAATTAAAAAAACGTTTTAAGTATACATACCTCGATTTAACATTTATATGATTTTTGTAAATGAGGATTTGTTATACAAGAACTTTCTCAAAGAGTATTCGAAACACTTCTGCAATTTCAAACTAAAAATTTCCTATTACTTCTAAGTCTGCAGCTTTTAATGAGCACGTGAAAAGCGTCTTCAAAGTTTAGTTCTTCACTTATATGCAGTGCTTACTTTATAATGTGAGCCCACGTCTTGGGTCAGTCGTGACTGATAATTATAAATAGTGAAATTCATAGCAATAAATAGAGAGTGTCTCATTTGAGCCGATACAGCTCAAATCAATGAGTAATGTTGAAAATTTTCGAAGAAAGAAACCAGATTTTTGGAATAGATGCAGTTTCGGTCCGGCCGAATTTTCAACAGAATTGTCGCCGAAAACGAATTTTCGGTCGATCTCTACGTTTAAGATACAAATGCTCGCTAAGAATGGTTTCTAATAAAATTCGAAAATTAAAAGGATGAAATGAGCTAAAACCGTTCTGAATTACGATTCCTATGAAATTTTACATAAAATTTGTTAATTAAGGCTGTTTTCAAATCCAAAAGGGCAACTTTATCACATGTTTTAATTTATTTTTGTTCGGAAATGCATGAAACTACCAGGTGTTGTTGTTCAGAAACTATGTAATCAAACTGTTTTCTTCCGGTTTTTTTTTCTTTTTCTTTTTCTTTCTTTTTTTTTTTTTTTTTTTAATTGCAAACGCAATAGATCTTTCAGAAAATAGTGTCAAAGTGGGCGTTTTAAACCGAATTTTTGCGCGAAAGAAGAATAGTCACTTAAGGGAGGGTGAAAAACGTCATTGTCGCGTGATTACTCAATAGGTAATTTATTGATCCAAATTTGAAAACACAGTTCGATTCCAAATCGCTTCCCTTACCAGGCTTTCCAATTTCATATCTTTAAGTTAAAAAATGAATTTGTAAATGTGTCAAAACGTTTTGCGCTTGTTGAGCAGAGCAATTGAGAACAGCCTTAACTAATTCTATATCCATTTCAAACAAAGACACACAAATATCACTTGATATATTTCAACAACTATGCGTGCAGAGCGGGTTTTGTTAGTTTAGTATATTTTCTTACACTACCCACCAACTACACGAAAAGCATTTTGGTTTTTTTGTATTAGCCGCATGCGCGTAAGGTTTCTGTATCTATGGCAAACTTTTTTATTTTGATTGGCTCAGTGTTTAACAGTGTTGAATTCAGACACTTTTCTCCGGAAGGGACATTATAGAGCTCCGGGGGGGGGGGGGGGGGGGGATTGCACTTTTTGACCATTGAAAACACAAAATCTCAAATCTTCCGGGGGAACATCTCATTGCTCCGGGGGGAATGTAACCCTCGGGCCACCCCCTGAATTCAACACTGGTGTTTAAACGCTTAGTAAGATTACATGTCTGATAAATTCGCGTTTCATTTATTTATTTGTGAAGTTTTAATTTCATTTGGCAATTTAGTTACGTAACATTACACAGAAACAAACAAACGTTTAATGATTTCCAGTGTTTTAAGTGCAAAGCGGTAAATCTTTCGTAATCGGTTTTGCAAGTTCATTTTTGAAATAGATTTAAAATATTCATGCTTGAAAAATATTAAAAAAATCAGTAAATCGAGGTATGGTTTTCAAAGAAATTATTTCTGAAAGTACAGTAAAAATTGAAATTGTGCGATGTTTAGAAGTTAAAAAAAAATTGCGATAATAGGAAATTGATTGTTCACATGCGCTATAAAAAAAGACAAATGTTTCTTAATTTAGGAAAATATAATATTACCACCAACAAAAATATGCAATAACCTCTTCTGAGTTACCCACGATTCCGAAAAAAATATTCTTTGTATTTAGAATCCCCACCAGTGGCCGAGAGGTTCTGCTCTCGAAGCTGGTAGACGGGAAGTGCTGGGTTTGACACCCCAATCGCGCCCGTCGGACTAATCGTTTGGAGTTTTCCGTGGTTTTCTTCGAACCTTGGATATCCTTGCGTAAATAAGGGTTAGGTTCCCTTAGAAAGACCCCCACGGAGGGCACTCTTCCTTCGGGCATATATCTCTCGTGATAGATAATCGGCCGTCATAAACAACACCTTTGTATTTAGAAACATCAGAAACCAATATATTTCCGAGATTAACAGAAGCATGTTTCAAAACAAAGTTTCTTTTGCTGCCATTGATTTTCGGAAATCCGGAATATAGGTTTTTCGGGTGCTATCAATGCTCAAGTAAACATTCAACACGTTTCATCAACATTCATCGTCATCTTCAACAGACATATTTTACAGACAAACATGATAAATTAACAGCATCAACATTAACATCAAAATTAATAATATTTTGTTACTCTTGCATGTGTAATTTCGGCTACGAAGCTGAAAATGTTTAACTGAGAATTGACAGAATCCTAAAAGCGAATATTCAGGTTTGAAAAAACTGCTTAATACACCATAAAATCTACTCGGAAATGCTTATGAAAACCAATGGCAGGAAATTTGTTTTTATAAATTCCGCCTTACATCTCGAAAAGATATTTGTTTCTGATATTTTATAGATTAAAAACGCTTTTCAAAATCATGGGTAACTAAGAAGAGGTTATTGTATATTTTCGTTCGTGGTAGGGGAGACCGGGGTTAGTAGGCGCAGTTTTCAGTTATTGATTTTTATTAAGTTTTTGTTTAAGTTTTTTATGAAACTTTAACTGTACTTTTAAAGAACAGGCATTGGGCTATAAACACCTGGAGTTTTGAGTTTGTAGCTTTTGTAATTTATGTTTAGCGGAAGCCTAAAGTAAAAGGAAAATTGTGCGCCAACCTACCCCTTCACAGGGCAAGTTGCCTATACCTATGGGGTAAGTTGGCACACGCTTTATAAACATTTAAATAAGACACGCAGTTAAGAGAAATCAATTTCATTATTACTAGTAAGTTTAAACAAAGGTGTTATCGCCGTTCAATGTAAATTCTAAATTATACAGACATAAAAATAATGAATAAAACATTAACAACGAGTAACTTCTATCCTATTCGATATCATCATCAGAGTTACAGTTGCCACAAATAAAAAAACAAGTTTTTCCGTTTGGGCAAGCCTCTTGTGCCCAAAATCTTGCATTGCAACCACTTTTCTCGGTGTTTTCTGTTTTTGAAGCTACCAGCACACACCAGACTAGAGGTCTGCACGGGCCGGAATTGCCAGGCCCGGGCCCGGCCCGGCCCGGCCCGTTTGCATTTTTACAGTTCTCGGCCCGGCCCGTACACAAATCACTGAAGACAGGCCTGGCCCGACGCAATTTCTACAAAAAAAAAAAATCCGTTTTTTCTCAACATACAATTAAGATTCTTTTAATGAATACTACATATACATATTTATGGGAACATTTTACAGTATATTTTAGATTACTATGATGTTCGAAAAACAGAAAACACACAATAGTAAACATTAACGATTACTTATAGAGTTTTAGTCATCGTGTCAACACACATTTCAAAATTCAAATAACGATTCATTAAAAGATTAATGTAGTTCAGGGTAAAAGATTAAAAACATGATAACTTTTGAAGCTGTATAATAAAAAGTAGATTTGAGAAAATATTTTTCTCATTTTTAAGGCTTTTCTCAAATCCAAAGGAGCTGAATTTCGACACATTTATGAATTCATTTCTTTTCGGAAACGCGTAAGATTGGCAGATATTCTTATTCAGAAGCTATGTAAATGTCGGGGTTTTTTTCATAGTTAAAAATAATATATCTTTCTGAAAATACTGCCAAAGTTAGCGTTTTGAATCGAATTTCCGGAAGCGATAGCACAGGAAAGGAGAAGAACGTACAGTCACGTGACAAGAATCTCTATTATCTCTGTAAGTAATTTATCAAATATGGAAAAAGCTATTCGTTTCCAAATGCCTTCAATAGTCAGGCCTGTCAATTTTATGCCTTTATAGTTAAAAATGAGTCAGAAAATGTGTCTGAAAGTTTCGCATTGTTGAGCAGTGAATAATATGAGAACCACCTTAAGGTATATTTTACTACAAAACATAATGTCTGTCCTACACATCCTGAGATCGATTAAGACCAGTTCCGTCCCGGCACGAGTCTACTGAAAAAAATTAAACTCGGAATCAGACATCTTGTAACTGTACGATGCCGGTCTCTTCGACGGACATGTTACATTTCTGTATTGATGTTGTTAAACTCACATCGGCTCGTGACGCACGTTTATACGTCTCGTGAAAATCATATTCATTGAAAATGGCTCGTATTTTATCTGCTTCGCTTGAATTCTTATATCGGGCCGATAGGCCTGATTAATTTTTTTATCGGCCCGGCCCGGACCTGCAGGCCCGTTCAATCTTTTCTCCGGCCCGGCCTGTTTATTTTGTCTGTCGGCCCGGCCCGGCCCGGCCCGTTGAAAAAAATGTCCTAATTCTACCGGCCCGGCCCGTTTGAAAATTCGCCTTCATTCCGCCGGCCTGCGGGCCGGGCCGGGTACGGGCCTCGGGCCAAGCCCGGGCCCGTGCAGACCTCTACACCAGACATCGAGCCAACTTGCCCCCTGTTCAATGCGCCTATTAGCCCCATAATGAATTTCTTCACAAAGGTGACACGTAACCATTTAAGCATAAATAATCCTAGTAAATCACATATGGGGTAGGTACAGTTAATCATACTCTAAGAAAAACTGCGCAAGTTAAATAGCAATTATTAAGATAAGTATTAGAAATTATAAAAATAATGTAGCAACAAAAAATTACTTATGAGTGCAGAAAACAGAAAAATCGTAATAAATGTTCATTGAACGTGGTAACGCTGCAAAACTACAATGAGGATTGTAAAAAGCAAGAAGAAAGGTACTCTGTGACTGGGTGCGTAATCTATCCACAAACAGCCGATTTATAAGGATTGCGCCTACTTACCCCTGTAGGCAACTAGTGCCAGTCTCCCCTAACGTTATATTTTCGTAGATTAAAATACATTTGTATTTTCCTAACTGCCTGGTTGCCACTGTCGTTATGACGTCAGCGCTACTCACCCTCACGGCCGCGTTTTTGCTTTACAATATTTAGAAAAAAATAAAGTTGATGGGCCAAGACAGAAATTTTTATTCATGTTTCAAAATAATTGCACATCTCTACCATGAAAAAACGTTTTTGATAATTTCAGATGCGATGCTTTTGACGTATTTATAGTGATAAATTTATAAAATGACAATAAAAATTGAGTTTCACGTACCAATTTTGAACAAATGTGACTTTTATCATATGTAAGCGATATCACAATCTTCTTATTGCGGTTACAAAGCCTAGTTTAAAATAAATGGAATAACATGTTTTGTTAAGGCTGTTCTCAAATCCAAAGGGTCAACTTTCTGACATATGTTTTATAATTCATTTTTGTTCGGAAACACATGAAACTAGAAGGTGTTGTTATTCAGAAACTATGTCATCGAACTGTTTTTTCGGTTTTCTTGTAAACGCAATAGATCTTTCAGAAAATACTGTCAAAGTTGGCATTTTGAACCGAACTTCCGAACGGCAGAAGAAAATCAAGTCAGTAAGGGGAGAAAAATGCCGTCTCACGTGATCAAAATCGCTTCTAACTCAATAGGTAATTGATGGATCAAAAAATGGAAAGAACAGTTCGATTCCAAATCGCTTCCATGGTGAGGCTTTCCAATTTTATATATTTCCGTTAAAAAATGAATTTGTAAATGTGTCAAAACGTTTTGCGCTTGTTGAGCAGAGCAGTTGAGAACAGCCTTAAACAAAAATTACGTTTGTCCAGAAAATTAAATGCATATAGCATTACACGCTCCATTAGAAAAAGTTTATTTAATCTATTTTGGGATGAAACTTGAGGATCAGAAAGAATAAGCCATGGGATCCATAATTAGAATGTTATGTTCGTGTACAAGATTTAACCCTTTGTATCACCATGTTTCATATCTGAAAAATACCAAAAAGTCAATGTTACTTTTACACTGGACTTTAAAAGACGATTTTATTTATTGCTGCTGTCTCCCAATACAACAGTTAATATAAATTACTTATATAAATCCCAACAGACGGAGAAAATGAGTTAATTTTCCATGCTAAAGTTTTATTTATCATTTGAGCAGTTTCGCATCAATTAACTTAGTTAATTTTGTGAAATTGTTGTAGACGTGAAGGTTGTAGACGCCCCAAAATAGTTTTTTTTTTTTTTTTTTTTTCAAAAGTCAGTTCGTATGCTTTATAATCTTGTATTAGAAAATTGTCAATGTTTATGAGAATTATGTAATTTTCTGTTTGTTGCAGATGTGAAAAAATAGATCTTTTGGTCAATATATATTGTTTTTAATGTTCTAAATTTTTTTAATTATATTTGACATGCTTAAAATGATGTATTTTAATATCTGAGAATATATTTTTCAAATCGGAGTTTTTGAATTACAAAGAGTTAATAATGTACTCCTAAGATTTAAAAAAAAAAAAAAAAAAACAGTTTAAAAAAAGGTATTGTTAATCTATCCAAAAGTATTGTCGGATAAACCAAATACCTTTTGGAGCATATTTAAGTGGACGGTGGCCTTAGAAATGAACCAAAATCGACGAAAAACACGATATTTTGTTTTCGTATATAACAAACAAAATATTGTATCTCCTTTCAATTTCTTCATATACCTCTTGTTAACCCCTTGGGGACGAGCGACCGGTATACGTGCCGCGTAAGGTGCTCAAAATCAGTGATTATTTTTACCAGTAAATTTTTATTGTAAATTTTGCCTTATTTAATCCGAGCAATTTCCCGATTCAGTTAGGCAAAAATTTCTGTTTTATAAAGCCTGTGATAAAAGATTAAAAATTCTGAAAAAGACGCTCGTTTCGAAGGGGTTAGAAATTAAAAAAATTCTTGACAGAAAGTGTATTTTTTTACTTCTTAAAGGTAAACAGTGAAAATAACTAGAGAAAGACCGAAAATTCTGTTTAGTTTTCGGCTCAAAATCTGAGTTTTGCCAAAAAATTCGTTTTCGGCCGAAAATTCGTTTTTTTTCCCCTTTTCTAATAGTAATAGTCTTTTGTTGAACTATTTACAGTTTGATTTTCAAGATAAAACAGCTTTTCTTAAAATATTAAGGTTGATTTTATTCCACCCGTGACCACTATCGTCCAGGGTCCATCCAATGTTTCGGGATGCCGCTTATAAGGATCTGTTTTAAAAGTTCAAAGCCGCAGTAATTCATAGGAGACACGTCGCGACCGACGCGTCGGGGGACTTGAGTGGTATGCATTTAAATGGAATAGCTTCAATTCTGTATTCCTTTCTGATTTCTTTTCTAAAAATATAGCAGTAGGTTTAGAACGGCTGGTAGCCTTATCCGTTTCCTTCGTTATATTATTATGGAGGTAGAGGTTAAACCGAAAATTTTGTTTAGGGGGGAGGAGACAAATTTTCTCTTCAGTCACGCGAAAAGACTCGCTCACTAATGCTAATCTTATGTAAAAAAATTTAAGATATCTTGTTTGAATTTCAATATTTTTAAACTTTTTTTTCATTGTCTAGCTAAGTTGATTTCTACAATGGCCGTTTTTTACTTTTTTGATTTCGTTTGCAGATTTTTTTATGAGGCTACTTTCACTTTCGAAACCGGTTAAAGTTTTCCACGCATAAAAAATATTTTTAAACAAAATCGAAAAAGTAAATAACGGCCTTTGTAGAGATCAATCTCAGCTATCCAATACAAAAAAAAAAAAAAAAAAAAAAAAAAAAAAAATTAAAAATATTAACATTCAAATGAGTTATCTTAAAAAATTATCCCATTAGATTAACATTAGTGAAGGTGTGTGACAGAAGTAGCCTCTTTTTTTTTGGTATTTGACATTTTGTCTGACGGTATTTTAATGAAATAAATATATAGCATGATTTTAGAAAGATAATGAATGAAACAAGGTGGTATCAATCAAAACCTGAGCTTTTAGGCTAATGTCAGACGAACGTCTTTTTGCACGCTTTTTTTCCCTACATATCATCCCTATACAATGCTAGCGGCCCTAGCGGCATTGTGTAGGGACGATATGTAGGGAAAAAAGCGTACAAAAAGACGTTCGTCTGGCATTAGCCTTAATTTCAAATTAATTGAGTCTGAATCTTCTTCTCTAAATTTCACAAACCCATAATTTAGCAGCTATACAGTAATTTAATAACATAAGTGTCCCCACGAATTTGTTTATAAAACAGAATGCTATATAAGGTCTGCATAATCACAAAAAAAAAAAAAAAAAAATAAATATATATATATATATATATATATATATATATTGCACATTTTGTAAAAACATCATAACTATTTTGAAGTTTGTGCAAAATCTTTGTTTGCATACTTAAGGCTAATGTCAGACGAACATTTGCGCACCCACGGGGGGGGGAGCTAAGGAGGCTGAAGCCCCTCCCAGACTCGACTAGATATTTAAAGTTTTTAAAAAAATATGAAAGAATATTATTATTATTATTATTATTAATAGGTCCTTAAAAAATCGGAATTTTTGAAAATATATTAAGGGTGTTCTCAAATCCAAAAGGGCAACTTTCTGACATAAGTTTTAATTTATTTTTGTTCGGAAATGCATGAAACTAGCAGGTGTTGTTGTTCAGAAACTATGTAATCGAGTTATTTTTTCCGTTTGTTTGCAAACGCAATAGATCTTTCAGAAAATAGTGTCAAAGTTGACGTTTTGAACCGAAGTTCCCGAAGAAAGCAGAAAAACCAGTCCGTGAAGGGCGAAAATCGTGATTGTCACGTGATCAAAAACGCTTATAACTCAATAGGTAATTGATGGATCAAAAAATGGAAAAAACAGTTCAATTCCAAATCGCTTCCACAGCCAGGCTTTCCAATTTTATATCTTTCCGCTAAAAAATGAATTTGTAAATATGTCAAAACGTTTTGCGCTTGTTAATCAGAGCAGTTAAGAACAGCCTTAATTTTGTCATACATTTTTTTTTTCTCTTTTATAAATTTGATTATGAAATTCGAAATAATAGCATGTTTAAAATTTACTTAATTAAAAAATTAAGGCCCTCTTGCTCTCTTGAACCTTCCTAATATTTTGATAATTTAATAATAAAACTTTAAATCGTTTGATTGCAAACACACTTTAAAATTATCCGAATACAGAAAGCACCAAAAAATCGCAAAAACTAAGATATATTTTAGTACAGCATTTCATAATTCAGCATGTTAAAAGCATTCAGAATTAGCCCCACCAAAGCTTTCCAGAGCTTCTCTGGCTGGTTACGACTCTGTTCAAGTCAGCAGAAAAAATTTAAGTCAGGACCTGATCCGGCTCGTCCCATCTAATTAAATTAAAAGAGACAGAGCTCGGCAGCGGGCCGGACAAGATCTGGGCACATCAGTGGCGTACCCAGGATTTTATTTCGGGGGGGGGGGGGGGGGCTGACTTAAATTTCCATAATGTTCTAAATCTTACGAAACACGTTAAATTGTGTTATAAACAGAAATCATTTTTGCCAATAAGGCCGTAGACAGGGAGGGGAAGGGATGACTTTGTTCCCAATTTTCCGAAAATTCGGACTTAAAAAATATCGCGATTTTTGACATGGGCGCCGAAAAAAAACGATTTCATGAATCGTTCGCAGAAAGAAAAAATCTCCAATTTTTTTAAAGGATCCGAAAAGGAAAAAACCGAAATTTTGTCATAAGGCCACGGATAAAAGGCGAAGTTTGTCAAAGGATTGCGAAAAAAAGTCAAATTTCGTCAAATGATCAGGGAGAAAATGCGAATTACGTCAAATGCTCGAGGAGGAAACGCTAATTTCGTCAAATGAGCACAGAAAAAACCCGAATTTCGTCATAAGGCCGCAGAAAAAAAGCGAATTTCTTCAAAAGTTTGCGGGAAAAATGCGAATTTCGAAAAAAGATCGCTAAAAACACGCATTCCATCAAAGGGCTGCGAAAAAAAAAGCTAATTTCGTAAAGGATCGCAAAAAAGCTAATTTCGTTAAATGGACAAGCGAAAACGTAAATTCGTCAAAAGGGCGCAGAAAAGCGCAAATTTCGATGAAGGATTGGGAAAAAACGCGAATTTCGTCAAATGACCACCGAAAAAGCGCGAATTTCGTCAAATGACCACAGAAAAAACGCGAATTTTGTCAAAAGACCGCAGAAAAAATGCAAATTTCGACAAAGGATCGCTAAAAAATACTCATTCCATCAAAGAAAAGCGGAAAAAGGCGAATTTCGTCAAAGGGACACAGAAAAAACGTGAATTTCGTCAAAAGGCCGCAGAAAAATGCAAATTTCATCAAAAAGACGAGAAAAAAAGAAAATTTCGCCAAAAAGCCACGGAAAAACGTAAACTTCGATGAAGGAATGCCTAAAAAAACGCGAATTTCAGCAAATGACCACAGAAAAAACGCAAATTTCAACAAAGGACCGCTAAAAAAAAACGCATTCCGCAAAGGTAAACGCGAATTTCGTTAAAGGATCGCAAAAAAAAGGGTGAGAAAGAAGGGCCACAGAAAAACGTGAATTTCGTCAAAAGGCTGCGGAAAAAAGCGAATTTCGTCAAAAAGCCGCGGAAAAAAGCAAATTTCGACAAATGATCTCGAAAAAAACGCGAATTTCGTCAAAGGGCCGCAGAGAAGGCGCAAATTTCATCAAAAAGTTGTGGAAAAAACGCGAATTTCGAAAAAAAGATATCTTAAAACACGCATTCCGTCAAAAGGTTACGAAAAAAAGCTAATTTCGTAAAGGATCGCAAAAAAACGCGAATTTCATCAAAAAGACGGGGAAAAAAACGCAAATTTCGTCAAAAATCTGCGGAAAAACGCAAATTTCGACGAAGGATTGCGTAAAAAAGACGCGAATTTCGACAAATGACCTCGGAAAAAACGTGAATTTCGTCAGAGGGCCGCAGAAAAAATGCAAATTTTGATAAAGGATCGCTAAAATAACACGCATTCCTTCAAAAGAAAGCTGAAAAAAGCGAATTTCGTCAAAGGGACAGAGAAAAACTCAAATTTCATGAAAAAGACGAGAAAAAAGTGCAAATTTCGTCAAAAAGCCGCGGACAAAACGCAAATTTCGACGAAGGATTGCATAAAAAAAACGCGAATTTCAGCAAATGACCACAGAAAAAACGCGAATTTCGTCAAAGGGAAGTGGGAAAAATGCGAATTTCGTTAAAGGATCGCAAAAGAAGAAAAAGCAGGGTAACAAAGAAGGGCCACAGAAAAAAGCGAATTTCGTCAAAAGGCTGCAGAAAAAAGCGAATTTTGTCAAAAAGCTGCGGAAAAAGCAAATTTCGACAAAGGATGTCGAAAAAACGAGAATTTCGAAAATAAGATCACTTAAAACACATATTCCGTCAAAAGGCTGTGAAAAAAATGCTAATTTAGTAAAGGATCGCAAAAAAAACGTGAATTTCATCTAAAAGACTAGAAAAAAACGCAAATTTCGATGAAGGATTGCGTAAAAAAAAACGCGTATTTCGGCAAATGACTTCGAAAAAACGCGAATTTCGTCAAAGGGCCGCAGAAAAAGCGCCAATTTCGACAAAACATCGCTAAAAAAACACGCATTCCGTCAAAGGGAAGTGGGAAAAACGCGAATTTCGTTAAAGGATCGCAAAAATGAAAAAGCAGGGTCACAAAGAAGGGCCACAGAAAAACGTGAATTTCGTTAAAAGACTGCGGAAAAAGCGAATTTCGTCAAAAAGCCACAGAAAAAAAGCGAATTTCATCAAAATGACGAGAAAAAAACTTGAATTTCGGCAAAAATCCGCGAAAAAAACTTGAATTTCATCAAAAACCAGCCGAAAATCTCCCGGAAAAAACACAAATTTCGACAGGATCACGAAAAAAAACGCAAATTTCATCACAGATCCGTGGAAAAAATGCAAATTTCGACGAAAGAGTGCGTAAAAAAGAAAAAAAAAAAAAAAAAAAAAAAAAAACGCGAATTGCGGCAAAAAGCCGCAGAAAAAGCGAATTTCTTTAAAGGACTGCGGAGGAAACGCAAATTTTGTCAAAAAACCGTAGAAAAAACACAAATTTTTGTCATGGAGATGCAACTAAAAAATGAAAGTTATTAAGCTACTTTTACAGTCACTCTTCCGCACCTCCGGTTTTCCGATTTATCCGAAATCCACTTGTGATTAGCTGTAGTATTACTGTGCATTAACATACTTCCGCATTGACAATCTTGGTGCCCGCCGACTATGAGAGAAATTAAAAACTCCTTAAACTAAATTACTTTTAGATTTGTCGAATTTACTTGTAGGTCTCTTGAAGTGACCATATACGTTTTCATTTATCTAGTAAAACAGGCATGGAGCTATTTTTCAGTCATTTGAAAATTGATTTTGTTGTTTCAAGTAAATTTGGTCGCAGGACTGAGGAGGATATTGGATTAACAAGAAAAACAATTTCGTGGCATGCCAGAAAACAAAACAAATTTATCTGAAAAAGAAGGAATATCAGCCTTTTATTTATTTCACTGCGATCTCTTCGGAGGTGGAATGGAGCTGTAACCTCATAACCCCCGCCGCCATCGACTTCTTTGGGTGTATGCTGGGGCATCACTGTGCACTAGTATATGGGACATAGGACTAACCAGAATAGCTGCGTCGCAGAAAAGTTTTTTTAATTTATCTTAAAAGAAAAAAAAAAACAGGAGTTTTTTTTTCATTTTTGATAACGGGGGCCCTATAACCCCATCAGCCTCCTTCCCCTCATTGGGTATACAGTGGTGTAACTGTGCGCTGATATGACACTAGCCAGAAAGCCTAGTTCGTTGTATTGCAGAAAACAATTGCATTACAAATTTATCTCAAACAAAAAGAAAAATAAATCAGCACTTTTTTCATTTCATTTTCAACTATTTTGGGAGAGGTCTGTAAGCCCATCATTCCCTTTCTACTTCTTTGGATATAATGTGGTGTCAGGTGTCACTGTGCACTAATATGGAACTAAACAGAAGAGTGTGGCTAGTCTGTTGAATAATAGGAGGAAAAAAATGCAAATTTATCTCAAACAGAAAGAAAAAAAGCAATATTTTTTTTCGACTATTTTGGGAGGAGGGGGCTGTAAGCTCATCAGCCACCTCCCCTTCTTTCAGTATGCTGTGATGTCAATGTGGACTAATATGGATTTAACGAGAATGGCTATTTCGCTGTACGGCAAAAGAAAAATTACAAATTTATCTCAAACAAGAAGAAAAAAATCAGCCTTTTTTTCATTTCATTTTCAACTATT
This sequence comes from Maratus speciosus, assembly GCA_963932465.1. Lineage (NCBI taxonomy): Eukaryota > Metazoa > Arthropoda > Arachnida > Araneae > Salticidae > Maratus > Maratus speciosus. The sequence goes on along the minus strand of OZ010792.1, from coordinate 438,037,311 downwards.
AAGGAAGGGGGCACCCCATTAGTCCCTTTCACCTCTTTGGGTATAATGTGGGTCCACTGTGCTCCAGTATGGAACTAAAGAGAAGAGAGCGGCCAGTCTGTTGAATGATAGGGGGGAAATACAAATTTATCTTAAACAAAAAGAAAAGTATCAGCACTTTTTCATTTCATGTTCGACTTTTTGGGGAAAGGGCTGTAACCCCATTAGCCCCCTTCTACCTTTTTAGGTATAACGTGGTGTCATTGTACATTAATATGGAACTATACCGAAGAGAGCGGCTAGTCTGTTGAATGATAGGGGAGAAAATGCAAATTTATCTCAAATAGACAGAAAAAAAATCAGCACTATTTTTCATTTCATTTTCTACTATTTCGAGAGGAGGAGGGCTGTAATTCCAACAGCCCCCTCCCCATCTTTGGGTATGCTGTGATGTCAATGTGGACTGATATGGTGTTAACGAGGTCTATTTTGCTATATGACAGAAGAAAAAATTACAGATTTACCTTTAAAAAGTGAGGAAAAATTATTTTTTCCTTAATTTTTCGACTATTTCGGGAGGAGGAGGGGGGCTGTAGCCCCGTCTGCCCCCTTTCTCTTCTTTGTTGTCAATGTGAACTAGTATGGGACTAATGACAATGGCTAGTCCGTTGTATGATTGAAAAAAATTAAAATTTTTTCCAAAAAAGAAAGACGAAAAAGCAGCACTTTTTCATATAACTTTCGAAAATTTCGGGGTGGGGGGCTGTAGCCCTCCCCTTGGGTACGCCCATGGGGCACATATAAACCTCTAAAATATGCTAGCCCCCTCCAAAGCGTAATCCTGGATACGCCACTGCAGACGAACGTCTGTTTTGCACGCTTTTTTCTCTACATATAGCATTGTGTTCGATATGATATGTAGGGGGAAAAGCGTGCAAAAAGACTTTCGTCTAACATTACCCTTAATTTCAAATTAATTGAGCCTGAATCTTCTTCTCTAAATTTCACAAACCCATAATTTAGCAGCTACACAGTAATTTAATAACATAAGTGTCCCCACGAATTTGTTTATAAAACAGAATGCTATATGGGGTCTGCATAATCACAAGTAAAAAAAAAAAAAAAGAAAAAAAAATGTTTTTCACATTCTGCAAAAACATCATAACTATTTTGAAATTTGTGCAAAATCTTTGTTTGCATACTTAAGGCTAATGTCAGACGAACCTCTTTTTTTGCACGCTTTTTTCCCTACATATCATCCCTACAGCTTTTACTAGATTTTCGAAAACTAAATGATTCATTAGAACCACTTTAAAATAATTATACAGGTATAAGCGTCAGAAATTTCATATAACAAATTGAAATGACATAGCGGAATAATCTTCATATGCATACTTAAAAAATCTGGACGGAATTCTGATATATAATAGTGCCATGGTAACCCTTTTTGTCTGAAAAAAGTTTGCCACCACAATTTCCGAATAGCGATCATCGCCGTATTTAATCGCAAAGTTTCTTTCCTTAAATAAGACAAATGATTGATTATATTTTAATATAGTAAAAGCTCGGTTGCTCGCGGACCCCTAATATATAATTATGCTTAATGAACAATAAATGAAAAATGATCGTTGAAAAATAAGATTCTCAAATAGGTTTCTAATCCAATTCATGGTTTTTTTTTTTTTTTTTTTTTTTTTTTTTTTTTAATGTACTGAGTTCTATTTTTATTAAAAATATTTCAGAACTCCTAAAAATAGTATTAGGTAATAAGTGTCACCACGAATTTGTTCATACAACAGAATGTATATGGTCTGCATAATCACAAGAAAATATTTTACACATTCTAAAAACATCATAACTATTTTAGATTTGTGCAAAATTTTGTTTGCATACGTAAGAAATCTGAAACAAATTTTGATCTATAATTATGCTTAAAAAGTAATAAATAACATGGCTTTGTTGTAAAAGGAATTTTCAAAAAGCATATTCAATCCACATTTTTTAATGTAATAAATCCGATTTTTATTTCCTTACTTCTGAAAACTAAATTTTTTTCATCTTTGTTTGAATAAAGAATTACACCCCTTGAGGGGCGGTGGGATAAACAAGATTCTCACCAGAAAATTTTTACTAAATTTTATATTTTTAACTTTGGAGGAAAATCGTTGAAGAATTGCTTTTCCTTATTTAAAAACTAGTATGTTGTGGCCATCACAAAACTTTCTTCTATATAAATCACACCAATTAAATCATTTAAATAGTACAAGAAATAACAACTAGTAGGAGAGCTGTTGAACATTTTTGAGTAGGTATTTGAGGCACCCTGAAAATTTGTGCAGCACTTTTGTAATGCCTGAATACAAAATCGAATGTCTGACTGAAGAATCGTGGCCCAAAACCTGTGCCAGACATGTGTCAAGTGCCATTTTTTGACACTACCCAAAAAATGTATTTGAGGCACGCTGAGATTGAAATAAAATAATATTTATACTTAGAAAAAAATATTTTGAAAATGACAGACACTTTAGTCGGCCCAAAAACTGTGCCAGACACGTGTCAAGTGCCATTTTTTGACTACCCAAAAAAGGTATTTGAGGCACGCTGAGATTGAGACACAATATTTATGCTTAGAAAAAAATATTTTGAAAATGACAGGCACTTTAGTCGGCACAAAAACTGTGCCAGACACGTGTCAAGTGCCATTTTTTGTCTGGCACAGGTTTTGGGCCACGATTCTTCAGCCAGACATTCGATTTTGTATTCAGGCATTACAAAAGAAGTGTTGCACAAATTTTCAGGGTGCCTCAAATACCTTCCCTAAAATGTTTAACAGCTCTTGGACTAAACGATTTAGCACCAATTCATATCAAAGTATATCTGAATTTGAAGTTGGATGAAAATTCGTGCATTAGTTCTTGAGATAGAGCTATAGCGGAAATTCTCAAAAATGTAGCATAGCAGCGCCACCTGTTGAGCGATTTACACCAAAAATTAAACAGCACAAATTTATACGTCAATTCATGTCAAGGACTAACTAAATCTGAAGTTTAATGAAAATCCGTGCAATAGTTCTTGAGATACAGCTCTTGCGGGAATCGTGAAAAATGCAGCACAGCAGCCCCACCTGTTGGGCGATTTACGCCAAAAATTAAACAGCACTAATTTATATCAGACTGAATCTGAAGTTTGATGAAAATTCGTGATTTTTTTCTTGAGTTAGAGCTATTGCGATAATCATGAATAATGTAGCATAGCAGCGCCACCTGTTGGGCGATTTTAATATAAAAGTAATCAGCACCAAACAATATCCTGGATAAACTAAATCTGATGTTTTATGAAAATCTGTGCAGTAGTTCTTGAGATACAGCTATTGCAGAAATCGTGGGAAATGCCGCATAGCAGTATATCAAGCCCTAACTAAATATAAAGTTTTGTGAAATTCTGTGCATTAGTTCTTGAGATAGAGCGCCCACAAAATTTTTGTCACATACAGACTCACAGAGTGACAGAGTGACAGGATGACAGACAGACATTTTCTAAAAACCATCAAATCGTGTTCTGGGCATTCTAAAACGTATAAATCAGTCGAAAACCGGAAGTCGAAATTTTTCACGAATCCAATATTTTCTTCTTGTAAAGATAGAAGAAAGTAATAAAATTTTTCGATTATTCCGGTCATTTTTGTTTGCCCGTCAAGGGGTTAAAATGCTTCAATATAAGTGTCTCAGAAGTTTCGTATAACAAACTGAAATGAAATAATCTTCATATGCATACTTAAGAAATCAGGAAGAAATTTTGATACACGGGGTTAGCCTAAATGATCCATCAGGTTTCAAAACACCGTGTATTGAGAGGTATACGACCTAAAAAAACGGGTGATACATGACAAGATAACGCACACTCACAAAGTTTAAAAGCACGCCTCGTGGCTCGCGTGCAGGAACGCAGCACTGCTGCTGTGAGGGATATTGGCAGAAACAGGCTATTGAAGGTATGGACGGAACTGGATGGCTGTTGGGATGTGTGCCGGGTGACTACGGACGCACACATTGAACATTTGTAGTATGTACCAGAAACTTGGTGAGTGTAGGTAGTGATGGGCGATAACGAGATGTTTTTCTCGATTTTCTCGATTGTATGGACATCTCGATATTTTTCGATTGTATAAATTTTTTCTCGATGACTACAGTTTGCAAATTTCTTTTATAAATCATATATTATGTATTATATACGTCATACATTTATCAAGAATCGTCTGCGGGTGAACTGGAATGAGTCGATGTTAATAAAGACTAGGTGACTTCGATCGCTAGCGGCCCCCTCCTTTAATCGGGGCCCCTAATTTATACGTAATCTTGTAATATGAAATCACGAACAGGTTACCCACTATATACGGCACTGATATATGATAGCAGGCGGATGTGGTGTGCACGCACTACAAAATCTTGTAAAAAATATAATATCGAAACGAATGAACGTCGGACCAGATCTCTTGGGGGAGGGGTCAAAGCGAGCGGAGGGGCACAGCAGCTGCATCATATGATTAAGTCGTCACAGGTCTTTAGGCCTTTCCAACCATATGTCACATGAGAAGTCTGGATCTGAATTTATAAAAATGCCCTCCCCGTGGGGGGGGAGGGGTGCGGGAGGTGGATAACATGAGTAAGTGGTCATAAGCCTTTCCAACAATATGTCACATGAGGGGTCTCGGCTAAATTTAGAAAAACACCCCCGTGGGAGAAAAGTGGGGGGGGGGGCGGTCACCGGAGGTGCATTACATCAATAAGTAGTCACAGACCTTTCCAACGATATCTCACATGTGGGGTCTTGGCTAAATTTGGAAAAGTGTCCCCCCGGGGGGGGGGTTCAAAATGGGGGGATGGACACCGGAGGAGCATAACATCAATAAGTAGTCACAGACCTTTCCAACGATATCTCACATGAGGGGTCTTGGCTAAATTTGAAAAAGTGTCCCCGGGAGGGGCAAATTGGGGGAGACTGTCACCGGAGGTGCATAACATCAATAAATAGTCACAGACCTTTCCAACGATATCTCACATGAGGGGTGTTGGCTAAATTTGGAAAAGTGCCCCCGGTGGGGGGGGGGCAAAGTGGTGGTGGGGACACCGTAGGTACATAACATCAATAAGTAGTGACAGACCTTTCCAACGATATCTCACACGAGGGGTCTTGACTAAATTTGGAAAAGTGTCCCCCAGGGGGGGGCGAAGAGTGGGGGGAACTGTCACCAGAAGTGCATAACATCAATAAGTAGTTACAGACCTTTTCAACGATATCTCATAAGAGGGGTACTGACTAAATTTGGAAAAGTGTGCTCCGGGGGGGCAAAGTGGAGGGGGGCGGCCACCGGAAGTGCATAGCACTAATAAGTAGTCACAAACCTTTCTAACGATATGTCACATGAGGGGTCTTGGCTAAATTTGGAAAAGTGTCCTGAAATTTCATATATTATAAATAATATTTAGCGGAGGGCTCCATAAAAAAATCCGATCTAAAATGATAAAAGCGGAAAAAACTACCCTCGCAGTGGGGGCCAAATTGGGGAGGGGAGGAAGAAAGTCTCATAATATGAAAGAGTCATCCGAGAGCTTACCGATGACATATCACATGACTGGTCCAAAAAAAGTTTGAAAATTGCTCCCCCTCTCTCCCCCCGTGGGCCCACTCTTTCACCCCGGAATTCACACAGCCGCCACTTTAAAATTTTTATGTTCAATAAATAATATTTACCGGAAGACTGCATAAAAAACCCTTATTTAAAGTGATATTTAAATTTATTATAGAAATCGGCTACGGTTTTAAAAATTTGTTCGCCCCTTCCCCACCCCCCTTTGAGCGAAGAAAGGTTCATAGTATGAAAGAGTGGTCAAAGGGCTTTTCGATTATATGCCACAGGAAGGGTTCGGTAAAATTTTTTAAATTGCACCCCATGAGTCCACTTTCACGTCCTCCTCCCTCGAAATCACCCGACCTACCTTCCTCTTTGAAAATTTTATATTTAATAAATAATTTTTATCGGAGGGTTCCAGGTATGTGACATCTTGGTAGGGCTAAAATAAGAGAAACTTTGAAAATTAAAGCTTCATTTCACAGCTCATTGTCATGCCTTTTTTTCTATCTCGTCCCTTGGTACTCTCGATAAATTTTCTTACTTTTCTTCTCTGCCGAGGACGAGAGAAATCCTCGAAAAGCTTCTCATAGCGAAATGCTGAAAAGCGCGAGAGAAATCCTCGAAAGGCTTTTCATTGGGAGATTTCGAAAAGGACGAGAGTAACAAGCGAGAGGCTTCCCATCGGGAAAGGTTGAAAAGGGCGAGAGGAAACTCTTGAGAGACTTCCCATCCCGAAAGGTTTAAAACCGCGAGAGAACCAACCATCGAGCAGCTTGCCATCTAGGAGCGTCGAAATGCTGGAAAAATCATCGAGATGAGATTTGCCGAATTGCGAGATGGAAATGAAGCTTTCAAAGTCAAACTTACCGCATTTCTGGTTTAAGTCATAATTTCTCAAAGGAGTCCATCTGCTTAACCAATCTCTTTTTAGCTCACAGGCTATCTAAGCCTGAGAGCTAATGTACCCGTCTTTTCTGTGTGTATGCATGTACTGTACGTACGTAACGCGATAACTCTTGATTAAAATGTACGATTTGCTTCAATTTTTTTTATGTGCATTCTGATAAGGCGTTCCGCTGTTTAGTTTTGACGGTTCATTGGTTAAGGATAAAGGGAGAGAAGGGGGGCTGGTCCCCCCCCCCCCTCTCCTTAATTTAGATAAATAGGTTTTTCATGCAGAATTCTTCGATTTGCTCCAAATTTCGTATACCGGTTTATTATGTTAAGGAGCTTCCCTTATTAAACTTGGAGGTTCATTAGTTAAGTATGAAGGGGGGGGGGAAGGGGGATAGACCCCCTCCTTAATTTAGATAAATGGGTTTTTCATGCAGAATTATTCGATTTGCTCCAAATTTGGTATACCGGTTCATTATGTTAAGAAGTTGCCTTGATTAGATTTGGAGGTTTACGGGTTAAGTATAAAGGGGGATAAGGGGGCTAGACCACCCCCCCCCCCTTTATTTAGATAAATGGGCTTTTCATGCAGAATTATTTGATTTGCTCATAATTTGGTATACCGGTTTATTATGTTAAGGAGCTTCCCTGATTAAACTTGGAGGTTCATTAGTTAAGTATAAAGGGGCGAAAGGGGGGTAGACCCCCTCCTTAATTTAGATAAATGGGTTTTTCATGCAGAATTATTCGATTTGCTCCAAATTTGGGATACCGGTTTATTATGTTAAGAAGCTGCCTTATTAGATTTGGAGGTTTATGGGTTAAGTATAAAGGGGAGGGGCTAGTCTCCCCTTAATTTAGATAAAAGGGTTTTTCATGCAGAATTATTGGATTTGCTTCAAATTTAATGTACCGATTTATTCCGATATGGCGCTTCCTTCATTAGATTTGGAGGTTCATTGGTTAAGTATGCAAGGGCGAAAAGGGGGCAAGTCCCCTTAATTTAGATAAATGGATTTTCATGGAGAATTATTCAATTTACTTTAATTTTTTTTTTCTATGTTTGTTCTGATAAGGAGCTTTCCTGATTAGATTTGGAGGTTCATTAGTTAAGTATAAAAGGGTTAAAGGGGTTAGACCACCCTTAATTTAGCGATATGTTCCTTTTTTTCATGCAGAATTATCTGATTTGCTTCAAATTTGATATACTGATTTATTATAGTTAAGGAGTTTCCCTGATTAGATTTGGAGGTTCATTGGTTAAGTATAAAAGGGGCAAACGGGGGATATTTCCCTTCATTTATTTTTTGAGGGACATTATTCTTTGAAATAAGAGTATAATATACAGTTAGTGTTAATAACCTGTGAGCTCAATGCCATCAGTTTAACTGGCACTTATCATTTTATTGCTATTAACCGATGTGGGTTATAAAGCATAGTGGTTTATGTATTCAGTTCTGTATAGTCCTAGTTTCAAACTTTACTGTTAAATTTAGTGTCATTTTGCCACGAATTTTCAATGTTTCTCTTATTTTAGCTTTGCCAAGCTGCCCCATACCTGGAGACTCAGATAAATACTATTTATTAAATATAAAAAGTTAAAAGAGGAAGGTGAGTGAATTCTGGGGTGCGCGAGAGTGCACAAAGGGAGGGGGGGGCGGGTAATTTTCAAACTTTTACCAAACCTCTCCTTGACATATCATCGGAAAGTCCTTTCACCACTCTTTCATATTATGAACCTTTCTCCTCCCAGAGTTGAATTTCGGAAGGGGTTCGGGGGGGGGGAGCGGTGCGGGGGTGACTTTTTTTTTTTAATTGTAGAGATTTCTACAATAAATATCATTAAATGAGGTTTTTTAATGGAGCTCTCCGATAAATATTATTTATTAAATATAAAATTTTAAAAGTAGGGCTGCGTGATTTCCGGGTATATTCTAGGATAAAAGAGGGAACCCACGTGGGAGGAGTAGATTTCAAACTTTTTTTGGACCAGTCATTTGATCTATCATCGGAAAGTTTTCGGTTATCATCGCAAAGTTACTCTTTCATATTATGAACCTTTCTTCTTCCTTCCTTAGTTTGGCGCCCCGAGAGAGGCACTTTTCGAACTTTTTTGAAATCGTAGCGTTTTTAAACATTTTAGATCGGATTTTTTTACGGAGCCCTCCGATAAATAATTTTTAATATATGAAAATTATAGGGTATATTTCGGGGGGGGGGGGGGCACGATAATTGGAATCCTGGGAGTTGGGACTCTTTTCTATCTTTTGCTGACACCCTTCATGTGAGATATCATTGGAAAGCTCTGTGACTACTATTTCATTTTATATATCGCCCGCGCCCCTCCCCTTACTTTGTCCCGAGCGGGGGCACTTTACTAAATTTAGCCGACACCCCTCATGTGCCATATCGTTGGAAAGTCCTGTGACCACTTATTCATATTATGCACTTTCCTTGCCCCTCCCTCCTACTTTGCTCCCCGCGGGAGTTCGCTTAAAGTATTCCAGTCGAAGACTTTATAAAAATGGGGAAATTAAAGATCCAATCTCAAATGACGTAGAAAAATCAATAAAAAATTTTGATCCCTTTTATCATCCTTTAGTTCATATTTTTGCCACTAGTTGGTGCTTTTGATTCTTATTTCTTTGGCCATTTTGGTACTAATTGCCGAAAAATTCTAATTTTTGATACTTAAACTCCCCTTACCGCTTCATAGCTACTCGCGTTTTTTCAGCTTTTTTCAACCAGGGGGGCACCCTTACAAGACTTTTCCAGTCCTATGGCTCCTTTATAGTTTCCCTTTGGTTTGTTGTTTTTTTTATTCCATCTGTTTTCAGTTACCCTATATTTAATAAAATCTGCCTTATATATATGTAAAAACAATGATTTCAATAATCGATTCTAGAACATCTCCTTTGTAGATTCTCGAAAGTAATCGATGACTGTATCGATTGTGTATTTTACGATAACGATTTTTTTCGATTGGTAAATTTTCGAGAATCGCCCATCACTAAGCCCTATCACTACTATGAAATTGTCGGCAGAATAATAGCTAAGTTTTCCAATAACTGTTTTTAGCTTTTCTCGTTATAATCGATTGTAAAACATCTCGATTGTAGATTCTATGAATTAATCGATGGCTGTATCGATTGTGATTTTTTACGATGACGATTTTTCTCGATTGTCGAATTCTCGAGAATCGCCCATCACTAAGTGTAGGTATCTTTACATGTATCTCTTGTCTTTGTCCGTCGTATACTTTTAAATAAACAGTCTTTTGAAATCCAATGAATCATTTAGGCTGATCTTGTATATCCTTCTGAAACCTGGCATTCATTTAAATGGATGTTTTGCTTTCTCCTTCTATTGCGTTAAATTTCATTGTAGCAATCTAAAACCAGTTGGTTTTGGTAATGTATGAATCAAAAATCAACATTCAGCCTTTGGATTTTGGCAACGGTAACTACTTTGTTTACAAAATGACGTAATAAATGAGTCCAGTTGGAATTCTATGTTCTGCTGGTAATTTTCGTTTTTATGTTATTTTAATTTGTTTAAACTATTTTTATTTTGCAATTTTAAATCAGATGTTAATACTTGCCTTATGTTCTTTTTAATAAATTCTATTCTATCCCATACTTCTCGCATTTTTTTTTAATTCCTTTAAAGCGAGTTATGGCCTGAACATCCATTTAGATGGATGTGCTGTAAAACAAAATTAAAAAATCGAAATTCATTAATTTCTTTAAAAACGTCCATTTTTGATGCCTATATTTGTTGAAAAAAACTCATATTTAAAAAAATTTATGCATTACATTTTGCTTGGGTCTCAGGAGGATAATGGGGCTGCCCAACCTTTTTGCCTGAAAATCGTTTGTTACCATAAATCCTGAATAATAATCATCGCCGTATTTAATCGCAAAGTTTCTGTGGTTAAATAAGCCAAATTATCATATTTTAATACAGTAAAAGCTCGGTTGCGCCGGTCCCCTAATATATAATTATGCTTAATGAACAATAAATAAGAACGAACCATTGAAAAAATGATTTTCAAATACTAACCTATGTTTTTTTAATGTAATGAATTGGAATTTTATTAATTTTTAATAAGCATTTCAGAACACCTAAAGCTGCTTAGATACAAGTGTGGAAAAGTCAGACGTTTTGTATAAGAAAGTGAGAAGACATCATGAAATAAAAATTTTAGTTTATTCTTCTGAAGATAAAATACACAAAGTAATACAATTTTTATAGTACAAAATTCAACACCTAAGAGTGCAATGCATTTTTTGAGATCTTAGCTAAGCTCATGACTAGGGTACATAAATCTAAAAGACGCTGTACATATACAAATAGGAACATGGAAAATATATATATACATTTTAAAAACAAGGAACATACTGATCAAATGACATTAAATCTGCTGGTTGCAAATAAGTTTTAAATACAATCACATATACCTAAAAAAATAGTGTAATATTTGTAAAGCTGTTACACATTTTTAAAATTTCAACACAGTGGCGCAGCCAAGATCTGCGTAAGGGCTTTGATACCTTACTCATGCATTGAACAATTCCTTTGTTTTATAATGTTTATAAAGTAGTTTTGGAAAAACCCGTGACGTGTATAAACTGATGTAACGAAAAGCAAAAGCAGGCAGAAATATTTTAGCATTTCAGCCATTCTCAACCTTTTTTTTCTCGCGAGCCACAAACTTAGATTTGCGACGTTAGGCGGGTCAAAGTAGTATAATAAAGTTATTAATATCAGTATGGTTGAACATTTGTCGTCGCTGAAATGTTACCGAAGTTTTAACACTGCTATTTCAAAACAATAAACTTCCCGGTAGATTTCTATGGTAAAGGTTGTAGAAATGTACGGAAAAGTTTGTTGTTTGGAAATAGTGGTGAACCAATTTTTTTCAGTGACAAACATTAAAAACATAAAGCAGTATGAGTTGTATAATAATTATAAAACTTATAATAATTTAGAATTTCTAAAATTCTGAAGAAAATAAATTAGAAGTTCTCTTATGTCTTTAAGTCATAAGTATGTCATATAAGTAAGTCATAAGTATGTCATAAGTTTTTCTTTTGCTCAATGCAAAATTTTTATTTTTTTATTTGCAGAAATATAGTTTGATTAATGTTTGTTAAATAATGTTTGATTAGTGCTGACGATCAAGAAATGTATACACTTCTGTAGCACAAATAAGACTACAGACATGTAAAAATAATTTTTGACTAAGAATACAGCCTTTAAGATGTTTTAACGTAATTTTAAATTATAAGTAACTGGACAGATTTTGCCTTATGAAAATATATAAAACAACAGCGAAGGTCATTACTTTCTTTGCATATCTTAATTAATTTTGCAATTGAAGATCTCAGATGATAAAGGTAGTAAGTGACACAATCATCATTTTGAGAAAATGAGCCGTAAAGTTTCAAATATCTATTTGCGTTTATTGTTAAATGCCTCATTTATCAGTTAAAATCTCTGTGAGTATAAGGGTTTTTCCAATAGTAAAGGGTCATTGATTATCTTCAATCATATGATTAACTCAGTTTTTTTTTTTGTCACGTACCACCTTTATCAATTGATCTCTTCAATTAATAGATTAATGATTATGTGTCTCGGACCGCATATGAAAGGTCGCCGGGCCACATGCGGCTCGCGGGACGCAGGTTGACTATGGCTGATTTAGATGTTCCAAAGCTTGATCAAAGTTGCCTTTCTTCCATCTTCAAATCAAAATTTAAAAAAGTGAGTGAGAGATAGAAGCAGCAGTAACACATTTTGCTGAAATTATTTCTCACATTCTTTTAATCATTTTGGGTTGAAGAAGTAGTTTCGATTATGAATCCTTGAAATAGTTGCATGCTAAAACAATTTTGGCTGTTTTAGGATAGATTTTCTTTTCGTTTGTTTCAACATATTATGTATTTATCTAACACAATAGATTTTAGATGCATCTTATCAGTTTTTAACTGCTCTGGGAGGGGTTTTAACTTTTAAATTCTCTCCTTTACTGCGCCAATGTTTAAGAAAATTATATTTTACACCAATATCAAGAAATAACGAGGAATTTCCATTTTTTCGATCAACATGATAAACAAAAACATGCGGTTAACTGAATTTTTTTAAAAAAACGTTATCTTATATATAGAGAGTTATTTTTTTTTTTTTTTTTTTTTTTTTTATAAGAGAAAAACCGCCACTTGTATTAAAAAAATTTTGCCTATCAGTGGATAGACCAGTAAGGGAAAAATGAACATGCCTCTTTATGCTTGAAAAAACCCGTTAAATGTGTACATAGAAAATAAGAATAAATTGATTTCTATTCCTTGAAAATACATGCTATACAAATACACAAAAAATTCTGTGATTAAAACTTTGGTGGGAATATGTAGACTTTGGATTAATACAATCTATAATTTTCACGTGCTTATTTCACTAACTTTGTGTTCAACAAAGATAAGCGAATAAAAGCCTTCGTCTTCATTCAATAACACATCCATTTTTATGCTCATGTCTCTATATGGAACACAAGTATAAACAAAGAACAAAATTGAAGTGGTTGTATATATACATCTTGCATTTTGACATACAATTTGCATTTTCACGAATATCTTGCACAATCACATGATGCATTTACAGTACGAAACCATTTATTCAGAATGGTTTGGGTCAGATGTATTCTGGATACCTGGTTTTTCTGGATAACTGGTTGGGCGTTAAACCAACATCTATTTGATCAGATTTATAGAATATATGTGGCTATGACGAGGGTTTTGATCTAAAATTAATTATTAGACTACTCAGAAAGAATCATGTTCAAACAAGATCCAGACATTAATCAAACTTTAAAAGAAGGCAATTTACAGAAAAACTTTGGCAACAGAAACTTCCCTGTTTTCTATGCATAAAAATCTAAATGCCCAATATATAACTAAATATGCTTCCATTTCAAATCTTAGTTGTTGGAATCAAGTTATATCATACATACTGTAATGTTTAAAGCAATATATATATCAAACTGGCACTGTATGGTTCATTTTTCTGAAATAAGTCAATTGGAAATATTATTCTGGATAACTAGTTTTCTAGTTAACTGGTTTCCGGATAAATGGTTTCATACTGTATTATTTCTCCATCTTTTCTTGAAATTAAAAAAAAAATGCAAAGGAAAAAACATCTTCATTTATTTTTGTGACAGCATTTTTTGTATGTTCGATGTTTTCCTCAATTCATTTTGACGATTTAATTGAAGAAATGAAAATAAGCAGATAGTTTTTGTTTCTTTTCAACTGTACATCGCTCTGCTGAGTCGCAGCTGGAAATCCTTGTAAAGAAGTTTTCCTCCGAGAGGCACTCTGCTTACGAACATTTCGATCGACATCAGGCAGAGGGCCTTACCGTTCATCAGGAATCGGTCCAAATGTACAGAAGGCAGGTGGTGTGTTGTGGTGATGTACTGAATCCATCTGGCAACATCTTCTCGACTCCACTGCCGAGGATCTAAAGCGATTAAAATATATATATTCAGAAATAGAAAATAGACCGAAATAATGCAAACAAAATTACCAAAAATGCTCAATAAAATATTGGGATATATAAAGGTGGTCCATCTGTTGGTCCTTTTTTGAACTATAAATATTTCACAGGTTATTTGTGTCAGCTGTCATTAGTCATGTATGTATCAACTGTCAAATGTATGCCATTTATAATTATGTATGCCATTTGTATGACAAGACGGTGCAACGGCACCACACTGCTCGCCAAACCATCAACTTATTGAACGAGATATTTCCAGATCGCGTAATTTCAAGAAATTCTTATGTGAACTGGCCGCCAAGATCGTGCGATTTAACCCCAATGGATTACAGTAAACTCCGTCTAAGGCGGAATCGGTTGGGACTGAGAAAATTTTCCGTGGTAGACAACATTCCGGCTTATGCAAAAAAGTTCCCACCTCCCCTTCAAAGAAAAAAAAAAATCTCGATTTTTGATTATTTTTTATTGATTTTCCTGACTTGAAAATCGATTGAAAACTGAAGTTCTGAGAGATCCTTTGTCTTTATAGGTAAATGAGAAACGCTATTCAATTTCTTAGTACTGCTGTAATACATGCGAATTGGAGGTTTACACGCGCAAAAAGTAATAAACTTCGAGAATGAGACAGAATGCTGCAATTTTGAATTTCAGTACAACCTTAAAATATAATATATTGTACTTAGGAAAAAATGTCATAAGCAAGAATTCCTTAAAATTTAAAGTTTCTGCTCTTTTGAATTAACATTTTCAAATTGTTACGGAATTTAACTGAAATCCTCGACATTGAGTACTTGACTTAACAGTTTTAAAGTTTGATAAACGAAATGCCTTTCATTTTTTAAAATATCCTTTTTCCCGCCTTATGCAAAATTTTGGTTTCGGTGGGACCTTAAAATCCTTTCCGTCTCCGCGTTAGACAGATTTCGCCTTGTGCAACATGAGTTAATGTAATTTTCTATGGGTTCGCCGGCACTTGAAGAATTTTCCGCGGTAGACAGATTTCCGGCTTACACAGAGTCCACCTTAGGCAGAATTTACTGTATTTTCTTTGGGGGTTTCTGAAAAGTAAAGTGTACGCCAATGCCCCCCGCACAACCCAAGACCTCAAACGTAACACTGGGCTGAAATTTTGGCCATGGATCCGCTCATTCTGGGAAAAGTCATCGAAAATTTTGATGTTCGGATGATGGCATGTAAGCAGAGCTGCGGTGGTCACATGTGCGATATTGTATTCCATACATAAATGGCATAGACCCACCTTCCATGTTCAATAAAGAATTTCGATTTTCATTCATAAAAAATGCGTTTTCTTTCATAATAAAAAGAAACCACCAACAGATGGACCACCCGATATATCTAGAATCATTATAAAGGCTTGGCCTAAATGATTCATCGAATTTCAAACGACGGTTTATTTACAAATATACGACGTATAAAGACGGGATGATACACGAAAAGATACATACACTCAGCAAGTTTCTGGTACATACTACAAATGTTCAATGTGTGCGTCCTTAGTCATCCATCACACATCGCAAAGGTAACCAGTTCCGCCCTAACGTTCAATAGCATGTTTCTGTCGATGTCCGTCACAGCAACAGTGATGCGTTCCTGCACGCGAGCCACGAGGGCGGTCTTTTAAATATGGTGAGTGTATGTATCTTGTCCGTCTTTGTAGGTCATATACCTCTCAATACACAGTGTTTTGAAACCTGGTGAATCATTTAGGCTAACTCTGTATAGCTTTTAAAATGCATATAAACAAAATAACAACAGATCCCTATCTAATTATCTCGCTCTCCTGGGACTGATATGGGGGTCCCTTCAAAAAGCAAGAACTTTATCCAGTGATCAAAGCTTTTCTGTTGAATTGCCCATAGACAGATGAAAAACTACGCAAATGCAAAACTATCCTATATTTTAATGTAAGGAGTGGTAAACAGGAGAGGTCACTTTCAGAGGCAGAAATCATTCAAAACAAGTCTCTTTATAATGTGTCAGTGGTTACCGGAAGCAGATAATTGGCTTTCCAGACATGAGGGTTCGATGGTGATGCTGAGGCACTCACTGGAAATGCCGCTTCAGAAAAAATGAATAAAATAAAAAGAACAATCTTTAATTATCATAGAAAAGCAAAACTATTCTTATCTTATGAGATGTTTATATTATAACCTAGGCACCTAGGGCAAGGATGGAAAATTTTTTTTCATGCACGTCTCCAAAAATTCACGAACAATATCTATCAATATTGTGACGTGCCAAACGTTTACATGAAAAGATATTTGTCACATAGGCTGCATTTACGAAATACTGGTATATATATATTCAGTCGCTGTAATGGATTAACTAACTAAAAATAAAAATGTGATTTTCCTGTATATTGCAGTCAGCCGTTAATTTAAGGAAATTTTTTAAATTTAAGTGGCACGTACTGTAATAACGGGAAAAAAGTACGACCTTTTATTCTGGTAATTTTTAACATCATCAATGTAATAGTTAACTTATAATAATCCAAGTAGCATAAAAAAAAATATTAATAATTTATCAATGAGATTTTCACTGTTGATATTTTATACCTGGTTCATATTTTGTTATTTTTAGCAATATGCATAGCAAAATTGGGTACACTACACATGTTATTTTATTACAGTAACTGAATTATAAAAATTCATTTGAAAAAATAAAGCGTTTAATCCTGCACTGTGAATATGTGAATCAATTAAAATTTAACCTTTAATAAATAAATTCCGTTCCTGTCTGCAACTATATTTGAATAAAAGTATTCGCCTTGTGCAATCACAGAAAAAAGGCAAAGCTTTTTTTTTTTTTTTTTTCTAATTTGTGGTATCTAAATCTAAATATGAGTATAAAAAACATACTTCCAAAATACATATTTTAAAAAATGCGTGCAGTATAGGGTTAAATTCATATACAAAGGCAAATAGTTACAGGTCAATGCATAGCACCACTGAAAAAGAAATTTTTCCAATGTGTTCATGCAAAATTAATTGAATTATTTGTCATAGTCTGTAGGTGTTAAACAAAATGTTATTTGTTGTAACAAAAGGAAAAATGATTTATATATATATATATATATATATAATGATTTATATATATATATATATATATATATATAATGATTTATATATATATATATATATATATATAATGATTTATATATATATATATATATAGTGCACGTGGATTTTTGTAAAATACTGAAATATTAATCGGTATGGTGTTTATTATTTATATTTTATATCCTATAAATATTTAAATACGTTTTATCGATTCTTCCATTTCATATTATTTGTTTCTATTCTGCTTTCATTTTTAATCAATTCACTTGATTTTATGGTTGTTTGGGCACAGGGGAAAATAACTTTTAGCTTTAGCTTATTTTTCCCACAGAAAACAACCATTTTGCTTATATCATTGAATTCTGTGCCCTTGATAACGTAATTCAATGTATAAGCTTTTCAATTTTTGTCGGTGTCCACTTTTTTCTTTTTCTTCCATAATAATTCTTATATTAATTTTTTTTTTTTTTTTTTAATACTTACAGCTTTAATTCATAATATTTGACGGTGGAAGGTTATGTTTAATTAATGGTTATATATATATATATATATATATATATATATAATGATTATATATTAAACATTACCGACCATCATCAAAAACTGCAATATTGTGAATGATTGACTACACGCCATAAACCAACAATATAGAACTGTATGTGTAAAATAAAGTACCGTATACCTAATTAAAAGAATTAACATGGAAGAAAAAAAGAAGAATATGGATTCCGAAAAAATTGAAAAACTTATATATTGAATTACGTTTTCAAGAGTACAGAATTCAATGATATAAACAAATCGGTTGTTTTCTGTGGGAAAAAAGCTATAAGCTGAAAAAAATTTTTCCCCTGTACTCAAACAACCAATATAATCAAAATAATAGTTTCAAGATGAATACAGAACATTATCAAATGGCATGAAATGGAAAAAAACTACAACCCATTAAATATTTAATTTATAGCAATAGAAATCTTACAAAAACATACCGTATTAATTCCCAGTAGATTTTCAAAATATATTCCCGCACATGGAATCCAAAAAGCATGATAAGATTAAGGTGAATAAAACAGTTAAGTTAACACAGAATTAAAAGTTATGGAGTCAGTTAATTCATGTTGAAATATTGTGATAAATATAATTAATATAATATAAATAAAAAATAATTACATTATTTATAATACCTAAAAACAATTTTTAATTGTATAATAACAATTTTACAACATTGCCAATATTCAGCGTTAATTACCATCTAGTGTAAAAAATTAAAATTATGACTTTAATAGAGACTATTTAAAAATACAATATATATATATATATATAATGATTATATATATATATATATATAAATTGTCGCACATGCCTTAGATTCGCCATCATTGACCTAGGGAATATTGATGTGTGAAAATTGCTACTTGAATATTTCTCAACAGTTGTGCAGTGCAATAACTTTTTAATAACGTTACAATGTTTGCAATGTGCTTTGATTTGTGTAGCTATACAAACTTTTGTATATCCGAACTGTGCCTGGTTCCAATAGGTTCAAATAATCGGCGTTCTACTTACTTTATGATCAGTTTAGCTTTATTATAAAACCAGCATGTGAGAAAGAGTGTTCATTTAAATAACTTTCGGTGCCCCTTAAGTAATTAGAGGGTGAATCAAAATGATCGCCCTCATTAAAAATGACAATAACTTTGTTGCAAACAATGATAGGAAGAAATAATTTGAAAACAATACAACAGGAAGAGCAACATTTCGTTTTCGTACTTTACAACTGAAGTGTGACTTCCCTTGGTCAAAGGAAGAAACCTAATGTCAATGTTTTCTGCGGGATTTTGAAAGGAATGTTGTATGGTTCTTTTATCTCCTCTATTAGGAAAAAGTTAGATGCAACAGTTCTTGGGATATTTTACTGACATGAATGGTTTATTCTACAATTCGATACTAATATATATAGTTTTCAATGATTTTGAGTATTTTTCACAATGTCTGTATTGAAATGCACTACCATTTGGATTATGTCCGTGTGACGAAGCAGAGTCACACGTTATAAAATAAGTAAAAAAGACAAATAAATAAAATAAATAAATAAACACACAATCTTGCTCAATGGTGCATAAATATAAACTTTAATAAACTAACATTTAAAATCTACGTTTCGAGCTGTTTCTACAGCCGTCTTCAGGAAAATATGATGGTAAAATGGCTGAAAGTTCAGAGACAAAAGCTTCCTGTGCAAGAGATAATTAGCCGAAACTTGACCAATGATTTGAATACAAAAATGTAGTTTTGTCATCCAGTGTTAATAAAATAAAAAAGACTTTGACCTTCCTTCAGTATTTTGTTCAGATTCTTTCTTCCTGTCGTTGTTTACAACGAAGTTGTTGTCATTCGCAATCAAGGCGGTCATTTTGACTCACCCTGTATGTAATATACATGTGTGCGCATGTGGTTGTATGAAACTACAATTAAACTTAAGTAAATGAAGTAACGTTTTGAGCACCAAACAAATTTACCACGCACATAATTTAAGTATTGTATGCTAGCAAACTCAGAGCAAGAGTTGTGCGGGCGGTGCCCCCGCACCAGGCGCCATCATTTAAGATAGCGATATGACATGCTTTATCGGCGCTGACTCTTATCATTACCGATGTGCCGACGATCGGTAGAAATGCTAAGGAGTTTCGCACGAGACGACAAATAGAGTTGGTACGATGCTGCATGCTGGTTTAAGTAACATTCAGCCTAAGGCCATCAGTGCTTATATCACCAATGCTAATACACTGACAACAGGGCACTAAATGCTACCGAAATTAATGCTGCAATCTGCAATATTTGATAATTTTTTTAAAGCTCAAAACGTTGTTTCATTTATTTACTTCGTATATCGCCAAATCTCATTTCATTTTACAAAGACTTCTTTTGGATAAATAGAGCATCTGGGCGCGTGCCTTGTGCAGTCATGCTAGACCCAGACCGTGCCAAGCCAGCCTCGTGCCAGACGTATGGCTAATCGGGGAAGCCCTTTTAGAAATCACAAGCTGTATTCAGCTACAAATGAGGGGGTGGAAAATCCTTCTAGACCTCGGATTACCTGTTTTTTTGTTAAGAGATGGCAATAGGCGAAATAATTCAGAGATTTAATTTTTTTTTTTTATATTCTTTACTTACCAGCTGGTAAGTTGGGCTCTTTGCTGTTGCGGTCATGGAGCAAATGTTTTGCAGCTTTACGCAGATGTTTGTCTCTGGAATAGTCCTGTATCATTCTGTAGATGGACGGGTAGCTTCTCTTTCTCTCCCAGATGTGGGCAGGTGTTAGAAACAGATGTGAACTTATGTTGCGATCAGGACAGGGAACTGAAGGCAAAGCTCCACATTCTACTGGAGATAGCATTTCTCTGAAGAAAAAAAAAAGAGAAGTTAAAATATTAGAAATGATGCTATGTAAATATTATCAGAAGAATTTTTATTTACATAAAATTATTGAGCCAACAGTTATCAATATTTTATACACACCTCTCTCTCAAGCGCTATAAAATAGCTCTTATGATAAAAAAAGTAAAACATAACAGGGGACGTGTGGTCTCAAAGACCGCATTTATGATTCCAGTAAAGCTTCCTTATTTACATATTAGCATGGAATTATGCAGATGTGGAAAATTCGACTTAGGATATGAAAATATATATATATTAGTCAGAGTTCTCAAAGAAATTTTTTCACAGAAAGTAATGGTGGCTTCTTCAGCGAAAAATCTCATAATCGACTCAAAAACCACACCTCTTCAGATACGTGTTAAAACCCTCTCAATGAAAAAAAAAAAAATAAATAAAAATAAATAAATAAATATATATAGATAGATAGATAGATAGATAGATAATAAATACATCCATATTGCTGTATAATTAAAAATGAAATGGAATTAAATTAATAATAAATACATTAGCAATACAATCCGAAATTTTCTTCATTTCAATCAATTCAACTTTTGTTTTAATTCCATTATATCCCTTTACTGAATACTTCGTAATTCTCCTTTGTGGGTTGTGCCCCAGATCGTGAATCCTTATGGGAAGAAATTTAAGTTTGGAACATAAAATAATAATAAAAAGAAAATAAATAAAAAAAAAAAAAGAAAAAGAAAGAAAAAAAATTCTCACTGATAAACACGCTAAAGCAAGCAAAATCTTTCAGGGACGTTAAAAAATTTAGCAAAATTTTCTGCTGCTTGTTGGTACGGTTGAAGTAGTATGGTAAAAAACTTGATCCAAATAAATTTAAAATGAATTCAATTTGTGATAATAAAACAAAAGGTTGCTAACCAACGTATGTTTTATTCCGAGATTTTAAGCACAGATGTAAAAATTAAAATCACAAAAATAAAAAGAGAATAATTTTTATTTTTGGGATTTTAATTTTTACATCTATGCATCTATCATATCATGCATCTATCTATCGTATCTATCATATCTTCTCTTGAGCTTATCTTCTGCAAGAAATAATACCTAAAAGAATCCAACATTTAATTATTCCACTACTGCTAAACTACCATATCCCATGCAACTGCGGAACTAGTTGTTGTCATTCACTGTTTTCATAAATATTATGGGTTAGTTTTCAGTTTATAATTTCAAAAAAAAATAATTATGATAATTAAAATTGAATAAATAACAGAAAATTCCTATCTATTCCTATTCCTATCTTGGAATAAAGTATATGTGGGTTAGCAACCTTTCTTGCTTTGTTTGATACCAATAACTAATATAGTATAAATTTTGCTCGGTAAAAGAAATGCAGTATTTTTTTTTTTCAATAACGTCGGGGATACATTTGGATTAAGTTGGAAATAGGATCAATTAAAAGCTAAAATTCCTACTATACTGGCATTATATTGTAAATAGTTCCAATGTAATGCCAATGTTTTTACAGTACTGGTGTTACATTGTAAATATTTTCAAAAAGTCAACAAAGGGCTTGACATCCTAACCATTTTAAAATTATAATTTTATGAATTACAAAATGTGTTATACATATGAAAAATGAATGCTCTGCCCTTTCTAAAAATTGTAAATTCATATTTTCTTCAGACTTGCAAATAGAGGACACAAATATTTTATAGTACATACTTGTAAAAAAATTATAGTGCTGCCATCTATTGCTTTTATTCAAAGGTAAATTAACATTAATAAAAAACAAACAAACAAAGGGGAAAATAAGAGGGGGAATTGAAAGTAAGACCTCCGTTGCATTTAACCATTATGTCAACCGTGTTATATTTCCTTCTTAAAGTGCAATATCTATCTTATAAAGCAAAAATATGTCTGTGAGTAATTCTGATGTCAGATTGATGCAAACAATAAAAAAAATCATAGATACTTAGATACTAGACTTTTTTTTTTTTTTTTGCCAACAATAGATATTACACTTTTAAATATTCCGGACATTTCAATTAATCATTCTGTTCTTCACAATATTTTGTGCTCTCTATCCAGTTGGTTAAAATATAAGTAATGCTAATATAATGTATAAAATATGAAATTTCATAAAATATAAGTAATATGTAGTACTAATAAAAAAAAAAAATAAAACTTTAGATAAAATATAAACATCAAGTACATACCGAAAGCACAAATAACGAGAAGCATGTAGGCAGAAAGTATTAAAGTATATTATTATTTTTCCTCACGTCCGATTCACCAGTTTTACAGGCAGAAGGATGCGCTGGCATGATGAAAAATGTTAATATACTTTAATTAAAACTTAAAATATATATATATTTACAAAGTAGAAAATACATCTTGGCGCCGACAACATTCGAATACACACAGACTCTAGCGTCGATTAAAAAAAAAAAAACCACAGCGGAAAGAGTTGTTTCAGTTCTTCTCAATAATCGTCTGCGAATGAAAACGATCGAATAAATAAAAGGATTGTCTTTCGCTTTGCCACAAGCACAACAAAAATCAGATTCTAAACAATATATTTCTTGTTCAAAACAGAAGTTTCATTGTCAATATCATTAAATATTCTAAAACAAATTAATTTTTTTGGCATTTATGTATGGTGAATATTTATATATATATAAGAATGCATTTTAAATTCCTTACTTCCTTACCACAAAAGGCAACACCATATACAGTCAATCTCAAATGTATCAGACATACTATAAGTAAATAGTTCTTATTTCTATCTATATATTGTGCCCTCTACCCAGTTGATTAAAATATAAATAATGCTAATATAATTTATAAAATGTAAGTAATATGTAAAACTAATTAAAAAATCAATAAAACTTTACAAAAAATATAAACATCAAGTATATATAGAAAGCCTAATTAACGGGAAGCACAACAAAAAGCCGATTCTGAATAGTACATTTCTTGTTCAAAATAGAAGTTTTACTGTCAGTATCATTAAATATTCTAAAACAAATTAATTTTTTTAACCCTTATGTATAGTGGATGCATATATATGTATAAAGAATGCATTTTAAATTCCTTACCACAAAAGGCAACATCATATACAGCCTGCCTCGAATTTATCAGACGTATAAGTAAATAGTTCTTATTACTTACAATATTTTGTGCCTTCTACCCAGTTTGTTAAAATATAAGTAATGATAATATAATTCATAAAATATAAAATTTCATAAAATATGAAATTTCATAAAATATGAAATTTCATAACATATTTAAGTAATAAGTCAAACTAATAATAATAATAAAAAAAAACAATAAAACTTTACATAAAATATAAACATCAAGTATATATAGAAAGCACAAATAACGAGAAGCACAACAAAATCCCGATTCTGAATAACACATTTCTTGTTCAAAATAGAAGTTTTATTGCAAATATCGTGAAATATTCTAAGACAAATTTATTTTTTAGCTCTTATGCGTAGTGAACGTATATTTTAAAAAAGAACGCATTTCAAATTCCTTACCACAAGGCAACACCACAAACAGTCCGTCTCAAATGTATCAAACATATAAATTAAATACTAGTTCTTTCTCAAAATAATTCAAACAACTAACGAAAGAAAGTTCTACTTTCGCCCCCCAGAATCAGGTAAATATCCTGTCAGAGATAGGAGCACAGGTTCATTTAGATTTTGTTATTATATTAATAAAAAAGAGAGGAAATAAAAGGGCAAGAATTAGAAGTGTTGTGAATAAACAGCAGGGGCGAGCGGAAATCCTATCACCTGGCGACCTTTAACATCTGCCCTTCAAAATTAAAAGGGCGGGGACTTCCTTTCGCCAGTAAATGATTTGGACGTTGTTTAAACATTGTTTTTTCATATTACAATCTGACATATCCCCCAAAAAACATTCATATCTTTCAATTTTAGAATAAAACTGAACGAGTCACTTTAATCAGATGACATGAATAATGAATTTTCTTATACATATTAGAAAACAAAAACATGTCCGTGAGAAACGCGGACGTCTTATTGACGATGGCAACAGCCTAAAAATAAATTTTGTCCTTTTGCCAATTTATTAACTTCTAAAGATCGCACAATTTAAATTTTTCTACTGTCCAATAGGGAAATAAATAAATATATATATATACTTCCAAATGCAATTTCTTTGAAAATTGTAACTCAATCTATTATTTTTTTATTTTATTGTTTATAAACTAATTTTCAAATATGATTTAAAAAAAAAATCTATCTCTATCATGTGCATCCCGCTTACGGGAGTTACCCGTTTGCATTTAGACCATGTTTAGCGTTTGTTTCCTTTTAGCATTCTATAAAGACCAGGGACCGATTTACAAACTTGAGGGCCCCGGGCACAGATTATTATGGGGCCCCCCTTGCGCCGATGCTTAGAGGGAGATTGAGTTAAAAAAAAAAAAATTGAAAAAGGTACTGACTAAGATAACCACTAATGACTTTAATAGTTACTTTAAACTATCCATTAAAAAATTAAATTTGATAATCATTAATTTACTTTTAAATAATTATTTCACAATTATGAAATTTAAATGAATAGACCTTTTATAATAAATTGTGGGGTGCTGATAATCTTTTCCTATGCAAGTGTATATATCTGGAATGATAAAGTATGCAACAACTAATAAAAAAATTTCCGCAATACCAAGCTACAATTATTTAAAATATTAGGGAATTCTGCCACCTACACGAGCTACGCTCGCCAACCCCCCAAATAATCTCACGAGAACAGGAACAGGATTAAATAAGAATTAAAATACAATACATTTTTCAAGTGATAAAGATAAAAGAAAATATTCACTATAATAAAGTAATTAAATATGGACGTTTCAAACAAAATATACGATGTTATTAAAAAAAAAAACAAAAAAACAAAAAAAAAACACTACGAGCAAAATAGAATGTAGAATGAAATGTAAAATTCCATTAGATTTTTAAAATACATCAAATTTTGGACAATAATTGAAAAGCCTTCAGCAGCATTTGGGACAATAAGAAATCAGGCCCCTGAAAGTCAAGGGGCCCTGGGCCCGTGCCCCTAATGTCCTGCCGTAAATCAGGCACTGATAAAGACATAATTCCATAAGTAAATAAATTAAATTAAACACAAATTTATCGAATTACGCGCTTAAACATTGAAATAATCAGAATCAAAAAGTCTGTTGTAAATAATAAATAGTGAAATCTTTAACGATTTCTTCAACCATGAGTTGGGTTGGGTTGATTTTTGACGGCCAATTATCTACACTAGGGATATGGGCCCAGGGGGGGGGGTGCCCTCCGTGGGGGCTGGGGGTATTTCTAAGGGAACCTAATCCGTATTTACGCATGGAAAATCCACGGCTCGAAGAAAACCACGAAAACGCCGAACGATTGTGCCGACGGGCGCGAACCCAGCACCTCCCGTCTACCAGTTTCGAGGGCAGAACCTCTCGGCCACTGGTGGGACTTCCTTCAACTATGACTTGAGGGCAAAATATATGAAATGTAAAAATTTCAATTAGTGTTTTCAATTAAAAAAAATCATCTACGATCCTGTTCCTGCAACTCGGGAACCCCGAGTTGGATACAAAAATAAAATCGGTTCCGTCTAAATAAAATCGAAAATCATATTTAACAGGATAAAGGTTCGTTTATTCATCGAATTTCAGTTCAATTAAAAAAAAAAAAAAAATCCATTTTTGTTAAAGAAAAATGTGAAGTATAGTATTTAATTAAAATAATGTTTAGCAACAACGACTTTTTTTTTCTTCTTCTCTATATTATAGTGCTGCCATCTATTGCTTTTATTCAAAGATAAACATTAATCAAATAAAAACGAAACTGGAAGATACACTGTTAAAGATCTAGGTTAAAGATATCCTGAAAAATTACCTCTGTTTTTAAAGACTATCTATTTTCTACAGTGTTGAATTCAGACACTTTTCTCCGGAAGGGATTTATGTGGCTCCCGGGGGGGGGGGGGACATTATAGAGTTCCGGAGGGGAAATTGCACTGTTTAACCATTAAAAACACAAAATCTCAAATCATCCGGGAGGGACATCTCATTGCTACGGGGGGGGGGGGGGATGTCCCCCCCGGGCCACCCCCTGAGATCAACACTGATTTTCTACCAATGAGAACACTCCACAGGCGTTTACGTACCGTTCTCATTTGTCAGAAAATAGATAGTCTTTAAAAACAAAGGTAATTTTTCACGATATTTTTAACAGTTTAAAGGGGCTTCCCTCTACAAAAAAAAAAAAAAAAAAAAATATTTTGCATTTAACGATGATGTCAACCAAGTTACATTTCCTTCTTAAAGTGCAATATCTATATTACACAGCAAAAATATAACTGGCGTCATGCTGACGTCATATACGAAATACGCTGGCGTCATATCGATGGTGACGTCATATCGACGGTGGATTTGCATAAACAATCAATTTCTTTTCTTTTTTTTTTTAACAATTTAATTACTTCTTTTAAAACGATATTTTAAAAACGTGAACGTTTTAAAAATTCATTTTAAATTTAATCTCTCATAAATGAACTTTTAAACCGACGAATCTGCAAAAGAAATATATTCAAATGTAATTTGTTTGAAAACTGTATCTCAATTTACTGATTTTTTATGGTTTTAAAATAATTTTCGAGCATGATTTTTTTAAAATCTACCTGTATCGCGCGCAGCTCGATTGCGGAAGATTAACTAGTTTGCACTTAAAACAATACAGATAGTTCAGCGTTTGTTTTCAGCTCATATTTCATAACGAAATTAACACTTTATGAATAAATAAATAAATAAAATAATATAAATAAAACACAAATTTAACAGATATATAATCGAGCGACGTGCTTAAACGTTGAAATGCCCAAAATAGAAAAGGCTACTGTATGTAGCAAAATCTTTGTTGATTTATTCCCCTATTAACTTCTGGCATGCGGCTAATACAAAAGTATCGCTTTTTAACAAATTTCAAAACTAAAAAAAGCTTTTTGGTGGTGTCAGCGGACAATCTAAAAACATACAGTGAAACCTCCATGTGCGACCACCTCCCTTAACGTTCATTTTTTCATGGAACGAAATTTATTCCTATAAGCTCAATACTAATTTTACCTCCATTCAGAGAACATCACAATTAAATTCCCTCCCTGAGCGACCCATTTCTTTGAAGAAAATGAAATAAATTCAGTTTTTCCTCGAAGAAGGGTTTTTTAGAAAAATAATTCCGGCGAAATTATTCATCAAACTTCCAAACTAAGTTTAGAATTTTTCTTTATTCCGGTAACTTTTAAGTGTTTAAACCCCTTTGTGCCTTTTTAGGCAACAAATTAAGAATGGCGGTCAATAAACTCCACTGCCCTACTCTGTCAGGAATCTCTCAAAGAAATAAATAAATTAATGAAATCGTCATTGTTTGTTCCCGTCCAAAAAGAAATTGCATTTATTTACTAAACTTCGAAAGGACTTGGAAATAAAAGTTATAAAAGATAAAACCGTAAAATCAAAGCAAACATCAATGTAACATTTTTAAACTCAGCAGTAATTATGCAATTAACTTTTGTTTTGATACTTAAATTTTCATATTTTTTCCTAATGGGAAAAATAAATTTTAATTACATTGTTACCTTTTTTAACAATTAAAATCTGGATTTAAACATGACCTCCATTAAGAGATCACCTCTCGGAGCGACCACTTTTTATTGGAACGGAACGTGGTCGGTTTTAGGGAGGTTTTACTGTATATTAAATGTAAAAAAATCTATACAGATTTCAATAATGATTTTATCTATGTTTTGTACACCAATCAATATGTTCTGTAATCCGGGAAACCTGGGCTGGATCTTGTGGTAATTGTAATGCAATGGTAATTAAATGTTAATAACAAAATATCAGTAAAACTGTTTAACACATTCATAAACAGTTTTGCGAATCTATACAATAGTGGCAGAAGTTATCCTTTATCTAATACTTACTTTACTTAATTTTCATTGAATTTCATACTTCTTGACAATTTATTATTATTATTATTTATAGAGATGAAAACAAAATTTCCTAGAAATATATTTTTTAATAATATAAAAATTGACACCAAAGAATGTTGGGAGAAAAAAAAAAAAAAAAAAAAAAGAGTGCTTTATAACACGGACTGAGGAAACTTAAATCATAACTCAAAACTTAAATTTATGTTAATGACAATAACCTTTAACCCCTTAGGGACGGACAGCTTTTACACAAAATTTTATTCGGTTGGCGCCATTTTTTTAAATAGGAAGTTGTCTTTACTTAAATAATCACAAAAATTCTCCAATTAAAGAAAGCAAATATTACTTTTCTTTTTTACTGATGCAAAAAACAAATTCTGTATACTCTTTTTGAAGGTGCATGTATGGGGCATTCTCACAATCTTTTGACTTTGAAGTCCCTGAATAATAATTTTTATTTTAGTACATATTCTTGTGGTTTTGTTTATTTCATATTCTGGGGAACATCCCATTGCATGATTGCATAACAATATTAACGAGATAAATAAGTTTTGGACGATGTTGGGCGTCCAAATACCAGGAAAACTCCTATATCGTCCCGTGTCCCTGATGCTGATTTTTTAAGTTTGGAAGCTGCCTGTATAAAATTGTTTCAATAAAAGTAATTCGATGTAATTTTTTTCAGAAACTGGGACTATTGTTTTACATAAATATGTAGCAGAAAATTAACCTGCACACATTTTCACGGTTGATATTATTTTTTGAACTCTATCCCTGGGTTTTAGATTCCTTACCATTCCTCTTGCTAAACTTATACAGAAAATCCCTCCAGATGCAGCCACAGAATTTTTTTCAAGTTTTTTCTCAAGCAGAAGTATGCTAGAGAAAGAATGTCTAAAATTCTTTGACAGGAAATTTACGGCAGAATTTAAATCAGCATTTTAATATCAATTTCAAGCATCGTGGTTTTATTGGTGGTCTTACCGCCCCCACTTCCTGCACTTTTCGAGGTAAATTAATTTTTTTTTTTTATTTAATCCAATGTAAATAACTGTTTCTAAAAATCAATGAACATTGTGGCTATCACTTAGTCTTAACACGATTTGCCTAAAAATAGTGGTAATTTTCCTTAACCCGGGAGAACTCGCTGCATGAGATTTTCTCTCACAGTCGTACTTTTTTAAGACTCTTATTTAAATCATTTTTCATTTTAATTAAAATTTCAAAATGTTTTTCAATTATTTTACCTATTTTGTGAATAAAAGTACTAAGCCAACCAAAAAAAGTTGATATTATATGAATGTAAAGTAAAAGAAGAGCAATTGGACACTACTGAACTCACTAGCGAGTTCTCCCGGGTTAATCCCCACATACACACACACGCACTTTTTCTTTTTGACATGCATCACAAAATTGGAAGGTGCAGAAACAGAAATAAATTCTGTGGAATACATATTTCGCGTTTATTTTGGAACTTTATGTTTAATTTTAATTCAGAAGCTCCAAACAACTAAGTAAGATCAGAGAAAATTGCACGTATATTTTGGCAAAGGGAATCTGGGAAATGGGTGTAGAAAAAATACATTCAGTCAAATGAAAAGGCGCATTCGCTAATGCTAATCCTATGGAAGAAATTTATAAAGATATCTCGGTCGCATTTCAATATTTTTAAATAATTTCTTTTGCATTGAATAGTTGAGATCAATCTGTATGCAGGCCGTTTTTTACTTTTTCGATTTTGATTGCAGATATTTTTTATGAGTATGCTTTTACTTTCGAAACCGGTTCCGAAAATAAAAGAGTCCTCATAAGAAATACCTGTAAACAAAATTGCAAAAGTAAACAACGGCCTTTGTACAGATCGATCTCAACTATTTAATGCAAAAGAAATCCTTTAAAAATATTGAAATGCGACCGAGATATCTTTATAAATTTCTTCTATAGGATTAGCATTGGCGAACGGGTCTTTTCGTTTGACTGAAGTAGCCTCTTAACAGTACAGTATAGCAGTTTATAACCCTTTTGTATTCCCTGAAGGAAACCTCATGCTATTTTGAGAGTATATGTTTTTGTCACAAACACAGAAAAATTACAGACTCAGAAGAGATAATGTTAACGAAAGAGATTAAGACAAAGACCTAAAACAAATTTTGAAGAGAAAGAAATCTGTATACATAAATTTGGATTTGAGTGTAAATTAAGGGACATTGAAATAACTTTGACACAAAAATGAACGTACTTTTGTTGGGGAAAAAAAGTTCCCAATATGTAAATATATAATGTTTTAACAAAAAAAGAAGAACAAAACTATGTTTGTAGTATAAATTTGGCGCCCCTCAATTTTCGTGCCCGGGGCGAGTGCCCCCTTCGCCCCCCGCTTCGCACGGCCCTGTTGAGAAAGAAAGAATTGTGGGAAAGAAAGAATATTGTGGAAAACTATTTACTCGTTATTATCAACGTTCGAATGGACTATGACGAATCCGAAACTTTTTTTTAAAGAAATAAATAAACAAATAAATTCAAGTGCTATCGCACTTCTGCAACCGAAAGTTAAGCACAGGTGAAGGATGGGCGTGGCCTTGGGAGGTATAACGTCAAGAACTTACTTCCTGTCTTTAAAAAATGCAAGAAGGATTGCTTCTATTGATGCTTTTGTGGGGCACTTCCGTTCGGTCTTCCTTTATTCTTATTCTTTTGTTAGAGAGCGTATTTCCTCGATCTACGTCTTCTTGCTTTTTTCTTTTTTTCTATTATTATTGTTACTTTTCATTGTCAGCCCAGAACTCAGAGGCAGTGGAGTTTCAAACTGCTCATTGTTTACGAGTGGATATGTTTGAAAGTCTGCATAGGTGTGCACGTTGGGCGTGCAGAGTTTAAACAATCATTAGGATGCGTCTTCTAGCTTCAGTGAAAGTGTTTAGGAGGGAGGGGACTGACAGACATGCAGCAAAAGTTTTTATTTTCTTTTTGAAGTTTCAAAATTGATTTTATTTGCTGCGCGAGAAAAAAAAAAACCTGATGTTTATTGTTTATTTCTTGCTCAAGAACGAAGGTTGTATTGTTACCAGTGTTATACAGCAGCGAACTTATTGAGTTATCGTAAGCTTGAGTCATTTTCTGCGAGTTTTGAGTTGAGTTTAATTCACTTTTTGAAAAGGGAGCGTGATTTGAGTCAAAATAACAATAATAATAATTTTAAAAATTCCCTGAGTTTGAAACAAAAATAAAACTCTTTTTTTTTCTATAAAAAAAATAAATAAATAAAACACACTTCAAGTGTATTGCAGTCAATCAATACAATAAAGTAAAATTTCAATTTTGTATATTAGGATTTCAATTTTATATAATTAAAAGTTGTGTTAGGTAATAAAATAATAATAATTAAAAAAAAAAAACCCTTATATGCGTCTCTCTTCTAAAATAAATAAATAAATAAATAAATAACGCTGTCACCGCCGCAGTAAATTAATTTTTGCGACCGGGGGGTCTTTCTACATTAATATTAAGAAAACTACTGCATACAAAAACATGAAAATGGGTAGTATTATAGCGAAATGTTTGATAAACAGACTGATGCAGACAGTTTTTAAATCGAATAATTATTTTAAGAAATATTTAACGTTAAAGTTGATCAAAAACGTTCCATTAAAAAAGTTTTATAGACGCAAAAACTATTAGGAATTTAATCATTTTTTCCAAGGATATATATTAGAAGCTCCCGGTGTGCAGACTGCATTAATTATTTTGATTAGTTAAAAAATAATATAGAAAACATACATATTTTATTGCAATTTCTTAAAACTATTTGACAAGCTTCTTTGTTGTGGGCGATTTGTAATTCATTAGTATGAAAATAAGAATGGCACGACTAAAAAATATTAAAAAAGATATGGGGCATTCTCACAATCTTTTGACTTTCATGTCCCTGAATAATAATTTTTATTTTAATATACTTTTTTGTGTTTGTTTTTTATTTCAAATACTTGGGGACATCCCATTGCATGATTGCACAACAATATTAACGAGATAAATAAGTTTTGGACGTTGCTGGGGGGGGGGGGGGGGGTCCAAACACCTGGAAAACTCCTATACCGTCCCGTGTCCCTGATGCTGATTTTTAAGTTTGGAGCTGTCTGGATAAAATTGTTTCAATAAAAATAATTAGATGTCATTTTTTCCTGAAACTGGAATTATTGTTTTATATAAATAAGTAGCTAAAAAATTAGACAGGACACATTTTTAGGGTTGTTATTATTTTTTAAACTCTGTCCCTAGGTTTTAGATTTTTTACCGTCCCTCTTTTAAAATTATACAGAAAATCATTTCAGATGCAGCCACAGAATTTTTTTCAAGTTTTTTCTCATGCAGAAGTATGCTAGAGAAATAATGTCTAAAGTTCTTTGGCAGGAAATTTACTGTAGAATTTAAATCAGCATTTAAATATCAATTTCAAGCATCGTGGCTTTATTGGTAGTCTCACCGCCCCAAGGCTTATTCTTGCACTTTTCGAGGTTAATTAATTTTTTTTTCATTTAATCCAATGTAAATAACTGTTTCTAAAAATCAATGAACATTTTGGCTACCACTTAGTCTTAACATGATCTGCCTAAAATAGGTGGTAATTTTCCTTGCTGTTCCATCCTTACCATCCCTTTTTTTTCCCATTTCGTCCCTTTTTTCCTATACCATCCCCTTTTTTTTACATTACCGTCCCTTCTTTAACACTCCTTTAAGACAATGTTATACCAAAATTTTGTACTAAAAATACTACATTGTCATTATTTCTTATTTGAATGTCCAGTGGGTACTATGCAAATTCTCGCAAGTTTAACTTAAACCTCAGTTAAATAAAACATTTTTCGCTGCTGACCATTTTTTCTTTATTTTGAATCATTAAGGCATTCGTCTATCAGATTAAAATGTTATTTTAGCAAGTTTAATTTCGCCAGATTTTTTACCCCCAAAAGTCAAAAGATTGTGAGAATGCCCCATATACATTTTTAAGGCGTTTTTTTTTTTTTTTTTTAAATATCCCCTCCTGAACAATTTGAAACTTTCTGGCATATTTTCTGAGTCATTTTCAAACATAAAAGCGTTATATTTTGAGGTATGATTATTGAAGGGACTTGTAATTGAACAACTTTTTTCATTTTCGATACTGTACCAAGTACATCTTGAGACAAGCATCCTGAAACAAGCGATTATTGTTTCAGGACGGCAGATTTATTAGCTTTTCCTGCGTTGTACCGACCGTACATTCGGTTCAAAATGCCAACATTCACAGCATTATTATGAAAAAACGTCTGCGTTTACGAAAAAACGAAAAGAAACAAAACATTTCGATTACGTTGTTTTTGAATAAGAGTAATTCCCAAAGGTAACTGGAAAAAACGTGACAGGAAAAAAGGGGACAGAAAACACAAGAGCGGAAACAACGTGACAAGGAAAAAACGTGACAGGTAAAAATGGGACCAGAAAAAAACGGGACCGTTTGGTGTTTCTTGTACTTTGTCCAGTATGGAGCTGTTACAACATAGCCAGGCGAATACAAATATTTTAAGGCAATGTCTACAAATGCGAATTTTGAAAAATGATGTGAATATTCGCATACAAGAGTCAGGGCACTCGCCAAGGGGGGACGCAAGGGAGCCCCCCCCCCCAAAAAAAAAAAACCATTCGCGAATATTCGTGAATATTTGCTGATTAGTAAAGCGAAATTGACGTTTCTGAATTTGTGGTGGCAAACGATTTTCAACAAGAAATTTGAAAATTCTTACTTTATATTTTTGGCAGTGAACGTGTTAAATATTGTTCATTATTTGTTATTAGTGATATTTTTTATTTCAATTCAGTTAATTACAAGTCGTATTTATTTCGCAAAATATAGAAAATATGTACTTTTTAAAACTACACAAATTAAAAAACTAAATGCATCCTACGCATTTAATTAATATTATTAACGCACTTATTTAATTTTTTTTACTTCTCCGGTTTCACCAGCTTTTCTCTTAACCGGCTAACCCTCGGTCCCGTTTAGGCCGGTTAAGCGGGAGGCTGACGGAAAGTATTGAAACAGATTTTATGATAGTTACAAATTTTTCAATTAACAATCAAATTAGAGCTCCTAAATACATATCTCAATTAAGTTTTTAAAAATGATTGCCAATTTCACAAAATTCAAAAATAAATTTGCGAACATTTATTCAGTATTACAAAGACTGATACATTGATTCTTTCTCAGAAATCAAGAAAAAGCTTGAATCTGCTCCTGTTTTGCGATCGTTAACTTAAATTATTTAAATGAATAACAATAAATAAGTTGATAAATAAATAAACCAAAACTTAAAAAATGAAATGAAATGATTTAATTTAATTTAATTAAGTGTTAAAAAGAAATATCTCCTAGTTTCATGCACAAATTATTTTTTAATTGGACGAAAAACATATTTTGCACCTTTTTAAAATTTGAAATGGATTTTTAAGAACAAATAATGTTGAATTTTTAAAAATCAAACTTTTATTAAAAAATTACAAAACTAGCATCACATGAGGTTTACAAGCAATAAAGCATTGGTATTTATAGTTATTAAATAATTTTTATGATATATTAAACTTTGAATACATTAACAGAGTGAAGAAAATAATAACTAAAAAATATATTTTTGGTCATGTTCTTATTTAGTCTAAGAGCAAATTTGTTTGAGAAAATCTTCTCTGAGGCAGAACAAAAACAAATTTGTCATAGGCGGATTTTTCAACTGAATACAGTGGAACCCGGTTAAGACGCTCACGGTTAATACGCGATTCCGCTCAATACGCGTATTTTTTCCGATCCCTTGAACATCACCCATAAGACAAATACAAAAATATCACGTTTAAGACGCGAACGGTTATTACGCCATCTCGCTTAATACGCGATAGATTTTCGGTCCTGTGGTGCAAAAAATCACGTTTAAGACGCGAATTCATTGGTGAAGATGCGAATTCCTTCTCTCTTCTCTAGTGTTTCCAATTTAGCGGATTTTTTTATTCAGATAAAAACACTGTTTCTGTATACCAATATTTACTTTATTTAATAACAGATTAATTAAAGCGAACGTTACTAATCGAAAATATAGGAATATGATTGGAATTAACCCCTTAACGCTCGAATTAAATTACGGTTAAAAAATTCAAATTGCTTATTGGCACCACTTTTATGAAAAAGAAATATTCACCTTATTTAATGACAGGAAAAACGATACTAAAATATAGCCAATTTCACTATTTTATAAAACTGGTGGGAATCAAACAATTTGAGTAAAAGACACAGCCCGAGAATATGACGGGAGCGAGAATTAAGGGGTTAAAAGCCCTCTAAATTTGCAACACTGCAATTCTTCTTTGATCCCGTGATCTAAGATTCTCTGTCTCTCGTTTCGTGTATTTCTTTTTATTGTAGTAGAGGAATTCATAATGCTCAGAAACGTCATAAAATTATTATGATTAAAGATGATTATACCTGTTATTTGTGAGTTTTTAAATGTACTTTATATCACTACTATATTTTATAATGCATGTTATAGACAAAAAAAAAAAAAAAAAGGAAAGAAACTCGCAAAGATTAAACAGATACGACTGTGGTTATTTAATTATTTTATGATTTCTTTACTTTTGCTGTGCTAACAATATTTTTTACACAAAAATTAATAAGGATAGTTTTTTCTTACATTAAAAAGAAGGACAGATTATTATATTGGTACTCATTATCACAAGTACTAAATATGATTTTAACAAAAGGATTGTGCTTCAAAATTTAATATTTTTATTCTTTCTGTTAAAAAAAATAGTCTAACAGAAAAATTATTTTTGTTGTTTTATTTTTGGTTGTAATATATCTGACAATAAAACCATGTTTGAATCCATATTTATTTTCAGTTATTATTCCAGTCGGTCCTATAAAAAGAATCAATGAGTTAAAGATGAATACAGTTAAATTTAAATCTAAATATATGTATAAGACACAATTTTCGACCATAAACTTATAAATGAAAGCTCCAAAGTTCACTTAGACGATTAGATGGGAAAATAAGCCCAGTTTCTGAAACATTATCCAAATCACGTTTAATACGCGATCCCGCTTAATACGCGACTTTGGTCCACTCCCTTGAAACGCGTCTTAACCGGGTTCGACTGTATTTGAAAAACAAATAGTTTTGCTATCTTTTGTTGTATTTCAAAAGCATTATTGAACCATTGTATGCGGTTTATAAGTGGTAAAATATTAACAATATATGCATGAGCATTTCACAGAAATATAATTTCCAATTATGTTTTTAAAAATGCTTACATATTTCCATGGGAGTACGCAGGGAAGGGGGGGGGGTGTACATGGGACCCTCTCTAATTCCTTGAAAATAGTAAGATATAACTTAAAATATAAAGAAACATGGGCGCCGAGAGAAAGAAATCTGGAGAGGGGCAAGACTTTGGAACAGATGTGCTTACAAACGCCATGGTGCTTATGGATGTGCTCGACAACTTAGTCCGCATTTTAAAAATGCTGAATATAAACAAGAAATAAGCTAAACTAAGAATTTATTTATTTATTTATTTTTTTGTCAGAAATCTTTGTGCACGGCAATATCTAAAAAAAAAAAAAAAAAAAAAAAAAAAATTAACAATA
The DNA here is from genome assembly GCA_963932465.1 of Maratus speciosus. Taxonomy (NCBI): domain Eukaryota; kingdom Metazoa; phylum Arthropoda; class Arachnida; order Araneae; family Salticidae; genus Maratus; species Maratus speciosus. The sequence continues at coordinate 438,000,074 of OZ010792.1, read as the reverse complement.
GATAAATATTAAATATTCAAAAATATGTTTCTAACAACATTTTTGAAATCGGAGAATTAAACCAGTTCAATCCTTTTCTTTTTGTCATGGAATCTTGCCCCCTCACCCGTGAACCCTTTGTTTTAGATAAATTTAAAACACATGAATGCAAAAATTAAGAATTGTCTCCCACGAGGGGCTGGCAAAAAAAAAAAATGTAAAATTCTCTTTCGTTCCCTTTCTTCAACTGTGTTTTATTATTTTAAAATCACTTGGAAATAATAAATTTTATTAGGCTGAACATAAAATTTTGTGAAACTTTTAATCTAATAGTTATCAGAATTTAGAGTTCTCTACGTACGATTATGGCCTCATCAATGCAACGTTTTTTCAAGGACCGTCGGTTTGAATCCAAGAGTTTTTCGATTCCAAGGAGCAGCCATGGTACTTCCAGCAAATCCGGAATCTGGCAGAACAATGGCAGAAAGTCGTGGACTATGATGGTCTCTACTTTGAAGAATAGCCCTTGTTGCTTTTGTTGTTAATTTGCGCATAACAACCCAATTTTCACAAATATCCCAGAATTTTTTGCTCAACCTAGTATCATTAAAAAAATTGGAGGCCATTTAATTTTTTTAATTCCAAAATCCAGAGAGGGTGAATGGCACTCACCCTAATGAAAATCCCGCGTGCGCCCATGCCTGTTTAAAAAAAATTCCTCTTTTTTCCTATTCTAATGTTTCAATAATTTAAAGTAAAAAATAGTGTTCAAAATCAGCAATACTTCAGTTAATGTATAGTCCCCAAAAAGCCACACCCGCCGACACTATTGATGGTGTAGGTACAAATTTACGACACCCTTCCTACGGAAGTCGATAACTGCCTAAAAAGATCCTCCAAAAATCCCCTCCTTCCCCCGGAGGTAAATTCTTTCATCTTGGGGGTCTGGCTGAGGAACAGGATGTTCCAAGGATGCTGGAGCTGTGAATGGAATGTCTATTTATGTTGAATGAGGGGATACGGGGCCCATTTTCTATAATGAGAGGTTTGTGGCGAGGAGAGGCTTTTATAATTTTGTTAAAAATTCTTATTCGGGAACAATCAGTGAGGAATTT